>WUAM01000431.1:91975627-91986134 GCA_024336885.1 Actenoides hombroni | reverse complement strand
GGCCTGAAGCTGTGCCAGGGGAGGTTTGGGTTGGGTATCAGGAAGCCCTTCCTGACAGAGAGGTGATCAGCCATTGGAATGGGCTGCCCAGGGAGGTGGTGGAGTCACCGTCCCTGACTGTGTTTAAAGACAGGCTGGGTGTGGCACTGAGTGCCATGGTCTGGCTGATGTGACCGTGTCGGGTCATGGGCTGGACTTGATGATCTCAGGGGGCTTTTCCAGCCTCAGTGATTCTGTGATAGTTGTAATGCTTGTTTGTATCTCTGTAGGACGTCTGGGCAGACTTTTGCAAACGCCAGCTCTTCGCGGTCACACGCCTGCTTCCAAATCATACTGCGCCAAAGAGGGAAACTGTTTGGCAAATTTTCCTTGGTGGATCTGGCCGGAAATGAGAGGGGTGCAGACACGTGCAGCGCGGATCGGCAGACACAGATGGAAGGTGCAGAAATCAATAAGAGCTTGCTGGCTTTGAAGGTGAGCTCTCTAGCTCAGGGAACAAATAGTACTAATCAACGCATGGATTCCGTTCACCTCTAGGGTTACCTGTTGTTTCTTCTCTAGTGCAAGGGAAAAGAACAGCCAAAAAGATCCTAGTTTAGTATGTTGACAAACCTGAAAATGGTGTATGTTTTCAGGAAAGCAGTGCAGTCTTGTCAGGCCAGACACTGGATCAGCCATTTCAGGCTTCATTTGTCTTTGGTTTGGTTTTTTTTTTAGTATGATGGATATACCAGCTGTCCTGTGACACTTAAATACCTGCAGGATATTTAAAAGGCTGTGAACCACTGGCGAGAGCAATGGAGATGACCATTCTCCAGCCTGCTGGGTTTACCAGCAATTGGTGGTTGCTAGCTTGCAGAGCTGTTTGAGAAGAGGTGCAGATACTGTGCAGACTCACAAGACTCCTCTTTCCTCAGGAATGTATCCGAGCTTTAGGGCAGAACAAATCCCACACCCCGTTCCGGGAGAGCAAGCTGACCCAGGTGCTGAGAGACTCTTTCATAGGAACAAACTCAAGGACCTGTATGGTGAGTGTGTGCAGGGCACAGACACATTGCTCGTGGGTTCTGCCGCGTGCCCAAGGAGCTGCATGCTCTTCTAGAGTGAGGGGGCTTTGAAGACAGAAACCTTTGGTTCTCTGCAAAAAAAGTCATGCTTTCCTCCTCCACTCACCTGTGGTGACTGAGATAAACTGGTGAGCTATGCCCAGCCTGGATAGAAGCAGGGCTGCAGATTCTGTGGATCTACAGGAGAACCTGGTGTGCTCTCAAAGAGCTTTGCCTCCTGTGTACACGAAGCCAGGGCAAAGCTGGGTACAGGGCCACTGGCACATCCCACAGAGGCTAGGAAGAAAAATGCACTTGACAGAACATCTGAACTATGACCCCTCACCCTAATATGTCCCTGGTGAGATCTGTAGGACCATTAACGTGAGCACAAGTCAGATGTAGAAGTCACTGAGGTTTCTGTTCTGTTTGCAGATAGCAATGATTTCTCCAGGGATGAGTTCGTGCGAGTACACCTTAAACACCCTGCGGTACGCGGACAGGTAATGGCCTTTCTCACCTGGGGATTCTGCTCTAGTTGTGGAAGGTGTTTTGGCCACTTTTATTCTGACCTTTGGAACCTCGAGTTCTCTTGCTGTTATTGCTTGTCACGGCAATTTGAAGGTTGGTTGTTAGGAGTAAATTACCTTAGAGCTGTCTTACAAAACTACCCTGGGTATTGTGTGTGAGGCACAAGAGATTGTATAAAACCCTGACAACTGTCTCCTTTCTTCAGGAGTCCTCTCTCATGACAGACTTCACACTGCAATGGTTTTTGTACCTCCATGCTCTTTACTACTTTAGGTCCCGTGTGCTAAGAACATGTCCCTGACATGGCCCTACAGATGGCAAAAACCACCTGGACTTTGATAAGAACTAATGGGGTGTGGCACCTTGGGGATCTGGGTGAGATCTCGAGGACCTGAAGAACTCCCATGCCTCTAAGCAGATGGTGGGAGTGTGTGCTGAGTTCCCCATGGTTGGCCTTGGGTACCTGGCAGGGCAAGGCAGATTTGAGTCTTAGGCTTCCCTGGGAGTCTTGCTGATACCTGGAATGCCAGTGACAGAGCTGTGAGTGCCTCCTGGTCTCTGCTTTACATGCCTCTAAACCTCTCTAGTGAGGTGACAAGCAAAAAGACTGACTTTTGTCATGTTAACAAGATGACACTTGCACATTTCAGGCTTGGTAGCCTTCCTTCATTTAGTTCACAAAGGGCTGCTTGGTTGCTTCCTGGAAAGCAGTCCACGCTCTGGAAGGATGTGTGGAGATTCTTGTCAGGAGCATTCAGGAACACTGAATCTTCACAGCTTCCTAGATTTGCTTCTGGACTGAAGCTGCATTTTATTCTGGAGGACAGTCATTCGTGCTCACCTGAAAGTACAGGACAAAACTCAACATCTGACTGAGTTGCTTCAGTAAGATTCTAGTCTTGAGTTGGGCCCGCTGGGTTCTTTGCCAGTACACAAAGCACGTTCAAGCTGTAAGAACGGGGTATTAGGCTGAAACTCCCCGGAAATATGAGGCTGATACTGGTCAGACACCAGCTGGGCATTTCCTTCCAGTTACGTCTCTCTCTAGTACCATGTCATCAGCCATGGCTTTCATTCTTCTCATAGTCCTACCCACTGTGTCAGAATCTCTGGGAAAAATCACCCTTAGTCATTTTCTTTCCATACTAAGTTCTTAGTTGGTCGTGACAGACCAAGCTGACACGCAGAAGACAGCTGCTGTGAAAGGCTTTGCTGGCAATTAGCATCGTGTGCTTGGATGTTTCTCTCCAGGAGAGGCCCTGAATTGGGCATAGAGACAAACACCCCTCAGCTTTGCTTCCCACAGCCCTGTGGGATTTCTGCCCATGTCAGCTCGTTCTTGGGGTGGTTAATGTGGAGCTTTTTAAGTGCAGCTGAATGTTTCTTGCTGAGCACTGACTGATTGCAGTAGGTGCTTTGTGATGCTGTACCCAGAAACTGCTTGAAGAAGGGTTTGAGTGACACCTCTTCTTGTTGCAGAGTGAAAGAGCTCAGCCCTCACAATGGAGGTGGTGAAACACAGAATCAGATGGAGACTGAGTATGAGGAAACGGCGATCAGTGGAGAAGAAAGCTCAGGTCTTCAATACCATGTATGTGTGTGCAGGGGGCTGGACAGATCCCAAAGCTGGGAACAACCTGCTGTTCTTACTTGGGCTGTTTCTTTCAGCTCTCCAAGGAAGAGGAGGAAGATATCTCTCCACCCATGTTCAACTTGCATGAAGCTATGACTCAAATTAGTGAATGGAAGGAGAAAGCTGTAGAGCAGCTTAGAGAACTGAGACAGGTATGTGGAAGAGGCAAGCCCAGCCCAGGCTGCCTTCTACACGTTGATAGCCCCTTGCTGTCAGTGCTGTTACTCTTTCCCTCACTACCAACTTTTTCCTATGGCTTCCTGCCCAACTGGTTAAACTGGGGCGTTTCAGTGCTCATGACCAGCTAGTGTCCTCTCCAACTAGCAAACTCTTTCTGCTAATGAGCACTGACCAGTACTGGTCTACAACTAGTCTCTTCAGAGCTGAGCTTCTGAATTTCCAGAAAGTCAATTTCTCATTGTTACTTTGTGAATGTAGACAATGATGACTGAATTTGACTGCCTCTTCGGAATCACAGAGCAACCAGACTATGATTTCCAGACCTTCCTAAGCAGAGTGAAGCACTTCATAGAGGAGAGCTCAGAAAACTTTCTTAATGTCAGAGGTATGTTTGTGTCTGTCTCTGACTAGTGCTGTCACTAATGTGGGGATGCTGTTGTTGTTTTGGTTTGGGTATTTTTTCCCCCAAACCCTGAAACTAACCCAGCATACCCAGCAACCACTCCTTCTGCATAGCTTACAGTTGAGATTGCTTTCTTCAGTGATCATAGGGACAAATCTGAAATGTCCTATTGTCTGCACTCTCAAAAAGAAAATTTTGGCTAGTAACTTCCACTTGCTTTGCCCTGGTGTGTAAAACTGCCTTCCCTTGAGCAGAATGCAGTACCCACCAAGAGCAGATGAGCTGAAGTCTGTTTGGCTGGTTGGTTATAGGTCCCAGTGCCATGTTCTAGGGATTCATAAGGGTTTGCCCGCAGTTTCTACTCCTGTTTTCATGGATATCAGCCCTTAACACCCATTCACTTGTGACAAGTGTCTGCCAGGCAGATATTGAGATGCCATGTCTGCCAGCACCTCTGTTTGTTGTGTCTTTGCCTTATTTAATATGCAGAAAATTCTTCCACCTGTTCAGTTCTGTCCCAGTTTGGAGACTTCCCAGCTCTGTGCAGGAGGATGTTGGGTCCCTGAGTGCTGCCTACCTTCTTTGGACCTTGCTGGTTGAGGTGGTGGTGGAGTGGCAGCAAGGCAGATGTATGAGCCTGGCTGACATGTGGTAACAGTGCCAGGTACAGAGGCTGCCTGACTGGAACAGGGGAACTGGCACCAGTAACTACTACCCTTCTGCCACTGGTGCAATAACTTGGGCTTTGCCACTTCAGCCATTACAGCTGGCGTAGTCTTTGTCTCAAAAAGGGCTGTGAAGGTTTTGCTCTTGTAAACTGAGGCTGAAAATTGTGGCATCAAAGTGAATTGTTAACCAGAAGTGGTAACCTTTTTCTTAACCAGCCCTGGCTGTCTTCCCATCTCAAATGCAGCCCAGTAGCTGCATCCCTCCAGTCAGCATGCAGAGGTGGTGACAAGATAACAGGAGGAAATGCCTTGCTACCCTCTGCCTTATAGGCCAGGGAAATATCACCCTCTGGGATGGTTGGGTTAGTGGCATCTAGTTTGAACTGCAAGACTGCAGTCTTGAAGTTGTTGATGAGTAGAAATGAAGAAATACAGCTGCAGAGTTTGGTAGGACCAGGCAGAATTTGATGTTCTTGCCCAGTTCATTTCCCTCTGTGGACCTTGCAGAGCCCTGCTGAGTGGGACAGCTGGGCTGGGGGGTTCAGCTTCCAGGTCAGTCACTCTGTCACTGCCTTGCTTTCCAGAAACATTGGATGCCCTGGAGACTGCCATGGAACTGGAGGAGCAAGCCAGCAAGCAGAGGAGCAAGCAGAGGAGCCTGCAGAGGCCTTAGCGAGTACAGCAGACCTGGTTCACAAGCAGTCTTCTGTGTCTCCTGCGTGTCAGTTGGTGGCTTGCTCCTGTAACTCTTACTTTAAATGTGGTGGTGGTTGTGGGTCACGTGTACCCCAGGGCAGGGACTGTGGCAGCCTCTTTCTTCATGGGCTGGTATCTGGGTGGTCAGCAGAGTGCTAGAAACAACCCCTGCAAGGGTTGGGGAGGGGGTCCCTGAGGGTCTGCTTGGCATGTTGAGCATCTGGTCCTTTGCTAGTGACAGTACTGGTCTCGAATAGAGCTACACACACAGTTTTTTACTGTACATAGAACCTTGCCACATGTGCTTGAAACACAGCAGAACTGTTGTAAGTCTTGCTTTTCTAGAAAGAAAATGGACTATATGTTATTGTAAAAACCGAGTACTTTAATGTTTGATTAAATAAATGTTCCTGGATTTAATTATCTTCTGTCTCAAAATATATTCCTTGTTGATCTTGTTAACAGCTCCTAAAGACTGGGTGGTGTTGTAGAGATGGGCTGATTTCTTGGATGAAGCTTCTTTTTAAAGTCTTTACACTTGTAATGTTTATGTAAAAGCCACTCAAAGTAGATTTCTGTCTCAGTTTTGAGATCCTGCTGGACAGAACTTGCTTAGCAAGGGGGAAGCTGGTTTAGAGGGTACCTATCCTGAGCTCAGCATGTAGTGAGTTGTTCAACTCTTAAGACATCAGGTCAGTAGGAAGGGTCCTGTGAGACTCCCTGGTACCACTGGAGCTTACTTGGGCTTTGAAGACAGCCCCTCTACTTCACTTTTTTTTCCCCATGTACATTCACAGGTTTGGTACCCCACCAAAACCTGTATTTGAGGGCAGAAGTGCAATGTGCTGCCCTTGGCCTTGTGTGCAGCCTGGGTCCAGGTGACCCTGCACATCCTGTGCTCTGGGCAGGAGGGGGCAGAGGGGCAGGCTGAGGGAGGACAGAGGGGAGGCAGGTGCTGCTGCCCTGTGTCCTGTTTGTTCAGCTCACTGCAGGGTTTGCCTCAAAGGGCAAAACTGCCCTGTGAGCTCTGGGTCCAGCAACACAGGGCTGCAGCTACACAAACAGCAAATTACAAAGGGATCCTTCTACTGTTACTTCCTTTTTCCCTTGACCCCTACCCTGGTCTCCTGCTTCTTCAACTGCTTTCTGCCTCCAAAAGGAAAGGGTGTAATTGAAGTGACTATGTCCCCAGCTCTGCACATACCTGTGGACTGTGTCCTTGCCATGTCTCTGGGGATGTCTGCTGTATTGGAGGCTAGTTCTTCAGCCTTGACTGGATCCATCTTTGCATACCAAGTCTCAGGGCTGTCCTGGAAAAGGCAGCAGAAGCGTTAGAAACTTAATGGGCCCTGGGCAAGCAGCAGTGACAAGCAGCTAGGGAAGGGATACTTAACCCAGACAGGATCTTCCCCCATAGCGGGGGCACTTTGTGATCCCTAGTTTAGGGGGGGGACTGAGCACTCTGAGGGCCTCTGAACTGTCAAAGCTGACTCTGGCTGCTCTGCCTGCATCACATTAAGATGGCACATCCCCAGTGCAAAGGCTGTTATGCCCTGCTGAGTTTGGACTACAGCAAGGCTGTCCTGTTCTGCTTCAGAGGTTACTACACTTGGATTATCCAGCCTTGCCCAGAGGTGTCTTGGGGTGAGTAACAAAGGGCCTGAGTGCAAGGAACATAATCTTGCCCCTTGTTTGTTCCACCTTCCCCTCGCTTACTAGTGTGTGTATCCACTCTAGGAGTTAGAGTCAGGAGGAACCTGATTGGGAGGAGCTCAAGTCCCCTCTTGTCACAACTTCTGATATCAAGTTCCCACTGTCACAGAAGGAGCAGGAATGTGAGATTCTCTCCTTGCTCTGTCTCAGGGCTGAGTCAGAGCAATTATCTTCCAGAACACTGAGACTTCTCAAAGGGTGGCTTGGTTTCTATCTGGGTCCTCATGCAAGGCTCAGTTTATTGTGAAAGAAATCCAGTCCTTACATCTCTGCAACCCAGACCCAGGTCCTAGTGCTGCCAATAAACCCTTTAAAGGAGGTGTGCTTACCATAAAGTGTTGGAACAGCGTCTGTCCTAGTGCCTTCTTCATGTACTCCTCCACCAAGGGAAACTGGTGGGCAAAATACTGCAACAGAACAGAGAGTTGGTGTGGAGGGAGAAGGGATGTGAGTGTGGGGCTAGAGGGTAGAGCTACATCCATGATGTGGCTCCAGGTAACCTGTGTCACACAGCAGTGAGTCCCTGTCCCGTCCCCCCCTTAATGCTGGTGCTACTGCTGGCACTTTATGGACACATCAAGAGGGTCCCTGCTTGTAGGATTACTCCTGAAGGAAAACAGGCATGCCTGTTTCCTGCAAGACTGTGTGGGAATAAATTGGGCTACGGACAATGACCTTGAGGTATGCTTGAGAAGGGCAAGGGAGGAAGCACAAAGCACTGAAGCAAGAAGATAAAGAAGAAGAAAGTAGAAGATAACCAGGATGGGGGGTGGTGATGGGGGTGGTGTAGGATAGCCAACGACTTATTAGTTTAGGGTGTGTGAACAGTGTGTGTTCAGAGTAGTTAGCCACCAGCTGTTAATGGCAGCGTGTGTACGGGAAGAGAAACCATATATAACCCTGGCGAAAACGTGACCAGAGGGACCTCAGCTTTGATCATATTGGTCGCTTGGGGTGTCCGCGATTCCCCGCGCCTGCTCAAGCCTTGCCTTGTTCCCACCTTCACTGACGTGTGGGGAGAGTTTCAGTGAAAAGATTGCAGTAGGTGGCAGGGAGCTCATCCTGCTCGGCTGTCAGTGCCCGCTCAGAGGAAGGGTGTGCTCACCCTCTGCACTGTCAGGGAGGTTTACAAATCCTCCTTCACCCTGAGCAGCCTGGTTCTCAGACCCCCCCCCTTCAGCCTTTCCCATCTACTGGCAGCATTGTCCTTCCCTGTGGCTGTTACACAGGCAGAGCCAAGACTCTTCACCCAGCATCAGCAGGACAAAGCCTGCTGACAATTCTGTACTAGAGTCTTGCTCCAGGCAAACTGTCTCGGTTGCCCCCTTTGCTGTGTCTGTGCTTGCGACCCACAGCAAGCCTGGGGTGGGAGAGGTGTGAGGGCCACACAGCACCTTCTGTGTGGTGGGTGGCAGGAGGAAGGCAGACAGGAGGGAAATGGGGCTCTCTCCTGAAGGAAGTATCACCCCTGCCTTTGTGAATAAGTCTGTCTCTGCTCTGCTCAGGGAAAACCCCACAGGGCAGGGAGCCTTTCTGCTCCAGTGCTCTGGGAGCAGACCCTGTGCTCTGAAGTCGGCTGTCATTTACCAGCAGGCTCACCTGCAGGGAGATGCTGGCGTGTCTCTGGCTGGCCACGTGGCCCAGGTTCCCCACTGCACCCATCAGGCCCTGTACCACGTTCAGCTGGATCAGCTCTTCAGCCACTTCTGCTGACTCCTTGGCTAATAGGCTGCAATGAGATGGGCCATCAGCCCCTGCTCCATATGGGGAAGAAGCACACAGCACAATCTGGGCTTCTTGGGGTGACCCCCGATGGACAATGGTGTGTTCCTACCCTGTCCTAGCGGCACCAACAGACAGGAGAGTCTCAAAATAAACAAGAAATGTCGGGCTGTGTATTCATTAGCAATCATTCAACTTGTGGGCTTGCTGAGAACCAATTGTTTAATGATTAGTGGGAGTTTTGTAGTGTGTATTAAAAGTCTAGCAAGTTTCTTGTTTGACCATAAAAACCCCAGGACTCGAACACCATCAATGTTACTTTTGGGAGCTCGTCCCTGGAAGACACTCCAGAGGGTCTCCCTCCCACCAAGGGGTTTTTGTCATCTGCTTTTGCAGGAAAAGTGTTCCGATAGCACGATCTTGTGGCCAGTGAAGGAAATTCATACTGACCGAACCAATTCTAGCACAAACGGCTGAATTTCCTTAGGGATCCTGCAGTCAATCACGCAGGCACTCTGCACTTGACTCTTCTGTTGGGTGACTGGTGTTAAATGAGGGTGTTTCGTTGCTCCCTGTGGCTCCCAGCTAGAGAACACAGTGGCCCTGAGCAACCCAGCAGCCTTCAGCCCTGCACTGTGGCAGGACACACGCGTTGCTGCCAGGCCCAGCCATGAAGGGGACAGAGGGCCAGAGCAGACAGGATGCCACATCTCCCTAGAAGATGCCAGCTCCATCTCCAGCCAACTGCAGGGTCAGCAGCGGGAAGGGCCCAAGCACAGAGCTGCTGCCCCATCACGGAACACACCTCATCTCCCAACGGCCTTGGACGGGAGGTTTAGCAGAGCTGGGTGGTCAGCCAGAGAGAAGAGCCAGAGGCTAATGGGTGAATGCTCCCTGGGAGGAACAGTCCCAGTCCTTTCCTGTCCCCAGGAAACCACTTCTTTACAGTCCCTTTTATGCTCCTGTAAATGTTGTTCCAGAGTTTCTTACCCAATGGCTTTTGCAGCAGCTGCCTGCTGCATATACAGCAGCACAGGCTCCCTCGGGCGAAGTGCGGTTGGGTCTGCGGGAGGAACATCGGGAGGGTGAGAATGATGCTTTCAAACACTTGGCCGATGTTAGAAGGGTGGGTAGGTGGAGTTACACTGCTGGCATGAAAGGAGGACACCAAGAACCACACCTCGGGGAAACCCCGCGGTGACCGATCAGGTGTGAGTGATGCCCATGGCAGCACAGCCGGAGCTCAGAGAGCCTGGGCCTCGTCCTGCTCTGCTGAGTCAGGGGAGGAAACACCCGGGGCAGCCCTCGGTGTGGCTCTGGAGGCCTTGCAAGCCCCTGCTGCGGTATCGCCGCAGGCAGCCCTCGCTGGAGCGTCCCTCGCCCCAGGGGCAGCCCCTGCACCTTTCCCCTACGGGTCAGGGCCACGGCAGAGCCCTGCGGAAGGAGGCGAGAGAGAGCCCGGGGGAAACCCGCCGCGGCAGCCCTGGCTGCGTGCCGGGAGGCCACGGGAGCTCCCCAGCGCTCTTACCTTCGGTGGTGTCCTGAGAGGCGGCCAACGCTTTCTCCCCGGGCGGTGTCAGTAACGCAACCAGGCCCTTCAGCAGCGCCGGCCGGGCCTCCTGGGACACGAGGGCCTTAAGCAGCTGGGTGGCTGGAGGAGAGAGGAGCCGCTGCCAGCGCGGGGAGTGGGGCACGGTCTCGGGTACCACTTGCCGCGGGGAGAGCTCCGCAGGCGGGAGGAGGCATCAGCCCCGTAGGATGACACCGCGTGAGTACTGCTGCCCCCTAACCTTCCGCATCTGTTTTTAACCAACACAGAGATAGCTTTACCGAAGTAAAGCCTCAAAAAATTTCTCGACACTCGTGCCTGTTCCTCTCCACGGAAATCTTTAGTAAAAGGCGAAAGATTTATACG
>WUAM01000431.1:91923516-91940195 GCA_024336885.1 Actenoides hombroni | reverse complement strand
CCAATGGCTGATCACCTCTCTGTCAGGAAGGGCTTCCTGATACCCAACCCAAACCTCCCCTGGCACAGCTTCAGGCCATGGCCTCTCCTCCTGTCACTGGCTGCCTGGGAGAAGAGCCCGACCCCCACCTGACTACACCCTCCCTTCAGGGAGCTGGAGAGAGGGACAAGGTCCCCCCTGAGTCTCCTCCAGGCTAAACAACCCCAGGTCCCTCAGTCTCAGAGAAGCCTCAGAAAAACATACAAGAGCAAAACCGTGAAGGGAGGGCTCCCCGTGGAGGAAACTTGGTTCTGCAGTTCTCTCTGGACTTTGTGCTTAGCTCTCCACAACCTGGAAGTCACAGTTGAGGGTGTTGGGTACCAGGGAGCAAGTCTATGAGACTGGGCAGACACTATAGGATGGTTTTTGGTCTCTGTGCCCAACGGATGCTCTCCTACTGGTTTCCCTTGAGCACTGAAAATAAGAACAAACTTTGTTCCTCTGAGCAAATCCTCACTTTGTTCAAGTACAGGCCAGAAGAAAGGCACAAAAATACCATGCAAGAAGAAAAAGGGACCTGTCTGTAGCTTTGAGCTGTTACTCAGCAATCACCTCCTGGGAAATCTCCTCAGGGAATCATCTGGCCCCCTCTTTGCAAAAAAACTTTAACCCAAACACTGGTTATTTGTCAAACATTAGCATGCATGTGATCTTTGTTTCTCCAAATTAAATCGAGCAATTCCTACCCGCTGTCCCAGTGGACAATCACAAGCAATTCCGTTAATTAAATTATCTCTGATTCTGCAGCTCTGGAATCTCTCAATTGACTAAGTCTGTGCTTTATCATCAACAAAATACTGGACCAAAAAGGAAAAAAAAAACCCAACCAAACCAAACCACGCTGATGTCAAAGCGATTGGCTTCAGTTAACCCTTCCCAGTTGGATATTGAGGGCTGCTCAAGAAACGGTTGGACTGGAACGAGCCCAAGAGCGAGAGCCTCGTACCAGAGATACCAGTAGCAGCTGTTCCCTCGTTTCTTTTCCATCGTACAGGAAAAAACCCAAACCCCAGACACCACACCATCCCTGCAACCAGCACCCTGGCTATTTGAGAGTCACAGAAAGGTGCAAACTCTTAGCTGCTGAAGAAGCAGAGAAACACCATGAAGATCAGTAAAGCCCTGCAAACAGCCCACCCTCCTCTTGCCCAGACCTCACTGGATATACCCCGCTGTTGAGGAATCTCCATAAAACATTCCCCTTCGGTTTATTTCAACTGGACATAAATTTCCCTTTCTTCATAAACGGCCACACTGTACACAGCATTCCATAAATTTTTACAGTTCCACTGTTTGTATGTACCTTGTAAAAAACGCTTAGCGCTGATTAAATGCACCACCAATAACATTTCATGGGCTACTTCTGACACTTGATATTCTGACCTTCTTCTCTCTCTCTCCTATATTTATTTTTGTTTTCATATGCCTGTAAACACAGAGTGGCAGAGGGGAAAACGTACAGTACCACCGACAAACCTGAGAGTGATGTCTTCATTTTTAAACAAAGCCTTTATCTTCCCTGGTCCGAGGTGGAGAACCTGATCCCAGCAGAACATACATGTCACTTCCCCGAGCCTGGGGCAGAGGTCAGGTCGCTAGCAGCTTACAGATCATAAATATTAGAACCAGACTGGGTCGATGCTCTGAAGGCAGAGTCAAGCTAAAGAAAGATTCCAGGAGCAGAGAAATTGCTCCTGGCCACATCCAACCACGGCCACAGATGACAATGCTCATAACCACTACTGCTCTGCAGAAGAGAAAGCCTATTGCAGCCCTTGCTTTGTAGGGCACAAATCTTTTCAGACTTGATAAAACGAGCCAAAAAACGACCCCCAAATCAATGCACAATCATCTGATTGTGAGCCTTCTCTCACAGCCAGTTTATGTTGGGGTGAGAGGGCAACTTTTTCAGAGAAGAGAGGGTGTTTTGTCACCCCGCACCGTGCCGCGTGCGCTGGCAACGCTGCCGAACGGCAGCGGCTCTCACCCAGCCGCCGCCTTCGACACAACTCCCTCGCTACCCGAGTTTCAAACACTGACTAAAAACAACCCTAAGCTTTCCAGGACAAGAACTGCTTCTGTTTTCAACCTAGGGAAAGAATCCACCCCCTCTTTCAATTTACCAAGCGTGACCTGCAGCAGGTGCTGTAGCTAACAACGCGGGGATTTTCTTTGTGCAGGGAGGGGTGAGCGCTGCTGGAGACGGTGAGAGGTGCACAGACACAAAGGCACTTGCTGGAGTGCAAGGATGTAACAGCAAGCTAAAGAAAAAAAAGTTTATTACTAACCAGCAAAACGCTTAAACCCAATAAGTCAGTTCAAAGCAGATACAGCTCAAGCATCTTCACTATGTTAAGTCTCTGCAAGAAGCTCAGTGTCAGGCACTGGTGGCAGATTGACTGTGAATCACCCCAGAACACGTGGGTGACTGGACTGGCACGAGGCACTGTGGTTTTATTTCACTAGACGAGCTGGCTGCAGCAGAAGGGGCCAGATCCCTCGCAGCAGAGAACTACCCAGCAAAGCTGTTTGCAGTAGAGCCGTGTCAAATCACACCCAGTGAAGGTTAGACCCTCGGTCCGTGAGGCTGTCAGTGCTAAAAGCAAATCTTCTGGCAAGACGTCAATGTTTTAGGAGCTGGCTTCTCCTTTATTTAGCTAAAAATCTCATTTATTGGGCTTATTTGTTTTTAGACTAACCTCCTTTAAAAAGGCTGACATATAATCCTGTAAAACATTGTCACATGTATTGAGGAAATTGGCAAGGATGCTAATTTATTGTCCTCTAGGAAAAAAAAAAAAAAAGAAAAAAAAGCCCTCTTTCCTTGATTAATGTATGTTTTTGTATTGTAAGATATTAAAGAATGTTGGTTCACCTGTAATTATAGAGAATAGTTTATTTTGGCAAAGTGCCCCAGCTTCTGGTTGCCAAGTTATGAATAATGCAATGTTCCCCATTCTAATTTCCGTGTTCTAAGTCGTGGATTTGGAGCGGGGTGCACGCAAGGGCACACACACACAACACCACGGCGCTCTCAGTCACGACCGCCTCTATTTTATACTTGCTTGCACAACTTGTTAATGCCGGCATCTGCTTGCCAAATTCAGACTTTGCTTCTGACTAATTTCATCTCGATGCAAACCAAAAAGGTTGTCTCATTTATTTATTTATTTATTTATTTGCCTCCCCCCCCTCCCCCCCCCGAGGATTTATTTCTCTTACACTTGCACGCACCGTCGCAGTACCACTGAGGAGAGCTTACCGCTGCAGGAAGGCGTTTGAAGCCGCATTTAGCAGGGACTTTGGGTAAAGATTCCCCGAAGAATTTAATGACAGAAGAATTCATTACGCTTTCCTATCTCCTCCGCCTCTTGTAACACAGAGCCCAACGATGTCTTTACAGAAGCGGGAAGTAAATTCAGGCACTGGCTCTTGCTCTCTTGTCTTTATTTTTGGCCCGCGTTTCGCCGGGACACATGTGCCCGGCCCCAGCGCAAACAGGGACAGATGGCACTGCCGAGCGTTGCCAATGGAAGGAGACCGGGACTCAGCGCGTTCAGATGCATTTGCGGGGCTACGTGGCACCCGCTGGCCCCGGGGGCTGGTTGAAAAAGGAGGCTAGTGAAAGGCTGAGCTTGCGCCAACAGTTCCAATGTGCCATTTGAGCAATTATGGTTTGACATGAAAGCTGGGAGAAAGAATGCGTGGGTCATTCTGATTTCGATTTAGAGACTGTGTCCCCTGTTCCAAAGAGGAAATAAATGCAATCCCATTGCTTTACTGGAGCGGCTTTGGTGATAAAGAAAACAACCAGGCTATGGAAAAGTATTCTGCTGCAGCAAGGTTTTTTGTTGAGGCAGCACAGGCTGGGTTAGAAAATGATTCTCTAAACAAAATTCCTAACGAGAAATTATCTCGGTTCGCTTTTCACATGCATCCTTCAGCCTGGTGACCCTTACTGTGTTCCTAACAGATCTGGGAAGGTGCATCACGGTCTCTGTCTTAATACAGGCCAGGGCCACAAAAGGAGGCAGTGGAGATGGAAAATGCAGCTCCTCTTCCTGCTGAGGCACACAGGTTAGAGGTTCCAGCCTGCTGAAATTTGCCTCTATCCACAAGTAAACGTTGGGATTACGACCAAGCTCCATGTAGAGCTACTCGGGTACATTGTTCTACTGGAAGACTTATGGCAGCTGTAACCTGTCATCTTCCTGCGGCCTGGAGGTGCTCTGGGATTACTGGGAGCTTTGGTTGGACAGTCAGGGCATGAAATTATAAAACATCCCTGAAGTGAAAGAGGAATAGCAAATTCCTAGAGCTGAAAGCTGTTTGGAAGGTTGGACATGCAGTGGAGTCTTGCGGCCGGCCCCTGTGCACAATGAAATGCCTTCTACTCCCATGGCCCGCATCCAGACGGCCGAGATAAACAGGAAATATCTAGGCTACTACAGCAGCACTTGGAGCCGTCTGCAGCCTTTTAAGGGCTTTACCGTGGAGGTGATCTGCTTTCCAGAACTTCCATTCATGACCGCTGATTGGAGGTACGCAAGGGCAGGGCGGTAATGCGTCCTCCAGCCAGCTTCCTACAACTGCTGCCGCTGCCCTACCACTCTGACACCGTTGCTGTTTCCTTTACGGGGAAAGAAAGGATCAGAATTAGCATCATTTAAGGTAATCGTGCCTTCAAAAAGAAACATGAGGCTATTAAAAGGAGGCCACGGCACATTAGTATCACATAACCAGCTGTGGTCCCAGAGCTGGAAGAGGAAAGCAGCACTGCAGAGGAAGGCCAGGTCATGGGATGGCTATCTGAGGGAGAGCAGGAACACTTACACAACTGAGTGGGAAACAGCAGGGTTTTTTTTGACAGAAACCATCAAAATGGAAGAAATAAGAAGTGAATGGAGGAACAGGGTGAAGCGCCTGCAGTGCTGGGGAGAGAGTATGGTCAGGACAAACACTGACACTGAAGTGAAGGCAAAAAAAGCCACACAGCTATTAGACTACATTAATTAAATTACTTGCTATTACACTGCTTCTGTGAAAGGCAGTGCTGGGTTCTGTGTTCCAGAGGTGGAGGAGACGTGAAAGCACAACGAATTCTTCCGTCATTAAATTCTTGGGTAAACATTTACCACACTCTAACTATATGTGGCTTACAACTCCTTCTTGCAGCAGTAAGCTCCCCTCGGTGGCACTGCAGCTGTGCATGCAAGTGTAAGAGAAACAATTACAGACTCTACAGTCGTCCCAGACATGGTTTAGTGAGAAGTAATATAAACTGGGTTTGGGTTTTTTGGGGTACTCTTTCATATTTCTACTTACTATCATCAAGTGCATAACCCACCAAGAGCTGTAATTACCATCATCCTGTTGTCAGCAGCTGGCACAGCACAAACACTTCCTGAGTGTTGTGGCAGGACTCAGTTAACTGCCACGGAAAGCAGCAGCCCTACGAATGCCAGCACGCAGCCAGGGCTGCCCTTCAGCAGAGGCACCAGTGACAGCACACTGGCAATGGATGGGGCACAACACCATCCCTTTTCTGCTCTTCCATCCAAACAGGGAACGCAGACTACGTAAAAATAATTGTTACTTGTCTCTTGAGAGCATCTGGGCACCGTACAAGCGTTTCCTAATAAAAATAATTCAGTCTCTGCCTCTTAACTCTTGCAGTGTAAGTAAGGGATGTGAACAGTCACATCCTCAAAATATTTTCAGAAGGAACACTGCAGGATCTACAGTGCTCCATCAGAGACACTGTTAAACACAACAGGCTAATTTTAGGGACAAGTCCTCTCTCTGACAAGCTGCTCACACATCTAAGGGCACAATTCATCTGCTAGAAGGCAGCTGTTTGTGTTTTATAAGCTAAAGTTTCTCTTACCTATGGAATAACTCCAATATTTCACAGGGAATCATCATCCATCTAACTGAAGTACCCTCTAACGGACCATCAGCCTCATATCCCCTTTGAAATAGCACAGCTGAGCACTTGCTGGGCCACGATTTATTTTTTACCTTCTAAGACATCTTGCTAACTCTATAGCTCAACAGTGACAGTCGAATTTCACACTGCGATAGCCCCCCATCGATTTTTCATTCCCAAGAAGCAACTCCACAAATTAAAGTTAACAGCATTTCTGAAACTAAGAAAAAAAGAAAAGAAAAAAAGAGAGAGAAGAGAAGAGAAGAGAAGAGAAGAGAAGAGAAGAGAAGAGAAGAGAAGAGAAGAGAAGAGAAGAGAAGAGAAGAGGCTGGTGAATTGCAAGATGCCTAAACCACACCCCCAACATAGGAATAAAATTCCTTCCTGGGGTTTTCACCAGTTATGGGCCAAGGATGCTGCCATTAGCAGCCACACTGGGTTTGCAGATGCTTCAGCTCTAAAACATCACATGTTCAACAGACATAAGGGTCCCTCCCTATATGAAGATGTCACAATCTACAGAAAACTGCCCCAAGGCATGAGAATTAGACCAAAACTCTGGGCACAGCTGCACTGGACAGAGACATACCACCCTCCCCCAGGCTTGAGCTTGTCCAGTCAGCCTGTGCTCAACCACGACACCGACAGAATTCCAGCTGGCCCAGTGGTACTAATGTTGGAGCCCATCACTGGCACGTGCAGCTTCTACCAGACACTGAAAGAAGGGAGCAGAAGAAAAAGTGCTGCCCAGCGCTCTGCTCTCCACCACCACAAACCCAAGGGGGAAGAAATGCTGAAGTCTCACTTGGTAACGAAACGGAGCACCGACTCACGCACCTTTTGACACTGACACCTGTATGTGTTCCATACTGCTGAATTACTGAGAGACTAAAATCTGGTAATGATAAAAACGGGACACAAGCAGCTCAGCCCAGCCCAGCCCAGCCCAGCCCAGCTGCACGCTCTCAGCCTGGCTTTGACAATCCCACTTTTCAGTTCAGCTTCCAGATCCTGCCTCAGGTTTACTCAGGCTGATCTAGGACTGGATCCAGCAGCAGCATCATGCTCTCTCTTAGCAGAGCACAAAAGGTTAGTTTGTTTATGACTCAAGCTAATTTTTTCATTGTGTCTTTGCCATACGACGTTCTTGTCTCTCACCAAAGCCTATTAATGGTGGCACTACAGAGAAGTGCTGGGGAGTGCTTATCCTCTGGCGTGAATTCACAACAGCTTCTGTTTCCCTCTGACACATCAGCTTAAGACCGGCTCCTTCCCTTCCAGGCCTCTGCTAATCCTCTGGCTTCACACTGACCCTGCTCCCGTGTCCCGCTCTGCCTGGGAGCGGGGGCCTCGCGACCGCTGCCGCTACCTCCCCGCCTGCTCTCAACCGCTGACACCCTGCACAGGGACCCCCAACCTGAACTTTGTCTAACGCTAACTGACGTTCCTTCCCGCGCTGCTGTGCCAGAGCCCCTCTGGAACAGCTGGATTGGAAAGAGCTGCAGTGTGGGGGGGAAGGGAAGGAAAGAGGAGACAGGAAAAATAAAAAAAACCCAACCCAAACCCAACAATTGCTTTTTGTCTCTAAAACCCTCTTTTTAACCCAACGAGCGTCTGGTCCAACGAAGCATGGAAAGCATGAAGTGTTATATAAAGCAGATAATTATAAAGGGATTTAATGCTCGGCAGGCTCAGATCGCAAGGTTTACAGCGGAGGCAGTGCCCGCACGGCCCCGGCCTGGTGTCCGGCTTTGCTATTATGCGGGCGGTGTGGCTGGGGCCAAGCAGAATCAGAAACAAGATTTGTTTTATGAAGGAAAAAAAAAGAGCACAGCCCCCTTCCCACCAAGGATGGCAGCTCCAGTCCCACCCTCCTTCCAGTTCTGTCCCATCCCTGATTAATGATGTTGTCTGCCTGATTTATGACCCACCCCAACAGATTAGAGTTTCCCTCTTCAACCTCCCCCCTCCCCAAGAAGGCACAGCCACACTCTGCTGGAAATATTAGAGAATTATTAAATAAACATTCATACGTCATGTCTCTTCCCATACTGAGCTCATCGTAGTCAACGCTCAGCGGCCGGGCCCTGTTTGCTTTGGGGCTGACACCAAACAGCTGGAGTGATTCATGGAGAGGCTGGCTACAATGCTCTCTGCCATACATCATGCTCGCAGCGCTCCCTGCCCCAGCGGAGATAAACTGATCAACCACAACGGGCTGGAATGAATTTATGACAACACAAAATTGAGGAAAACAAATGGGAGGTGACCCAGTGGGCCACTAACCCAGACTCTCTCGCTGGCCTGCAATCTAGTCTGGTGGCAGAAAGCAAAATTGAACATTGGCACTCTGAATTAAGATGCTGGCTTTTAACCCCGGGGAACCTCGGTTTCAGAATGGCACCAGGCCCTCGCAGGAGGCATCTCGGGAAGCAGGGGGGAGGAAGACTTTTTGAGGGGAAGGTGCTTTTTGCAGCTCTGTGCACGCTTCGGCTGAGAGTCCGGCGCTGGCAGAGGAGTCGAGAAGGATACTTGGGCAGTTAGGGACTGGCTGCTCGCTCTCTGAAAAGCTGCGTCTCGAGGCAAGGTAAAGGAGCGTCGCGCTGGCTGAGCTCTGCCTGTGTGGTGAAGACCCCAGCTACAGCTTCAGCAGATGGGCAGAGCTCAGCTGGTGGGACACTCCTTTACCTCGCCCCATGGCCCCTCCCTCAGCAGCCCAGGGTGTCTCTCAGACACCTCACACTGCCAAGGTTGGAAAAGCCCAGCGGGGGTGAGACGCTCTGCGGTGCTGGGAAGAAGAGATGGCACCAGGACCACCTCCATCATCATCTGTGGCTGCTGCCTGAAGTTCAGTGCAATGCAGATGAGGTTGACCCTAAGAAACCTGCATGAGCTACCAGGAACCTGCCATGGCTGTGAAGGAGAGCTGGGACCAGCGCCACGTGTCTCATTACCTGGGGCTGCCATCTGACGTTCAACACAACACGGATGAGCTCAACCTACCCAAGCTATTGCCAACCTGGCGCACACAGCACAAGGAGCGGGACAACCAACGCAGACTTACACCAAACCCCACCTAGTCCTTCTACATGCAGCAGACTCTTCCACAAAAACCCGCTTAGATTAAATTCCCTTGCTCAAGCAAAGAGCTTCAGCTGCTTGCCAAAAGGGGGACCGTTTGCCGTACTGAACTGCTGGATTACACCCCAAACAAACAAAAAATCACACCGCTCTCCTTGCCCAGACTTAATTTTGGAAGAGGGGAGGAGGAAGGAACGTCGTTCTTGTGAGAGAAGGATCAATAGGTGGATCGCTGCTAATTCTATCAAGCGCTGCTCTACGGGGCGAGCGGGGCTGAGGCAGGTGCTGAGCCACGTGCTGCGAGACAATTGGAAGATGCTAATCAGATGCTACACGGGGTTTAACGTGCCAATCAATAACGCTCAGATTTCAAGGCAAAAAAAATTAAAGTTACAAACAATGGAGTCAAGTGATGCTGCCAAAAACTTCCTGTAAGCACCACCCAAAACAAGAAAAATGAAACCAATTTAGCTCCAGATTAAGAAAGAGGAACTAGAGATGAATCAATTTAGCCTGTTGGGCTGGGTCGCCATATATCATGGCTCAGCAGTGGAGTGGGAAGCGGCCAGACAGTGTGAAACCCTTCCCCCTCCTTTTCTGTAGGCTTCTAGCTCTGATCCCTGTTACCAATTAATTTAATAGAACCCCTCTACACAGACAAGCACACAGAGCATTCAAGACTCCTTAAATGGCAGGACAGAAACTATTTATCACGCACAAATCTCAAAGGAAAGGAGAAGGAAAAAAAAGAAAAGGCAAATAGGAATTCTTCACCTGAAACACCATCTTGTTTTCTGAACCTTGGTGAAATAAGGCCCCTTAAATAAAAAGCTGTCCCTGCTACTTTCAAAAAAAATCAGCATTATTGAAAGACTCGGCGAGACACTTGGGGCTCTTCCTGTAATTTCTATTGGGTGTTGCTGACTTTTCCCACATTTTGTGGAGCTGCAGCTTCAGCAGGGCAAGGTTATTGCGGAGCGAGGGGTGTGCGGGTACATGTGCACACACCCAGACCCTCTCCCCACTTCACAGCCGCGTTAGCACGAGTGCTGTTTGGAAAGGATTCTGGGATCCTTCAAAAGGTGCTAGCTAAAGCCTCTTTGATCAGATTATTAAAGCTATGTCAATTTTATCACTTGAGCTCAAGTGTTCTGGAAAATGTCAAATCCTTTCAGCTCCCGCCGTTTAAAGATTTTCAATAGGAGTGGATGTGGGAGGGTGGAGGGCTGCTGGGCTGGCAGGCAGGAGGCCCAAAGGGAAGCCAAGCAGCCGCTGAGACAGAGCCTGACAGATTAGGGCAGAAGGGATGAGTCCTTTCCACCAAGTCAGCACGGCAATGGTTAGCTCACTCTAAGGACAAAGCTGCTTCTGCCGTGACCCGAGAGCTCCCAAACTCAGTGGTCCTTGGCCAAAATCTGCTCACTGAGAAGCATCAAACAGCAGACAGCCCACATTTGGGACATGCTAATAAAAAGCCTTGTGAAAATGCTGAGACAGCAAAGCAGCCTTAAAGTTTCCTCTGCAGCAGGGAGTTTCCCCAGTTAACCCCTGACTGTGAGCATATGCTTTGCCAGGTTGCCTGAACTGTCAGAGATCCCGACATGTGCCAGGTACACAACCTCTGAAGTTGGGACCAGAGGCAGGAGCAGAAAAGACTACAGCAAAAAACACCAAAAAACCAAATCACAACAAAACCCAACAACTTTTTGTAACTCAGCTTAACGCTACCACCAGATTTTTTTCCCCATCCCAAATTATCAATGGACTTCATCCCCAACACGTAAACGCGTCTGTTTAAAAGCCTCAATTACCTCATTGCTTCTACCTCATTTGAGCTGTTTTGTCTCTCACTTGGTCTTGGGGCAACATTTTATGTCAGGCAAAAATCAGCTTACAACACCGCCCCATCCCACTGAACGCAGTCCATGGCAGCAGTGAAGAGCCTGTAGTTTTGGGCTTGGATCATCAAATCTGCCTGAGTAGTAACTCACCCTAACAGTGCGGGGAAAGGAGGCTGAGGACAGAGGTTGTCAAATGCGCAGTGTAGATAAAACCATTAGTTTCTATCCTGGCCTAGGCTACAGGATATCCAGTGAGCAGAAAGGGACAGGAAAGGAGATGGCCAGGAGTCCCTGTTCAAATACTGGGACTTAAACTTCTGACCAAACTAGCAGAGCTGCAGGTAAAAAAAAATCAGGAACCCGAGACATTATTTCCACTAGCAAGCACACAAAGGTGAAATCTCCATCTTAAGGGAAAAGAAATTCTCTCAGTGAGGCTTCTGCCAAGTTATGGGGCTACTGGGATTCCCTTTTGCTGGAGAGATGGAGGGTGGAATACACAGGTACCATGGAGAAAACAGAACAGAGACCATGTGAAGGACTGCCCTTGAAAAACAAGATGCAATGATAAGGTAACTTCTCCAGTAAAATTAGGATCCCATGACACACTGATAGCAGAAATCTTGCAGGGGGAACCAAAAGGAAAAAAAAAAAAAAAAAAAAAGAAAAAAAGAAAGAGCACAGCTTGACAAGCCAATTGCTTTTGTCAAGGTAAAGTGGGTTTGAACTTTCACCTCTTGTCCAAAATCCCAGCTCTAGTCTAGGGGGTTATGCACAATAAAACATATCTGAAAATCCACCAGAACAAGACTATGGTAGAAAGCATGGATAAATCTATTTACATATTGTAAAAGAATGCATTTTGCAGTGGAGAAGCCCTTTGTAAGTTGCACACAATTCCTGCCCACGCTGGTATCTGGGGAAAACTCCCCACGGACCCTCTGTGGACACAGCAGCGGCAAGTCAGGACACCAACAGCTCCAAGTCAGGACACCAACAGCTCCAAGTCAGGACACCAACAGCTCCAAGTCAGGACACCAACAGCTCCAAGTCCAAGCTTCAGGTTGGAGCACAACTTCCCTTCTTAGTGGTAAAAAGAGTCAAATGTGCGTACCCTGTGAGAACACCAGATGGGAACACAAGAGAAAGGAATGCTATCCACTTTACACTCACTTTTCAATGTCACTGTTCTTACAGGTCTTCTGCATGGTCTCTTGTTTACTGCTTTCCCCATTACTCGTTGAGGGCATTTCTGTTGGGGGAAGAACAGACAAATTAGTCAGAGAACATTTGATCACTGCAATGAAATAGTCTAAGTGAGTTACAGTTGCAGAAGCAGTGGACTCTGATGAGTCATCTTCATGTTGATTCTGGGAAAGAGAGAGAAGAGACGGATGCTACGTGTCCCTGTCTGGCAGGGAGGTCCTCTCTCTGGACAGCACCATTCTCTGATTTGGGGCTGAAGATACAACTCCTAATGTCTCCCCATGTCATACTGACAGACTCTCCCACATGTACAATTTGTTTAAGCTCCTACTGAATTCAGAAATGTTTGATGCGGCTGCCGTGCCAAAAGCACATCTAGAAAGGTGGGTCTAGGAGCAAAACCACCCAGCCCAGACCTTGCTTCTCAGTTTCTCCCTTTTTCTGAGACCACTCAGACACAGACAGGAAGAAAAATATATGCCAGGTAACTAGTATGACAGAACTGTCTGCTCACAATTCTCTCAGTACTAGCAGTCACATGGCTCCTCCCAGCACTGGAGAGAGTGTGAGATACCAGTTGGAGATGAGCCAGATGAACTGTCCTGGGGCCAAGCCCCTGGGCTGTAGGTCCAGCACCGTGGCTTCAGGTAACAGGTACAAAGAAAACAATTCATGGCCAGTGCTAGCAGGGCCGCTTCTGCATCACCTCTGTGGCTGTAGTTACCCAAGCTGAACACACCTACCAGCAAGGACTACTACATCACAGAAAATAAATGTGATTGCCTGTCCCACAGAAGAAAGTGCTCGTGATAGATATCCGATGTTCTCCATTTAATCATCATGCCCTTGGCAAAACTGGTTCTACCCACACCCCTTCCCACTGCAAGCAGTTATGTCTTGTAGGTACTTTCAAGGCTGGGAATCAAATGCCCAAAGCATTACCATAACACAACAAGGAACAAAATCATTGGGACAAGTCTCTTCAGGTCGCTGAGCTTCAGTTCCATTCCTAAGGGAGCTGGAACAGCACTGCCCAGCTCTGGAAATGGATTTGGCATCTACAGCTGGAAAGTGCCAGGTTTTATTATTCTCATATTTCCACTAGGTTGCTGCTTACACTTCCAGTGCTTCTGGCATTAAATGAAAACCCAACAGTCAAAGGGGTTTAACAGCTCCCACCCCCCTGCTTAATGCTATGAGCTTTCAAGGTACAATTTCACATTCTCGTTTGCTCTGGAGTCTCAACTACAGGTGATGAAGTAGGGCAGATCCTAGCATTCCCACTCTAAGGGTGCAGCTTTCAGAGCTGCAGGCTTTTCTTGCCATAAAGAGGCCAGCAAGGACAAGACCTACACAACAGATCATGACACAGGTTTCCAGCACACACTTTTAAAGAAAGGAAGATGATAAGAAAGCAGTTGAAAGAAATCCCAAGCAACAGGTGCCTGCATAGTTTAAAACCCCAGCAGCTGAACATCACCATCACATAGTCAAGCTCTGATGGATCCTCTGGTGACGCAGCAGTTTGTCTTTCAGTGACATGACAGCAAGTCAGCCCAACCCCTATCTCTTATCACCATACCAGCTCAGGTTGCATTTCTGGGAACTCCCTCAGCAGCCACTGACTGCAGTTAATTGTGCTGTAAATTTTCAAAAAGACAGTGTGATTGTATGTGCAAATCTCTCTGCTGGTGCTGTGAAAGAGCACTGGTAACTACCGCTTGCCTAATTAGTGGCCATCAGAAGATATGGAATCTCTCTCCACCCTCCTGTAGCATACAAACAAATTAATAATTTGCAAGTTCAACACTCACCGTCGCTGGCCCATTTAGAAAACTCCGGTGTTATTCGAGTACTGGGTGTGCCACCACTAGAAGAGAAAAGGGCAGAATGCTAAAGGCTGAATATGGAAACTTTTGCTGCTCAGGAAAAGCTCCCCCCTTCCACCCACCACTTCTCTCTCAATACTTTTGTCCGCCAGTCCAGGCTTCAAAATGTGAGCGGTCGGTCTGCTGCAGGAGGTGTTTTTGTGCTACCCCACGTTTCTAGCAGTGTTCTCCCAACCTGCACTTCTAGCTGTGACCTCTGCGGAACCACTCGGGGGTTGTGGTGCTGACTGAAGGCTTGGGATTCAAACAGCACTGTGACCCGAGGCTCATTTTTGAATACACTATTTCGAAGATGAAAAACTTTACTCGTGAACAGAAATCCTCTGTGTTGCAAGAGCTTCTCCCTTTAAGAATAACTTTACACCTTCATAGGCCCCATCTTTTCCATCTCCCCATTTGAAGAAGAGCAGCATTGAAGTACAGACAACTCCTAACCCTGTCCATTCTCTTGCAAGCCAGTAACAGAGACTGTAAGTGAAAGGAATCTTCTTAGCAGGCTGCACACCCGTGACTGTGTAACATTTTAGCTCTATGAGCTAAGACAGTTGCACTCAGAAGGTAGTGAAGACTCACGCTTCAGGGCATCCGCTACCCTGCTGCATTTCTACAGACACCTGCCAGAATTTCAAAGTTCTTTTACAAGCAGTATCACCTTTCCTGTTCTAGGGATGGGCAAAGGAATCCAGGAGACATGCAAGGACCTTGCCAAACTGCAAAAATACGCGTTAGGTGCAAGTCTCATGAAGTAGCTGAGTTTCCTCAAGTCCTCACTCATCTCACCAAGCACCGAGTGGCCACAGCCACCGATATGGGACAGCCCAATATCCTCCTGCTACAACACCACTGTCCTGGCTGTGAAGGAGCTTCAGCATCCTTCACACCCTGCCTATGGGCTTGCATGGTTAACAAAGTATTGAACAGATGAGTGGTTTGGATCCACTGTGGCAAATGCCACTTTTCCATGGAGTGGAACCTAATTTTGAACTAGTGTTTGTGACAGGCTAAGCAGTAAGAAAACTTCATTTCACCGCTCTATCAATCACTTCAACCTTGACCTCACAGGATCACTCAGTGAAAGAGATAGAGGGGTAATTTAAGCCCTGTTTTATGCAGGGCAGAGGGCTTAGAAAGCAATCCTAGTTCCCTGTTAAGACTCATTTTATTTGCCTGAAACATTTCCCCAAGTGCCCCGAGCACTGGCTGCCGACATTCTCCACAAACATATGGTCAGAGCACGCATCCTGCCCCAACCCTGGAGCTGCATGTGGAAGGATTAGTTTGCACACCCCACAGCACAGATTGGGATGCAATGAAATCATACCCTGGGTCCCAGACTCCTAATGTGCTGAACAAGATTTGGGTGGCATCACATTATACTGCTACTAAGAGTCCACATTTCATCGTGAAGCAAGATGAGACATAAGGCCTTAGCACAGCACAGTTGCCAGAATTCACCTTCTGTCCAGTACTGCCCAGGAGGAAGGTGGCACTGGCTGGGTAGTGGGGTGGTTAAGGGAGGGAGAATGTGCAGGGAGCCTTTATGAGGCTGAATGGGTAGAACCGAGACCCGCTTGTCACACTATACTACTTTTTAAGTCTCTCTTGTTGCGACTCTTCCACTCAACTGAACAGTTGTTTTCCACAAACTGGCATTCCCCAAAAGTAATTAAATCAAATTAGAAAGTCATGGTACTTACTTTAAAACAGCACCTCGGAGCGCTTCCCTCTCTTTGGCTTCACCTGGCTCTTCCCCAGTGCAAGGGATAACGTCTGCCTCTGTGTACCTGAGCACAGGGGTTAAGGAACGTACAGCCTTGCTGCGGACAGGGGAAAGGCTTTTGAGATGGTCAGGACACTATCTGGGATACAGAACAAATTCAGTTCAACTGGGAACACCTCAAAAGAAGAGAGCTTGGCTGGCTTTTAAATTCTGGATTAAAGTTTTCATTTAGGTGGAAAGAAACAGAAAAGTCCCTTGATAGCAATGTGATGCCACAGCCTCTCCGAAGGGGAAAACCAGTTCCTCAACCCGTGGAAGCCCAATGTGCACAATTCCACTGCTGCAGAGTCCAGCGGGCAACCTGTAAATAGTGGTGTTCCCCAGGGCTCAGTGGTGGGTCCAGTCTTATTCAGTATCTTCATCAATGACCTGGATGAAGGCACAGAGTGGACCCTCAGCAAGTTTGCTGGTGATACCAAACTGGGAGGAGTGGCTGATACACTGGCAGGCTGAGCTGCCATCCAGTGAGACCCGGACAGGCTGGAGAGCTGGGCAAAGGCAACCTAATGGTGTTCAACAAGGATAAGTGTAGAGTCCTACACCTGGGGAGGAACACCACCATGGACTGGGACAGGGGAGGGGTGGACCTGCTGGAAGCAGCTCCATGGAGAAGGCGTCCTGGGGGACATTTAAGTTCTCCATGGAACAGCAATGGGCCCTTGTGGCCAGGAAGGCCAATGGTCTCCTGGGGGCATAAAGAAGAGTGTGGGCAGCAGGTCCAGGGAGATTCTCCTCCCCCTCTACTCTGCACTAGGGAGACCACATCTGGAGTTCTGTCCAGTTCTGGGCTCCCCAGTTCAAGAGGGACAGGGAAATACTGGAGAGAATCCAACTGAGGCTACGAGGATGCTGAAGGGGCTGGAACATCTCTGATGAGGAAAGGCTGAGAGCCCTGGGGCTGTTTAGCCTGGAGA
>WUAM01000431.1:91897228-91910826 GCA_024336885.1 Actenoides hombroni | reverse complement strand
CCCCTTCACCGGCTGTTTTTTGCTCCCCCCCCCCTCCCCAGCGCCACAGAGGCAGCGACTTCACAAGACAGTTCGCTCAGGCCCCGGTGCAGACACCTTTGAAGCTGTGTTCCAAAGAACAAGCCTCCCTCAAGCTTCCCTCAATGCAATCATTACCGGTATCTCTCCCCCCGCGCTGCTGCTCTCTCTTTTTTTTTTTTTTTTTGCAGTTAGGAGTTATGTGTTCCACTCATCGATCCCTGTGTAAGACACTGTTTTAAGTCCTCCTGCCTTTTGACTGTGCTAAGCCGTTTAAGAGATGACAGCGGCTTCTATCAGTGTGAAGCTGATGTGATTCTTTTCAGATAAAGCACTTTTTTTTCTACTCCCCCCCCTCCCTTTTCCTTCTTTCAAGTAAGAGACATAGACACAAAAAGAGACACTGAATCTTTGAAAGGAAAAAAAAAACCCCAAACCCTTTTGAACTTCCCTCAGGAATTCTTTAAAGGGATAACCTTACAGTGTAAACACCGAGGGTACCGTGCATCCATTCCGGGGAGGAAAAGAAACACTGCTACAAATACCCTGAGCATCTTGAAAAACAAAACTAAAACACAAGAACAACACATAAGAGAAGGAGCCACTTGATGCTTTCACTTCTGAAGCCTCGTTGGCTTCCTAAACACAGAAACTCATTAGATGAAGATGGCAGGAAATAACCCCCTGCAATAAAGAGCTTTGGAGAGAGATGGTTCAGAGACAAGGGATAGGTGGTTACTGAATGGTCGGGCATTTCCAAGAGAAATTTTAGTCTTGTGACACTGTACTGAGATAGGGGAATATTTGATCATTTCATCTGTGTAGCTTTTCACTTTGAAGCACGAGCCTGATTTAAACAGCACTTGGTAATTGGTGCTGGTAGCCTTCTGCACCCATCCCAACCAGGAGCAAGGCCTCTCCTACTACAGATCCCTCAAGCAGGACCTCTGCTGAAACAAAGTGCTTCAGAATCCTGTATAACTATCTTCATTTACACTCTGCACTCTTCCAGTGTGGGGTATGTAACTGAAGTGATAGCAAACAGTGCTTTAAGAAGCCAGGAAGACAGCTAGAAGTATGAAACTTTTCCTGACTGAATGCCTTCACCAAACCCAACAGCTTAAGAGGTGACATGCTGATCCCTGTAACTGATTCTCAGTTATGTCATACTTCTACTTGCTGCCATCTCCTGTCCTTTCCACCTGCTGCCTCAAGTATGCCAAGCACAGGGTGAACCACAGCTCTGCTGTGCTAGACCTGACTGGGGACTGCAGCTGTAACACCAACACAGGACATAAAGAACTTCCTCCTCCTCCTCAGGTGAGAGGAGCAAGTCTTCTCTGCGAGCACTTTGGAAGCAAGAGTGTGTCATCCTAGGAACAGCACACGTCAGAGTTTCAGCCCGTAATTGCTCTTAAGTATTAGGTCACCTTCCAGAAAATCTGAGCAGGGCTTTTCATTTCCGTGACCTTTCTGTTTTCAAGAAGGAAAAAAACCCAACATCTCTCAACCTTACCCCACCTGAGAACCTGGCACGATCTTTCATATAATTAGCAAAGAGAAAAAACCTCACCTTGAGAGTGACATGACCTTTGTCCATTAACCAAAAATGATAAAAGGAAGAAGCCAGGACCTTTGTTAAGTTTGAGTCTCTCCTGTAATGCTGCCCAACCATCTGACCAACTCACGCAATACACCCTGGCCACAGTGTCCTGCTCCCCCTTCGCCCAGCTATGACATCTCCTCAAAGCAACACACCGTGAAAATTGAAATTAATGAGACACATGGACATCTATTTTCCCCTCTAGTTTTATGTATTTCCCCATTTCATCTCTTGAGACACTGGTGACATCCCTGTAGCCTGGCAAAGGCTGCCTGGCATCATTAAAGGCCTCTGGTTTCCACATCACTGCTACTTCTCAGCAAAGGGAACAGAGCCAAACACAAAGCCTCGGGTGATGGGGGTTAACGAGGGCCTTGCCAACTCCAGACAAAGCAGTTTTAAGCATTGGAATTCATCTCCAAAACACTGTGCTGTGCTTCAGGGCTGTAAATTAAGAATTTTGTTCCTAAAACAAGACAAAAGCCAACACTGGCAGAGAAAGGGAAAAGAGAGTCACTTAAAGGCTACCTGAGAGAGCACAAAGCAAGAGTGACTGAGGGACACCTCTGAACGCCAGCATCCAGAGACAATATGAGAAACACAACAAGGAGCAAGAAAAAGTGTAACTTGCCTAAAAAGAAATGCAATCAGCCAACTGTGGGAGATCATTCCAGCTTTGCTTTGGCTTCCCAAATTTTACAGAAACTTTTTGCGCAGAGAAAGTAGGTACCCTGCAAATATTATCTGGTCATTCCAAAAATACTAGGAAGAGTGTGAGGCAAAAAAAATCCCATTTAGGGAAGAGGACACCTCTCTAGAGGAGCATGGCAGCTGTTGAATCCAGCTGCCAGCAGAGGTGTGCTCCAGAGGAGGAAAGCCAGGGAGACACATGTCCCAGGGACCTGCCAGATGCTCCAGTGGAGTCATTTCTTCAGCAGGGGCTCTGCCACCAAAAGCTGCACAGAGAGGATGTTCCTCACTACAAAAGCTACAGGGAGGTTCCTGTGCTTGTGACCTGATCTACAGACACCCTTCATCCAGCACCACAAAGGGAAGGTGTCTAATCCAAAGGCCTTCCCATCAGGGTAATTACAGAGGGTTTCAGAACAGCATCTAGTTGTGCTCTACTCTTCTCCTAGTCTTCTGATCCTGTGCTGGATCAGTTCATGTAACTAAAACACTCTTGAAGGCATCATGGAGGTCTCAAAAAGGAGAGACAGAACCCATACATCCTGATGGAAGCAAAGCTATTTCCAAGTATGAAATACTTGTCCATGTATGTGCAGCCATCTAGCAGAGGCTACAGCCCTGACTGATGTTAAAATCTAACTTCTGATGGAAGAAAGCAGTTGATCTACGCAACACAAATGAATGCATTTGAGAATTCCTTAAAATAAGGAAGGCAAAAAAAAAAAGGCAACAAGGAGCAAGTCCTTTGCATTTACACAGCCTATCCACACCCGTTACACACGCTGTTCACCTGAGCTGCATCTGAAAGGGTCTCCATATGACTAAAGCAATGTGAAAGGTTCAGCTCACACTTCAGTGAGTTAACTCAAAACCAACTGGGAATGTTAACCACATGAAGACAGCACAACGCCCGCACCAAAGGAAGTGGGAGATTATGCTCTCCTCAAACTCGGGTGTTCAGTGGGGGGGAAAGGAGTGAAGAATGCGTGCACAAAAAAGGGCAGAACTGAACTGAGTAGCTTTTTCTCATCAGGCCTGGCCATGATGACCACAGAGGCATACAGACACCCCATGCTTCCCCTCTACAGACTGCAGTGATTATACTGCCTGCACATAGTCCAAGGCCCTGCGTGGTCTCATCAGACCTCCACCCAGAATCATGTACAGATGCAACTTTCCATGTGGGTATAAAGAAGAGTTAAGGTAGGTGAGGCTACAGACACAGGAAGCGGCAGTGTGAGCTTCACTGGGTAGCCTTGAAAACCCAAAGAAGCTGCTCCTTCCACTCTGTCCTCCTGATCATCTGCTCTGCTACAACCCAGCTACAATTTAATTTCAGACGAAGGTAAGAGCAGATGAGGAGTGCCAGGTTGTCACTGAGCACACAGCTGGCTTTTAAGTCCAACTGCCTTACGTAGTAGCTTTTCCCCTCGAGATATCTTAAATTAAAATCCAAGCTGATAGAGGAAGAGATCACAGCCCATCTTCTTTATTGAACGGAGGAAGCCAGCACCCCTTTCATTATGCATGCACTACGTGGATCGCTTGCGAGAGACTCTCCTCAGTGCCAGAGGTTCATGCCAACGAACAGTTTAGTAAATCCTCCTCTTCGAGGCCAAAGGGCTGAGTGTAAGAAAGGGGCCAGGATTCTAGCTAAAATTACATTCACCAATAAAGCTCATGAGAGGTCAAATTTTGCCATAACTCACTCTCTTCTCAGTAACTGATTTCCCTGTCACTAGGGAAGGAGCAAAAGAAGGAGGAAAAATAAAATGTGTTTGTCTGGAAGCCCTAAGGGCTTGCAGTGCTGGAGGTGCAGAGCAGGTTCCTGGATTCTCATTTATCAACCTTAAAAGGGATGGAGTGATAAATGCACAACTGGCCTTTTAATATTTTATGCAGGTGCTAAAGCGACTTAGCTGTCACCTTCAATACATCACCAGAGGCTGATACACCAGCTTTCGTCACTCCAGGCTGGGAATTTTTACAATTTCATTTCTGTTGCCCTCTCTTCATATATTTCCATGTATTTCTTACTACGTGTAGCATATAAGAAGCTATTTTCCCCAAATGATCTCTCCATTCTACCCATTCCTATTCATTCCCTCTTCAGCTACATTTCTCCAGCGAGAAATAACACCACACTTTTGTTCAAGATTTGCACAAATTTGGACTCTCATCATTCAAGAGAGGCAGAAAGCCGAAACTGCTTTACATTCTGGCAAAGGCTGAAGGTCCCATCCTTTGTGAAAGGCAAATCTCCGGGTCTCTCCCTTTAAAAGTAGGAAATGATCAACTTCCACAGCAGAATGATTTACAAGGGCCCCCAAAACACCAGCGCACCTCGAAATCCTCCCTCCAGGAGAGTCGTGGCCCGTATCCTCTTCTGCCCGCACCACTCGTACTCTTCAAAGCGGTTGCTGTTCTCGTTCTCGATGTCCACAGAGTCATCCTCAGTCATGCATGAACCTTCTCTCTGCACAGGGTAAAGCAGGGGCAGAGCATTGAGATGCATGCAATAGCTCTTTGTGGTTAATAACTCTCGGTGGGATGGAGGAAAAAAGCTGGGCTGTTCCCAGGACAGCTAAGTACAGAGCGGACAGCGTCATCTACTCCCACCCCCATTCCTAGTGATCTAAATCTAGAAGTAAATGGGTGCTGGAAGCACTTGAAAAACCTTAAGAACAAAAGAAGTTGCAAAGTTCATCATTTTTACACAAGAGAATTTAAGCTCTGGTTCCTGCAGCAGTGCTGGTGTGCAGCTCAACATGCATTCCCCTGCCTCGCATGCAGTTCCCCTGTAATGCAAACCACAGACTCCTCTACCCCCGACAGGAATGTTCTCCTAGAGCGTATTTTGGGGGGCATACTGATCAAAAGATACCTCTTTTTACACCATGCATCTCTTGAGGCTACATGAATGAATTTGTTGTCATCTATTGTGGGCTTTTCCTGAGAAACAAGCACAGAAAGCCCTATGACACAACTCTCTCCCTCCTCTAGACCTTGTTCCTCCGTCTTCCTTGCTGTCTTTGGGATCAACAGCAAGTGAATGGTTTGCAACATTTGCAAATGCCAGTCTGGTACAGAACCCAACAAATAACAATTCTAATGTTATCCAAGGCAGAGATCAGAAAGAACTCTTCCTGCTTTGCTACACAGGAAGCATGAAGCCCTGTAGAAGGCTTCATAAACTTCAACAGCTCTGCCTTCACACTCTACAACTAAGGCTTCAATGACAGTGAAAGGATGCATGAAGTAAAAATTTTACTAATGCAACGCAGGAGAAAACCCCAGAAGAATCCATCTTCCAAGACAGAGAAGTGACTACAGATCTTAGGGAGACAGTTAGCTTCGCCTGCAAGCTCAGCAGTGTTAGTTTTTGCCCCGGGTTAGGTCAACTGCGGACAAAGCTGGGAGCAGGGAGAAGGGAATGGCAGCTGGCAATCCTGATGCGCCTCTACCTTTGCAAGGCATTGTTCCACATGCCTACTCATCTCCTCCTCGGATCCTGACAGAGGTCGGCTGCAGAGGGGACATACCTGCCCTTCGTCTTGCTTCCTCCGTTTCATTTTTCCAATCCGAGCTGCATGGAGAAACCAGGGAAGGAAAACAAAACAAAACAAAAGGAAGACATGTCAAGTTTGTAGATCCAGTCTTCTCTGTATTTGCTCAGCTCCAAATAATAAACCCTTGGCAGTAACAGTAAGATTTCACACCAGAAAAATCCTGTTGCAACTCCCTATTCTGACCTCTGTAAACAGCACAGAGACTGTTACTTGGCACTTTCCAGATTCAGTCTGTAGCCTGTGGCTGAGCACAGCCTGATTTCAGAAAGGCAGCTACTCACAGTGCAATAACTAGGAGAGCAAATCGCTGCTTCACATCCCTAGGTAAGTTATTCAAATGTTTAAATACTTCCCCTTGGTAGCTTGAAATTGTTTCCAAAGTTGAGTGATCAAACCACTGACTCCTGTTCTGCGTGTCGCCTTCGAAGCCTGAGACCCATCCACTACCTCATCCATTCCCTAGGTAAGAACCTGCTTAAGCCACAGAAGGATGCTGCAGCACCCGAGAAGCCATGGACAAGGTGTATCAGAGTCACTCACAGGACCACAGAGTCTCCTGTACACCCTGGATAATTCCTCCCCAGAACATCACGAACAAGTCAGAGCAGCATTTAGTAGCAGTTAACATTTGCGGAGAGGAAAGATCTTTGCCAGGAAAAGTGCAGCACCTACATGAGGTAGCTTCTGGCTCTCCTGTTATTCCTATTTCACTATTTTCACGTGGAGGAAAACTGGGGGCTAAGCTGCCTGCTCGAGGGCAGGCTCTGGGAAACAAACATGGTGGGAATGGTGATGATTAGAAAAAGCAGCCAAGGGAGCCTGTTGCTTAATCCAATCTCTGGTTAATTTGAGTCATCATTTAGTGTGATCAAAACATCTGGAACCCAATCATTTGCATTAAAAAGAACTTCTGTCCTTTATTATGATGGCTTTAGGCAGGTATTACCGAATAACTCAATCACTGGCTGCAGGAAGGGCGCTGTTTAATTAATAAGGAAGGTCAAAATTCTGAATGAGAGACAAGGAAAAGCCCAAGGAAAGCCCATGTGATAATGAGAGATGACACCACCAAAAAGCTGCGTTAACCGACATCGTGAGCACTGCAGCAGGCTCTGAAAGCCTTCATGCCTGAATACTGGGGGATCAACAGCTCCCTGCACCCAACGACTCAGAGAAAGCTGCTGGAATGCCAGGAAGAGAAGGATCATGGTACGGGGAAGTTTCTGTCAGTCCTTTTCTAAAGTGCATCAGTTTATTGCATGCACATCACCAAGGGAGTTTTAAAGTTTCAGCTGAACACACAAACACAGGCTGGAAAGGCCCCTTTTAAGGCTTTCTTGTTGGCTTCCCTGGACTCAAGACTCTCTGAGTTAAGATATACTTTCCAACAATCCAGAATTAGGAGTATTCATCATCCCCTACACTTTCTGATGCTCCAGGATTAAGAAGGCTTCAAATTATTCCCTGGACATTGCTTTTCCTCACTGAACGATACAGATTTGTGGAAGAACGCCCTGCAAAATAAAATTCCACTCCTGGCATCATGAAAAGGATTCTACAAGTGTGACATCCTAGAGTAGGAGACAGCAACTGAGACCAAAACAAGAGCGTTCTCAACACCTGACACTTCGAACAACCAAGACTCTCAAGTAAATGCACACCACTTCCACGGCTTCTCTCAATTTTGTTTGCTGAAGCTCCACGATCCTCTCTTGTGTTGGGTGCACCACACTGACAGCTCCACAGCCTACCTGCCTCTCCACAGGCTTGGGGTACTTCGGTATCCCTAGTAGGATACACATTTCAGAGTTTCCCTTCTCATTTGTCTGCTTGAATCCATTATTCTACCTGTACTGTCAGCTTCTACTCTGGAAGGTACATCACTCGACTGCCAGTCAATACAGGAGCAAACAACAGGAAACTTTATTGCTAATTTCGTCGTGCCCAGATCAATTCAGCTCCACATTCATTTAAAAGTGCCCCCCAACACATCTTTGTTTTCTCTCCCCTTCCTGAACCCCAAAACACTATCCCTCCTCCCCATTCAACATCACCCTGCCCCGTTACAGATGCAGTCAGTTCAGCCACGCTCTCCGGTTGGTACTTCAGTGCGCCAGAGACTTCTGAAGTCCTGGTTTAGTGAGCATCCGTACGGTCCAGCATGGCTCTTTTGTGGGAGTTCAGGATGCTCTCTGCTTGCCTCACTAGATCTGTGGAGCCAGCACAAAATAGGGGGGGAGGCTGGAATTGGACGTGACTCGAGCAGGAGCATTCTCCAGCAAACACCTATCTGACTGCAGAAGAACACGGGAACAAAGTCTTCTCTATGCTGATGGCAGACACATCTTTCTCTCACCTCACCCTGTGTTTCAACAGGGAACTGTAGGGAAGGGGCAGTTCAGTTATTCTGGGAGGACTCCCTGTGGCCAATCCATTCAGGCAAGTCTCTCTGCCTCCCAAGGTTATTAGTATTTTTACCTTTTTTACCGCCGTCCCCCAGCGCACGCACTAGAACAGTGATAAAAGGACTTGTTTTAGGACTAGCACTGATAAATTCTTGGGACTGTTTTGCCAGAACAAGCACCTGATCTGCTGCTGAAACGTCAGTGCAGAGCCAGGAGCAGGACCTCACTCTGCTCCAGCTCCATGCAAGGCTCTGCAGACAGCTCTTATCCTGGCTCGTTGTGCTCGGCCGAGAAGCAGCCCCTTTCAGTCCCAGCGCGACAAGCGAAAAAGCCAGGGGAAGAAAGAGGTGTTGAAAACAAATCCCCCTGCCATTTTCATTCGGTGGCCATGAGTCGTGCCCAGGGAGGTCCGGGGTGCCCCTGGTGCCAGCAGGACTGCCAGGGAAGGCTGCAGCCTGGGAAGCACAGCCCGAGCAGCGCAGCCCCTGCCCGGCCATCGCTTCAGATCAGCGCGGCGGGGCCGGAGCGTTCCCCCAGGCAGAGGGTGACTCTGGCTCTGTCCCGAAGGGGAGCAGCTCGAAAGAACGAGCAAGCGAGACCACAGGATTGTTAATTAGTGTTGATAGATGCGATCATTTCTAATTAGCTCACTAATCCCTCTCCGCCTCGCTCCTGTCGCAGGAGCATCGAGGGGGGTGGGGAATAAAAAATAAAAAGCTGTTGCTTCTTGTACTTCAGGAAAAGAAAAATGCAGCCAGTGGAGGACTGGACATGAGAAGAGGACAGAGCTCAGGGAAGGAGGTTTTTTGCACATGGCCAACCCATTCTTATCTCTGACTGAACAGACTCCGTAGTTGTTATTCCAGCCTTCTGCCAGGAGGTGAGGAGTTCACTAATTTTTATTAGTATTAATAATTATTATTAGGCCATCAGAGGGCTTCCAGAACCTTTGAGGCCTCACTTTTAACAGATGTACATTAACTGCGTGTGCACGTTCTCCCTCGGGTTACACTAAACCGCTGGGCACCCCGGGAGTTTGTCACCATAGCACATGAATGAGAAAGCAGCACATGGAGGAGAGCAAGAACTGGGACCCTCTGCAGGGGCTGGGCTCTCAGCTACAGTCTCTAACTGAGTAGCTATGCTGGCTGAGGAGCTGCTCTTCCCTTTCCTAATACAGGATCTTCTGGGACCGTGCAAGGTGAGAAGCTGCTTGCACTAGGGGAGGAGACAAATTGCACCTGAGAGAGCCCCTGATGCTGAGGGTGCACTGGCCCTGCCTCCTCATGGGTGTGGGCAGAAGGAGCCAGCCCACCCCTGCTGCCTTATGGGCAGAAGAGACCGAAGACCCTTCTTCACAACGGGCTCTCCCCATCAAGGCTACACTTTATTAATGCCTAAAGATCATGTCATTCTCTAGCCCAGCAAAACTTCCTGAGAGGAAAGCTAATGGATTTTAGTTTTCACTGGTATTCCCCTCCCTAAGCAAATATTCACCTTCGGGACAGGGCACTAATTACCTCAGAAGTGCTCTCACATAACATCTAGCAGTGGACACTATACAATCCTCTACCGCAGCATCAAAGGAGATGATTAAGTTACTAGTGATATCTCTTATGATTCCCTCCACCAGTTTGAGTGGTCCCCTGAGCCCCATGCAGGCATCATTAGCAGCTCCTGCAATGGCAGGCCAATCGAATTAAGTGGAAACATTTTTGTCTCCTTTCCAGTGAAAATCATCTAGCTTTATTCCTCCCCCACTCATCAGCTACAAAAGCACATGACATGCCAGTGGTGGTTCAACAACAAGCTGCACAGTGAATAACTCCATGGAGGTCTGCCCAGAGAAGCTTATGGTCATCACCACCACAACAGGGGTCAGCTTCTTGGGCAGGTGTGAAAGGAGCTTTGTAAGGACCTATTTTACAACTCTACTGAGAGCGTGAACTTTGCGAATATGCCTACGTTCAAATCACAGATATTCAAGTATAAAAGTTAGCACCTGCTCTCTGCAAAACTACTAGAGGAATCTTGAGGAGCAGTTGTACCTCTTTTAGTTAGGTCTATCACAAAAAGCTTCTGTGGATGATCAACTTACCATCCCAGAGCATCTGATCCAAGTGAACAAAGGCAGCAATGGCAGAGCACAAAAAGCCACCTCAAGAACAAGCTAAAGCCAGAAAAATCATTCTTGATGGTCAAGAACGAATCTGTTTCAGACCTTTTGTACAATTTGCTGCTCATCTGCTCGAGAGAACATTAAGGGCCAAATTCACAGAAGGGTCTCAGTGGGGCTTTCACATCTGCATGGCCAAACTTCCACAGAGACAATTTCCATCAGCCTTCAATCTGACACTGTTCTCCCAGGCTGACACACATGTAACCAGCAGAACCCATGCTCTGACACACTAACCCATAACTCTGTGTCCCATTTTAACTGACTATCTAACTCTGCTAAACACTATAAGCATCAATTTACAGGGTGGCTTAAAGTGTCCAGTTTGGCACCAGTGGAAATAAGGCAAACGAAAGAAATGCCTTCTTTATCCCACGGGTTTGTCAGGAATCAGCACCTCCTACTCCTGGGTTCACAAGGGCACAACCTCTGCAAAGTGAGTTTAGCACAGGTGAGAGGTGTGGGATTCAGCCACTGGGGCTGACAGGGAAGTGCAGATACAAATACTCAACCGAGAATTTAACAGACAGAACATTAATCTCCTGCTCCAGAGATTGCAAAGGCATTCACTTTACTTACAGTTCAATTTAAGTCAAAGGTTTGGCTTACAGAATTAAAATTCTGGACTGTCAGGTTCCTGTGAACCATGTAACTATCGAGACCTAATCATGCTGTAGCCAGGCCAACAGCAGCTCACAAAAGACATCTCCCTCTCCACCTTCTCTTTCCTCAGCTCTTGTTGCTTCCCAAAGTGACCACAACAGGATGGAACACATTGAGGAGATGTGACAGGCAGAAAAAGCCTGGGCAGCTGAGATGTGAGTCAAGGACTATGTGCGAGAAAAGCAAACACCACGAGCCCCTCTTTATGGGAGGAGTTTCCAGAAGTGAGCCTGGAACTCAGCTGGTGACAAGTTTGACAGAGATACCAAGATAAACTGGTTTAAACACTAACTATATTTAAAGCATAGTAAAAGCAAAAGAAATAGATTTTTCTTTGACAGATAGACTGCATTTTCTACATACTAAGTTTCTTCGTGTGTCAATAACAATATGAAACCAAAAGCCAGAGATATCTGGACGTGTCCTACATAACTTCTGTCAATGTAAACTAATGCAGATAAGGAAACCATTCCCAAAGAGCAAGCTATAAAGTTGCGCGATGGATTAGAACCTCATTAAAACACAAGTTATAGACAAATAAGCATCCCCCCCCAACACTCAAGTGTTCTCCCTTTGGAGCAATACTGATTAAATAACTGTTTAACAATAATGTGGCAAAACTTACAAATACCACTGTTATTTTAGTGCAAACAAAGGTGGAGGAGGAAACAAGAAAGAAGGCTGAGTTCAGTGGTCACAAGTATCAAGCCACATGCATAGAAAGGAACAGTGTAACCAACCCAACCATCTGGCTGGATACTAATTCAAGAGCACAGGACTGGACCAGGCATCACTACAGGTAGCACCCCAGTGTTATAAGGGCATTATATACATTAGCCAAAGACCCTCACCTGAACATGGCTGTTCTGCTCCCTGTACCTCAAAAGGTATAGAACAAAAAGAGTAAAAGGTTCAGTGAAAACAGAGCAAGCGCTGTACAAAACTAACAGCCTCCCTTTAGATGATGAGCCCAGGTTCACAAAAACATCCAAGAACCGGGTCCAAGAGGAGTTCCTAGATCACAGTCTGCACAGACTGTGCTGCAGCCCTGCTTTGGGCTAAAGTCAAAAGCATAAAGCACTACTGAGCCAGTTCAGCAGAGCACACTATCATCAGGAGCTTTCATTCATACCGAAGGACTCCCCAACACCAAGAACCTCACAAGCTTGGCTCAGATTTTTTTTTTTTTTTTTTTAATTAAAATAAGGTAACTGCACATTGTTGGCCTGAAAGAAAGTGGAAGGTGGGAGCTCAGCCCCATCTATCCAAAAATGATAAAGAAACAGCTTGACATCACTGACTCCAGAGACCTCTGTCACACAAAACAAGGCACTGCAGAGCAGTACCTCAGTGCATTTCAGCCATCTGAAGTTTCTGTCAGGAAAAGGGTCTACCCACCAATGCTGCCAGCTCACTGCACTCATCTTGGAGTGCAGATGTGAGCACACCTGCCAGCAGTTACCTGTAACTGATGCAAGGCGACTCATCTCTTTGTTGTATGACTTAACAGACTTTCAAGAGTTCACAGGTTTTTGGCCCTCAGGGCTGGTATTTAAAAATCTGCAAGCTAGCTCTCAATTCACTTATGTGTAACTTATCAAAGGCCCTGGCTCAGTAATTCAGGGACACTTCTATTTCCTCAAGACTATGCTTAACATATAGTACTGCAAATTCAAGCAAACTATTTTGCTATCAGTGCACTCTTCCGGGTTTTTTTAAGTACTCTCTATCTTCTAAATTGCATCAACACTATGTCAAACTACCACAGCAGGAAGCTCAACATTAACAAGTCTCCTGATAGCCTGAGCCACCAAGTTTTGACTAAATGGTACATATTAAGAGCAGCTATAAGCAATAAAATAAATAAATAAATCAGGTGACAAACTATTGTTACTATTTAAAGTTCTGGCTTCTCTGAACTTTGGGAAGAGTTTCAACTTCTACAGCTTTTTTTCTGATTTACAAATGCAGAGATGGGACTTTCTCTGAAATAAACTGACCTCTGATTTGTTTTTTTAAATGCCAACTCACTTTTTGCCAGAAATACTTGTTTACTTGTTGTTAGGAACACTCAGAAATACAAGAATAAAAGTAACCTACGAGCATCTGTGGGTTTGAGAGGGAAAAAAACCCAAACCAAAACATGACGTCAGATGCACGGCCACCCAGACTGCTGGTTTAAAAGTTTACTGCAGATTCAGCCACGTGAGCTGGGAAAGCGCAGCCGCCGGGCCCCGTCCCTGGAAATACGGCACTCGGGGCCCACTCGTAACCTGGCCGAGGGGAGCACAGCAGCGGGAGGCGGGGGAGGAACGGGGCGGGTTTCACCCCGCGCAGCCCCTGCCCCGCCGAGGCCGCGGCGAGGCAGGTTGCGGCTCCCGGACTGCGGGGGGTAAGGGGGTGCGGGGGGAGGCCGTTCGCACAACTCGGCCCAACTCCGGAAAGTTTTGCGGGCAGGGGGAGCGCGGGTACAG
>WUAM01000431.1:91885356-91896932 GCA_024336885.1 Actenoides hombroni | reverse complement strand
GCCTCTCACCGCGACAAAACCAGCCGGAGAGGGGGGCCGAGCAAAGCTGAGGGAGGGGCGGAGGGCCCCGGGGCGGACCCCCCCGCACGGTCCGGGATGCGGGTGGATACGGCGCGGCCCGGCAGGCGCCGCCGATCAGCCCCCAGCGGCCGCCGCCATGTTGGCCCCGGTCATGTGACCCGCCGCCGAGAGGGTGAAAGTTCACCAGGAAACCGGCGGGAAGAGGCGCGAGAGGAGGAAGTTCCCATGGCAACCGACAGGCGGCAGCAGGGCCCGGCGAGCCCCGGCCAATCAAAGCCCAGGGGCGGCTGGAGCCGGGGGAGCCTGGCCAATCAGGGAGCTTGGGTAACTGGGAACCAAGAGTGTCCGGCTAATCAGAAATCAGGAGCTGCTGGAACCCAAGGACAAGTGACCAATCAGAGCCCAGGGGCAATAGGAACATAGGGACAAGTGCCCAATCAGAGCCCAAGAGTGATTGGAAGCAGGTTTTCTTGCCCAATAGGGATTGGGTGCCCTCTAGGCCTAACAGCGCTGGCCAGTCAGAGCCCTGGGCCCAACTGTAACCCAAAGGTGCTGGCCAATCAGGCACCAGGGATAACCATTCCCCAGCTTCTGTTCCTCAATTAGGGGCAAGGGTCGCACGGGCACCTGGCCAATCGGCCCAAGGATAACTAAACCCAAAGGCCGCCCCATGGTCCCAGCCCTGCCATGGAGCCCGGGGCCCTGACCGACCAGGGCCCCTCGATCCCCGGCCCTGCCTGCCTGTCCTGCAGCCAGGTGGCTGCCAGGGCTGGGCTGGGCACCCTGGCCTGACCCCTCCAGTGGCACTGGCCTCCATTCCAGGCTCTGACATCCCCGTTGGGGAGAGGGGGCCTGTTCCTCGGGGGCACCTGGGCTGCAGGTGAGCGCTGCCACCTCCCCTCTGCGTTCTGCCTCTTCCCCCTCATTTCCTTTCTGCCTTTCGGCAAACCTGGGCAACCGAACCTGGTTCATGGATTTCTTCCCCATGTGTGCCCCATGGTTGTGGTGGGGGATGGCCCCAGTGGACCAGCCTGAGGGTAGGACAGAGCTAGAAAGGGGGCAGCTCAGGCTCCTACGCACACAAACGATATTTGTTCCCCCCTGCCTTTGCAGACTCCCCAGACTTTGTTTCTTGGAATCAAACCTACAGCTTGGGTCTTTGCTTTGGCACCTGCTAAATCTGCTGCTCTTTCTTCAGAGGGAAAACAAAAACCCACCCCAATATGTTTTACTGTACCAGCAGATGATGGGCAGTCAGCAAGTTCAGGTGCTGGCTGGTAAGCTTTGCACAGTGCTGACCTGCCTGGCACATCCCAGCTCCATCTGCAAGCTGAACTGCAGCTGTATTTTCATACATGTGCTTAGTTACAAAATCAGAGCTGCTGACTGTTGGTTTTACCCTTCTAATTAACTAAGCCATCTTCCAGGAGCCCTGCTCACCGCTGAGCTCAGGTGGAGGCAGCTGGGCCTTTCCTGGACAAGGAGTTCAGGTTTTCAGTTCTACTTATTCCACAAGTTATTCAGCCACAAATATTCTGTGAGCTCAGTTCACCCATGCAAGGTGGTCTCCTTCTGAGCCTGAAATGTTATCACTGCTGTACAGTGAATGACTTATACGTTGCAGCTGATTTTTCCACTGGGGATTCAGGGTTCTATCTCAACCTAACTAAAATGGCTTTATTTTCAGTTGGAGCTCAGGAAAAGCACATTCTAGATCTCAAGAGGAGCACCCACCACAGACCCATACCACAAGGTCCTGTGCTACACCGGCTGCCACCACCTCGGTCCCATCAGTGTCCGCGTACCAAGCTCCAGCAGCCAGAGGGAAGGCGAGGGGATCCCCCTCCCCACATCCCAGAGCCACCCCACTGCCTCCACCGCAGCTCCCTCTCGGCACGGGGAACAGCACGGTGAGAGCCCGTATTCCTCTAACCCTCCTGTTCATAAATCTCCTTCCTCCCTAAAGATCCCCATGGTAAATAAGCATGAAGACTGAGAAAACTGATCCACAGGAATTCTGAAAACCTACAGGCCAATAACACACGCTCAGGAGCGTTATTCATCCAGTGTATGCTCACAGTTAGATCACAGGTGACACGAGGGACGTGCGTAGTTCCAGCACACCTCTGTATGGAAAGCTAAATTTTGCAGCCCTTACAGTCATCACCACGAGTCTTCTGCTCCACTTCCTCAGCATTTCCCTTGGTAAGCCAGGACGAGTGAATTCTCATTCATACTGTAGCTTTATTAAGGCTACGCTGAGGCTTCACACAGACCTGGCACCCACTCCGAGGTCCCTGCGTGCTGCTAGAGCAGCGTAACGCAGCCAGCACAAGCGCAAATGGAAATCAGGCCCCAGAGGTCTTTTTTTCCCTGCAGTGCAGAATTACAACTCCCATTACACATTTGCATTAAGGGCTGCAACCTTCCATAAAATACACTCACAAACTTAAAACACATTAGAGACTAGCTAGACTCAGCACATGGAGGGGGCTTCTGCTGACAATATTTGTCCTCGGGTATAGCATAATATAAATTTATAGGATCGGAGGGCTACAAGGGACCGCCGATTTCACCGAGACTGAAATCTCGAGTGGGAAGGGAGGAGGAGTGTTCTCCAACAAAGGGGGCACAGCGAACAGCTCTTCCCCAGCCTTTCGGAAAGAACATGATTTATTTATTTATTAGCCTTTATAAACAGGCAGGAAAGAGAATGGAATTACCTGAATCAGGCATTTCTGTATCTTCTGCAGGGTTTTGCATCTCTTACTTTGCACCGGGTCTCATTGTTCATAGGAGGGTAAAGTGACTGTGGTGTGACACCAGGTTATAACTACAAGGCTACATGGGAACGTGTAGCAAACAATGGAGGATCTGGTCTGTATTTGATAATATAACCAATCAATAGGACAGAGGACAGAATAATGGGCAACAAATGTACAAATCTGCTACTAACAGGACCTATTATCTTCAGGAGCAGATGGTTTAACCGGGGCTGCTCGGTCATCAGCCTCTCCCTCTGCAGATTCAAATGCAGACCTGGCACACGTGAGATGCCCGATGTGGGAAGACCTGACTGTCCACCTGACCCTGCCCAGCCCCGCAGGATACAGGGTGATGGGCCAAACTGGGGCAGCCATGGCCCAGCCAGCCTGGCCACACGGTAGGTAGGGACACACCTGGCTCTTGTCTGAAGACCACCATGAATGTATCTCCTGCCTTTCAGAGCTTACTTGAAGCCGGTGGCTAAGTGTAGGCTTGCAGCCAATCTGGATGTATGCTGAGTTGGAATCAAGTGTGCCAGCCTGTCCCAACAATACAGACACGCAACAAGCCAAGCTGTACTTGTGCTGCTGCCTTTCTCGTCTTTTTCTGCTCCATCTCCCTCAACTTTTACTCATTGCATCACAAGTCAAGACCTGCTGCTCCTCTGAGCAGAGTCTGTTTTATAGAACATTCTGGCATGGCTGCGGATGGTCCAAAACCATTTCTGTTTTGGGTGGGAGTCACAAGTCAGTTTGCTGGGCAGTGGGACACCAGTGAAATGGAGAATCTTGGCCTGCTGCAGGCTGACATCATTCACTGTTTTACAAAAAACCCCCGCTTCTCTGAAAGCTTCCCAGTGGCCTGGTGTAGATAAAGACAAACACAGCCATGGCAACGGCCGAAAGGATGAATATAATGCAACAGAAACCTCTACAAAGATCGAAAGCGGTTCTGCGTGGCTGTGGTTTAGTCGGAGCCGAGAGGACCCTGCAGACAAAAGCACATCTTCCTGGCCGGGTGAGGGGCCAAGCTCACGTCCCCAGGCCGTGGGCAGGCGAGCGGAGGCAGCGGTGCACAGCAGAGAGCGGGGCTCTCACCTTGCTGGGGTGAGCTGGCTCCCTGCCCAAGGCTGAGACCAGCGACGGCAGCTGCCTGCTTACCTGGTATCTGTCCGAGTGATGGATGTCATCTGAGGAGTGGGGTGATGCTGTTGGGGAATCTCCTTCCCGCTTGATTGAGGCCGACAACAAAATTGACTGCAAGAGAAAGGAGAAATTCATGCTGTGAGTGCTGCCAAGCTCTCTGCCCTTGCTACACTGTCTTCAAAGCCATGGAGAGCGTCTGGTGGGCTGTGGGGCTGTGCTGGGACAGACTGCTGGGCTGTGCTGGGACAGACTGCTGGGCTGTGCTGGGACGGACTGCTGGGCTGTGCTGGGACGGACTGCTGGGCTGTGCTGGGGTGGACTACTGGGCTGTGCTGGGGTGGACTACTGGGCTGTGCTGGGACGGACTGCTGGGCTGTGCTGGGATGGACTGCTGGCCTATTGGGCTGTGCTGGGACAGACTACTGTGCTGTGGGGCTGGCTCTACTCTTCTCATGGGACCCTGCCCGAGAGGGGACCAGGCTGCAGGGTCTAGCAAAGTGCAAATGCATCAGGCAACAAAGGGATGGTGGTTTTGTCCCCGGTTCTGGTGGCTGGGGCCAGAATCGGTCCCTGCTGGGAATGACGGGTGAGGACCACAGCAGAACGTCGTGTGGCAAGGCGCAGGCACGCTGACGTGCAGTGGTGCTTACGTGCCGACGTCTGCCCCTCTCAGTGCCACTAAATCTCTCAATAGCTTTGTAAACTGCACTAAAGCTCTCAGCACCTTTTCAGTGCAACTGCCTCTTCCTTCTGTAATGATGCTATTTATTTTAATAAGTAGCGCAGCAAAAAAGGGCCTTTTAGAAGGTTAAAAAGATCAGTGGTATTTGAGACCTAAGAAATCACTGATAAACTTCAAGTCAATAGTAGGTAAGTCTAAATTCTACACACAGTGAACTCTAGCGGGAAAATTACTGCGGGAGTTTGACAGCATCAAAAAAAAATGCGCACTGGGTTGCAAGTGAACTTTATTATTCGAAGAATTTGAGGGAAAAGTGCAATTTAAAATTCTAATTTAAGATATAAATTAGCTGAGCTAGGCTAAGTATAGCCCAATACATCGTAAAAAAATGTACGCTGGAAATGCAGCTCTCCAGATGTTTGTTTCTGAGAATCAGCCGGCAAGATCTGACAATAAATGACTGCTCGGAGATGCGTGTGTTTGTGAAGGGAAGTGTAGATATCATCTGAATTGGACAGGTCAAGTGTGGTGACAACATTATTAAAAAGCATAATACCTCGGCGAAAGCCAAGTATTCCAGAAACATTTGCCTCTGGGCTGAAATGAAACATGAAAAAAATGTGCGTTTTTTTGAAAGATATGAGCAAGGGGAAAAATGACTCAGCATACAAATCGGCTCAGTCAGCAGGATGCGATCCCCCAGGCTCAGACAGCTCTCCCGGTGAGCGAACCATGTCAGCGTGGGCAGCGTGAGCGTGGAGGGAGGGCAGGCTCGGGATGGAGGAGAATTTAGGATGCTGGCTTCAACCCCATGAGCATAAACTGCCAGCCTTGCCACAGGGCAAGAGCCACATCTCTGCCGGCACGGCAGGTCCCTGCTGTAAAGCATGGCTCTACCAGCCCTGCAGAGACGTGGTGTCCTGAGAGGGGTCACGCAGGAACTACCTGCTGGGGTGCTCAGGTATCTCTCCTGCCAATGCCGAGGGCTGTGCTGGCCACACCTTGGGGTTGGCATGCTCCTCAGCTCAGCCTGATGGGGATGCCAGGTACTAGGAGGGCCAGTGGGAGCTAGTGGGTCTGAGGCCACCCAGTGAAAACTGCCTCAGGAGACCAGCCTCTGCCAGTCTTCCCAGGAGAGAAACAGGCAGAGGAGCAGGTTCTGCTGCCTCTCATGTTGGCCAAACCCAACTGGTGATTGGTTTTAGTGAGTGGTTCATGTGTTTCTGGAGAAGCCCTCTGATAATCATGCGAAGCAGGCAGCAGACCCCGAGCTCCTGCTGTTGTTTAGTTTCTTTATTTTCTAAATGGCGAATGAGGACCATTTCTGAAGAAGCAGGATTGCCCATGTCCTGCAAAATGGAGGGATGGAGGTTCAAAGCCTTCTGATGTGACTCAGAACAACAGCCCTGCTTGCAGCGGTGCTAACGGCCTCTCCATTCTCTAATAAGCCAACCACCCTGGAGCTGGGAGGGTTAAATCTGTTTTGTCTTCCAATATATTCTAAAGAAAGGGAAAAAATACCCATCTCCCCATTCCTCCGCGACAGACAGACAAACCCTCCCCGCCTCCAGCTTCACCCTCAGCTTCTGGTAGCTCTAATCCAATATTATTATGTGAAAAATGGTTGGGCTAGCTATGGAGACAGTAAATTAAACGTTATGTATTAGTTTTTAGCGTGTGGTCCCGGGAAGAATGCCGGCCCCATTTATTCCACAAACCTCCTGAGCACCATGGCGATGACCTCTGGAAAAACGCAGGGCTAAACTAATCCCAAAGATGTCAATCTCGAGGCCTCTTCTACATACACTTGCAGTTTAGATTAATAAACTGTCTATTTTTAAATTGTGTGCAAGCACTTCAATTCTAAATACCTCACCGGCATGTTAAACACAGCGTTAGAGATGCCAAGTCACACTTCCCCTTCACTCTTACGAAACTTGACTTCATTTGTTTTTCTCATTTCTCTGCTCTGTGCCACACTTTGCCTTTCAGGCAGCCACGGGGGCAGGCAGGGATGAGGGCTCAGAGGCTAAGGGATTAGGAAAGGCACCTGCCATTGGGGGGACTTTCATTTCTGCATTAGGCCAGCCTCTCTGCCATCTCAATTTTGGCCTCTTTTATCCCAAATTGTCACATCGGGGCTGTTTTCCATCGGCTAAGCATTGAGGATGCCTGGCCACAGCGCGCCAAGCCAGGGATTTGCTGTCCCCAGCACCCACACTGCCCACTCCCGAGCGGGGAAGGGGCAGCGATACAATCCCCACCTCTCTCTACCAGCACCTGGGAAGATGGCTGCGGAGGGAAAAGGCAGCTTCACATGTGTCCTCCCGGCCCTCGTGCATGCCCACACTGCAGGGCAGGCCCAAGTTCTGCCATCCCACCCCAAGATTGCGTGGCTGGGTGCTCTGGCTGCAGACAGGCTCCCTGCCCTGGGGACCTGCTGCTTCTGCATGGTGGGAACAAACCTTGGTGCTGAGATGGCCCTTTTCCCCCTGGGGAAAGGCCACCAGCCAGTTCATCCCCGGCTGGCTGCCAGTTCAGCCCAGTTCCCTTTCAGGGTGTGTCTGAGTGGGGCTACCAGGGTGAGAGCACTCTCCTCTCTCCCCGGCAAACCATGGCTCCCAGCAGCGGAGATGGAGCGAAGGCCTTGTGCGAGCGGCCGTGCGGCCTCATATTTCTCCCTCCCCTTTAAATCATCTCTCCACTGGGTAAAGGCACTCTCTGTGGAGGTTATAAACCCTGAGAGGATCAGCCTGAGCATTACACCTGGGGCAAGCTAAATAAAAAAAGGTCACCGGCGCTTTTTAAACATGGACAAAAAAGCAGTAAAATGTGTTTGGAAAAAAAAAATCTGGCATTAAATCATGACTTTTTGCCTGGCTTGCCTCATTAAAAGTGGCCTTTTGGAAGGTAAAATTATCATTGTAAGTGATAAGATCTTTAAGAAAATAATTCACGGCTTCTTCACCCTTTAATATGATAGCCGCCACCGGCTAATTTTTTTCTTAATGGCAACGAGGCCATCAATCTTGTCCTGAGCCACGTACTCCCTCCTTCCTCCTGCCCTCCCTGCCGTGCTGGGCAGCCACGGCCCTGCTCGGCATTTCCTTCCCACCCCTTGGAGCCCAGCTGCTCCATGCCGAGGGGGAGAGGTGTTCCTGGGTGTGTGGCTTCACCCGCCTGTGTCCGTGGATCTGTGCTCTCCCCGGGGCAGCGGAGGCCGTGGAAGCCTTGCTCACACTGCGGGCTTCACGCCCTGGGAGCTCCCGACACCCTCCATGGACCACGCGATTCCGCAGAGCTGTGTCTGCAGAGGTTTCAGCAGCCCCTCGCCATCGGGAAGCACGTGTAGTTTACGTGTATAAATACAGGGCTAGAGTTTACACGTAGAAACCCAGAGGCAGGCTCGGGACGGGCGGAACAAGCGGCGTGCAGCCGGCATGTCGGTTGCCGCCATCACCCTCCAGAGTCACTCAGGCGGAGGAGCCGCGGGCAGCTGAGGGGTGACGCCAGCGAGGGCACGTGTGCCAACACGCCGCCCGCTCCCAACCCACGGGCGCATGAGGCAGTGCCAGGGGAGGGGACGGGTGCCAGGGTGTCAGGGTGCCAGGGTGCCAGGATGTCAGGATGTCAGGGTGCCAGGGTGTCAGGGTGCAGCCGCCAGCCTGAGGAAATGGATGGCAATTGCCGCCTGCGGCCCTGAGCGCTGCCTCTTGCCCGCAGCCCGGGCAGGTGTCAGTGCTGGGAGAGCCCAGCCGGTGCCGCTGACATTCCGCTGCCTCTCAAGGCCAGTCATTTGAGAGTATTAAAGTGCTGGACTCCTGCTTTCTGATAGCCCTGGAAAAACACAGGGAGTCTATTTTTCTTAAACAATCCATCACAGCTGCTGTCAGCAGAACAAATACCCTAACCCTGCTTTTTATGTATCTATATGGCCTTTTGCTATTTTTTTTTAATTTTTTTAAAATTTTTTTTTATTTTGGCACAAACTGCTCCCTGCTGGATGTATTCAGCTTTAACTCTGCCATCTAAATAGGTACTTATCACTTAACATGGAGGTGATAGCTTGACACGTTTTCTGTCTCCTGCCCTCCCCTCCACGGTAGGGAAGCCGTCAAAGTGTTGCTAATAGCTGTTATCACTTGGGAACTGTAACCCGAAAGCAACGAGTGATATCAGGCCTGGCTGCGATTTTCCCCCTTAGCTCTGCTAGCCTTTTTTTTATGCTATTGCTGGAGGATCCCTGACACAAAGATGCTACTATTAGAGCTGAGTTTCCTAGAAGCTTTTCTAGGGTCTGCATTTGCTCCCAGGAAAGTTAGAGGTAAAATTATCTAGTGGTTTTTATCTGGCAGAGATAAAGGTGGGATGAAGCTGGGGATGAAAGGCTTAAATGTGAGAAGGGTGTGAATAGTGAACAGAAATTACGGTATCAGCAGCTTCTGGCCTTTGCTGAAAGATTCCAGTGGTCCGCGAGCAGAACAAGCTTACAGAAATGTGAGCTACTGATTTGTTTCTATGCATGTTACAGTCACACCTGAGATTGTCATCGAGCTCTGGGTCCTCTTGGGTGGGACACCAGCTACACGGTGGGGAAAGGGGCCCCTTCCAGCAGAACTGCCCAATTGGCATACTGGGGATGGAGGGGGAAAGAGGTCTGGCCAGGGTCTGCCGGGGTCTGCCAGCCTGTCCAGCTCCCCTCTACAACCCTCTCCATTGCTCCTGTGGTTTCCCCCAGACCGATGGGAGGGCACAGCTGTTTGGCCCAAGGGGACCGAGGGGCTTTGTTTGTTCATGGGGTTATTTTTTTAATGGAATAAAACCTGGCAGAGGTTTTTTTTGGAGTGGCTCTGGTATTCATTACCCTGAACTGGCAGGGAGTGCGGCCAGCAGACACTCGTCCTATGTAATTTCCACTCCTTCACATATCCAGGGACTGTTCTCATGTCTCCAACCCCCTCAGTGAGTCAGTGACACAAGAGAAGGAGTTAAAACCCCAGGGGCCTGACACCCGTCCCCTGCTCCTACCACCAGACATGATATGGAGAAGTTAAATGATTGTGCTAGAAATTTCATCTCAAGCAAGGCAGCTGGGAAGGGCTTAATACAGACATTCTGTCAAGGTTTAAGGCTCCAAATCTTGCTTGCTTCAAAGCTCTTTTTCCTTGGAGGGCTTTAGTGGTCAAATTTCCCTCTAGATGCTGTAATTCTCTCTCAAACTGCTCGGTGAAGCTGTAAAATCCTGGGTTGGGGTGGGGGGGAATCAAAGGGCTCTGGCACGGTGGCTGGGTTCCCAGCTCTGCCGGAGGTCTGGGAGCAGCACGCTGGCTGCCTGCCCATGGGCACCCTCCAAGGAACCGGGTGCGCACCTAAACAAACCCCCCCGCAGGCATCTGCTGGGTGCACGAGGTGGATTCTGCTCCTGGCTGCTCATGCCAGTGTTCGTTTGCAGCAAGAGCCAGTGCACGGGCTGGACTGTTTGTGGGAAAGACAATTTGCAGTCATGTACTGGGAAGCAGCAGTGGAAAACAAATGCTGAACCTGCCATGAGGGCTGGGATGCTTTGTGGATCCAGTCTCCTCCCCTTCAGTGGTCAGCACTGGGACTTTCCCAGGGGATAGAGGTTCACCTGTTAGGTGACAGGTCCTCAGCTAATACCCAGAAACGTAGTGGGTAAGATCTCTCTGAGCAGAGACGATATCCCACCGAGATGACAGACTGTGGAGGGAGAGACAGGCCAGACAGGCAGAGGCAAAGAAGTGCTCTTAGGTAGCTTGGAGGACCTGGGGATGCTGATTCCCAGAGTTACTGCTGGCTGCCCAAGGGACAGTGGGAACAGCTGAAGTTACACTGCTCATACACCTCACCAGCGTGGAGTCAATCCAACATGTGCCCTTCTCCTGCACAACCCTTCACACAGCAGGTGGGGAAAGGCAAGGGCAGAGTGTGAAGCCCAGGAACGATACCCAGGGGAACTGCACGGTGCTGACAGCTACGCACGGGCTCCTGGGCAGCCATGAGCCTGGATGGAGCCTGTGGTGTCTGTACGCTTCTGCAAGACATCTCTGCTGGCTGGTCTGCCTAAGACAGAGTCTCTGGACACACTGGGGAGTGCTGCAGAGAAGGTCTGGGCTTACAGAGCTCTGGGACATGGCAGGCATGGACACACCTTCAGAAAGTGTCCTCCTCAGTGACTGGTGTTGGGTTTCCCCACAGTGACCCAGGATGACAGTGGAAGGAAACAACCACTCTAGTGAACAGGACCATGGAGTCACCGTCTCTAGCTCAGCAAGAGCAAGGACATCATCCCTTCCCATGAGCATGAAGCATCTGTTCCCACTGACACTGAAACTTCTTGATGAAGAATTTTTTTTCCCACCTCTCCTCCTCCTCCTGGTGTCTCAGACATGTCATCAGAGAAGGATGCTACAGGTGTCCAGGACTCTTCTTGGAGTCCAATGCCTAAGGAAGACCTTTTCCAGAGCAGGGCCACTGGGTGTGCTTTCAGCAAAGGAGACTGGCTTTCAGCAGCTTTTTGCACCTCTCTCTTCTGCAAAGCACAGACATGAGGCAGCCCAGCAAGAGCAAGCTCATCTTGATCTCTGGGGCTTGATGGGCTAACTGGCTCTCAGCAACACGAAGATTCAGGTACCAAAGGCTGTCACAAGCCTTGAGATGACTGTCCAAGCTTGCAGTCAGGGACAGAAACTGCAGCTGGGAGGAGACAGCAGTGTTCCCCTTGCTATCTGTGTGCTGTGGGACTTCTTGCAGCCACCAGGCAGCTATCAAAGAATCATAGAATGGTAGGGGTTGGAAGGGACCTCTGGAGATCAGTGAGTCCAACCCCCCTGCCAGAGCAGGATCACACAGGGCAGGCCAAATAGAAACAGATCCAGGTGGGGTTGGAAAGTCTCCAGAGAAGGAGACTCCACAACCTCTCTGGGCAGCCTGGGCCAGGCTCT
>WUAM01000431.1:91822006-91839076 GCA_024336885.1 Actenoides hombroni | reverse complement strand
GGGATGCCAGGGCAGCCCTGGGCATCTGCACCTCTGCACACCAGAAACCTCCTGCATCCCACTCCACTCCCAGCTCGCACCCATCGGGGTGGGGAAAAGACCATGATGTATTTCCCCAAATTTCTTACGATCTGTTCTGACGGGGGAAAAAAAAAGCCATACAAATAGTCCTATAGGCTCCTATGTATTAGTTCTATATAATGTTCGATATTATATATAGATAATTATATACATGCATATAAATCTACAGTTCCTATACAGAGTGTCTCTCTCTGAGCTGATATAACAGTCCCTGTGGTCTGAATCCAAGGAAACTGCCCTAGTCATTTAAATTCTTCCCAGTGCTCTAACTTCTCCCTGTGCTGAAAGTTCATTACTTTTGAAACCCACACCCCTCCTGTGAGCTGCCCTGGCCTCCCAGGCAATGACCATTTGTGTCCCAGCCACCTCCTAGTCACTCCCCTCTGTGGGTAAAGCAAGCTTGAGGGGACAGGGCTCTGAAACACAGAGCACAGCACTTTCTCCAGGGTGCCAATAACCCTGGAAAGAGCATTAGCATAAAGCTCTGTCATCTCAGTGTCACTTCATCCTGCTGTGCTGGCCGTGCCTCAAGCAGCAGGTTTAACCCCCTGCAAGAAGATGCTGTGGGCAAAGGCACCATTCAGGCAGAGGAGCACAAAGCCAAGCCAGCACCTTCCCGTACTTGTGCACCCCAGTAGATGACGTTGCTGTGCGTGGAACGCCTTGTCACACGCAAGCCAAAGTCAATCAGGCTTCAAGAGTGCAAGCAGCCCTTAATGAGTATCCAACCCAAACAGATCTGGAGCAAGGTGATTTCATTTTGAAAGCACTCGGTAAGGTAAAATACAAGTTGAAGTTGTTATTGGCACAATGACCTTTATCCATGGAAGTGTGAGTAACAGAATATCTTTCCCTGAAAAATACTAAAAATCTCTGATGGCTACACACACGTGTGTGCGTATGCATGTGAGTGTGGGTGGAACATCCACTCCAACCACTCAGGACATGCTCAGAACAAGGATCAAAGGGGAGACAGAGCTGAGCAGCACCACTGTCCAAGAGGAGCAAAACACAGGAAGCAGCAGCGTTGCTTGTAAAGCCAAGGGAGGTGGTTTTGACTATTTCACTGGCTTAAAATCCAAGGCCGGGTGCTCAGTGGGGATCACTCTGATGCTAACTTACATCATCTGAAGGGCTGAGCCAAGGATTTTAAGCCGATGGGACCCTATTAACATGTGCTCTTGCTGGTCACTGCAGTTGATAGGCAAGCAAAGAGTAGGAATGTTTAAAACTCTTTCCCTGAGCGTCTCTTGCAGACGGCTGGGCCAATGGGACAGGGGATGGGGAAGCAACTCCCTTGTCCTCCAGAAATAAATAATCACTCCCCCCAGCCTCTGCAAGCGGAGATTTAATGTGCTGACAGCCTGCATTTTTTACCTTTAGTCAATACAAGAAAGGCCCCAAGACTATGATTCCCAACATCTGGATTCCATCAATATGTGATCTGTCATGATGTATCGGCATCCCCCCCCAGCTGCAGATTGAGCAACGCGGCCGGTTTTATTAATACGTCAAATACATTATCCGTGTAATACACTTGTCTGCCTCTGCCCTCCCGCTGCTCCCGCACAGCAGATTTGAATGTATGATGAATCAGTTTGCATTACACGTCTGTACGTCATAATTTGTCAGGATTAATAGAACTGTGTGCGGGGGGCGCGGGGGGGAGTGCGTCATGTGTGTTTAGTGCAGAGATGTCTGTATCACTTATTTATCTCTGCTCAGGCCGCTGGGTTCCCGGAAAACAGCGAGCGCAGCACGGCTGGGAACCGCTGAGCAACCCGGAGCCCTCTGGCAGGCACAGCCCTGCCCACCCCTCCGGCCGTGGGGCTGCGGAGAAAGGGCCACGGGAGGTATTTCAGGTGCCTCTGACACACTGGGGTTTCCATGGGTCGAGTCCCTGCACGGCCTGTCAGGCACCACAATGGAGACACGAGGAAGGTGACACAGGGCTCCCCGTCTTCCTTCTGGCTCTGCCAGAGCCTTGTTAGCTGACCCTGAAACACAACTCTTTGACTCAGTTTCCCTGTGGATGACATCTACCCCTGCCTTCAGTGCCCGTGCCCTGCCTGATTTGCAGAAAGCAATTTATTTTCGCTTTGCAAATGACTTTTGGTCTCAATTGCTTATGGGAAAGAGGCACTGGGAGCTCAGAGACCTGTGCAGCTGAGGAGCACATCCAGAGCTGGAGCCAGAGCCAGCCGGTGCAAGTGAAACGTGCCCAGGAAACTGGTCAGGGCTCAGCGGGAGGCACCGTTGCTGTCCTCCCTTTGCATAGTGCATTTGTTTGTAGCTCTGCTGCTGGACTGTGGTCTGCCCCTGTAAAACACCGATTTCAGCTATAAACTTTATTTACAGTATATTACACAGGATTTAGTGGGACCCGTAAAGACCAGAACACAGAATTACTCGTGCCAGTCCTCCCCAGCAGTGACCCAGCAAGGCCAGCCAGCCTGCAATGGCTTCGTCGCCACATCGCCCAGCCGATACAGACAACCACTACCTATGTCCTTCAGGGTCCCAAGGCCCGATACCCTGCCCACAGCATCACCTTAGATGTCTCTCAGCTCACTCCTAATGAGCTCGTACATCCACCCAGGGCAGCCCAGCACCACACAGAGCTCCTATCTTGTGTCCTGGAAGCAAGACAGCCCCATTAGTGCTACGCTCCATCTCATTAGGGCTGCTTCTCACCAGGACCAATTATCCTGGCCGTTAGTTTGTCTCTCTTGCCCAGCGTGGTATGGCCAAGAGGAGGTGCAAGATCTCCTTGCTGTCCTTGTTCTGGGTCCTTGCCACAGCGCTGATGGTAACATCACTGGGACCACAGCATCCAGTCCCAGATGGTTCCTGGTGAGCCATGAAGATGCCCATCTCGATGCACTGAAATCAGGGATTTGGGAATGTGGAGCAGGGACCTTGGCATCTTTAGGAGCCAAAGTTGGGTTGGACAGAAGAAGGCAGTGAGCAGATCTCAGTGTGCCAACACACCTCTCTGCTGCTCTCTGTGCTTCTCCAGCCCATTTCTGTTGCACTCCATGAATTGAAAGGTGGTAAGTGACCACCTTAAAACCCTGCACGAACAGATATCAGAGTTATAGAATCATCAAGGTGGGAAAAGACTTCCAAGATCATTGAGTCCAACCATTAACCCTACTCTACCAAGTCTACCACTAAGCCATATCCCCAGGCAGCATATCTATACAGCTTTTAAAAACATCCAGGCACGGTGACTCAACCCCCTTCCTGGGCAGCCTGTTCCAGGGCCTGACAACCCTTTCAATGAAAAGATTTTCCCTATTGTCCAGTTTAAACCTTCCCTGGTGCAGCTGGAGGCCATTCCCTCTTATTCTGTCACTAGTTACTGGTGAGAAGAGACCAGCACTTGCCTCTCCACGATGTCCTTTCAGGCAGTTGGAGAGAACAAGATCGTCTCCACTCAGCCTCCTTTTCTTCAGATTAAATAGTCCCAGTTCCCTCAGTCGCTCCTCATCAAACTTGTTCTCCAGGCCCTTCACCAGCTTAGTTGCCCTGCTCTGGTCCCGCTCCAGCACCTCGATGTGTGTCTGTATTGAGATGCCCAACACTGAACACACTACTCGAGGTGTGGCCTCACCAATGCCGAGTACAGAGGGACAGTCACCTCCCTGGTCCTGCTGGCCACACTATTTCTAACACAAGCCAGGTTGCCGTTGGCCTTCTTGGCCACCTGAGCGCACGCTGGCTTATGTTCATCTGGCTGCTGACCAGCAACCCCAGGTCCTTTGCTACCAGACAGCTTTCCAGCCACTCTGCCCCAGCCTGGAGCGCTGCCTGGGGTGGTTGTGGCCCAAGTGCAGGACCCTGCCTTGTTGAAGCTCATAGATTGGCCTCATCCCATTGATCCAGCCTGGCCAGGTCCCTCTGCAGAGCCCCCGTACCCTCAAGCAGATCAACACTCCCACCCAACTTATTGTCATCTGCAAACTTCCTGAGGATGCCTCAATCTCCTTGTCAAGATCATTGATAAAGATGTTAAGCAGAAGTGGTCCCAGCACCGAGAACACCCGGGGAACACCACTTGTGACCAATCACCAACTGTATTTAACTCCATTCCCCCCCACTCTCTGGGCCCACCCACCCAGAGTTTGATCCATCAGAGTTTGATCCATCAGAGTGTCCACCTGCCCAGGCCGAGGGCAGCCAGTTTCCTCGGGAGGATGCTGTGGGGAACAGCATCAAAGGCTTTATGGAAGTCCAGGTAGATGCATCCACAGCCTTTCCCTTGTCCACCAGACGGGTCATCTTGTCATTTATGGTTAAATATACAATGTCTTGAGTGACCAACAGCGTTGTCTTTGTTGGTACTTTGCTTGCAGAGAAGCTTAGCAGAGGCACAGATTTAAAAGAGACGACGGCAGCATCTCGCTGCACTAAGATCCCCTGCAAATGGCTCATGGCCCTCCTGCAGAGCATGTACCCCACAGCAGAGCACCCCAAATCCTGCCTCTGTGCTGGAGGTTTGTCCCTCTGCCCGGACCGTGGCCCTGGCTACTCCAAAATAGCCCTGCTACCCCTCCTCCCAGGGGCACTGCTCACCCGACCCCAGCTCCCCACTGAAAGGGTTTTGCTTGGGCAAGAAATGGGCTTCACAACCAAAGCAAACAGGGACTTTTTAATAGGAAAAATTAAAAAAAAATCCCATGATTTCCCCCTTTTGCTTCTCCAGAAGGTCCGGGGGAAGTCCTGGCTGAGGAACTTCTCTTGCCTCCAAAACCCAGACCCTGCTGCAAACCTCAAACCAACCTCCTCTGATGGTTTCTTGGGGGCAGTCTCAACCTGCTCTTCTGTGTGGAAACACAAGCCGTGTCCCCAAGGCTCCCTACAGGTCCCCAAGCCACATCCCCGAGGGTCCCCAGGGCTTCCTCTGCTGGGGCCACTGTGCAGCTCATCCCCACCAGGGCCTGATGCCACCCTCCCCCTGCCCTGCTCTGGGGGATGCCACGAGTCCATCCCCTCGCTGTGGCTGAGCCCTGTCCCCCTCCTCCCGGTGCCGCTTCCCAAGCGTGGCTGGAGGACGTGACGTCAGAGTCCCTTAATGGGCAGCAGTCACCTCGCTTTAATAACAGCTCCCAGAAACAATTGTACATTTACAACCCAGCGAGCGAGCTTGGCACGCTGAGCCTGCTCCCCTTCCAAGGCTTAATTTGATTTTGACATATTGGCTTGAGATTAAAGGGCTCCCATAAAGAAGAAAAAAAAAAAAAAAGAAAGAAAAAAAAAAAACAAACCCAAAACACCACACCAAAAAAAAAACCCAAACACACACATGCACGCAGCCCCCCCACTGCCCCCTTTTCAGGGCTCAAGCAAAAGTGCTAACATTGTAATATTTTAAGTAGAGAAAATCCAAGTGTGCTTTACCCCCCGCTGGCTCTTACGCTGGGCTTATAAAAATTAAGTGGAAACCTACACAGCTGTAGGCTATAAATCCTTTGTTGCTAACACAGCCGGGCCTGGTACCTGCCTCCAAAAAGAAAAAAAAAAAAGAAGAGAAAACACGAAAATAAATGCTAACTCCAAGGAGAGAGTGGCTGGAAGAGATGCCCAGGGCTGGGCAGGCTGGGGAGCGGCCAGCGGTGTCTGGGGACATCCCAGTGGCCAGGGGACGGTGGGAGGGGGGAAAGCACCAGAGCACTGGGGAGAGTGCGGTAAAGCCGTAAGAGCCCTCTCGGCTGAAGATCAATTAGCATCAATTACTGACTTCATTTAATTGTCGTAGAAGATGAATTTGTCATTTTTAGTCTGGAATTAATGGGAGACCTTCAACTTTCCCTTGGCAGCCCCAGCGGGTCACCGAGTACTTTTTTTTTTTTTCTCCTTTTGCATGAGAGAGAAACGTGGCGGCGAGAGGAGCGGCGAGAAGGACCCAGCTCCACCAGTCCCCTTCCATTGCCACCCGTCCCCACCCACGGTCGTCCCACGCACAGCACGCAGTGGCAGCCGGCCCCAGTAGCTGACTGGGACCAGCAGCACAGGCGGTGCCAGCGCCCCGGCCAGCCCTCGTGCCGTGCCGGGCAGCGCTCTCACCACCACCTTTCTTGTTTTCTCTATTTATTTTTTTTTGGCACCTTCCACTTTTTCTCCCCTTTCCCGTTTTCTGCCAGAAATTAATTTTGCAGTCGAGGGCTGTGAAGTGTTTACATTTTCCCCAGCAAACAGGCGACAGTAAACAATGAACGCTCACAGATGAAATTGAATTTATAACTGCATTATGGGGCCAGATAACGCCCTAAAATAATACAAAGATAAGGAAATTCGATTTGATTGCCGCCACGAATCAGCTTGGGCCCATCTGCAGCCGGGGCCTCCCGTAATAATTTTAAATTGGGTTTGTAAACCTTATTTGTCCTTAAATATTTCTGTCATTTTTCATCGCTGGAGACAGATCCTTGGGCTCGAGGCAGCAGATCGGCCCCACCGGCAGCGTGCCGCTGGGCGGGCAGCGGGCTGGCGCGGGTGCCCGGCGTGCTGAGCGGGCGCTGGGGCCAGCGGTGACAGCCGCCTGTCCTATCCATCACCGTGTCGACAGCCGGGGAGGAATCTCGGGCAGAAATTGAGTTTGCCTCACAGGGGACAATTGAATAAATTAATAGACCATTAGCCAAGCGGTGACCTGAGAAATGAGGGTGCTCGGTCTCACCCCAGGTTTAGGGGGGAGGAAGGGAAGAGGGGATGGAAATCCTGCGGTTGTCCCCAAGGGGACGGTCCCGGAGCCCTGGGATGCGATGGGAGACGCGAGCGGGTGGCTGCGCTGGGTGCCCGGCACGGCTCAACCGTGGCTCGGCACCCGCTCCCCCGAAAGCGGCTGTGCCAGCATGCAGTGCGCAGTCAGCATCGATCCCTGCCTGTCTCAGCCCTCTTCACGTGACCAAAGATGCTAAACTGGGAAAGGGCTGGGCAAACCCTGCGTCCCGGCCACCAGACAGGGCTGTGGCACCTTGCAGAAGGCCGATCCCAGGGAGGACGTGGTCCTCCTGCCTCCAAATGCAGCCAGGTGCCATGTGCAGTATCTCTCCCCTGCAACCTCCCCCGAGCTTGCCTGTATCATCATCATTCATTATCCAAATGACTATATTTATTAAGTCCCCTGCCAAGGCATTACAGAGTGGTCTGTAACAGAGATTAAAAGCAGAATAAAACAGCAACGTGATCTTTTTTCAAGTAAACAAAACGATAAACAGCCTCAGCACTGGCTTCCAGAAACACACAAGCTGTGGGAAGGTTGCCAAATTCATCACCGCTACGATGCAAACACGGTTGTGCCTGCTCGGAGGTGGGGATCAGCCCCACACATCTGCTTCTGCTTGTCCAGCTGCTCCCTGCGCTGAAGACCTGGTCTGTGGGGGACACACCTCTGCCTGCCCTGCCCTGGGCAGCTGCCCTGCCCCATCCCACCTTGGCCGGGATGCTGAGCCCCACGCGCACATCCTACCCTTCCTCTGCTCCTATGGCTCGTAGGGCAGGGATGGCTCAGGGACGCTCCTCTGCCGGTGCCGACAGCTGCTGCAAAGGCAGGCGTGAGGTCAGTGACTGTCCCCAAGTGTGCCAGCCCACTGACTCCCCCGCGACACCAGGGCAGTACAACCTGGGGCAGCTGATGGATGGGCCACCACCGTCCCGGTAGCATTTGCCAGCGGCTGGGGCAGCAGTGCACTTGGGTCTGCGGAGCACAGCACCAGCCCCAGCAGCACAAGGCTGCTTGGTTCTTATTTTCAAAGGTATTATTCCAAGTCTGCGGAATGAGGTGCTTTATGAGGAGGCACCGGGTTTCCTTTGTCTCTGCTGGAGATAATCAGGCGCAGATAGGATGTATATTCTGTAAAAACATACACTCACTTCCACTCACCGGTTACCTTTTTTTCTGAGAGCTGTAAGGGTTTCAATTACCAGATTCTGGGATTTAGTGCCCAGGGCTTTTTGGTGTGCGTTAGATTTATTAGAAGGTTTAGTACCGGCGGAGGATTCACGCATTTACTCCCAGGAGCCCAGCTTCCGTTCACAGACCCTAAATCACGAGCCGAGATGGGCTATTGTCACTTACGACATTAGCATGGTTAACGTACACGGGGATGATTAATAGCGATACACGGGGAGCCTCCCCCTCCTCCCCGACGCCGCATCTCTGCCACCTCTGCCCGAGCTGGGGGCTGTGTGCCCGTCTTCGTGGGGACAGCATGCTGCACCCCCTGCCTGGGAGCACTGGCTGCTCAGCACCACCCCAGCACCGACAGTATCACTGATATATGCGGTGGTTTATTATTATTATTTTTAAGATGACGTGTTGAGGGCTTTCTGCCGAGGCAGGACAATGGGAACCCCCTGCAGACGCTGACTGGGAGAAGGGGAAGGTGCACAAGGGAAGAGGGATGCTGGAGGCAGGAGGAGGAAGAAGGTTTGCAAAACTTGGAGAAAAATCATTATTCTATGAGTAAACCCAACTTCCCTGGCAGAACCAGCCCACCCCTTCCCAGAGGACACCTCAAGTCAAATCTACCATGGGAGGAAAGAATAGAGGATGGTGCAGTCAAATGAGCCAGCCCCTCTGATCCAAGCAGATCTCCCCTGAGAAGTCTCATGGGATTATACCACCCACCTGCCCAGCTCACCTCACATGAGCAGGAGCAGATGCACACATTACAGACCTCCCTCTTGCCCCAGGAGACTGGTGACAAAGCGAACTCTGTCACACAAGTGGTGTCCCAGCACCTTGGGAATGCAGCAGCCTCTGCGCCGCGGGCGCCGCATCGCACAGTGGTGGGTACCCAAGGCTCAAGGCAAGCCCTTGGCCCTGCTGCACTCCAAGGGAGACACGACCATGCTCCTAATGAGCAAGATCTTGATGGCTTTTGTCCTTTTTCCAATACTGTGTTACTTACCTTCCTTCTTTTTTAATTAAAGCAGACCCAGCTGATTTTACAAGCTTGCCGCTGCTTCTCTCCCAGTCTGTGTGTCTCTCATATGCTTGAGTGCTAGTATTAATTATTAGAGCCAATTTACTGTTTATACTCTGATGTTTTAACTAATTACCACTAATGGCAGACACCAGTGGGCAATCAACTTCATTTAGTTCCCAGTGCAAACCACTCATTACCATCTGAGAAGGAGGAAGAGAGTGCATGGGAGGGATAAATAAAGATGGAGCCCCAGGGGTGGTGGGTGCCTGGGGCTGGTGGTGCAGTGCTGGGGGATGCTCCTGCTTCCCTGGGCAGCCCCTCTGGCAGGGCTCTGGGGGAGGATTTAAAGCTCCAGTATGTGTGGCTGGGCAGCAGGGGAAAGCTGCTGTGCTCAACTGCTCTGTGATAAGATTGCTGGTACTTCATGCCGTGTACTAAGCCCTGCCTCGTCACCAGGGAAAGGCTCTGAGCCCAAGACAGCTACAGTTACAGGAGAGCAACGTGCCTCTCTCCTTGCACGGTAAATGGCTCCTTTTCCCTGCTGGGTTTCATCCCAGGATTCCTCCCTGGAGAAGTGCAGCCCCTGCTCGTGTTCTTGGCTTGGTGTGATGCCAGATGGAGCCAGGTTTCCTGAATCCCAGGTGCCTCTGGTGTTAATCTGGCTGTGAGAGGTGCAGTCAAGATGAGCTGGGGCCGAAAGACCCTTGAGCTGGGTTTTCTCCTGTCTGGAGCTGAGCTTTAAGCCTGAGCTAATGAAGCTTAGTCATGGAGCTAATTTAGCTGTTTCCGTGTGTAGTGATTTTGTCGACGCTAATCCTTCCTTAACATGAGGGTATCCCTCAGCCTAGCTTGTGTCTCTGTCTACTTGTTCCCTCTGGAGACCCAGGAGAGACACCAAGACACACATTTATTTCCCTGCACCTCAGAACCAGCGCAGAAGCCCATGATGTTAAATGCACACAACCTTCAGGTGGTACAACTGTCCTGGCTGTGCTCTTGCTTCTCTTCTTCTTCATCCAAAAAGATGAAGAAACAAACACACAGTGCAGAGAGAGGCCTGCAAGAAGGGATGGTGAAGTGAGATGACTCCACCAGAGCTGGGCTGGCACTGCAGCTCCAGGAGAAACCTTTGGTGGGCACAGCTCAGAGTGAAGCACAAGGGACTGAGCTTCCAGGTGTCCCCTGATGTGGCCAAGAAACGCCTCTAGAAAAAATGATGTCCTATGGCAAGACTTATTAACCCTGACCTGGGACAAACCTCAGCCAACTGCATTTGTGGTTCTGGGGATCTGGACTCCTCCAGCGTGGACCTTTCCAAGGGACAGACAGAGCTCTAATGACCTGCCAGCTCATTACCAGTAGTGGGAGTCCTGCCCTAACAAAAGGAACCACAGTGTTTTCAGAGTTCACATTCTACTGACGTGATTTTAGCACAGTGATGCCATAACAGCAGCATAGTCCAGCCGCAGGGATGGGGCTGGGTACCACCCCTCCAAAGGGACCTACATTCTTTCTCTCTCCCTTTCCCCCTTTCTCTCATTCTTTCATTCCTTGATTTGCTCTGTTGAAATCCTGCTTTTGAATGGAAGATGGGGGCGTTGGAGACCTGCTCTGCAGTGGTGGGGACATGGTAGCCTGTCTTGCAGAGGAGGGGGTTATAACTATGCACACATCTGAAATGTAATTGCTGTCAGCTCTCTCCATTCTTGCAGCACGAGGCCTTTAATCTCTCCCACCAGACCCATCGGCCCTGATATTGCAGCTCCAGAAAGGCTGGTTTTATGTACTTTAACCCTGCGACCTTTACAAATCCCATCATTCCAATCAATACGTCTCATTAGCGTTAGGTAAATGTATGGGATGGATGGGGAGCTGTGCTGGGAAGAACCCGCAGAGGGTGGAGTGGAAAGTGCTCCCACCTGCCCACTCTCAGGGGGCAGCACAGCCCCATCGTGCTCCCCAAGCTGCTGGGGACATCCTTCCCTCAGCATCCTTGCCCTCGAAATCCTTCCCCCCAACACACACCTTGGTCCAGCCAGAGAAGGGGGCCAGCTAATGCAGAGCATGAAACAAAGTCCCTGTGAAACCAACTGCGGAGTCAAGAGCCCAAGCTGTTAACTGGACCAAGCTGTTGGAGTCATTTTTTTTTCTCTCTCCTTGGAAAGGAGACACATGTTTTACAGCTTTCCCCTATGTCGACTAAATGAAAACATACGGGCCCTGTGGCAGGTGATGGGAAAACAATGCGGGGTGTGTGCGGAGCTGCCTGGCACCCCTGCCCGTCACGCAGCGGAGCTGCCAAGGGAGGTGGTTACTGCAGAGTGCAGGACAAAGCCAAGCAGTGGGGTGAAGAAAGAAAATCTCTGGCACGTCCTGTGAAAATGAAGGGTTTAATCCACAGCATGAAGTGTGAGTTTATGCCAGTTGAGGACCTCACCAGTGCAGGAACTCTGGCCGTGCCTGGTGGGACTGATCTGGGGGTTCAGGGTGCATCGGATAGCCAAGGATGCTTCAGAAAAAAGATGGGGCCAGTCCTGCCCTTGGGAAGGCTGGAGAGGGGACAGCTGTTGTTTTTGCTGAGGAGGGGGCTCCCTTCCGCCTGGATCAGTGCCTCAGCCAGCAGGGCTGTAAATACTCTTACTGCCCATAAAACCACCCAGCGCTCCTCCCGATCCTGCTCAAACGCTTGACTCGGGTGACCCGCCGGCAGCAGCAGTGCCACAGGAGTGGGCATCTCGGGGGCTGCTATTGCTGCAGCCAGCCCCCCCGTGCCTGCCTCCTTGCTCCCCGTGCTGCCACCGAGGTGTGGGGTGGCTTCCCAGGGGACAAACGGCCCCCAGACCTCCGCACTGCCTGCCCACCCGTGCCACGTGCCTCGCAGCTCTGCACCGTGCCAGGTCAGCGGCCGGAGCTGGGACTGAACTATCCAGTGCTTAAGCGAATTCATCCCTGGCAAATCCAGCTCCTCAAAAGGAAAGAAGATGAGTTCAAGGTCTCCTCCTCCCAGCGCGGCAGGCTGAGGTGCAGGAGGAGATGAGGGTACCTTCCTCACCCTCCCAGGCAGGAAAAGCCTTTTAGGAGGCAGCTGGAGCCAGGTTTAGTTTCCGAGCTCTGCTATCCCCATCTGCAGAGCCAGCCCGTTACTGCAGCAGCCGGCGGGCTCACCCTGCCAGTAAAAACGACCCGATGAATCCAGAGCACAAAATATATTCACACGTGTCCATCTATTTCTGTAAGAGCCTGCAAAAGCAAGGGCTTCAAAGCCACGGGCAAGCTCTGCTTTTTCACATTAGTGAGGTTTAATGAAGGTTTTTCCATGAGGTTTAAACTTAGAGCTGGGCCAAATGCACCTCTTGCTGGAGCGTGAGATGGACAAACATGTCTCTGTGCTGCAGGGTGCTGGGTACCCAACCTCCCAGTGTATTCAGGGTGGTTTCAAGACCCGGTTCGTGTGCTCCCCACCTCTCAGCACTGGTGCCCGCTCTCCCCATCTCCTCGCTGCTCTGTCTGTCAAGCCTCTTCAGAAAGACCTCAGCTTGTTGAAGGGCAGGAACCTCGGTGGCAGCATGAAAACCCTTTAAGCACTACGCCCTGCTGGGCTTTAGTGAGGTGACTGCGGCACGGGATCTTAGCCAGGCCCTGGCACAGGGCAGAGTGAGGGAGAAATGAATAAATCCTCCAGAGGGGCTCATTCCACTTGACCTGACACCACTCCTTCTGGAATTAAGCAAGTGAGTCACGAGAAGCCTCTCGGGAGCAGTGGGCTGCTCAGCACCGTGCCAGAACCTCCCTGGCCACCAAGCTAGGTCTCGTCTGGGTTAGAAAAGCACAGCCCATAGCCTCAGAGTTGTCCAGCAGAACAACTTTCAGGCCAGATAAAGCCTCCAATATGCAAGTCCCAGTGGCAGGACACTTGTGTGCAGGGTGCTCACAGCGTCTTTCAAGCTTGTTATTTTTTGTTGCCAACAGCGTGGAGCCAGCAGCAAAACCTCTTGGGCAGCCACAGACCCTCAGCAAGGCTTTCGGAGCAGCACCATGGTCCCTGCCTGGCCATCCCCCCCTGGCAGCAGGACATCCGGCACTGTTGTGGCAAAGGGGAACTGGGCAGGAGGGTGGGAAGGTAACACATCCCCTGCTGCACAGTTATTGGGGGAGGACAGAGCAGTGGCCTTGCTGCAGGACCCTGTTTAACCTTCTTGGGCTCGTCGGCTGGAGAAGAGCTGGAGGAGAGATGTTGTAGATGGAGAGATTGGTGGGTCCAGAGATGCAGGGGACTGCGGCAGCCTTAGATTTTATCTGCATCTCTGCACGGCCAGATGACCTTGGAATCCCAATCAACAGTTGTTAATAAAACATAGGGGAGAAGCATGAGGGGTTACAGGCAGAGCATGCTGCAGGGCTTGGGGCAGCCAGGTTACAGCTGAGGGCACTCGATGCTGCCACTGTCTAGCCTAACACCGCCCAGAGTGCCTAAGCTTACAGGCTTCCTTTTCCTTACCCCTGGAAAAACTGCTTTTGGAGAGAAATGGAAACAGAGAATTTCCAAAGACCTGGAACCGCTCCCCCCCCCCAGGTCCCTGTCTGCTCTGTTGCCTCCTATGTGCATGTCTTGTTCCTGTGCTGCACCCCTCCAAAGGGCTGGGGCTGAGCCGGACCTGGGGGAAGTGGGGAGAGGCTGGAGATAGCTACAGAGGTGGGAGCTGGAGCTTTCCAGCTTTTCCTTTCACTCCTGGTCTCTCTGGGCAATGTTCAGCCCTCTGTGCTGCTCTTCTGTGTGTGCCTCTCACTGCCATGCGTGGTCCAGATCTGCAGGACCTATTTCTTCACTACATTTCACCCGTGCCACTGGGAGCTCCTCTTCCTTGTAAGGAGCTGGAGAAAGAGCTGGGGCAGCCCCAAGGCTGGGAAGGAAGGAAAAACTGGTTCTGGTCATCACTGGAGAGAGCAAGCAGGTGCTCAAAGCGCTGGAAGCTCACCCCAGAGTCACCGCTGCCTCCCTGCTGCACTGTCTCCTCCTCACCAGCCGTGCAGAAATCTGGCCCTCACTCAGCCCAGCATTTCAGTCCCAGCCATTACAATGACAAGGGTGATAAGAGATTCTTATCACAGTGCTCAGCATTGATCTGAAGCTGAGCCCCTTCCCCACACTCCTCCTCCTCCTCATTGCTGCCAGAGCAGTAGTTGACATTGCTGAGGGACTCGGCAGCAGGGCTTGCTGGAGAGCAAAGATGACAGTTCGGGGTTAGATCCCTCTGGAGCTATGTCCCTTCAGCCTTGCAGCTTCGGATGTGTACCAACCCGTTGCAGACAGAGCACAGGACAGGAGCCAAGATGCCTGGGCTCCTTCCTGCCACGTGTCTGCTCCAGGCTGCAGAAGAGGCACTGTAAGCTTCCATCCACGGGGAGCTGAGCAAAGGGCTATGGCTTCCCACCTGAGACAGGACCTTGTCCTCCTGCTTGTGCACAAGGGAAGGAAGGAGAAGGTCCTGCTGACCCCACAAGAGGGATAGGGAGCAGCCTGCAGTCCTGAATCCCAAGCCTGGGATTCAGTGCACCCTTGTTTTACTCCAGCCTTCCAAAGAGCTGTCACTTTCTACAGCTCAGCATAGCCTGTCTCTATTCCAACCTCCTTCCCCAGCAATCCTGCCCACCCACCCATGCTTGATGGGGACAGATCCTGACCTCCCACATGTGACTGACAGGGACAGTGCTTGGGAAGGAGACACTTCCCGCTGGGTGCCTCTTATGAGGATCAGAGATTGCACCCAAGTCTCAGTGGGGTTAGGGCTGATCCAGCACAGCTGCCCGGTCTCCCTGCAACCACCACCTCCACCATTTACAAGAACTCAGTTCCTCCCAGCAGCCTCAAAACACAGCCAGGTCCCTGCCTGGAGCAGTCCTCAGAGACCCGCACCAGCTCAGGCTTCCACTTCTCAGTTTGCCCCTTCTCAGCTCCGAGATGGCCAGTGGGATGCTGTGTGCCTGGGAGGGCAGGCAGAGGACCTGGCAGCACTGTGTCTGCCCTGGGCAGCTGGCACTGCAGCTCCCCAATTCTTGGAGGGGTTCTTGGCTCAAATGCATGCACCCACACTTTGCGGCACACCTGCAAAGGCAGGGTAGGACCTCAGTCACTGGTGGGGAAACTGAGGCACCGGTGGGTTGTGGGCTCAGACAGCTGCACAGCAGAGCTGCTGAGAAGACCGAGCCATCCTCGTCTGGATCTGCCCAAGGAGCCTCAGCCCCTTTAGAAACCTTCAAACCCAGCAGCTCTGGCCATGCAGATGTTGCAGGTCCTCCCTTCCGATCCAGATCTGCCTCTGGGAAGAGAAGAAGCACAAGGCAGAGGCAGGGCAAGCGTCCGAACAATCGGGGCTTGTGCAGAGATGAAGAAAGGCCCTTCTTGTCGTCGGGTGCAGTTGGGGTGAGCCCGAGGATGGCACCCCAGGTAGCCCAGCTGTGCCGGCTCTGCAGCCCAACAGAGAGGGGGCTGTTGTGGGCCCGGCCCCAGCACAGGGTGTCACCGCCTGCCTTGGTTAGCAGGAACGCTCTCTTTGTGCCTGCTGGTTTCTGCTCTGCTGACCCGCTTTGCTCCCTCCGCCGGCACCATCCATCAGTTCTGGCAGCCCCGTCAATTCCAGGGCTCTGCGGTGCCATTTCCCAGAGGAAAAAGCACTTTTTTTTTTTTTTAAGGGAAAGGAGAAGCCTTTTCCCTCCCAGCAAGCTGCATGATGCCTTCCTCCCCTCCTCAGAGACACCTACAGCTCAATCCAGCCCGGGGACAGGAGCACGGCACATGCCCAGGCATTCAGCCCAGCCCCAGCCTTCTCGCTGGCTGCCTGGAGCCAGCAGGGCTATGGTACCTGTAGTGTCCCCAGGCAGATGTGCAGTGTCCCCGGGGCAGATGTTCTCCTGCACCCTGCCTGTCCCGGGCCCTTGCTATTGCAGGTACCAGGCAGGCGGTGGCAGCCTGACCCGCAGGTCCGGCAGGCAGGTCGGAGGGTGCCAGGCTGGCAGGAGCCGAGGGAAATCAGCCTGGAAATGGGCAAACCCGGCCCTTTGCACAGCACCTTATCGGGGCTGGCTGCAGCAGCAGCAGCCTGGGGAAGGTGGTGTTGCATATGTCCCATGCTCCGCTTGCCAGCCTGGCAGGCAGTGTTGGGGACGAGCCAGGGATGCCAGGGCAGCTGCCACTGTCAGCTGGGTCAGGCTCTGGAGGATGACACTGCTGCTCAGATGAGGATGGAGCAGGGTGTGTTCAGGCCTTTGTTCCCAAAAGCCCTTCTCCAGGAGATGGTGGGTTTGAAGCATGTGCTGGCAGGGTGAAACCTCCAGCAATGCCCCATGCCTGAGTACTTGCCATGAGGCTGCAACGCTGGAGACTGCCTATAGCTGAGCAGTAGGAAAAACCAGGATCCTGCGGGCACCCTTCATCCCTTCCTCACTTGATCAGGGTCACCCTGCAGCACTGGATGTTGCTCCATCTCACCCCAGCCCCAACTCACTGTCCCAAGGTCCAGATGTGAGGTGGGGACCCAACCACTATCTGGGCATTCTGCCCTGGCGATTCCACCTCAGGAGCAGAAACTTCTGCCTCACCTCTTCAGTCAAGACTCAGCTCTTAATAGTCCTGACAGTTTGCAAGAAAACAGGGGCATTAAATGTTAATTATATCTATTTGGGTTCAAAAAATTTTATTACTTGAGATAATTATAGCTGGAGTCGTAAAAAGGTGCAGAGCAAGAGGTGCTGAGGCTCTGTGGGGCGAGCAGGGCTGAGCACCCCTGCCAGTCCTGAGCTGTCGGCCAGGCCGTGGAACCTGCCATGAGCGGCACACGGCTGAGCACTGGCCCTGGGGAAGGGGCTGCCCTGGGAAGGGGCTGCCATGGGGAAGGGGCTGCTCTGGGAAGGGGCTGCCATGGGGAAGGGGCTGCCCTGGGAAGGGGCTGCCCTGGGGAAGGGGAAGGCCGGGGAAAGGGGAGCCCCGTGGCAGGGGGTGGCCTGGGAAAGGGGTGGGCGGAGGGTGGGGATGACTCTGGCGGCGCAGGGTCGTTTT
>WUAM01000431.1:91787607-91813675 GCA_024336885.1 Actenoides hombroni | reverse complement strand
AGGACTCGGGGTGCCCAACGGCCGGGTGACCACTGAGATGCCCAGGGAGCCCCAGGATGCGCCTGCCTCCCCGCCGCACCGTCCTGGCCAGGCGAGGGTTAAGCAGGCATTAATCACACTGTTTGAGAGACATTTCAAAGCCTCTTCCAAATATTATAAAAAATGTCTTTAATCATCTAATAGCGCAAACTCTGCTCATGATGGATGGAGAGAAGTCGCCTCTCTCCTCCTGATCCTAACAGATGAGGCTGAAGAGCTGCTGCTCCGGGGGGAGAAAGTTGAGGAGGGGGCTGGGGGAAGAGAAGGACATTTCTCAACCTCCCACCAGAGCAGTTATAAATATGAGGTCATACAGCAAGAGATGATAACGCATTAAGGGCTCTTGAGATATTAGTCTGTCAGCCTCGTTAGACACAGCCTATTTGGGGCTGACTGCATAATTAGAGGCTGGGGTACCCATAACTCATTGGTGTTTATATGGTAGGAAGGGGCTACACTCACCATCACCCTCAGCACTCTGAAAAGTCGTTTTCATCAGGCATCAACCTCCCCCCCCCCTGCAAAAATAATCCTCCTCTCTCCAAGAACAACTGCTCTGGCACCCCACCTCCTGCCCTTCCCACAGCCCTGGGCCCACTGCATGCTCAGTGCACCCACCCTCTCCTCTCCCCTCCCCTGAGGGTGGGAAATGGGTTTATGAAGGTGAATGACTTGGCCAAGGTGCCCCAAGGTATTTTGTGACCAAGTGGAGAAGTCCTGCTTCTCAGTCCCCTTGCCGATGGGATGACTTGCTGGGGAACAGCCCATGCTCTACCCTGCAAGGGGCTGCATGCCCCAAGCACCCCCAGGCAGCCTCCATAGCATGTCTGGCCCTCCTGCACCCTCCTGCCTTCCCAGGGAATAGCTCCAAGTTGGGCAGGAAACACCTCGGGGAGGTGGATATATTTGGCCAAAGATGGTCCTGGAGAAGCCTGAGCAGAGATGAGTCCAAGGAAAGAGAGAAACACGCAAGCACCCCAGGACAGCTTGTCACTTCTGCCCTGCTGTGAGCATCCTCTACTCCTGACCTGCTGTCCCTCACCTACCAGGTGCAGCGGGGACCCCTCTCTAGGGCAGGGTGCTGCCCTGCACAGGCCATCGCCAGGAGACAGAGCAAAGCCCCCCAGTGATGCTGCACCCAGCAGGGCCCCCACGCTTGGTTGGGAAGCTGGTGAGCACCTGGGCTCTCTGTGTTGCATCCGCTTTCTCTTCTCAGTTCTGCCCAGGCAGCAGCGAGCACAGACACCGAAAAGTGCTTCCCAAACAACCCAGCCAAAAAACTGAGCAAGTGAAAGAGGGAAGGGGAGCGTTTCCCTTCCGCACCCGGCGCAGAGTGAGCGCACCACAAAAGCCAGCTCCCTCTCGAAGGGGAACAGAGAGGGAGCAGCGAGCAGGGGGAGGAAGGCCAAAGCCACCCTGAGCCCCCTGCAGCCAGTGGAGCCAGATGAGCAGCCCCGGCCTTCCCAGCAGCCTGTCCCTGTAACTGTGGCAGGTGGGAAAACGAAGGCACAGGGCAGGGCAGGGACTTCACCATGAGGAACAAGAGCCCTTGCTGCAGCGACTGCACTGTCACTGCCACAGTCCCCATCGTGGCCACCTCATCCCCTCTCTCTGCTCACCCGCCACAGCCAGGGAGGGGGCAAGGGGTCCGCAGAGGCGGGGGCAACCCCATGGCTTCCCAGGCTGAGGTAGGATAATGAATCCTGATGGGAGAAGTGACCTTTTCCAAATGCCACATGTCATTGGATTTTATATCACACCAGGACAATGTGCCATGGGTATTAAAATCGTTTTTCCAATAGGAGTGTGCGTGTGTGTGTGTGAGAGAGATAGATGTGAGAAAAATAAAATTAAGACGTGAAAATTAGGCTGCCTCTAAACATGGCAAAAGAAAAGACTTAGGTCCTCACAGAGCAGGACTGTCGGAGAAGATCTGTGCCCTCTGCTCCCAAGACCATGGATGACTCTGTCAAGGGAATATGACTTGTCCAAGCAGGGGGACAAAACCTCAGGAGTCCTGATCTCCATTTCTAAAGTCCTGCAAAGACTTTCACCTCTGCAGTGTTCCCATTGTTGTGGAGGGGCTCCAGGGCTGCTCCAACCACGGGGACGTGGCCGGATGCATGCGGAGCACAGATCACCTTGCTGCACGTGTGCTCCTGGACACCCATGGGTGTTAGTCCAGGCTGTGCACATGCAGAAAGCAAAGTTCTACATGGCAGACAATGCCAAGTTACTTGGCCTCAATAGGCTTCAAAGCAGCCCCTATCCCTGTGGGCCAGCCCAGGGATGTCAATGGAGTTACCCAAACACACGGGTACGGGCACCCCCCATATATGCCAGGGTACATTCCCATGTGAAAGCACAGTGTCAAAAGGGAGGAGCTGGAAGCCAGATTCACTTGAACTCCAGCCTGTTCCCTCAATCTGCAGGGCAATTGTCCGGCTGAAATAACAACGTTGGGACAAAAAAAAAAAAAAAAGCAAAGGGACAATCTGTGTTTGTTTATTCAGCTTCTTTCTCCCCCTCTCCTCTTGACAATGCCCTGACACCGTGTCCTGCTGCGCCAGGGCTGCAACCCCAACGGGCTAAATTTATCCCAGCTGGAGCCCTGTTTACAAGCCTTGTCCTGTTTACAGCGTGGTCCATCCTGCCCAGGACCAGGCAGCGGCCGTCGCTGGGGTGGACAGCCTGTGCCTCACCTTCCTGGGCTTCTGACATGCCCAGGCTGCCCATGTGGTCCCTGAAATGGTGCCCCACGCCCTGCATACCCTACATATTTGCACACAGGGCAGCTTGTGGCCCCCCCGTCCATCCAGGAGATACGGCCTTGCATGGGCTGCTGCTAGCCCAGTGTGGATCCATGGTGACCCAGGTGGCCACAGCCTCCATCAGTGCTGGCTAGTGGCACATCACCACCCAGGCAAACACTGGCCGCAAGCTCAGCAATGAGGGTGCAGCACACCCCAGAAGAAACCATCTGGGGACAGCCATGCTCCACCATGATAGCATTAATGGGACTGCACATCTCCTACCACCATGCGTGCAGGGCCACAGGTTTGGGTTGTCACACACCCATCCCTGTCTCCTTGATGGTCTTATGTGGGCTGGGAGGACAGAGCTGGCAGGAGCTCAGCCTTCCCTTCCCGCTGACAGAACTGGAAGTCCTACTGGTGGTCTGGAGGGTTGAGCCTGGCCGGTCCTGATGGGTTGACAGCATTGTGCATAGACACCAGAATGCTGGGGACATGTTGGAGGGGTGCTCACTGCCATCAGCCATCACCCCCCTTGCACTCTTCCCGCACTGATTCCCGTCTCTGGTGGGATGCACTGGCTGCAGTCTGCTGGGGAGCCCGCCCCCCAGCATGGAGGTCCCCTGCAATCCCAGACTGGCTCACTCTGAGGAGCTGCCTTCAGCAGGGCTCTGTTGGCAACATCCGGGCTCTTATTTGCTGTTTAATGAGTTCCAGCTAATGAATTCCAACACAGGAATGCTTTCCATTAACCCTTTGGCTTTCTGTCAACACTGGCCACTGGTTTGCAGAGGCTGAGAATCACAGGAGCGGCTTTGGGGGTGGCTGCAAATCCCGTTCTATGAGCCCGCGCACTGCCTCGTGCTCTGCCACACTCTCCCACCCCCTGCCCAGTCCCAGAGGCTGCAGAGGGGACACCAGCACCCTGCCGATGTGCCATGAAGCAGCTGGTGCTGTGCCCGCTCAGTCTCTCTCGTCGAGGGCAGCCAACAGAGATTCGCCTTCATCCCTGGTGACAGGGTCATTGCTCAGCAGTGATGGATCCCTCTCTGCACCTACTTGTGTCTGCATGTACTTAAGCTTAATCAGTGAGCAACCTTCCGGCGTGCTGACCATGCAGACCTCTTCCACATGGGCCTGGTCCAAACCACTGCCTGTGGGCATTATGAGAAGCCACCTGCTTTAAACCAAAGGCTCTGGTTCACCTCCTGTAGCAATGGCCACCTTGTGTGCACACGGAAGGGAAAGGAGAATCTCTCTGAGAGACCTTGATCTGGGTTCTGCTCCCAAACTGGATGAGGGGCATCAAATCTTGGTGCTCGACACTGACTCACTGCAAGGAATGGTCTAAGAGAGGCTGAACCTGTACTAAGGTTCCAATTGCTATGCAATGTCCCTGGCTGCAGGTGCAGGAGCAGAAGAGAGAACTAGGGAAGACTCTCTGTTGCTCTAGTTTTATGGAGACAAACAGATTGCCCAGGGCAATGCCCATGGTGGCACCGTAACCGTGCACCAGAACAGTGCTCATCTTCCAAATGCCTCCCAGTCCCTCACTGCTCACACCTACCTCGCTTCTTGCCTCTGGTCCCATTTCGGGCTGGTTGTACCGTGGGTGGGGGGAAGCCTTTCTGCACCTCGTGCCCCAAATTGCACTACCTGGTGAAGCAGAAGCTCCAAGGAGAGCAGCAGAGGGGTTGTCCGCCCCAGCCCCACTCCTTATCCAGGGTTTTGGAGACAGTCTGTGCGTGCCTGAGGGTGGGGGTGAATCTGACTGTACAGGCTCGTCTGCATGAGACACTGCTCCTGAGAAACCCCCCAGGCTGAGCATTTGTTACTCCAAAAAGAAGAGCTCGCTCAAGCTCACCAGACCCCCTTTCACTCTGAAATACGAACGGAGCTTTCGGGGAACACTTCACCAGCCTGAGAATCACCTCCAGCCTTCACAAGCTCACCAGACCCCCTTTCACTCTGAAATACAAATGGAGCTTTCGGGGAACACTTCACCAGCCTGAGATTCACCTCCAGCCTTCATTCACATTTGCTTCCAAGTGCAGGCGGGCCGTTAAGGGAAGGGCTGGTGGCGAGGCACGGCTGCGCGCAAACACGTCCGCGGGTGCCCCTCACACGTGCAGCTCCTCATCTCCGGAAGAAGATCTTCTCGTCAGGAAGTCACGGCCCTGATTACTTTGTCTTCCACATTTAAGAACATCCCTAACTGCTCCTTGGATAGCTCAATTAGTAAAGTGAATATATTATATAAAGTCTAAAAGATTAAACTATCATAGGCAGCCCATAATTTCATGAAGAAGTCAGGGGAGCATATCCCTCTTATTAACTCTATAACAAATGTGATGAAAATGTTCAAATAGAATGTTAATGCAATGTTACGTGTAATTTTCCCAGGCGATTTTCTGCTGAAATATTTCTTTATTAATAGTAATTGAGGGTATAAATTATGAATGAGGCGATTTTCTCCTTTCACTGGGAAAGACGTACTAATGGCAATAATTCTTTATAATAATTTTTTGGGGGGAGAATGGGGAGGGAGCTGGGGTGAGGGGTTTAAAGAAAAAAAAAAAAAAAACCCCTTTAAAGGGATTGCAAAATATATAGACTAGCAGTGCATGTTTTATTGCAGGGCGCTGTATTTTATATCCGTGTGCTGGGCATCAGTCCTGTGCGGGGCTGTGCTGCGCGAGCACTGCCAGGTTCAGGCCTCTGGCGACAGCAATTTCATTGCGCCTTCTCCATGCTGCACGTCTCTAAAGTCTTGCATCGAGCAAGGGGAGCACGGCAGTGCCGATGCTGTGGGTCTGCAAATCCAGGACTCCCCATTTCACTGTCCATGGGAGAGAGGGGCAGTGACCACACCATGGGCGTCAGGCGCTTTTGGTTTGTAGGTGGGTAGCAGGTTAGTGCTACAGGCTCTTGCCAATGTAATTCTGACACCTTTTCATGCCCTGCCACGACTAAAAACACTTCTTTGTGCTTGTGTTAGGTTTTGGAGGGTCTGTTTTACCAGCAATGCAGTCTGCTCATCCTGACCCCAAGCACCTCCAGCCAAGGAAACACACGGCAGAGAGCGAGGCTTGGTCCTACAGCTGCCAAACCTCGCACGGTCTTGGAGTGGAGTGGGCGCAGGGGCTACGCTGGCTCCCAAATGCCACCCCTTTGTGGGACGGGGACCGGGGGGGCCAGGACACGGCCAGCACGGGGCCACACGGCCAGCACGGGGCCACACGCCCGCACACCATGGACGGGCAGCACCGAGCGGCACAGCTTCTCGTGGGGAAACAAAAAGTCCTTTTTGTGATGCCAGAGTGAAAGAGGCGTTTTACAAGGATTTCAGAGCTTGCTCTCCTTCAGGTTTGTACGTTTTTTTTCAACAGATCCAATGACTTCAAAATTTTTCCACTCGATTAACAGAAAGATGCTGGTTTGAGCGCAATTCTAAGCCCCTTCTTCCTGCACACATCTCTCTTCTCAAAGAAAGATAGAGAGGAAAGAAAAAATGGTATCCCTTAAATTTTCATTACACTTCAATTGGTTGAAAAAAACCTGCCTCTGAATGGTTTAAAACTTTTATACCGAAGAATCTACTTTCCCCCCCTATTTTATTTAAAACATTTCCCAGGAAGTAAAGTTTTTGAAGAAGCTCTAGTCTACAAGAAGTGTAGGAAGAGAAAACTCCAGACCCCCAGGACTTTGCTGTACAAACTAAGGAGCATCCTGATAGCTGCTTAAATAAGCTAAAAAGCACCTCTGGCAATGGCTTGTGCTGAGGGTGGGCAGCACATACCAGTACCCAGCAAGGGGCAGAGGTCTTGGACACCCACGCCCATGGGTGCAGATGTGCCCCACACGGGTGCAGGTTTGCTGGGGAGTGGGGGGGCTCTGCTCTTCCCTGGGGACAGTTCTTACATCCCCCATTTCCACTGGAAGATGGCCCCTGCTCGGGCTCTCCCTGAGCTCTCCACTAGGCTGGAAGAGGAGGCAGAGCTGGTCCTTCTGCCGGCAGCCGGGCTGTGCTGCCCCATCCTTCTCCTTCTCCAAGGCGTTGACCCCCAGGGCCTGCCCGCGGCTTGCCTCGCACGGCAGGCTGTGTGGGAGCCTGAGGAAAAGCTGACAAAATCAGCGTGATCCGTCACCGACCCTCCTCAAAATTAGGTTAATAATTTATGATGTTAAATGGGACAGTTAATAGCTGGGCCAGATGATTCCTCAGCTAATCTAGAGCACGGGCTGAGCTGCAACGAGTCCTCTGAGAGTTCATTACGCTCCCCAGCCCTCGGCACTAGTGCTTTTGGCTCCGCCGATACCTACAGGAGGCTGTGGCCGGTGCCGCTGGCAACACGCCTAAGACTTGCCCCTCATCAATTAAAAGAAATAAGGAAATCGACAGGAAAATTAATTTCCAAAGAGACAATGCCTCTGACACCCGCACTGCCCTCGGAAAGCCGAGGGGTTAGCGGGGAAGCCGCCCGCCTTGCTGCTGCCTTCCTCGGGGCGCGGACAGCACGGGGCTTTGACTCGACAGAAGACTCTTCTGCTCTTGGGTCAGCTGCAGCAGGCTCCCAGCCACATCTGGGGGGAGTTGTACCCCCGTGCCAGCTGCCCGCAGTCCCCCCCATGTCCTCTCCCCAGTGCAGGGCAGCTGACTGGAAGCAGGGATTTACACCCCCACCGTGCACGGTCCCAAAGAAACCTCAAAGGCAAAAGGGTGGGATGAGAAGTCCAGAAGGTTGTTTCCATCAAGGAGATGGAGCAGGGTTGGCTACCTCAGGGATGAGGCACTTGCCAGAGTGCTCTCCAGGGCCAGCCCTCATCCCAGAGCACGGTGGAGGGTGGATCTTCAGCCACTTGCCTGTCCACCTCTCTAACCTCCACGATTCTTGTCCCACCCTCTCACCTGCACACCAGATCAAGCCCAGCCACAGAAATCAAGCGTTGGACATAAGAGCCTCCCCTCACCAAGCCTGCAGCCCCTCTCCATGCCCTGAGCCCTCTTGTCTCCCCCGCAATTTCTGCTTCCCCCTGGACTGCAGCAGCCTTCCCAGGCTGCAGGACCGGCTGGCGGGGAATGCAGGGAATTACCAAGAGTACATCTCGTCTGTGTGGTAGAGGCTTTCCATCCCTATCCGTGTGAACAAACCAGCTCAAGCTCCTAACACCTGGAGACAACAAATGCTCTGGTACTGACGACACGCGAGTCCCGCTCTGCCCAGCCTGCCTTGCTTCCCTCTGCAAAGGCCTGATCCTGCAAGGCAGGACAGAAATACTTTGCTTTGCACTGGGAGCTCCATACTGAGGAGTGCTCAGCCTTGCGGGCCTGAAGGATTCCTGCAGAGAGCTTGTGGCTCTGGGACAATGCTCAAGTGAATCAGAAAGTAGGCAGGGACCCATCTCACTGCTCCCAGCTGCACATGGAGGCAAAAATTAGCTCCTTTGCTCCAGCATCTCATTGGGGAATGCTGCAAAGCAGTGCCAGCCTTAGGGAAACCTGGAACAGGGTGCCATGGTCACTCTCTGCTCCAGAAGAGCTAGTGAAGGGCACCCTGAAGTAGGCTCCTGACAGCCTTAATGGAAACCATTACCAAGGGAAAAATGAAAGCAGAGAAACTCTGTGTGACTACCCCAATATCATCAGCAATATCAGGCGAAGGGAGTTATTTTCCTATCAGTCTAAGGTTCCCAGTCCCAGGATGTCCATGCCCTGCCCTTAGTGAGGGTTTGAGACAGACTCAATAGGCTCAAAAGTGACCGTCTGGGCTACCAAGCACAGGGTGCTGCGGCCAGATGTGCACTGATGACTCGTGCAGATGTTGGCCCTGCAGCGTGTCTGGGCAGTAATTCCCCTTCTCCCTTCCACATTCCTGCTCTGACAAATTCAAACCATGCGCAGCGTGGGGGGATTACCTGCAATTACAGCTTTCACACGTCGGGGCTGGTTTCGCACGGCTGGGGAAGGTGGGGAGGGTGATGAAAGGTAAGGGCATCCATATGGTGGGCTTCTGCGGCCATTCCTCCTGCCTGCGTTACAGGCAGCGGGTGCTGTCTCACCCCTCCAGCCCTCTCCCCTCCTCTGATGCCCCCTCACAGGTGCAAAGACCAGGAGGAACCCGTGGGGCAGAGGGAAGCCCCAGCCTGGGGCTGGCAGCAGGGCCAGTTTTCCTTTCAGCTTCTGCCCAAGTGTGTTTGGGAGAAATGACAATTAGGGGGACAACAAATGAGGCTGCTGGCCCGTGGGGGGGGGGGGGGGACATGTGCAGTAACTTGAGGCTGAAGCGGAAATAGCTCCGGTCGACCCACTTAGAAAATCATCATTACTATAGAATTTATGGCTGACATGAGCTTGTCTGATAGATATGACTATTTAAAGGCAGCCAAAGCCTCCATTTATAACAACGTGAGGGAAGTGAGGGAGATGGGGCACGTCTGAAGATCAAAGGGGCACCGGGGAAAGGAAAAGGGACCCCGTCAGCCGCGGTGGCAGGGGCAAGGCACGGTGGCTGCACCAAGGGCTGGTGTGGCGGAGCAAGGGGGGCTGTGCCCCACGCCTGCTGTCCTGGGCCCCCGAGACCACAGCATCCTCTGTGGCCCTGTGTCCTGGAGGCTGACAAGGGGCCAGCCCCTGGGGCCAGGCCCCTGGCACACAGGCGAGCCCTTCTGGATTTGGTACTACCCAGGCAGCGGTGGGCACGGACACCATCACCCACTCAGGATGTGCTGCACTATTTGCCAGGAGTGTGCTTTGAATTAGATGTGAAGGAGAAAACAATTGCAGAGGTTGGGAAAGGAAAAAAAGCAGTGGCAGGTTTGGAGGACAACAAGCCAACACCTGTGAGCTTCAGATTTTCCTTTTCCCTTAACTTGAAAGACAGAAAGTGACTCCTGGGAATGATGGGCCGTTGCTGTACACAGCTCCTTAGCCATCCTCCTTGCCTGCACATCCAACAGGGCTTTACAAAAAGCATCGTGCAATCACTTGTTCTGGGAGCATCTTGTCCCAATGGCAAGGCCAGAAAAAAGACCCACTTGCCAATTCCTTGGGCCAGACTGTCTCTCACTGGTGAACTTTCATCTCTGATCAAACAGAAATGCTGCAAGTGTGCAGGAGGCTGGACCCTGTGATGCCCAGCTCAGCTGGAGACACACTGCATGTCCCAGCACATCCCCGAGCAATGGTTCCCTACGGACGCGCGAGGGAATCCTGCACCCGGTGCTGAGTGAGCTGGAAAGAAGCCCTCCCAGAGGGCTGATGGATGAAGAGCAGAAGGCTGCAGGGTTGCACTTTGTGGCATCCAGAGCAGGGAGCAGTCCCCGGAGGGCACCCTGCCTAGGGACAGCACGGAGCCCATCAGTGGTGTCCCCGTCCTGGGCTCTCCTCCCCAGTTTGGCTGCTCCCTGTCCTTTGGGGATGGCGGCAGCTCCTCACCTGATTGAATTTCCAGGCCATCACTGCTCTCCCTGCAGCTGCGAGGCACGATCGCCCTCCCGGCAACCCCATGCTCACCCCGTGGAAGGAGGGGCTAATTCAGTTAGCCCAGTGGCATTAGCTGCTGTGAAGAATAACCCGCCAACAAGGCCCTGCGAGCCTGACACAATATTAAAGACCCCACTGCCCTCACTTGGGGCAGATTAAGCTGGGCTCATTGCTTTAATGCTGCACTCCTTGGCCGGGCTCCCTCCAAGGCTCTGCACCTTAACTGTATTACCCCAGCACCGATGTGCTTGACCTGCCGATATTGCTCCCACTGATAATTCACCTCCCAAGAAACTTTGCCTTTTTGACCTCCTGCCGGCACAGGCTCTAACCCCACGAGCAGGGCTACCCCTGCCTCTCACTGCCCAGGGGGGCTGCCAGCCGCTCCCCCCGATCCCTGCTCACCCGCCGCCCGCGTCGGCCCCTGCATCCCATCCTTCCCCGGGCCTCGAGGTGCCGCCTTCTGCCAAGCTCGGGCAGCTGGCCTCTGCCAACGGGTCACTTTGGTGATCTCTGGGTCCCAATCGCTGCCAGCGACTGCACCGACACGCACAGCGAACGCGTGGCCGCGGGACGGGAACGCGTCTGAGTGCGGAGGATGGAAAAAGTTATTTGTGGCATCAAGGGTATGTGGGACATCCTGGCTCCCCAGCCCCATCTAGGGTACGAAGGCTCTCTCAGTAGCAACATAAAGTGATGCAGAGAGGGAGCATTGTCTCATCTGAATCAGGGAAGCAATCAGGAAAAACACCCAAATACCAGCCCAGGGTGATCCTGAACTCCAAGGAGAACCCAACGGAGCAGCGTGGGAGCAAGAAGCAGGCTCATCCCTCTGCTGCTGCCAAGCACAGCCAGAGCCAGCATCACCTTGGCCTGGCAGTAGCCACCACCGCCTCTCACCCGCAGGCTGCCAGCAGCTGTCCTGCATCCTACCCCTGCTTCAGCCCCAGAGCGACCCGGGGAGCAGTCCTTGAGATGCTGTCTGCTCGGGCTGCTGATTCACACAGCCTTGCTTTCCACAGGAAACAGCACCACTGCAAAATTACTTTCCCACTTAGTCAAAACCAGAAAGCTGCCATGTTCTACAAGACTGGAGAATTAAATTTTCCAAGTCACCTTTTCTGAGCAAAAAGTGACAGTCAGGCTTAGCCAAGCTATTCGCTTCTGCCCTCCTCACCAGAAAATAAAAAAAAACCCCATACTGATCTTTTCCTTTCACTTTTATTGCTGTTCTCACTAGATATTTTTATGGAGAGGAGTTTGAGCACCCCTGCTGCCAGCTCTGCCAGGCTGCTGGATGCTGACAGCTTCGTCTCCCTCCTTGGAAAGGAGCAGGTTTGCAACAGTGAGTTATAATTCCAGCCCTAGACCTAGAGGAAGGTGTTTGCTCCCCACTTCTACTCCCTTGCCTTCGCATGGGGGATATTTATACTTGCCTCACGCACTTGGGTAGCAGATATAAGGTTGGAAAACTTCTGCATGTTTACATAACTAATGTATATCAGTTATACTGTATATTAGTTATGTAAAAGTAGCTTTTCCTGCAAAACTTGTTCTGTCTCTGAAGAGGCTGCACGTTGCTCTTAGAGGTACCAGGCATTGCTGGTTCCAGAACAAACAAGCTCTCATTTCGGACACATTTTGCTTCCTTATTTTCTGATTTCACTACTCAAAGGTGTGTTTCCTTTTTTTGAAGAAACAAAACTAGAAAAAGGAACAAATCTAAACTTCTGCCCAAAACTCAGACCACAAGTCTTGGCGTTTTTCTTAATATGAAAAGCCTCGGTGAATCTGCGCTGGGTCGGCGCTGCCGGCACAGGAAGCAGAGTGCCCACGCGAAAGGGCTGTCGCTGAGCAGTTGTGAAGCCCTGTGGTTTGGCAGCTGCCAGGACAGAGGGGGTCTATTTTGGGCTTTGCCACCCACCCAAGGCATAGCACCTCTTCCTGCCCCTGATGCTCTCCTCTGGGTGCACGGGGGCGTCGGTAGGTGCTGGAGTTTGCTGCTGCCTCTTACCTGGGGCAGAAGAAGCTCTCACCTTCGCACCGTGCAACAGCAGCAGGCAAAGCCCTCTGCGTTATGATGGAATTTGCTGGCTGGGTCAGTGCTCCAGAAACTGTGCCTGTCCCCAGGGATCAGCCCAGAGCCTGGCCAGACCTTGGACCTGTCTTAGCCTGATGCAACTGCCACACTGAGCCAAACCAGGGGCAGACAGTTTTCAAGTATCACTGCTCACAAATTAAGGCTCCAGACACGAGCAGAGCCGGGACATGTAACTACAGAGGAAACACAAAGGCTTATTCCTCCTACTGTACTCCTGGAAAGGATCCCTTCAGCTGCTTGTACATATATTGCCAATCAGGAACTCCATTCTGTTCACTCTCACGCTGGGCGTGACGCGGCTGAGGGCAGGGGAGACCAGCACCGCTGGAAGCAGAGCAGATCCTGCCCTTGGTGTGCAGCCAAACGGGCTGGAAACAAGGCAGGGTGTATGGCTTTTACAAGCCTTTCTTCAAAGAGGTAGACAGAGTCAGGGTAGGGTCCGGCTCCAAATTTAGGCTTGGGCAAATCAGCAGGAACCATTCCCTGGTTTGCAGTTAGCACGAAAGAGAGGCACATGGAAAATGGTTGGCTAATGGCGTTTATTTGTCTGAGCGTGACTCCTCAGCACTCAGGCAGCTGCCCTGCTGCAGGACCCGAGCTAACCTCCTGCCACTGTGCCCGTCCCCATCTCCAGTGCCATCCGTGTGCCGTGCTCCTCTGCAGATGGGCAGCGCATACGGGCACTGGCAGCCCACGGCATCTGCTCTGCTTTTCCACCCGCTGGTCCAGAAAGCAACTGGCCAAGCCAGTAACATCGGCACAAAGGGGATCCATCCTGGAGACGGGGAGCACCTACAGCACTACCAGGCAGGTGACATGGGGCACTGGGCCTTCTGCTTCTCACCCTTCTGGCGTGATCCTTCCTGTTTGGGGGAGATTTAAGGTGCTCTTATAACTCCCTGCTGTAAATGGCCTCATAAAAGTGACAGAAAGACGTTCATATGGATGCTTGTTAAAATTTTATTACTAATCACCACCAAAGTTAGCTGCTATATTTAACCCAGGCTGGTGGAAAGAGGGGAGGGGACACTGCCTGGGCAGGATGGAGAAATCAAGACTATGAAGCGAAGGGAGGACAGGGTGACGCAGCTCACGGACACAGGCAGCTGCAAAGAAAAGCCTTCACCCTCCACTTGTCAGCGATGGCCACAACCCTTTTACAAGCCCTAACCCAAAAGCAGGATGGGCTTGTGGTGAAGCACAAGACTATGGATCAGAGACCTCAGCTGAACCCCCACCTCCACCACAGCCTTCCCAAGCAGCCCTGGGCTCTCCCCTGTGTGGAAGCTCCTCCCGTGCAAAGCAGATGAGAACAGAGATTTAACCAGTCAGCCGGCTCTCTGGGCTGGGGAAGCCTCTCACCAGGGTGGGAGCACCTGGCAGGCCCAGGACAAGTGAGGCCTCTCCACTGGGGCTGCAAGGACACCAGTTAAGTTTCCTCTCCTGTCTCAGTCAGAGATTGTCCCTGTAAGTAAAAGAAATGCTTGGAGGAGAGAAGAAAGCCCAAGGACACCAACTGTCCTGGTGAAGTGGAAAGTTTGGCAGTTGCAAAAGTATCACAGGACACTTCCAGACTTGTCCTTGCTGAAACACCAGTGGGGAAGAACCACTGAGGAGTTCTGCTCTCCCCAGCATAACAGATGAGGAAGAAGGGAGGGTGGTGGAAACCATGGAGCATGTGCGAGGGATGGGCTTAGCTGTCTCTGCTGGACCCACAGGTTGTGCCCACCTCCCCAGACAGAAACACCAGCAGTGGATGGTCCAGGTGGCCACAAGGGCAGGCACAGAAGGACTGAGAAGATGGTCACCTGGCCCGTTGGGCTAGTGCCCCACTGTGTGTGCCTGTGGGCTGGGGCAGCTGGGGCAGGGACCCCTGTCCTGCCTCGGCATGATGCACCGAGCAGGAGGGGACTCGCTCTGGTCAGATGCTAACACAGCACCCTGCTGCAGGAGGATGATGGAAAGGCCATGATGGGTTTTCTGCTCTGCATTCTGTCCGGCACTGGGAAGGGTAGGAAAATATTTGACTGATGCAGTGAGGAAGGGAACAGAGGGAGAAAAGTCTCATAGTGAAAATAAACAGCTTCAAGTGTCTCCTTAATTTGGTAACAGAATCCAGGTGACTACAGCTCTCCAGAGCATGAAAGACAAACCATTGCTTGAAAGACCTTGACTGTCACTGCACGCGCCTGACTGTACCACACAGGGGAACAGGAGAGGGAGACATGCTCCTCTCAGGGGATGCTCTCAGGAAGCTCCCCAGTACTCCCCATCTGCACCTTCTTCCAGGTGTTTTAGGCAGGTCCCAACATCCCCATTTGCCCTCACACTTGCTGGGCTGAAGCATCCCTGAGCCTGCTGCTCATCATTTCCCAGGTACCCTGTTCCTGGCACTCTACAGGAGCTGCTGTCTGTCTGTCAGTCATCACATCCATCTTCAGGGCCTCTGTATAAATCTCCTAGAGGCCTCTTTGCTCCCTATATATCTATCTAATTAATGTTAGTATAAGTAAAGCACAGCCTTTTCCCCTTAATAAGCAGATTGCTGACTTTATTACAGGTCTTTTTTTTTTTTTTTTTTTTTTTTCTTCTTGCTTCAGTCCTTTAAATCATGTTGAGGAAAGCGCTTACGAAGGGAAAGGCTGCGCGCTGCAGCTCGCGCTGTCTTCTCCCCGGCACGGCTGGGGGGGCCGTGGGGACCGGGGGGCAGAGGGCAGAGGGAGGAAATTGGACAGGATGTGTTCAGAGTGATGCCAAGAGCGCTGCGCTGCCAGGTTAGCCAGGGTCAGGGGAGAAGTCAAAGGCCATCGATGTGTTGTCTGGCTGAAGGCAGAGTCCAAGCAAAACAAGGTGTTAAATGTCTGCTAATTAGAAGTGTCAAAACAGGACTGGAAAGGCAGGCATGGCTGGGGAGGGACTGGAAATGTGATAAGCGGGGCTTGGTGGAGAGGGACGTGAAACCCAGGGGCTCCAGATCACGCTGCAGGTGAGAGCAGGAAAGACCTTGCCGCCACATTTGAAGTTTTCTGACTTTTTTTTGTCCAGAAATCTCAAATGTGAGATGAAAAGGGGATGGTCTCACAGGACAAGGTCTCTTCCATGTTCCTACAAATTCTTAGGATTGTAAGCAGAGAAGATTTTATAAATTCTCTCTTTGATGTTAGCTCTTTCTCCCTCTCAGACATCTCTCCCCAGTTTTGCTCTCTGTCCCATAAGAGCTGTTTGTTCTCCCTCCCTGCATGGCCCACACTGCCAGCAGCCTGCCTTGAACTGGGTGCACTCAGCTCTGCCTGTCTGCAAGCACCTGGGGACGCTGCATGTGATGATGCAGAAGAAAGGCCCACGGCTCTTAGTCTTCTCAGGCTGCACAGCAAATTACTGGTGGAGAAGTGATGGAGGAAGACCTGGCCTACAGGCTTGGCTCAGCTCTGCAGTGGGTCTCCAGCCCTCTGCCTGTTCCTTCTCCTTGTGCGTCACAGAATCACAGAATGTTAAGGGTTGGAAGGGACCTCGACAGATCATTGAGTCCAACCCCCTTGCCAGAGCAGGATCACCTAGAGCAGGTCACACAGAAATGCATCCAGGTGGGTTTTAAATGTCTCCAGTGAAGGAGATTCCACAACCTCTCTGGGCAGCCTGTTCCAGGCTCTGTCACCTTCACAGTGAAAAAATTTTTCCTTATGTTTCTGTGGAATCTCTTCTGCTCCAGCTCACACCCTTTGCCCCTTGTCCTATCATTGGACATCCCTGAGCAGAGCCTGGCTCCAGCCTCCTGACACTCGCCTTTTACGTATTTATAAACATGAGAGAGGTCACCCCTCAGTCTCCTCTTCTCCAAGCTCAAGAGCCCCAGCTCCCTCAGCCTTTCCTCAGCAGGGAGATGCTCCACTCCCTTCATCAGCTCTGCGCTGGACTCTTTCCAGCAGTTCCCTGCATCACTTGTGTGCAGGGTCTGGCGCTAACCCTCAAGCACCCCACTGTAAAGAGCGGAGGGGACACTGCTGCAGGGGATGCTGTGCACACGCTGCTCGCCCTTCCAGCACCCAACCACACCTCACAGCCAGGAGAGCGTGTGCCATGGCATTCCTCACAGCCAAAGAAGCACAGTGGGCCTCCAGCAAGCCAGGCACAGGGATGTGGTGCCTCACTTCCTATGGCTACACCAAGCCACAACCCAGTCACCCCCCAATCCAGCGCCAGAGCCAGAGGACTGCCTTGAAAAGGTTAATGCTCCTCTTGCCCTGGGTGCTGGGGTGAAAGGGTTACCCGTGTTGTGCTCGGGTTCTTTGGCTGTAATGCGATTTCTTGGCTTTCGCATATATATTTATGCAGTTTGGTCCCCACTCCCACCCACTCCCCCCACGCAGTGGCTATTGATCAGGCTAATGGAAGGGATCCGATTGCACATGCTCTGATGTGCTCCAACACAGCCTCGCCAACTCGGGCCCAGATAATCAATGCCGTGGTGCCCCCGAAAATTTCCCATAATCTGATTTGAAGATGTGTTATCACTTAATAAAATCCACACTTGCTCTTTCTCTTCCCCTGCTACCGAAATGCATTTGCACTCTGGCTCCCAGGCCAGCTCTTGCCAAGCCCCTGCATCCTGCCAGCCCCTGGGAGAAGGACCATGGAGCATCCAGGGGCTAAAAATGCCCAAAGTGGGTAAGGAAGGGAGGTATCTTTCCTCTCCTGGGTAAACAGCACGGCCCAGCAGTGCCAAGGGACCCAGGCAGTGACATGGGCTGGTGTGTGAGGGATGCCTGCTCCCTGTCCCCTTCACAGTGCAGTGGCTGTAAGGCTGGCAGTGAAAAAAGGGGATGAAAAATGTTCCTCTTGAAAACATGGTGAAAAATGCTACTGGTTTTCTGCAGCCTGTCAACACATATTCCCATGATCTTTGGACAACAATTAACAACAGTGTCTAAAAACACCAAGGGTATTTGTTGTGTGAATGGGTATCTGTTTTCTGATCAGCCCATGCAAGCAGAGACACGAGGAAAGTCCCAGGCAGTTGGGGTGAGATGCCAGGGGGGTTTAAATGAGATACTCCCCGTCACTGTGTCTTCTCCAGGGAGAGCAAAGTCAGAGGTTCCCGTACTCTAACCAAACCAACCCTTTGTCCCTTCCCGGCCCTCCACTCCAAGGGAAGGTCTTGGTGCTCTGCACACCTCCGCTACCCCAGCAGCACACCTCTGTCTGATGGCAGGGGACACAGATACCCAGGGCTACAGGCTCCCGTGCTGCCAGGTACAAATGAGAAGCTGACCAGGAACAAGTCTGTCATCCTTCCATCCCTGTCAAAACCTGGGAGGATGATGGTGTGGGATGCACACCCCAGAGGTGGCATCTTTTAGAGCCCTGGCCCTAAAAGAAGGGGGTGCCCTCCCACAGCAGAGCGAGCAGCTGTGCACGCAGGGTGGGTGGCAGCCTGGGGACCCAGGGACGGGCGTGTGCCAGTGGCAGGCTGAACCTGAGCCCTGCAGATCAATGGCTGCCTCGGAGCCCCGCGCGTGTGGGGCTGCTCCCTGGGGCCCGAAACCTGACGCCGAGGTTCAATAATTCAGGGGGAGAGCTATCAATGGCTTCTCAGCTCTTCAGAGAGGAGAGCAAATTGAAAGGCTTGTCAGGAGTCAAAACAGAGCAGGGCAAAGCTGGGCTGAATGTCAGAGAGATTAAACAGGCAGAAAGCCACAGGGATGGGGACAGCATGAGCGGGGAGGCCACTGCTTTTGATGGTTCACTTTGGCAACCGTTAAGAGGAGCTGGATTGCAGCAGAGCAGGACACTTTCACAGCAAGATGGGTGACAAATGCTCCAAAAGACAGACAGAGAGGATTTTGGCAGCACAGGTTAAGGGGCTGGGTCCCTGAGCACCTCCGCAGTGTGACCCTCCTGCTGCTGGGCTGGCTCGGTCAGGGGCCAGGGCAGAGGGGACCCATGCCAGGGCTGTGTGTCCCATTTCATACAGTGCCTCTCGTGGGGAGAAGGACGGGACCAGTCCCTCAGTGGCCTCCAATACAAAATAACTCTTCCAGTCCCAGGCGGGACACTGCACCAACAGTGGATGATAAATAATGGTGATATTTCAATAGACACAGGTATGATAATGAAGAGCTATCCTTCTTTAGTAAAGATCACTTGTAGAATTAAATATTTATAAATGATATTTAGACTCCCAGTCCTGTAAAATGCCTTTTTTACACAGATAATATATGTTGACTTGTTGGAGAACCAAACCGGTTTGATATGATTAAATACAGAGCTGAGTGACATGATTCATACCCTTTCTTCACCACTTGCCAGCTTGTAGCACATGAAAAGCTCTCTCAATACATTTCTACAGACATTCACTTAACATAAAGTAAGATAAAATAAATAAATAAATACACAACCACCCCAGCTGCAAAATACACTGAAATCTCCCCAACACCCCAAATACCTCTATCATCCTTGCAGTGTCTGGCTTGTGAGACACATAGTTTGCACCACAACAGGCAGCTTTTTTAATGGAAATAGATTAATTTCTGCTTTACATGTGACATATCCAGCTCTGGTGCCTGACCCTCCGGGCCCTCGTATCGGGAACGAGAGGCTGAACTGGCAGAGATGAAGGTGAGCAGGGATGTGGACCTAACCCTTCTCACAGCACTTTGGCACCACAGTCAAACAGGCTGTGTTTAGTTTAAGAGGGATGTGACCAGGGGTGTGTGGTTTCCCCAGAGTCTGCAGTGCTTTCACATCTTGATAGTACTCTCCATAGCCCCAGGGACTGAAAAACAGATGCAGAAAGGCAGAAGAAAAGGGAAGAGATTGCCAAGCTGGTGAGCTGTGCCCTGGGACACCTGTCCCACAAAGCTCACCCAGGCTTCAGCTTGATCACAGCATAGAGGCTTCATTTTGCAGTTTCACATGCACAAGGAAAACTGTCCATCTTACAGAAAAGAGGTGAGATGTCCAGCTCGGGGTTTCAGAAGACAATGGAGGAGCTGGAAGGGGCACTGGAAGGCTGACTGCAGCACTGGAGAAGGGCTCCTGCACCTGCACGGGGCAATGCAGGCCAGGAGAGATGAGACCAAGGTCAGGGAAATTGGGGAGAGCATCCCAAGCCAGTTCATAAAAGGGATGAAGCTGAACTCTGCCCCATAACATCTAGAGAGGCCAATGGGGCTGTCAAGCCAACATTAAGTATGGCTGCAAACCAGGAGCAGCTCATGGTGAGGTTAGGCATGTGGAGGAGCCCAGAGGGGCTGTCACCAGCACCACCTCCTACAGTGGATCCAGTTTCACCTTAAAACTAGCCAGACGTTTTTGTTCTCCTTATTCCCTCCTGGGAGGCTGTTTCTGAGAGCCTGCTTGCAGAGCCAGGAAACTCCCTCTTACCTTCACTTTAGATACAATCATGGCCTGTTTACACCACGCAGCTCTTACCCCAGCATTCGCCCCTGCCCTAAGAGCAGTAGGGCTGGTGCAAGGATCCTGGGAGCCATCCCCACCTCGAGAAGCGAGGCTGGTTTCTAGCCCTCCTAGCACACAGTCTGACTTGTTAAACGGCACAGGCAACGCTATTGGAAGGAGAAGTTTCCATTAATTTGCAGGTGCTGGGGGGAAGGGGGAAGGAGAGGCCAGGTGCTTTCTGGACGCTGCCCCCAGCAATCTCCCCCCGGTCCGTTCCCATTGTTCCGCAGCCGTCCCACGCGGCCCCGCCAAAGGGGATAACAGCCTGAGGAACAGGCTGCATGACAGCAGACACCTTATAAACAGCCTCGCCGAGCGGGCCTGGCGCCTTGCTGCAAGCAGAGCACATGCCCGCAGCCCAGCCGGGCTCGGCCCCCGCGCGCAGGTAGCAGGGGGGGGTCACATCAAAGGCTCTGGTTTTGTGAGGCTCAGGACGCGGGAGGGCGTGAATTATAGACTTTGATGTCTGAGCAGCAGCAGAGGAGTCGGCGTGAAGATCGTTTATAAATCGGCATTTACGGTCTCCACTAAGTGCCAGGCAGGCCCTTAAAGCAGGGGATCAGGTTTAACTGAGTGCGGCTGCTGGCGGCCGGGCCAGGGCTCAGGCTGGGCTTTGCGTGGGCAGGGTGGTTTTTAGATGTTCTCCAGCCCTTCCCAGGGAATTTCCCCAGGGCTCTGCCCTGGCCCTCCAAGGCCGCACCCAGTTTGGGGGGACACCAGTATGGGAATCCAGCAGTGCTGAAGGGCAGGAGAGCCGTGGCTTCTGGAGAGGCAGCCCTGAGCCACAGGACAGCAGGTTCTGGAGCTCACGTGGGGCTGGTCCTGGTCCCTGCTAAGAGGAAAAGAGGCAAAGGGGGAACCTCAGCGTCCTGCCTCTACTCCTAAGGGTTCTTCTGGCTTTGTCTTGCTTCTGACTGTTGCCTGATGCAGTTTGTGACAAAAAACAAGCCTGGGTAGAACTGCTTTTCTTCCCTTGTCTGACTGCAGGCCACAAGGCTCCAGCAGCCAGGGTCCTCTTGAAGCACGGCTGGGACACAAAGCAGGCAGCTCTGCAGCAGAGGAAGGGCCAGCGGTCAGCCATCCTGCCACTCATGCACGAGGCCATTTCTGCCCACGGTCTGCAGTTGGGTCCTACCACACACTGCCAAGAATATCTGGCTCTCTCTGCGGGAGGGACAAATGCATGCTGCTGCCTACGGCGTGTCTGGGTGCGCAGATGCTAAGAGATACCTCAAAGTTGGAGGTTAAAACCTCTGAATCCTGGGAATATAAACCACTCAGATTTAAATCCACTGATCCACAACTGCCCTGCCTCCCTCTGACCGGGATCCACCTCAAGAAACACCCGCTTTTGGGGTCTTCTTTGAGAGCAACTAGCCTGGTGGGATTTCTCCCATGTAGTTTGGTTTCCGCCCCTGTGGACTGAGGTCAACAGGCAGCTGAGCCCCGGGGAACGTGCAGCGTGGAGCACGCCTTGTCTGGGGCTGGCACACTGCTAGTGAGCCCCAGAAGACCCAGCACACCCAAATGGTTCCAAAGGCAACAGTGAGCCCATGGAGGTGACTGTGTCCTCCTTGTTCCTCTCCTTAAGCCAGACAGAAACATCCCTTGCCTCGTACACGGAAGGACAGTTACGGGAGTACTGAGAAGCACACCTGGGAATGACACATTGCTACACCTGAGCATCCCCTGCCCAGCGGGCACTGTCCTCCCTACCCTGACGCTACTGCTTTGCCCTCAGAGGTGTTTGCAGTTCCCTCCCTTGTAGCATCAGCTATGAGTTCCTCTGCATGGCCTTCACATCCTCCTCAGCATCACCAACGCAGCTGTTGGCTATGGCCAGGTGTAATGCCAGCCACTGCCTTTTTCCCTGAAGAGCTGTCATCCAAACTGCAATCTGTGAGCTGATCTGAGTTACAATCCATCAGCCAGTTCTGAAGTCACCCGCTGCATCGCTCCGGGATGCACAAGGATCCTGGCCTAGGCACCCCTTGCTGTTCTAACAGTACAAAAGGCCGTCGCTAACAGAACTGCATTTTCCTCGTATCTTCAACTAAAAGTTCATGTCCAGCAGCTGCACCAAACTTTGCATATGCAGCTGCTGTGTTTTGGAGGTTGAGACAGACCATGCTGGATTTTCCAGTGAGTTACAAATCCCAAGTCCAATTCTGGCCCCCCAGATCAGTGGACATTTTGGCACACTGACTATTAAATCAGGAGCAGACAGACAGACTTTCCCATTGTCCTCTCCTTGCCTTACAGCCCTTGGTGGCAGTGGTACTCAGCAGGCCAGGTTCTGCCCTTGCACATGCACATGTAAACTGTAGATAAGCACACATTTCTCCTTGCTCCAGCTACCCTCCAGGACTTATCTCAAGCAGGACAGGGAACCCTCCATCCCAGCCCAAATTGATCTCTCCTCAGACACAGTCATTTATATGTCCAGAAATATTTATATACTTTGCACAACTGTTGTTTGCAGAATCTCTCTTGGTGGCTTTCACACTTTGCAGCAGCCCCTGTTTGAAGTTGGACCAGATGGGAGCCTGGACCAAGGATAAATAAACCAATCAAATCTGAGAAAACAAGCCCCCATCCCTCCTGCCTCCTCCTCGGACCTGTGTGAAGATCCAGGCTGGGAGAGGGGGGCAGGCTGTGCTCTGATGCTCGGACTGCTCCCTCCGTCCACCCTTGAAGTCCCTTCCTCCGGGCAGAGTTTGGTATGTGCTGTTTGCAGGGGGCTTGTTTTTCTAACATGGTGAACACATGCTCTCTCCCGAGAATCATTTATTTTACATCAGAGATCCTGGGGCTCCTGACCCAGAGTTTTGCAAGATGGTTTTGTACTTTCCCCCATGAGGAAGGAAGACACATTTCTCCAGCTACTACTGCAAGAACGGCAGGTCCCGGATGCGTCCTTCACGGACCAGACTCTCCCTCATTTCCCTCTCAAGACAGAGCTTAAAAATGACATACGGAGGTCAGAGGATGCTCCAAGGCTCTCCATAAAACTCTACCAGGAAGAAAATACTGTTTCTCTGGCTGGTAACAGTCTTATGCTTGTGGGACACCAATAGATCAGATAAGCAGGGAAAGATGGACACAGTAACCAAAGGGGCATCTTAATAAATTACCCACTATTTTGACTGTACCCTAACACTGCAAGCCTCCAAGAAAGGCACAAAAAAAGCCCTCAGGACGTCTATCTACCATCAAGGTCTCTTCAGAGCCACTGACAGCCACCACAGTAACTACAACAGAGCAAAGTCAGACCCACCTCCAGTCCCACCAGCAGACTCGGCTGCTGCTGTGACCTGCGGCGAATTGCTCTGCCCTCAGCACTGGCCAGGCTGCACCACATGGGGCTGAAGTTGCTGCCTTGCAAGGCCAAATCCACCTTCCAGCCCCAGGGTGCAGCACAGCCAGTCCTGCTCTTCTCAAGGGTGAGAGTCACCTGACAAGCTCTGCAGCGCATGGGCTCCATGGACACCTTCCTCCCCTAGCCAAGGAAAGGGTGGCGAGGGGGAGCAGAGCATCTTCGGGTAACCTGATCCGCTAACACGCAGCTCCTCTGATGTGGGCAGCTTGTGCTTTACAGCATTAGAGGAGCAACATTTCATGGAAAATTCAATAAATACCCCTGTACAGCCAGACATCTGTAAACAAAGGCTTCCAAATTCAATCAGGCTGTGGGCTCAGAGCAGCATTTATAGGCTACAGCATGGAATATTATATAGGAAAGCTAAAAGTAGGGGGAGGGGGCAGATTCCTGGAAAATGAAATATGTTAGAGCTTGCTGTTACCCCAGTGAAGAATAACTATGTCTGTGCTGTTCCGCCATGCCCCTTCTTGAGTAGCTGGGGCAGCCTTGCCATCCCCAGTCTGCCAGCTCGCATAACAATCTGTACTGGGCTCTCACCTAGCACAGGCATTGCAGTAAAAGCCACAGCAAGACAAGCAGGGCAATGCTGACGACTCCAGCAACTGCCAGCCGCTTTGTGCGCTGCAGCGTGTCCCTGCTGCCAGCCATGCCAAGGGGGGGACTTTTGGGACCTAGGTCTGAAGCTCTGTCTGAAACACCAAGCCCTGATCCAGGAGTAAATGCTTCTAGTGCCTGGGGGTATTTACAGCCAGTGCTCAACTCACAATGGGGTCTGGGAGTGGAGAACAGTGTTTCCCTTGTCCTTTGGGGCTTTCCTGAGCTATGCCATCCCCCAGTGGGTTATGGGGCCCCATCTATCTTCTCCCTTGTCCTGTTCTGTCACAGCCTCAGTTCATGCTTGCATCAAACCAGCTAAACTGAGCAATGTGAAACAGGAATGTCCAGTCAAGGCTTTTCTGGACAGGCCCCATGGCCACTTACTGCACTGAGCAGCAGCAGCAGTGCCATCACCCACAGCCATCCATACCAGCTGGCCGCTGACACTGGCACAGAAGATCTGCTCCCAGAGTTGAGCAACACAGGACTCGTGACACGCAGCTGAGTGCTGCTGGGCAGGTTTGTGTACACTACCACACAGACAGACACACACACAGGCTGGTATAGCACCCCAGTAGAAACCCCCTTTCCCACTTTGGCCAAGGTTTTGTCTGTACGACCAGCCAACCCCCCTGCAGAGAGGTGGGGGTCCTCTCCCTTCAGCACGGTAACTGTAAAGGTCTCCAGCTCATGAAAGTGATGTTGGACAGCAAGGCACAAGGGTGCCTGCTAACCTCCCCCACCCTGATGAAGTTTTTCTCAAGCCCAGTGCCAAAGACTTGGACTTGTAGGAAATCAGAGCACTGTCCTCCCCACAGTGACCTGACTGTCAATCCATCATCTGAAGGTGGACACCTGCAGATGATTTTGGTCCAGGCTGCATGTAACTATCATTTCAAACAAACCCAAAATGTTCCCTTAGCACCCGTTGGCTACAATACCTTGCAGGCTCTGGACTCAGCATCCTCAGCTGTGCTGAGGTCCCATCTGCTGGCTGCTCCAAGCTGCACCTGCATGGGTAGTGATCTTTATTTCTCCAAACTGGACTTTGCAGATCCATACAAAGGGCAAACCACCAGCTCAGAGTGAGGTGCTCAGGTCCTGCTGCACTCTTGCAGCCTTCTGGTCCCCTCAGAGGTGGTTACAAGGGCAGGATGACTGCGGTCCCCTGAGGAAGATGGCTATCAAGGAACAGCTTTGTGTGGCTGGGGCTGCACCTGGATAACCACCTTGAACCCTCTGGCAGCACCCACAGAGGTTATAAGCCCATATTTAGGGCAGGCCAAATCAGGCATTTTGTCTCATCCTTCCCCTCGAGTGCACTTTTCCTTACAGCTCAATCAGGCTTTACGAACACACCACCACACACAGAGGCCAGTATATATAATAAATAGAGCCTAGCTCTGAGGGCAGCAGCGGTAAACTCTTGCCCAGGGGACTGGAAGGTTAGTGGGATTGTGATCTAAAACCTGAGGCTGGCAGCTCTGTGCTCTCCCGGGAGAGATTTCCACAGCTACCGCGAGGAAAACAATCACCGTTTTGGTTATTACACTTCATTTATTGGTTTGTTCAAAGATCACAGCCAGGCAGGCCCTAAATTCAGGGATGCTCAGAGCAGAGGTCTCCAGGCTCACTCTCTCTGGTGGGGTCTGTGGGGCTGCCCCTCATTCCAGGGTGCTCCCCCAGCTCACGCCCTTCCCTACCCTAAGAAAGTTCCATCCTGGCTGTCTCTGCAAGATCCCTTGGTCACAACCAGGTGAAGAAGAAGGAGGGGAGCTGGCCCTGAGGAACATGCTGTGCTTGCATAGACCTCTCACTGCTGTCTACACAGTCCGATGTCAATGCAAGAGGAAGTAGTGCATGTGCTCCAGGGGACCACCCAGCAAACACACTGTTGGGAGTGTATTTGCTTCCCAGGAAGCATCTTTCCTGTTATTTGATAAAACGTGAGAAATTATGGACTGGAAGGGACTCATCCACACCCACACCTTGGAGGACAGAGAACGGGACATGAAACTTGCTGCTCCTCAACCGAGCACATGCAGTCAGGGAACCACTGTAGGACACACATCATCAAGCTCATCCACCAGAGTCATTCAACAGGCACTTGGAGGCCCTGGGAAAAGAAGTGTGTCCATGCAATGAAGAGATCTCCAGAACAAGCCATGGGCACCCCATTGTGGGGGGGCAGTGCAGGCGGGACGGACGAAGTGCCACGCCGGGGCTGCTTTGGCTGCGCACACCCCGGAGAAATT
>WUAM01000431.1:91771985-91784612 GCA_024336885.1 Actenoides hombroni | reverse complement strand
CGCCCGGGGCAGGGCGCGGTGCCGGTCCCGGCCCCGGCCCCGCCGGCGGCACTGCCGGGGCTGCGGACACAGCGGCGGCGGGGCCGGGGGTGACAATAAAACGCCTCTCGGGTTACCGGGAAGGTACCGGCGCCGAGCAGCCGAGGAGCGAGCGCGCGAGGGCCTGTAACTCCTTCCTGTCTGCCCGGCCGTCTGCCGGGCCCGCCTCCCCCCAGCGCTGCTGCGGTGGCGAGAGGGCCGCTAGTAAAAGCGCGAGGAGTGGGCATTAAAATGCATTTCGGTTAGCCCGGGATAATAAAGAAGCGCGAGGGGAAGGGGGGAGGTGAAAAGAAGGAAGTTTTAACTCGCTAATAAAAATCAAATGCAAGCCGTTTGCAGGAGCGAGCGGCTCGGCACTTTGCCTTTCTCTTGTTAAGGGCCCGCTGCCATAAATAACTTCCTGAGCGAAAGCAGAGGAGAGCAGGAGAGCGAGGACGCAACAACACAAATTTTTTCATTTTTCTCCATAAATCATTTCAGCGTGTGATAATATTTGTTTTTTCTAATGAGTCTCCTGTGATCCATTCCGGGCGCTAACATCAGGGCCTGTCAGGGTGTGATGTGTGGGGCACTTCAGTGCTTTACAAAAACTACCGCCTCTACAGACCCCCCCCCCCCGCCCCTCGCTTATGCTCAGGACGAATGTGGCCAATTTTGTTGTTGTGCTTTTGTTTTGTTTTTTTTTTTTTCTCTGGGATTTCAGGATCTCTTCTCCTTTTGCACAAAGTCCTTCAGCATTAAGCCCCGTGAGGATGCCTCCCAGAGAAGCAAACCATCCCTCTCATCTTCCCTTTCTCTTTGTCCTCCAGAAGAGCAAGTATCCAGGACGGTCAGCTCTCAGAGTGAGAAAAAGCTGGATGCAAATGGCAACAAACCGAAGTGAACTGCTGGCAGCAACCCCACCAAGTAAGACTGGCAAAAGGTAGCTCCTTGGAGATGGTTTAACGCCTGATGTCTGCCACACTTGCTCTGCCCCATGGGCAGCCCAGCACAAAGCCGGGCACCAGTCCAGGTCTCTCTGCCCCCACCCCAAGCCCATCAGCTGATTCCCCTGCACCTTCATGAAGTCCCAGGCAGCCCCAGAAGCACTGTGGTGACTGCAGGAGGTTGCATTTCCACTCACGGACCCCTCTGTACAACATCTTCTTTTGGTCAAAGCCCAAGAGCTTCACAGCTAGGGCTTTCTAATGGAAATCCTCTGGGAAGAAAAAAACCCTGTTTGTTTCTGGGATGGAGTTCAGTGCACTTGTGGAGGTGACTGCATTACATGGGAGGGCAAGAAGTGGGGATGAGGTTTCATCAAGATTCCTTCCGCTACTTCACCCCTACTAGCTCTTCAGTACTCATTGCTCCAACCCGAAGAGCAACCCCACCTAAGTGAGACACCGTATCTCAGACCTGGAGAGAAGAGAGCAGGCTGAATCAGGGGTGGGAATGAGACTGCGTGTGTTTGCATCCAGGTGACCCAGTTGGCATTAGTTTTGATTATGACAGCCAGAAATTATGACAGATCTCTCAACAGAGTTCTGGGCACCCAAGCTGGTGGGTTCATCTGCTATGGGCAGGAGTACAGTCCCATGGCACCATGTTCAATATCCCAGCAGAGCACCAACAGACCATGGAGTCTGACTTCAATCTGCGCCTCGGTGCACATCTGAGTCATGCTGGCAAGAGAGACAGAGCTGGCGTCTTACAGTCTAATTTCAATGGAAAGCACCTATATTCAGGGAGGTCTGTCCATCATCATAGTTGGAAGACAGATATCACCTCAGTGAGAAATAAAAGGAAAAAGAGAAAGTGGGACACAAGTATGGTATACAGAAAAGTGAAGAGGAAAGGAACCCAGAAGCAAACTCCAGCTGAGACCTCTCTCAATAGCTTGGAAATCACCAAAGACTAAGAAGATGCTTTACTCTGAGCACACCAAGAACAGTTAACACACCATAATTCTGTGCTACAAGAAAGCAGGATATCCCTGCAGGGCTGGAAACCGAGGCCAACCCTTGCTCCTCAGCAGCGTGACCCAGGTGACAAAGAGCTCATGCTGGCTCACTCTGATCCTTCTCCTTGCTCCTGCAATCATCACCATGACTGCCAGAGCCAAGGCTGCTCTTAGCATCACCATCATCATCAGGGTTATTATTATTATTAACATCATTGTTATGGTGTTTCCAGAGGAGGCTCTTAACTCCAGTCGTCAGGATAAAGGCAAGCTGGTGGCATCTTCAGGGAGTCATAATGGTATGGGGCCCAGCTCAGTGTGTGTTTACTCTCTGCCAATGTGTGTGAGAGAAAAAGAGAGAGAGGTAGTGAGATAAACACTGTCATGGGCCGCTTCCATCATCTACTCACAAGAGCATAATAAAGCCCTTGTAATATACTAGAACTTGTGTGGTCCCAGGGTCTAATTTGCATACTAATTACTCAGTGCAAATGGGAACTAGAGGTAGGGGGAGGGCGCGCGGGTGAGGGGGACTGGACTATTTGCTCTGCCGTTTCATATCATGCTAACAAGCTAATCCGGCGTGCAGTTAGCTCCTGATATATAACTGCTCATTAGTATTATAATAAAGTACATGAAACAACCATAAAACGTTATATACTGCACAAGTGTTGTTTTCTTGCCAATTATCTGCGGGCGGATTTATCACCGCAGTTGTTGCAAATTCCCCTTGGTGAGGTTTGGGTCGAATAAAGAAAGGTGTTGGTGTGAGGGGGAGTGGGGGGGCTGCTTTCAAGGGGGAGAACATGTGTTTTCTTAAGTAGCACTTACTGATGCGCCATTTCATATGAGAGAGAGGGTGAATGTTGCATCCTTAGGAGGCTGAGAGGGGAAGGGAGCCCAGGGCTCCACGCTCAAATCAAACAAACTTCTGCCTTTTAGGGAAATGGGGCCAAAGCCCCAAGGATGGACTTTAACCCTGCAGAAACCAACTGAGGACGGGGCAGTGTCTTCTTCCTACTGCCACCTTCTAAAGTAGAATGACCATGACCAGTCATACAAGGTAGAAAAGTAGCTCCATTTGATGTGGAAAGGGCTTGCCTGGAACATTTGCCTGCTATGAGGCAAATTCCTCAGAGGAGCCAATCCCAACCTAGAACCTTTCCTCAAAGCCCACTGCATCTTCTCCTTCCCACCACTGCTCTGGGAGCCTGCAAGAATCAACCAGACCCCTGGGGTCTGCACACTGCTGCCTGCCCTGTGCCTGATGTTTCTGCCCCTCCAGCCCTTAGCACTGCCCCAAAACTTGCTGCATGGCACAGAGGTGCTGAGCAGCTCTGTACTGCAGTGAAAATCAGGAAAATATCAGATAGTTCACAGCTTGAACACCATCCTCTGCCCTCTGACAGGCATGGGGGCAGTTACAAAACTCTTTGGCAGACTGAAGCAGAGTGCAGTGATTTGCACTGTCTGTGGCCCCTCAGGGTCCGTGGATTACTTCTCGGCTACCCAGGAATGCTGAACAAGAAAAGCAAAATGAGGATCAAATAGTGCTCTGCATGTGGGCTCTACACCTCTGCTGGAAACGCCCCAGGGCACCACAAAATGAGAAGAGGATGAAAGCTGCTGGGAGGATGTGGATGGCAGAGCACCCACAGCGGAAGGGGGCTGGATGGGGCTACCAGGAACACCTCCTGCACCCACCAGCAGAGACAGGGCACCATGTGCCGACCCTTGCTTCAGCCTGAGAGGTATGGGTGATGTATGGATGCTGCAGCCTTCCCAGGGCACGTGCAGGAGCATGAGCTTGGCCTTCTCTGACATTCTGTTAGAGAAGCTATGACAAGACCATGGCCCCTTCCTGCCCCAAACAAGACAGGCTCCCTACCCTTGAGGGCTGCACATCCTCCTGCATTCACAGGTACTGGCAGAGCTTGCTGAATATGACGGGCACTTCACCCATGCCTGTGCACAACCTGTCTCCGTGCTCACCTCTTTGAAGAGCTGCTGTATGCTCAGAAAAGCACAACACCTCCACTTGGAATCTTCTCGGCACACATGCATCGCAGCCAGGCCCATATGTGTATGCAACAGGTACTGTGAAAGCTTCTACCAACCTCATCACACCACTGTGTCCTCCCAGCAAAATACTCCTGCAAGAGGAACTCACCGCTTCCTCTCCTGGAGACGTGGCCTCGCAAACACAAACTGCTGTGACCGTGCCTACACACCCCGCACACTGGTACCCACATGTGCACTGCCTGGGGTACGCAAGGGGCTGTTTCCAAACAGGCAATACAAAGACACACGTTGCCTTCTGTGGAGACCCAGTGGCATAAATCCCACCCATTCTGCCTCTTACAAACAGGGGTTACGAATGCAGCCCCTCCATGGGTATTTCACACACAGCCATTCTCCCCCTCTCTCTCTCACACATACACACAAGCTCCCTTGCTGTGAAGCATTTGCTTATTTATGGCTTGTTTTTGTCAAGCGGAGGCAGGAGTGACAGCTCTCAGTGGTGGGGCCCTGTCTGTCTAACTCCGTAATAAGACGCATGATATCCATTCTGCTGCCAGCGGGGAGTGAATCACGCCAACCCCGTCACCCCCTCCCCGGTCCTGCCTGAGCCCCGCTTCGCCTTCACGAACTCCACAGCTTCTTAGCATCACAATATTAGGAGCAAAATGTGACCCAGCGCTGCCATGCCCCCTCCTCCCTTGCTCTGAAAAGAGAAGGGGAAACACACACGCTCACAGCTCGACACTGAAGGAAGGCACAAATCCCCCACAGGGTTTTAAAAGGACTTAAAACCATTTTAATAAACTGATCAGAGAGGAAACACCCTCCTTTGGGAGAGGGTCGCTAAGCAAATGCCAGCACTGGCTTTGTCCTGCTCTGCCTCCCCTGGAGCTGTGCTGGGGCACCGGGGAAGGGGCCTCCCCGGACCCTCTCTCCTGCCACTGGCCCTGCAGCATTTGCCTCCCTGGGATGCAGCAATGAGCATCCTGGCTGAGCAGGGTGAGGGAACGCTGCTGGGACCCATTTCCAGCCACCAGCATCCCAGGCTGGGCCAGGAGTCATCCCCACAGGGGACAGTACAGGAGCACTGGAGGATCCCTCTCTCCGGTGACTGGGAGAGGAGCTCCTGCTTACAGCTTGTTCCCAGGAGATAAACAGACCTCAGTAAAAAGATTGCTACATCCTTTCAATAAAGATTTTTTCCTCTTTCCCAGACAGCTCGTGAAATGTTTTAAAAGCTTCTCACATTTCCAGTGAAACCCACAGAGAAGAATTTTGCTTGTTATCAGCCCTGGAAGCCCCTGATAGACGGATGATATTTTTCCCCCTCCTTTCTCTCTCTAGTACTCTCTGGTTTTTTTACAAGCTGAAAAGAGAGTCACAGTGTGTTTTATAACCGGCTCTCTGCATTTCAAAAGCTCAACGAGAGCTCTCTGCTAACCCCGATAAGCCCAGGGCTCTTAGTGTCTTAAATACCTTTGACAAGCTATACATTACAACGCTAATAATTTGCCAAATTTGCGCCCATAATATGATATCTGTAAAACGTCAAGGGTGGTAATGCGATTAGCGGCCTCAAATGAAATATCGAACATTCAGCGTTTAGGCCCTGAATAGGGGAGAAAGGAAAGGAAATCAATTTCAAAAGCAGGAGGGAAAGAAGCGATAAGCGTGTAATAAAAAGGGAGAGAGGGGAGCATGGACAGCCTGGGAGAAAGAGCATCTTGTTTTTCATTCTTCCCTTTTCAAGGCATTCAAACTTTAAAAGGAGGAAGAGAAGAGAGAAAAACGCACCGGCGAACATCTCTGAATTAAGTTGGTTGCAACTCCGCAAAATAACATTTGGCCACCCTAACAACCCCGGGGTTTGGTCGATGGTGAAGGTGGGGGAAGGACTCACTGTTTGCTCTCTGATCGCCCCCCATCCAACTCCCCGCCCCGAACAGTTCGGGTCCATAAAACACAGGATGTGAAATTACAAGTAGTCTGAGGGTGGGCTGCCCCCTCCTCTCTCCCCCACTCAAGGTGGGGGAATCATAATGTACTAATTATCTGAAACCACTCTGAGTAGAAAAGAAACTGTCACATACCAGGCTGTAGACTAAATAACAAACATCCCACACCTGCGGCTTTATGAGCGCTCGCTGCACAAGGCGGGCAGGGGGAGGGAATTCCCCGCTCCCCACCGGCACAGCGGACAGGCTCCTGCCAGGATGCGGTACCAGATGCTGCGACCCAGAGCTGAGCAGGAACCGGGCCCCGCGAGTGGCCCGAAACTGTATGTGAATCTCACTGCTGCTGCTGTTGCAGGCTTTGCATTTGGTTTGGCATGGAAATGAATCTTCCTCCAGGGTCTGGATGGGAAGCAGGAGAGTATCATAGAATCACAGACTCATTTAGGTTGGAAAAGACCTGTAAGATCATCGCGTCCAACCATAAACCCTACTTTACCAAGTCCACCACTAAGTCATATCCCCAAGCACCACATCTATACAGCTTTTAAACACATCCAACCTGAGCAGCATGTTCCAAGGCCTGACAACCCTTTCAGTGAAAAAATTTTCCTAATTTTTCGTAAGTACCAAAAGAAGCCACCAAAGGAAGGTGACGCCCATCAGGAGCAGGAGAGGAGGAAGAGGAGAACGGTCAGCAGTGTCAGGTCTGTCTTCTGGAAACAGTCAGATCTGGAGACTGTTGAGACAGCAGTGGGAGCAGACCGCAGCCGACTCTCAAACCAGCACAACCAAGGACAAAGTCCATGGAGGCACCTGAGTACCACCAGGCAATGACCCTGTTTCTCTATCCCTCTTCATCACAGCTAAAGCCTGGAAAACATTGTGCTTGAGCACAAAATGACTTTTGGGTACTCAGCCATGGTACTCTGCTATCTGAGGTTAAGAGAAACCGAAGCAGTGCAGCAGGGTCAGCCCACTGCCAGCCCCATGTATCTAGCGGGGTCAGCAGCAGCCTCAGAGGCTGCAGGAGAGCCAGGATGTATGTTTTGCATGGCTCCAGCTTCATTCTCCTTGACCCCTCTTGGGCTTCAGCCTCTGTGCCAGGACTGACAACAGGAGGGAGATCAGAATCCCTGATGCTATGTGCATATGCCACCACAGACTGGGTTGAGGCCCGCCAAAACCCGCCCATGGAGAATTAATAATGGTACTTGGATAGCAGCAAAGCTGCATGAGCATCGTGGCTACTGGACACCACCAAGTCAGCAGGAGGCAACTTTCAGTCAAGGAAACATTGGCTTAGATTTGCTATGCATCCAGGGGACTTAAACCAAAGTCTTAGTGAGTGGGACAAAGGACTGGAAGGGAATTGACCCCAAAGTGCCAGCTGCAGTGTAATTAAATCCCTGCTAGATGTCTCAGGTCCACAAATACCATCCCTGACTCTTGACTGCATGGTAAGAAGGGTCATGAGATGCAGGGCCATGCTTGGGAGTGCTTGGTCCACATGAGTTCCAGCAGGCAAGCCTGGTGCTGATGTCCTGGGGCTTGGCCACCCCTCCTATAGCGAATGTAATACAGCATCCTGACTGAAAACCCAGCTCCAAGGCAGCAAAACAGCCAGGACTGTTGTTCCAGGGTCAGGGTGCTCCCTTTCTCCCTCCCATTACAAGCAGGAGGTCTTCTGACTTAATGCTCCTGGTTCTGCACCCACAGCCTAGCTCAGCTAGCACCCCTGAACCCACCTCATGCAGGGAGAATTCACACTGGTCTAGTACTGGTGATGGGTACAGCAGAGCCAGAACAAACACCTGGATGGCCACCAGAAGCACACGTTACTGCAACCTGCAAATCCCACAGACCCTTCACAAAGGTGTTGGGGTCTCCAGGTGGCCCTGCCTGGGGCAGTTGGAGAGCGGAAGGTGCTGGTCCCCAGTGGGAATGAGGAAACACACCGGTGACGGGACAGAGCACGCGCCCCTTGGCCAAGCATGGAATGGCCATTACAGGGCCACTTCTTGCGGCATCACGAGTCATTAAAGCCAAGAGCACTTGGGGAATCATCAGCACCAGCCAAATGACTTCCCCAGATGTGGCTCATTCTCAGGATGTGGGAGCCCCCGTGGACACCCACCTCCGATCCCAGCTCTTCCAGACAAAACATTCCCAGCGCTGGAGTCTCCACCCAGGACCCTGCTCGCAGGAGCTTTCTAGGCCATTTAGCAAGAGGCACTGTTTGGTTTTGAACAGATGTTGCCTTCCCCCTGCCCTCAAGGTCCCCAGCAGCTCTGCTGGCCTTTGAGCCAGGAAGGCAAACGAGTTTTGCACACTTGTTTAAGGTCAGTCAGGTGCGTGCGCACAAGCACACACACACACACACGAGCTTGACAGTGGGGTAGGCAGGGAGGCACCCCAGAGCAAAGCAAAGCAAGCTCATAGAAGACTTATGGCTCTGCTCAGCTTTTAGTGTTTAAAAGGACTTCCCCTTCCCACAGCCAGCAGCACAGTTGTTGGGACTCTACATTCCCGTGTCTAAACTGGAGTTAAACATACTCCTCCTGAGAGATGGGGGGGCTGAGACAGCTGCAGAAGCTGAGCCAAGGAAAGGCCCTCTCCAGACAGACTACAGCAGTAGGTGATCTGTGCGGGCCTGGTGCACAAGCACAGACCTTCTGTGTTACAACTCTCAACTGCCTGGGATGAAGAACAGACAACGCTTGTAGATGAGAGGAGAGATGCATTTATTTTTTCCTAAAACATCACACCAGAGTGGGCCACCTGGCATCTGCAAATACATCAAGTGTGCAGTGAGCCCGGGTTACCCTCCCCGACCATGGCACACCACTGCCAACCCAGCTACACAGGGAATGGTGTTTGCTGAGATTAGTCATTTCTCGGCTCAATCTGGTCCAAATGACTATTGATCCCTGAACACAGAGGTGTAACAACAGCCCTCAGGCATTTTCACGGAGACATCCAAATTTAAGCTCCTTGTCTGTTTCACATGGTACTAATGCAAATCTGCTGGGTTAGTTTTGGTCAGAATCGGGGCAAAACATCTGTACAAGCCCCCTTTGGCCATTCCTATGGGATAGATGTACATGCTCTGCATCCAAGCTGCCCCCTCGGGGTCAGTCCTTCAAGAATATCGCCCAACTCCTACTGGATGATGGACATGGTGAGCCTTAAGCTTATTTACTAGACTCACTTAAAGGTCCTAGCATCAGGAGAGTGAAAAAAATCAGGAGCTTTTCGGCCAGTGAACCAACATTCAGACACACAACTCCATTCAACACCTTTTTGTACGTAAGGCCATCAGTCCTTTGAGCTAAATCCAGCTTGAAGACAGAAGAATTTGTAACTCAATGCACTCTAAAAACATCTAAGTGTCTTCTAGAACAGCTTTGTGATCCAAACTGCAGTGATGCAATTTGTTACTGAGCTGCCACAACCATGTGTGTGATAAGCACATTTATACCACGACATGCACATGCTTCTTGAGGGCTGCTGCAGGATCTTGTACAAGTTTAAGTCCCTGTCCCAAGCAGTGTATATAAAATCACACAGAGACACACAAATTCTCGTGATGCCACACTTCTGAGCTTCTGTTTGCAGTCACATCTCCAGGCCTGTGGCTGCTTTCTGGCTAAGGGCCTTCAGAGTGCAATCCTGTTGTGTACAGGCTTTCCTTGGTGCACACCACTATTCCATGGGAAACCAAGCTGACCAATATCTATCAAGCAAGAAAATGTGTAATGGAAGCTGCAGCAGCAGGGAAGACCTGGGTGATGGTAGGGGACATCAAACTGGACCTCAGCTTGCACTGGGGTATGGCAACAGAAAACAGGCAGTGTGGTCCAGGTCTTCAAAGGTACCAGATCTTGGACCAGCATTTTAGTCTGGCCGGTGCTGACAGGGCCGTGTTGCAGAAAGGACGTTGTCCCCTGGGACCACAGTGCTGGGGAGAGGCAGAGGTGACCTGGCGCGCAGCAGCAGGAGATCCTGGGAGATGGTCAAGGAGCTGACTGGGGCTGGGGGAACTGTGGCTGTGTTCAAGGAAGGAGGTTCATGGGGCCTGATGATGGGTAAGATACCGTGAACCTCTGCTCTCTGAACACCAGAGCAAATGTTGAAGGAAATGCAGTGTGCTGAGGGCTAAGGGGCTGGCAGTGCAGGCTGCAGGCACAGTGCTGCCCCTTCCCTGCCTCGCTGGATGTATATCCCTTTCACTGTCCTCTGTGTGCACAGGCTTGTACAGCCCCTACAAGGGGAGATGGAGGAAGGTAGAAGGGAGCTCATTCACTGATGTGGATGGCAGGGAGAAATTGATACACCAGCCCCTAGCCCCACTCTGCTGCTCTGGCTCTTCCACCCCATTGTGTCCTCACTTTCCTGTGCCACCAGCCTTGGCACAGCTGAAATTCGAAGACGTCTCAGTGAGGTCCCCACATCCCACCTCTCTCGAAGGAGACTTTAGCAGCGCTGCCTTTCAGCATCTGACCCAGAGCTTTAAAAACCTGGGTGCCAGGCGGAGGGCTCTCTTGTTCAGGGACCTGCATTCTGACTTTGATTAAGTGATGGACATGAAAACACACACAGACACAAACACAGTGCGAGGCAATGTCCACAGAGGAATAGGAAAAAAAGAGAGATAAAAACCAAACAGCCGTTTTCACCCCCCAAACCGTATAATTTTGTGTAAATTTTTACTTTAAACATCTCTTTTTTTCCTGAGCCGTGATATAGGCCCTGTCAAAACCAGGGCCAATTACTGCCATTAGGTTCCCATTATGTCACTGCTTCTCCCCCCATTATGAAGGTCTTCGGCACACAGAGCTATAATCTTCACTCACTCTCGCTCCATCACTCCCAGAAGGAACAAAATTGTTTAAAAAAAATAAAGCCTTTATTTTGCCCCTGTCAACTCTGAAAAGGAAGGAAGGGAAAAAGAGAGAGAAAGAAACTGGTAAAGTTTTTAACTCTGAGGTTGCCAAAAGGACTGAGAGAAAGTGTTCAGCTCAGCTGAAGCATATGAAACCAGGGCTGGCAGGAGGACTCTGTGGGATCGCCAGTATGAGTTGCTCTCTTTATCCCTCACTGGGGAGATATTTGCTTCCCTTCCCCTCTGCCAAAGCAGACCTGTGGTAAGCCTGACCCTGCCACTGGGAATAGAGAAACACAGAATGACCGTTGGGAGCAGCACATATGCCGAAAGTCATGTTCCACATTACACTCCTCATGCCAGGAGTTACCGTGATCTGCTGTTAAAGCAACCACCCTGTCTGCTTCCAAATACCAACCAGCCTCTTCACCCAAAGTGCTGGCATTGAGCCTGGCAGTGATCTGAGAGCATCCTTTGACACACATGGACCAGACATCTGCTGATCTCAAGGCAGAGACTGCAGGATCGTGTCCAGGAAGAGCGATGACCTGTGGAAGGCTGAGATGGCCGTGCTCTGAGTCCTCAGGAACAAGAGACCACAAGACCCACGAATAACTACATCTGTGATCAGAGCTCAGCAAGGATGACAGACAGCTCACGAAGGATGATGAGAGACAGGCACTTCAGGGGGCTGCTCACCTGGCAAATTAAGAGCAGCCCTGATCCAGGGGCTCAGGAGAATGTATCATCCCAAACACATTTCCACTTGGTCACAGCTGGCAAAGACCATGTACTTGTACATCAGAAGAGAGCTACTAGGCTTGTCCTCAAAATAGTGCTCTCAAGTCCCACTTCTCCCTGGGATGCTGGGAGAGGGAGTGTGGCGGATGCAGTTGTCTGCAGTATGCTCAGTGCTCAGGCATAAAGTGCCAGGAAAAGCAGCAAGAGGCTCTGCCCCATCGTGCCCACTGCCACCTGTCCAAGTACCCTGTGACTTCCTTGTTGCTGTTCACTGCTTTTTCTTGATCCCACTATCCTGCATTTTGTGCAAGGTTCATGTGAAAGCCAAGGGATGGATCTATCCCATCTTGCTATGAGAGCTGAATATGGTCAGAACAGCTCCAATAAAAGGAATGACTAGAGACATTGAAATGCAATACCCAATCCATCTCCCCTGGTGCCAGTTAATTCAGTCCTAGGGCTCCATTTTGGTCAAGAGTGGAGGTGAAAGCAGCATGGGACTCTGATACGGTATCAAGTAGCAGCAGAAACTCAGACCAGAGCATCCAGGGAGACCCACTGCTCAGCAACCGCATGGAGTCTGAGGGCCCCAAGATGTGAGGAAGGAGCACATGTCCTTTCCACCCAGATGCACTGCTTGCCTGTGCCCTTGCTCACATGCAGTTCCCCAGACACTGACTACAAATCTTCCAACCAAATCTTCCTCTGTTCCCCACCTTGTATCCCAGCCTCCTGATGAAAAGTGCTGAAACCAGCAGCTCTGCTCCCAGAGTCCTTCCTCTCCCCTCGTGGCTCCTGCACCCCTCCCTGAGGACCCCCTGCAGATGACAGCATCTGGCAACTCTGGAGCCTCAGAGAAGGGACACAATTTGCCCCTAAACAAAGAAACATCATCTCTGCTAAAGCGATTTCCACCCTCAGTGAGACCTCACAGAGCCATCCTCCCTTTGAATGCAAAGGTCTCGCCCATTCCTCAGCAGAGGGGGGGGGGGGAAGCAAGGGAACGGAAAAAGAAAAGCGGTGGGGGGGGCAGGGGGGACACACGG
>WUAM01000431.1:91750116-91762544 GCA_024336885.1 Actenoides hombroni | reverse complement strand
CCCTGCCCTGCTCCCCGCTCTGCTCCCCGCTCTGCTGCCCGCTCTGCTCCCCGCCCTGCTCCCCGCTCTGCTCCCCGCTCTGCTCCCCGCTCCCGGGGCCGGGGCCTCGCGCGCCAGAACACACCCGCACGCACCAGAAATGAAACACTCCCGGCCTTTGTGCGGCCCACAAAGAAGAGCCCGGCGGTGATGGAGCCGGGCGGCGTGATTTACTCACCTGCCTCTCCAGCCCCCCGTGGGTTTCTATGGGGCGAGGGGGAGGGGAGGGCTGGCCTTTGGTTTTACACACGCACACACCCTCGCCGCGCTTTTGTTGCTGTCTCCCCTTCTTTTGAGCCAGCATCTTCTGGGTGATCCTTACCCTCCCCACGAGCTGATGGCCTCCCCTCCACACCAGCGCTGGGTGTCCCTTCCGTGCTGGTGGTGCAGCCATCGAGTGCTGCGGCTCCCTTCCCTTGGAGGGAGACATTTCAGGGTCCTCCCTTTGAGGTGAGCTCCCCTCTACACATCTTGAGCTAAACGGTCGCTCTGTTTCCCTCCCAAACTCCCTCCCTAGTTCTGGATCCCCTGCACAGAAAAAGACGTTCTGTCTGTAAGCCCCGCTCATGCCTGGTTGTGTAGGAGCCCAGCTCCACTAGCTCATCCAACCCTTGCAGCCAAGGCAGCATCTCTCAAAGGCTTTAGAAAGGCAACAACACTCCTACACCCCTGTTGGGCTTCAAAGCCTCCTGGGCAGTCTCCATCAGCTGTCCCCATGTGGCCAGTGGGACAACTGAGGTAGAGAGGCTTTAATGCTCAAGCTGCTCTGCAGGGGTGCTTAGTTGTGTCTGATGCAGTTGGGTAGCTGCACCCAGTAGAAGAGCAAAACCGCACTGACTAAGCCCCGGTTTTCAGACATCAGCCACCAGCTTTCCTGGGATCATGTCCCACGGAGCCGCTTCTACCAACACCATTTCACAGCAGCAGAAAGAGGGTTTGGCATTTCTAGCACCAAATCTCTCCAAAGCTTTCTCAGAGGCAGAAAAAGACCCAGTGATAAAACTTGTCTCTTCCCTTTATGGAATAAAGAAAGGAGACCAGGTAACCTTGGGCACAAAGGTTTCCTCCCAATCCAGCAGCAGGCTCTCACAGGACATCTCTTGGGGAGGAGAGACAGTCCAGCCTAACACACACTGACAGCAGCCCATCGATTTGATCTTTGCTCCTACATGCTTCCCAGCACTTCTGCTGCTTCTCCATTATAACATCTCAAGCCTTTTAGTTTTCCTTTCGATACTGCTCCTGCTGCCTTGTCTTCCTTCTCTAGACTGTGAGATCTTTGGAAGCAGCTCTCCTCCCTGCTCCATGCTCTCTTGCTTAGGAGCCCTAATCCATAGCAACAAGTCATATGGGTACCAGCAGCTGCCTGCACACACTCCCAGGCTGTAATCCCTAAGGGACACTGAGTGGTTCTGTGCTCTAAGGTGATGTACTTCCTTGAGATCTGACCTAAAATGCAAGTTGCATCCATCAGCAGAGATATGTCCTAGTTCAGATGCTGCTGCTGTGTGATGATCCATTTTTTTAAATCTTGAGAATGGCTGCTGTGATGCATAAACAGGGATAAGGGAGTGCAGACATCCGGTTCTCCTCCACTACCACTCACAGCACCAGCCTGGACAGTTGATGCTTTTCTCTGGACCTCATTTTCCCCATCAGTAAAAGGAAGGCGGTGATTCCAGCTCGCTCCTTTAAGCTACTCTGAGATCTTACAAGTGAAAAGAAGGAGGTGTACAAAGTGCCAACTAATAGCTCCAACTTCAGAGCTGGATGACAGACCCCGCTCCTGACTCAGCTGCCGCTCCTTGGCTATCCAAGACAGACTACTAAATTATGCAAAACCTTTGAGTGAGCCTGGCCTAATTAAGTTTTAATTTTAGTAAATTACCAGTGTGGGAGTGGTTGAATCTGCGAACCATTACTCCTGCTTGTTTTGGATTTTATTTGGAAATAAGACACTTCATTACATCTCTGTAAACAAGATCTACTCAGAAAGGAGAACTGGTGCAGAGGATCAATACAGAAGTGGGAAGAGGTGGTGAAGGGACAAGCAAGCCAGTCTGAGAAAGTGTGATTAGCCCAGAGATGCAGGAAAAGCTGTCCAAGGGCTGTCTCTGCTGCACTCGACTTCCCCGCAGCCTTCAACATCAGCCTTCAAAATGTACTAGTCACATCCTGACACCTGCAACACCATCAGCATCCACAGCAATGCCGTAGGCTCTTGCACAAGGGCACATCTGCCTGGGACATTTTGTCCTGAGAGATCTTCTCATCCTTTCATCTCATGTCCTCAGAGCAAGGAGATGTGAACTGGACAGGCTCTTCGCAAGTGCACAACACTTATCTCCCCACAGCTAAAATGGGCTTGTAAAGCCCATCAGGTCCACGACACCAGTACTACCATTACTACCATGAGCTGATACCTCACCTAACCCAGAAATCACTTTTTACACTAACATACTACCACCAGACAGAGGCAAGACCTGGCAATACCTGTGCCTCTCCTGGCTGGTGTGGTAAACGCCGTGAGAAGCAATGGGACATAACAGGTTTTACCTTGGGATCTGATCTTCTTTGCCCAGGACACTGGCTCTATCATCCTAAGCCCCTAATTGGCTTCATAGCACGGTGGTAGCCCATGCGACTGCAATGCCTTCTGCTGCCACTGTGACTCCTGAGCCCACTGCTAACACCCACCACCAGCCACGTGGAAGCACAGGACCTGGATACAGCACAGAGGCCAATAACCCAAGCGAGCAATTACTTACCCTTCCAAAAATCTGGCGTTTTGGATGCAAACCAGATATGCATTTTTAGAAACAGGACCTATTCCCAAGGGAACGAACTTAAAAAGTGACTAATTTGGCATGTCTGGTGCTTCAAAAAGTTACTCCTAAGACACCACATCTAAGTTTTAATCAAACACAGCTCAATATCTTGCTAGTCAAATAGTACAGTGTTTATAACTTAAATATCCATCTGGAGAGAAATTATAATGCTTTTATAAATCTCCCTCAATAGCTTAATTTAAGAATAAACTAGCCAATCTATCAATCAGCCTCATTCATTCATCTCAGCTATTGTGGGAAGAAAAGAGCAACGTACGCAAGAGAGAAGCAAATGGTCTGAGAAGAGGCAGCTGAACGTATTGATCAGAGTAAAAAAAAAAAAAAAAAAAGTTAGAAAACCCAAGACACACGTCATTTGGTTTAATGCAGCCCATACAAACAGCTCCGAAAGGCCACAGCTGCCCACCTCGAGCTTTGCTCAAGTTGGTTGGTGCCTCTCACCCCAATGACAGCCCTCCAGCACGGGCAAGACCTCCTACCGCTCCTGCTGCTTTCAAACCGCTCTGTCTTCCCCGCAATGAGGGGAGGAAAAAAAAATTAAAACAGAAGTCAACGTTGTATCCTTAAGGCACCAAAATATAATAAATAAATAAGCAGGAACGCTTGCAAACCCACGAAGTCTGACAGCTTAAAGTGTGTGCAAAGAAAAAAGCCACTGGTGAAAGAAGTGAAAGCCATCCTTTGAACTCCCGCGCCCAGGCAGTCTCAGAGGCGATGGATTTATGCATCTGCTCCAGCACGCCAGTTCAGAGAGAGCCTTTCTATACATCTCTACCTTGACGGGGCTCTCAGAAGTCGTTTGTAGGCTTCTCTCCCACTTTTGGCTTTTATTGTTTAAACTTTCACTGTTTTCCTGCAGATGAAAAAGGGGAGAGAATCACCTTACACTTCTTGGGTTATTCAAAAAGAAATGGAAAGGAAAAGAAAAATATTTTTTCTCTCCTGAAAGGAACATTTTTGTATTATTCTGAATTTTTTTTTTTTAAAAAGCATTTTTATTTTTTTTAATAAGCTGCCTGGGAAGGCCCTGGCCCCTTGGGCTGGAGAGGCAGCTCCCCAACCCTGTCAGCCTGTTGCATTCAGGCAAGGTGAAGAGGCACAACTCATGTTAGGGCGATGGGAACAAATCCCTGCTTTTGTTCCCTGCAAAAGGCTTTGCTAATTGCCGTTGGCCCGACTCTGCCTTATCTGCAATTGCTCCCAGAAGGGGGGGGCATAGGCAGGTTCAAAGAAAGGAAGAAAGAAGAAAAGAAAGAAGAGAAAGCAAGAGAAAACATTCTTTTTCCTTTCGCCAGCGGCCAAGGCAAGGCAGAAAACCAGAGGGAAAGAAAGAAGGGGGAGCGTGAAAGAGAACAAAAAATAAATAAATGACCTGAGGCTGCCTGGAAGACCCTCTTTCTCTCCTATCAGCTTTTACAGGGGGCAATACATTTTATTCATTGCCAGGTCTGACTTATCGCAGCCTTGTTTTTAATGAGGTATAATAAGGGGAACATTTTGTAACAACACGGTTCCTCTATTTTATCCGACAAACAGCTGTGTCATGGCCGTCGCTGGGAGAATGAATCATATCTCCCTGCCTGCATATGCTAACTCCCATGTAATTACCCTCGCATCTTAAATAAAGCAGGCCCTAAACCTGTCGCTCAGATTACAAGCAAACGGTGCAGACCTCGTAACTGGGGCCTCTATCATTACAATTAATTTATCACAGGAGCGGCTGAGATTAGAGGCTAGAATTAAAACGCAGAGCAGGGAGGGTGCCACAGGACTGGCAGGGAGAGAGGGAGAGGAGCCTCGCTGCAGAGGCGAGGCAGGCCAGTTCCTTAACTGGAGTAATCCTGGATAGTGGTTTTTCTCCTTTAAGTGATTCACTCAGTTATTTTACTGAGGCTGTGGCAGGACACTCTTCTCCATGAAACGTCAGGAAGTAGAAAGCAAAGGGAACTTTGCCCTGTATTAAGCCCATTTAATAAACACAAATACACAAAGGCCCAGGTCTGGGCATGTGTACATGTGTCCAGGTATGTGCACGCCTGGGATTTTACAGAAGACACACGTGCTGTGCTTGTATACGGATATGCCAACGTATATGTCTGTTAGATGCACAGAAAACAGGTAGATGTGTGAGAGCATCATCTTATGGACTGCTGCACAGAATTGTTTGAAACAAAGTTTTGCCATTTCAAAAGTTCTCTGCTTTAAATGAAACTTGTCCAGAAGAACAGCCCGTTCCTCCTTGAAGCTGCCCCCAGCACCAGTACCACGCAGGTTTGCTGCAGCACGAGACATCTGCCACTGCAGGGCTACCCCTGCTCCTCGCACCCACGTGCACTGGCATGGGCTCCCACATCCACACCCGGCTCCTAGCACAGCTCCTTCTTCCTTGGAAGAAAGCAGAGGCACCCAAAGGTGCTGAAGAGAATTCAGACACAGACTTTGCCTCCCGAGAGCTTTGGTAGCAAAACAACTGCTTTGTTTGGAGGGCAGGTGTTTGACCAAGACTGCTAGATGAGCACCCCCGGGTACTGCCGCTCTCCAGTGAGCTCCTTTACACTCGCACAGCCCGGCTGGCCCCTCCAGGATGCTCCTTTCAATCGCTGAGCCGTGGCCTGACAGGGGATGGTGCAGCACCCAGCACAGCTACCCCGACAGATGACTAACAGAGCTGCAAGGCACCTCCAGCCAAGAGCCTCCCGTCCCCGCAGCCGTCCCGCAGCCCGTCAGCACATGCACAGCACCGCAGCCAGCAGCAGCCTGCGGCCCTCCACCTGCCTTGGGGCCAAACCACAGAAACACAGAACCACCGAATGTTCAGGGTTGGAAGGGACCTCGAAAGATCATTGAGTCCAACCCCCCTGCCAGGACAGGGTCACCTAAAGCAGGTCACACAGGAACAGATCCAGGTGGGGTTTGAATGTCTCAGAGAAGGAGGCTCCACAACCTCTCTGGGCAGCCTGGGCCAGGGCTCCGTGACCCTCACAGTGAAAAAGTTCTTCCTTATGTTTCTGTGGAACCTCTTATGCTCCAGCTCACACCCGTTGCCCCTTGTCCTGTCACTGCACATAACAGAGCAGAGCCTGGCTCCATCCTCCTGACACTCGCCCTTTACATTTGTATAAACATGGATAAGGTCACCCCTCAGTCTCCTCTTCTCCAAGCTCAAGAGCCCCAGCTCCCTCAGCCTTTCATCATGAGGGAGAGGAGCTATTTACTCCTATTTACTGACATACAGTTGGGTGAGGAAGGGAGGAAAGGGAAAAGCCTATAAAATCAGTCCCTTTAAGGTCTTTTTGCATTAGAACAGCAATTTTTGCTTGGTATGAAGACTCTTTGATGCCCTCGCTGTCATGAGTCCCTCCTGGCAGCGAAGGATCTTTGGTGTGAAAACCACCCCTCCTCAGCCGTGGGTCTCTCGCTGATTATTTACAATGTCCAGCAAAACAGCAGAGACAAACAAAGCTGATTAACAACTTTAGGTCCACATCAGCCCCACTCACTCCTGTACAAGGCAGCTCACACTGTCCTGCTTTTTTTCCAGCACCGCTCCCCCCAGAAGGTCCCAGACCCTGCAATGCTCGCTCTACCAGTGGACAGGCACCTTCAAGCAGAGGACCATTTCATCCCAAGACATCAACCCTGCAGCTAGATGTAGAGAGGAAAAGACTCTACAGACAGCAAAGGCCTCCTGGAATCAGAGGGAATAAGACGATTCTCAATCAGCTGCATCCAAAATAGATCAAACTGTAGGACCGGGGTCTAATTCAGTAAAATAATAAAGAAACATGCTTTGATTAAAATCATATATATTTTTTCTTTGATTAAAATCATATGTATTTTTTAAAAATAATCTCTCCCTTTTTTTTTTTTCTTTTTAGAAACCTCTGTGATTGCTGCACAGGGAAAAAACCCATGAAAATCTATTTTACTTTCTACTATCAGAAATTTGGACACTTTATCAGGCTGCATATTGAAAACAGCTTTCCTGTCCTCACTTTTGCTTCCAGGCGCCCTGCAATGCCTTATCTTTCAGACTTTTGTGCAAAAGCTGAATACTGCAAGGCCTGAGCACCAAGAGGAACAGATGAAAGGGAAGGAAGAAGGTTGGTTTTTAATGGATTGGTGCACATATTTATTTCAAATTACTGCTTGTTTGGGAGCTTTTGGGGGTTTTTTTAAGGTTTTGTTAACATTGTTTCTTACCAAAAACTGAATCCGAGACCAAACGACATAGGCACATTACAGAAAAAGCTAAATCACTTAAATCGCAGTGTGCTGATCTGTCAGCAGTGCACTCCAGCCAGCAGGAAGGTTATAGTTTTATGGGCACCAGAGCTGTCACTTGTGGGCAGAAGAAGTGACCTGTGGTCCTTCCAGCCCAGTGTGATGTCTCCAGCAAAGGCCAGACCAGATGCTTCTGTAAGAGATCAAACGAAAGAAGACAAAAGGAAGACACAACTGTAAACAGTTACAGGGCAGCCTCAATTCAAGGGAAGTTTCCTCCCCAAAAGCTGGCTGCTGGCATATGCTCTGTTCTCATGGCAGAAGGCATTTAGCAACATCTTATAGGATTAAGTCCTAAAACTCCACTCTCCAGTATCAATGGGGCTAGAGAGCTGGAATCTTTTTTTTTTTTAGCAGTATTATTATTTAAAAGCACATCTTTTTGCTTCTCTTTTCTACCTGATGGTGCTTGTTTTTATGGTGTGTTTGCTAACCAGGTCCTGGAAATACAGAGCTTTCGAATTGAAACCTTCTACTTCTTACTGAGTGAGCCAGAATGGACAATTTCCACACATGTTCTGAATATGTATCTGTATAATATCTCAACTCAAACCCTGCCCATCCCCGAAGCTTCATCGTGGGGTAGAGCCTGCATTCATGGCACGGGCACACGAATAGATGGCAGCTCGCTCTCCCTTTCCCGCAGCACCAGCGCGGCTGCTGCCGAGCAGGACCGGGGGATGCAGCCCTGAGAGCAGGCAGCGGACACGCCGCTTCGTGTTTTCTGCTCACAATTGGCAGCTTCCTCCACCCACCCAAACAGACCCTGCCATGTTTTTTAAAATGCAGTCAGCAGCTGGAAACTAAGGCAACTTCTGTCTCCTATTGAAAGTCTCCCAGCAAAGCCGCAGCCTTCGCTGGACCACCCTGGGTCATGTAAATTCAGCAGATTATCCATCCCTAACTCTCCTCATCTATCACCCGCCTCTGTTATCGATCTGCTCCTCTGAGCAAGCGGGGCCCGGGCTGGCCGTTGCTGAGCCCTGCAAATCCGGCCAGACGCGCGTGTGACTGCCTGGGCGAGCGAGGGGGACGGGTTCAATAACGGCGGGTTCCTGCCACCCCTCCGCCCCAGCCCGGCTGATCTATGGGCTCGGCAAAGGCAGCATTCAAAAGCAGAATGAGACTTGGCCATAATGCCACAGGACTTGATGTAATCCCATGACACTCGGCTTTAGAGGTAATATTGCCAGCCACCAGCTGCCAGCAAAGGCTGGGAAGTCACTTCCACTGCCCAGTGGAACAGATTAAATGCCTTCTTTCCATCCATGGGATACCGACAGCCCCTCGGCCAACCGCCCGCTCCTCCATTTTGTAGATGAAGGCTGGGAAGTGCCTATCTCCCTGTGCCCTATTTGAGCTCTTTGCCAGAATCACATAAAATCCCAAGACTCAGGACTATAAAACTCCCCCATTTCAAACCCAGCTGACTCACAGCTGAGCTGAATTCTCCAATTGGTTTCACCCAGGCAAGCCCTGAAACACAGTCCAGCTGCAAAGCTCAGCAGAACACAGCCCTCCACCTGGGGTCAAAGCCCTAAACATTTCCCTCGTGCCACCTGCACTGCCGATCTGCATTCTCATTAAGTTCCCATGCTTTAATTGAGAAATAAAACTGAAAGATGAACCGAGTGTAATCACACCAGTCACCGCTGGTTCCTCTCCTGCACAGCGAGGTCTGCCATAGACAACTCACCCCAGTGGGGTGCTCATTCTGGGAGCTGGAGAAAACCACTGAATTGGGAATACTGTTAACAATTTCACTACTGATCTTTCAGCAAATATATGTACCTGTGATGCTTATTCATAATCTCAAACTGCTCTCCACATGTCCCAAAGAGATGACAAAAACCTTACACATCTATGCAGCTGCCAAAACCTCTTGCTTCCCCCAACTTCTACAATGCAGCTGAGTATTGTTAATATGAAAATCTTTGGCCTATTGATCACTCAAAATATGAGGGTGACAAAAATGCATTGAATTTAACATAAAAATAAACAACTCATGGCTGCTGTATTGACTGTATTATTCACATTATGTTTTAATTCATTCGCCATTCAGGCAGCACCTGCAGGCTTTCACCAGCTGTGTCAGACCACTTCGAAGCCCAAGCCGGGGAGCCCTCTCTTGCTGCAAGCAATTGGATCTCCACTGCAGACACTGGAGAGGGAGAACACCACCCTGCATGGTGCAAAAACTTTAAACTATGTGTGGTGGTGCTTCCTTTCAGGCACTAAACAGTGTTACGGGCCATGACTATGCCTATCTTGGTTTCAAAGTCTGAAAGAACAAGGAAGCTAACCCATCCTTTGGAAGGATATTCAACAGCCTCACAGGTCTCGGGTTGACTAACCCAACCCTAACCCTACGCCGATGGTTTCGTTAGGCATTGACAACACGTTCACGACGTTGTACCTCAGCCTGGATTTCCCCAGACCCCATGCCACCACTATGCAGCACACACCAGATCATCTTTCTCCCTGTTAGTCCAACAGGCCAAAAGCTTTGCACACACTAAGGGGTCCCAAAAGTTGCCTGTGGATGGGGAGAACACAGAAAACTCTGCACCACCTCCAGTCCTTCTCAAGGTACTGGAACAGCAGGGCCCTGGGGAAGAAAGGCCTGACTTCAAATGGAGAGATGGGGTTGGGACCCCACCCCATGTCACACCAAGCACCACTAAAACCAAAACAAACCAGGCAGCCCTGGAAGTCATAAGAATGAGAGGCACGATTCCCCCTTTCTAACGATGCTTTTACAGAAACCGTTCCACTGTAAAACTTTATGATTTGAATCTTTATAGCTGCCAGCAGAGCACATGTTCACTGCCTTAAATTATAACTTAATCTCAACAGAATTTGTGCTTTCCAGCACTCTGTGGATAGAGTGAAAGATGAGAGGCAGAACTTCATGCCTGCTGCCCACCTGTCTCCTTGGACCACGACCTCCAGAGGTGCTGCTTGCCAGGGTTCAGCTGCAAGCCCTCCAACCAGCTCCCCTCTGGAGATGCTCTGCAGCACAAGCATTTCAGCAGCACCTTGCAGCACAGGGACAGAGCTGCCTACGGGGCACTGCTACGGTGCTCTTCATCACCATGATTGCTAAAACACTCAAATGGAGGAATGTGGGTATCGATAAACACAGCCAAGGGACAAGTGGAGATAAGGCAGCAGCATCCCGGCCACGCTTTGTGGGACCAACACATCCTCCCTGGCAGGCTCACAGATGCTCACTGCTAGTGGAAAGTACCTGGGGCAGTCCTTCCAAGAGCAGAAAAAGACCACATCTGCAACTGCTGCTGTCACAGATTCCATGTATAGCAGTGCCCCAAAGCACACCACCTTCCAGTGGGTAACAGTATGTGCTCTGTCTCCTAACACATTTGCTCTCTGCAGCAGCAGTGCTGGAAAGGCTGAGCATCCTCCTGTGGCCTCTGACCTGCCTTCCCCACACAAACACCTCGCTCAAAAGAGTCACGCTGGTTATTGCTGGCTTTTCTAAAACCTTGTTGCACATCTCCAGAAGCAGAAGTTGCGGTGGCAGAAACATAAAGCGGTGTGTAAATCTGAGTTTAATCCTGGAAGAAGCCCATGCCTTGTGTGCCTGCTTGCACATAGCAAGATGGCAGCAGAGGAGAACGCTGGAAGGGAACTGCCATCCGTAGGGAAGAGTACACCAGTTTGAAGTGGGAAATGGGGACATTTTTCTCAATTCTTTCTCATCTTCAACAACAAGGTGGAAAAGTCCAGTCAATCAATATAGCAGTGAAATTTGTAACCCGGGTAACCTTTAAACACTAAACAATGTCATACAAAACTAAAACAAACTACACAAAATCCCAGTTAGGCATCAAATTTGCCCTGGGTCAGCCAGATTAAGAAAACAGAGATAAAAGGCTTCAGCATCCTACTGTACAGAGCCCTCACATTCTTCCTGCTGGGACCTGGGTACCTGTGAGAGACGATCCTCCTCGGGCAGCCACACTCCACAGCTCAGATTTTGTGAGTGCTCTGGCCACGTGACCCTCCTAGGTGCCTGGGGTCACTGTACGCCTGCATCTCCTAGACTTGAAAAACATTCAAAGGCCATCTCTCTAGCTGCACTCCTTGCTTCCAATCCCTGCACAGTTTCTTCATACCTTTCCCCTTTGCATCTTCTTTCCTTTTCTTCTAGTGGAAGGAACCACTCTCTCCCTTCTTCCAGTTGATAAACTTACATGGAACTGATAAACTTACATGGAACTGATAAACTTACATAATAAACTTACACGGAACCATTTTTTTGCTGCCAGTTGCTGATCGTGCACTTTAATCTGCCATGCCTCTTGTTTACCAGAGCATCTCCCCATCCTCCAGGTTACCTCAGCACTGAGCCTCCCCAGAAACTGGACTGCATCACAAAGCCACGCAGATGCAGAAGGGTGAATGAGAGGTTATCTGCTTCTTTCTGTCCAAAAGCGGAAACAGCTAAATTTAACACATTCCTGAAATAATTCAGCTCAATTTGCTCCTGAAGCCTAACTGTGCTCCCCGCTCCCTGGACAGCCTATTGCATCACTTTGCCACCCCCACGCTAGAAATAACAGCTGACAGAAAAGCTTCAGTTTAAGCTCTGAACTTCTTGCCTTCCTTGCAGTTGGCACATCTTCCCACTACACAACCTGCCATGCCCACCCAACACGCCATTCTGAAGTGGGGGTGGATTTCTTTTCCACCCTGCTAAGGAGAGACCGACCTGGCCACCCTGGCCATCTTTGTCTTACTGGGCTATAGCTGAAATGGGCATCGACAAGAAGAAATAACAAAGGGAACAGCCTCCATTTTCTGCAGGCTATAAAGAATTTATGAATAAATCTGTCAAGCCTTTTAATTTCCTTTTTCCCTTACTCTAATCTTCTCATTTTTTCTAGGGGAGGGGGGTGCAGAGCTCCTGCAGGCAGGATAAGAGGCTGCTCTTTAGGAGCTGAAGTTTCTCGCTCAAACTGGACGTCTAGTACCTGGCAGACCTCACCTTTTCACAGAGCCACATGTGACTAAGAGCTTCCCTTTGATGCTTTCTCCTCTGGTTCTTTTAGGCTGTGGTCCAGTAACTTTCCTTCTTTAAATGAAGGCCAGGGCAATTTTGTTTCCTGACTTTTGAAGAGCTTTTCCTCTTCTTTCTTTGATCTGTGTAGTGAATTTCATCTCCCAGAAGAGCAGGATGAGTGTGTCTCCTTGCAGCCTGGTTCCGGACAGCCAGGATTTGATTCATTGATT
>WUAM01000431.1:91731862-91748259 GCA_024336885.1 Actenoides hombroni | reverse complement strand
AAAAGTCCCCCTTAAAAAAATGGTGGCTTAAAGGTTGTGTTAAAAAAAAAAAAAAAAAAAAAAAAAAGTAAGGAATCAAAAGCAAATATTTTGTTGACTTCGGTAAAGGCATTGCTTTCATGTGTCCTATTTTCCAGATGTTCCCATTTTCCGAACAGAAACAGGGCACACAGGACACTTTGGGGCACTTCTGTCTCTTGTGCTCAGGGGCAGCTGGCAGGCTGCAGGTTCCCACAAGAGCAGCCCAGAAGCGAGGCTAAAATATACCCCGTTGCACATAACCCCTGGGATGGAGAAAAGGCTGCACGGCAGAGGCTGCTGCTGTCGCGTTCCCAGCAGGTCTGCGACACGCTGCCGGCTGCAGCCGCTGTTGGTGCAAAGCCCTTTGGCCAAGCCTGTGCTGGTGGGGCAACAGAGCTGCTTTCCACGGGGCTCTGGCCATCTCCTTTCCTTTCCAGCTTCCATAGGCTGCCGTGGCTTGCACGGAGGGGCCGTAGCGCAAATAAGTGTCTAGGATGCTACCAGCTGCCTCTTTCAGCCTCCCCAGGTCCTGAATCCCCTTCCTTCTCATCCCGTGGCTCTAAGTGCAATTGCATACAAGAAAACCCCTCTCCAGGCTTGTTCTGTTTTACAGACTGCCTGATGGGATTATCTTTCTTGTCATTTTGAAGCTTGTATAAGCGTGCGACTTACACCACTCAAGCTAAATCACACTCAAGGCACTTTGTCTGTCTAAATTGTTTTGAGGACCAAGGCGTTTATTTACAGATCATGTTATTTATTTAGTAAAAAATAAATTAAAAAAAAAATAAATTCTAGATTAAATAGAAGAAGTAGGAAATAAGGCCAGTGCAGTCAAGTGGCAATATCCTGTGGAGCAGTTAAGTGCCACATAGAAATCATCTTAAATACGGTGAAAACTGCACTTTCTGGTCTCAGATCACACAAAGAAAAGGCAACTTATTTGGACAGGCACAGTCTTCCTGGGAGGTAACACTCACTTAGATATTGCAGTGATGACAGGCAGCCTAGACATAGCCAAGACAGGTAGATCGATTATTCCTGTAGCAGTAACCTTGGGGCAATATTTGTCTGTCATAACCCCAAAGCAGATCAACTAACATTTAGGGACTAATCTGATGCCCAGTCCAGTCAGTGCAAATTTTTCCATTTATTTACTTCCATGGCTGCTGGATCAGACCTTTTGGGACTGCAAAATATCATACAGGCTCCTCTTGCCACTGGAAAAGCAATAAATGTGCAAAGAGCAGAAGTCAGGAACAGCCAGGTGGAATGTGGCCGTGGGTTTATTGAGTAACAGAAACATCACCCCGAGCTGGAGGGTGGCGGTGCCTGTGCAGGGGGGGGTGTGTCAGTGGCACACACAAGCCCCTTCCTGCACTAGCTTTGTGCACAGCGAGCACCAGTTTGCTACAGGAATGCAGCGGCCGCAAGCCCATTACGGGGGCACATCTCTACCTCCACACTGGGAAACTGGTGGTAGTCACGGGGCACAGGGGTCACCTGGAGCATCACCACCCCGCACCTACAAGCAAGGATGTTTTTCAAAGAGCAACTAGATGAGGCCAAAGTCTGCATGCATTCTATCCAGTATGCATCCAAATGCCAGAGCTGCCTTTCTGGGGTCTAGTCTGGATTTTAAGAGGGTGGCAAATAAATAAATAAATAATTGCTCATCACGGATGGGACTGTGTGCTTTAAAGTGCTGCAGCAAGGTCTGAGAATCCACTTATTTCTGAGTGAAGATGGATACCTCAAGAGGTTCTCCTCACCAGTAAATAATTATATAAAAAAACAAACAAGTCCAGGTCTGTTTGAATTAGAACAAAATCTTTCTTTAGAAAAGTGAAGTGATTAAGCAGAGGAGGAGCTGGAGATGACAGCTGGTGTCTGCAGCTCCGGCTGAGTCACCTTCACTTGCCAAGGCCCCTCTCTCCGGGAAGTGCTGTTGCTTTTTTTTTTTTTTCCTTTAACCCTTTGAGATTCCCAGGAATGATTTGTCACCGGGGTTATTAGCATTTCTCCCTTGATATCGACAGCTTGTCTTTCCTCCTTCTAACCAGTGAGTGATTTCCTCACACGCTCGCCAAATATAGCCAAATCACCATGGTAAACGTATCGACAGAATCATATTAACAGCTGCTGAGCATTTACAGGGCCGTAAGTTATACAAAAAAAGAAGGGAGGAGAACACACATGGAAATAAACCAACTCTGATAAGCAGTGACAAGCATTTATTTAGGAGTCACTCGATGGAAATATTTTTTTATGCTTTAATTGCTAATTACAGGCTCCTACAGAAGGGTGGCTTTGGACAAAATTATCTCTTTAAACTGGAGCACTAAGCCAGCAATGAGCACATCCTACCTGGATGTATCTTAGGGAAGCAGGAGAAGGAGGATTTATTTTTAAACTGCTGCCCTTGTTTAAATCAAGATTGAAGTTCACAAGTCAAAGTTACAACTCTCCCGACTTACCAAATGAGGACTTTTCCAGTTTAAAGTCTAGGTAAAAGCTGAAAACAGAAAAAGAAGCCTTTTAAAAATCCATTTGCTGGGGATGCCTGAGCCATGGTCCTTCTGTCCCAGCTGGACACTGCTGGGCTGGGTTTTGCCAGCCATGCGTTCACCAGCAGCCTTGGTTTGTAGAAGTGTTTCTCTGAGTGCAGGCTGAGAGATACTGGGGCTCACAGAGGGGCCCAAAGGAGCCTCCAGGCAGGGGGGAGCAGCTGGCAGCATCCTCGCTCCTCTGCTTTGGCCACCTGGAGCCAGGAGCAGAGCCTGGAGAGAAAACAACGCAGCCAGGGACACCCGTGCTTGGGCGGGGACCTGCAAACTTCCATCAGTCCCAGCACCAGGCCAGACCCCCCTGCATGGGGCAGAGCATGGTGTGCAGCCCATCATCACCCCTCTGGGCAGAGCATGGCCATGCAGCCCATCATCACCCCTCTGGGCAGGGCATGGCCATGCAGCCCATCGCCACCCCTCTGCCCTGGCGAAGAGAGCTGATGCTAACTCAGAGGGCTGCTGGAAGTCAGCCTTTCTTGTCCTGCTGGCCTTCCTGGGCACGTTGAGGACACGCTCACCACCCCCTCCCTGCCTCCTCACTCAGGGGTACCGGTTTATTAGGGACACACAAACAGATATGTGTAGGATTCTCAACACTTCCTCTGAGCCACCAAAAGTCCAGGATTGTTTCTGAAAACAGTCTCGGGCTGTGACAGTGACCCCCTGCCCCCATTCCAGCCCTTTCATCCCTGCTCCCATTTCCTACAGACAATCCCACCACCTCTGAGGCTCCAGCACCCGACCCCAGTGTCCTGAGCTGCTCTCATTTTACAAGCTGTGGGTATTAAGTCCTTTCCATTTTCCCTGCAGGCTGCTGCTCCTGGTTTTCTCTGCACTGTTAATATCTTTAGGTATAAAGGCAGTGTCTCGTGGGACAGAAGAGCAGTTTGTTTCTCATCCCCATGTCATGAACACGAGACAGTCACTGGTGACAACATGGAGGCCTGTGAATTCATTTAACATAAATCAGCCTGGCTTTGTACACCTGCAGCACCCCAGGCTGCTGCTCTCTCCTGACTGGTGGACGAGGGGAAGGGGGTAAAGAGAAGGGGAAGATCACATGGGGTCCAGCTCAGAAGCACCAGGCATTTTTAACCCTTTGAGATTCCCAGGAATTCCTCAGGAGCCAAAGCGTTCCGCTCCGAAGCAGCTGAGGACTGGTCGGAATTACCGAGGAGAAATCAGCACCCCCTAAATCTTCCACCACACCAATCTGCACAGGACACAGACCCTGCTCTGCTCCCAGGGCAGCCACCCACCTCCCCCCGGGGCTCATAAAAGTAAAACTAGCTTTCTTAGTTAGTTCTAATTGTCACTTGTCACCAGTGCCAGTGACACCAGTGTGCAAGGTCAAGCACATAAACAGGGCTTGTTGTGCTGAGCGAAGTGCAGAGACCCGCTGGGAACTCCCTCCCAGGAAACCTGGATGCAGAATGTCAAGGCTGCTGCAGCCAGGCCTGCAAGCAGCAGGTATCTGCTGGGGCGTGGGCTTGGGACCTCAAAGCAGAAAGAGGAGATGGAGCGTTTCTGCTGCAGGGGACATTCCTAGTTTGTGCCTCAGGCACTTCACCAAGATGCCTGGGTGAGCAACCCCACGACACCACTGTCCCTTCATCACCAGCAGTGACAAGCTGCACTGCTCACTGGAAGGGCCCAGGCTGCCCCAGCCACATGAGGAGGGCAGGGCTGGGACCCTCCTCACCAAGAAGCATCCTCAGCTGCAGCACAGCCTGGGAGGCAGGACCCTCCTTGCACCAACCATTCCCACGCAACACATCTTCACCCGGCATGCAGGATGACTGAGCCCGAAGTGATGCACTTTAGTCAACAACCACAGCCTAGTTTGCATCTACAGCCACAGGACAAGCATTAAACCAACACTGGCATCATTTTTAAATGCACAGCTTGGGCATCCAGAGCTCTTACTGGGAGAGGTTACATCTGATAGCTGCTACTTCGGGATCTGCAAGGACTGCTCTGCCTCTCGAGTATTTGGGAAGCAGCCCTGAAGGACAGCATATCAAGCTCTCTCACTGCTTCCTGGAGTTAACAGACTCCTTCAAAGCTAATCCTTAAAGGATTGTTTCTCCTCACCGTGCTTGGACAGGACCTAATGGAGCTGATTTTCATAAAAGTTGTGCTCATCTGTGGGGCTTCCTCCTGCCAATGACAGAGATGGGATGGGGTGGGGCCTGGGCACCATGAACATGCAGAGACACTTGCTGAGACCCCAAAGCTGGCCATGCCTATTTATCCTGCTCTCTCTCCTGCAGCATCCCCTACCCTCATGAGAAATCCAGGCGAGAAGGATGGAGGCTCTGGTATGATTTGCCAGCTAGCAAAGCAAGGACAGTGATTTGGGGGAAGGAATGGCCATCATCTGAGACACAGAGAGAAGTCGTACCCAGGAAAAATGCTAATTTCGATCCCACCTACTTCACTCTGGCATTTTTCAAGCCAAACTGGGGGCTAGAATCAAAGTAACTACTCCTGCCTCTGCTGCTCACAGGTCTCCTTGCCGGCTTTGGAAAAATCACAGACCACACTACGAACAAAGCCCACAAAAACTTAGTGCAAAGCCTTTCTTTAAAAATTAGATTAAAAGGCGCTGTAGTTCTTCATTTCTTCCCTCCAGCCACCTTCCCCATTCAGCTCCTTACCCTCACACATGCCCTTTCCTTCCCCAAACTCCTTCGTTCAACAACAACAACAACAAAAAAACAGCAAAAAGAAAAGCACCCATGGGAAAAGATGCACTGTCCTGCTCCATCTGTCCTTAATTCCCCACACAGCTCTGCAGACCTCTTTTGAAGCAGCCCAACTGACAGGCAGTGGGGCTGCAGAAGGATCACCCCAGCCCTGCACGCCAGGGTCAGGGTATTTGCAAGGCTGAGTTCAGCCCTCCATGAACTCTGCTGTAAAACCTCTGCAGAGAGGCTCTGCCAGCAGCTCTCTGCTTTCTCCTGCAGAAACCCTGCCCTTGTGTTTTCTGTACCTAGGCTTCCTCGTGCTCCTTTCAAGCTGTTCGTTGGCAGGTCCACAGAGCTGGAAAGGGGCAGGGTAGGTCAACAGAGGCATGAGTGAGACAAAAAGCTAATTAAACAACAGGCAGCCCTTGCGTAGAGAGCAGAGAAGCGTCCAAGGAGCAGCAGCTGGGGGGACACCAGTGCCAGTGCCACCACTGCACACCATCTCCTGCACCCCCACCCCTCCAAGGATGTCCGTGTGAAGATCCAAGCCATCGACACTGCCACGGCTCTAGGCAAGCAGCGTGCCAGAGGGGAAAGGACCCCTGCCCTGCTCCTGCACCCCGGCACCCTGCCCAGCTTCATAAAATAAACTCCTTAAGGCAGGAGCTGTGAAAGAGGGGGGAGCCCCCTCCACCCCCAGGGAGTTAAGCATCTTAGAAGGTAGATTGGCAAAGATGACAGACAGATGGACAGACAGTACCAAGCAGCATAGGAAGACCCCAACAAGCAACTGGGCTGTGACTGGGAAAGCCTGCTCTGGCTGGAAGGCTGAACTTCAGCTCCCAGCTTCTCCCGGCCGTGCTCCCCACAGGTATGCCCAGGATGGACAAACCTCCCCTTTCTGATCTTGGGGGGGCTCTTTTTTCACCTGGGATCAGCATGGTGCCTACAGCAGCGAGGCTGCCCTGGGCACAGCGGCTCCCCAGCAGTGACAGTGTCACCCTCCTACCACTTGCCAGGGCAAAAGCAGTCACCCTGGGGACCCAGACTGACAGGGGATAGCATGGGATGGGATGGGATGGATGGGATGGGATGGGATGGGATGGGATGGGATGGGAGGGGATGGGATGGGATGGGACGGGATGGGGGAACAGAGCAGTATCACCACTCTTCCTCCCTCCAGTTTGATCTCAGCACCATTAAGCTGACCCTTTGGGCCCACAGATCCCAGGTAGTAGCATTATGGACCCAGGAAAGAATTGCACAGTCCTGCTCTTATTCACTCCTCCTTTCCAATGACAGCTGAGGTGCTGTGGGGTCCCTGAGACCTCTGCCTCAGTACTTCAGCAAGCTTCTCCTTTACTCTGTTAAATCAGTGGGTGGCCCGGAGGTGCAGAGCTATGATCACTGCCTCTGGAGAGCCACATGGGGTACCCAGGGCTACACACTCCCTGTCAGCTCATTCACACCTCTCACTGATGCAGTGTGGTGTCCAGAGACAGGCTGGGACAGCTCCTGGGAGCAGGACCCGCAGAGTTTGAAGGACTTACACCAGGTCAGAGCCAGGTCTGTCTGTGCACTGGGGAAGCACCCTCACGTCATTGATCTGTGTCACCTCCAGCATCTCCCAGCTTCCGGGTAAGGAAATACCAGTTCATCTAACCCCAAAACATCACGGCTTTGTATTCAGGCAGCTGGGCTTAACCAAAGGACGACAAAGGGATAGGAAGCCATTTAAAAGGAGAGACTCAAATGGATCAACGGAGCCACCCTGGACCAGCACATAAATATCTCCTTAGTGACTCAGCACCCTCACCCAGCAGCTCTCCCTCCTCCCAGCAGAGCAGGGAGCAGGTTCCCGGCACCCCACAGCCAGGACTCATCTGCGAGGGGTGATGGTGCTACTGGGAGCCGGAGCAATAGGAGAAATGCTATCGCCAGAAGAAATCTCCATCAGCTTCCATAAGAAGCGACCTCTGGAGACCGAGTGGGGCACCTGCTATGGCCCCTGCAGAGCTGGGAGTGCAGAAGTCACCCCAGGGCTTCTCCAACCCTCCGCAGATCAGCCGGGGGAAATGCGGTACCCAGGGGCACGGGCCGAGGATGCCGAGGCAGGAGTTTGCTAACGCCAGACACCCTAAAAGCTGTTCAGGCCGGCTGTGCCAAGAGTTGCCTTCTTCGCGTAAGAGAGCTCCCTCTAGGTCGGACACTCGGGTACTTCAGAAGGCACCGCTCGGGTTGGAGTCCACGCTCTGCCCCGATGCCTTCACCTCCAGCGCAACGCCCGTCGGGCAGGGACCCCAGAGAACAGGAGGGCTGCTCTCTGCCCTCACCCCGGGCTTCCTGCTGCAGGCATCGACTGCCCGAGGCCTTCTGTGCTCTGTGCACACGTGTGTGTGATGCATGTGCCCTCGTGTGTGATGCGCGTGCCCTCGCGTGTGATGCGTGTGCCCTTGCGTGTGACGTGCGTGCACTCGCACGTGTGATGCGTGCGCCCTCACAAGTGATGCACGTGCCCTCACGCGTGTGATGTGCGTGCCCTCGTGAGTGTGATGTACGTGCCCTCACGTGTGATGCGCGTGCCCTCGCGTGTGATGCGTGTGCCCTCGCCTGCGCCCATAACCGCAGGCCCTCGGTGTTTCACCCATCAGAGCTCCTCAGCTGGAGCTGCACCGGGGCAGGAGCTGACCCACAATTTCTCCAGCCCTGGACCCAATCTTTGAAAGACTTATGAATTATTCCGCAACCTGATGAGCGGGGGAAGTTCAGCAGAGGCTTTCAAATGCACAGAACTAGAAAAATCAGATGGAAAAGACTTAATGCCGGAAAATGCAGGACTGTTCCCTGCAGTGGGATCCCAGGAGCTTTATGCAAAGTAGTTTTAAACCTTGAAGTCTTTAATACAACTTCCTGTTTTATTTTATTTTACCGAGACCGGTATTTACTAATAAATATGCAGCTCGCTGTATACAGAACAGCAGGTAGCTCCCATTTACAGCTGTATATAACTGACTGCAATATTCAACTCCCTTACTCTGCTATGCAGCATAATACTCACAATAAAACACATACCATATTTGCATCCGTGTCCGTGCTACTATTCCGGTACGTGACACACATTAAGAAACAAATTTAGAACACAGAAAAGAATTTACTATTTACACAAAAAAGATGCGTTGGGATTTTCAATAAGTTCTAGCATAATACAGCATCATTTTTATATCTTGCCTGCTCCCTTGGCCTGGCTGATTTAATAGGTCTTTTCTCTCTCTAACCATACGCCTGTAGGTTGTATATAGATTTTTAAAACCATAATGTACGGTGCCAGGGTGTCTTTATAAAACTTCACCATAGACATGTAAGGGTTGTCAGGATGACTCGGTCCGAGGCCATCCAGGCCCATATCCTCCTCCAACAGCGTTGCCCATTACCATGGATCAGGCTGACGATACCATAGACTACAACCTCGGGTTACAACCAGGTGGGTGCCAACAACACTGCCCGTGTGTAACTGCCTAGAGCGCAGCGGACAGGGAAATGGCATCGTCCTTGCTAAGAGGGAAACTGACGTTGGGGGATGGAGATTTTTATATATATATATGTATATATAAAAAAAACCCCTTATATATAACTCGATGGAGATTTTAAATGAGCCATCAAGAGCCCTGGATAGCACCATCACCCGCTCCAGCCCTTGCACCCACCACACAGCCCTGCCAGGCACCAAAGGCCGGGCCGTGAGCTGGGGGATGCTGCCCTGGGAAGAGTTAACGGTGGAGGTCTCCAGCCCCAGCGCTGCAGGTGTCTGCTTTTAATTCTATGCTGCTCTTCTCCCAAACAGCCCAAGGATTTTCACCCTCCCTCCTTCTCCTTTAGAAATGAGTGTTTAGCATAAGAAGAGAGGCAAGAGGAGCCAGGGCAGCAGGGAGATCTCCTACAGCCCCTTCTAGGCAACCTGAGCAGGCGGGAAAAGGCAGCTGGCTGGAGCCCAGCGACAGAGCGGGGACCACGGGACGAGTCTTTTCACATCTGGTTAAGTACTGCTAAACCCTCCGACGAGCCGCCTAATTATTACAACACTTCTGCCGAAAAATTAACGTGCTTGGCTGGCTGCACTGGGGCAGAAAGGGTAGGAAAGCAGCTGTCAGGATGCGGGCAGCAATGGGAGAACCAAGAGAAGTGGTTTGAGGCAGCAGAGGAGGGCAGGGAGCTCTGCCCGAAGGGATGCTGCTGAGAAGACAGCCTCCTGCCCGCTGTCTGTGCTGCACGGCCCTCAGGAGAGGACAATGCCAACAGAGGAGTTACTCTGGCAAGGGCAGCCCTTGCAGAGGGCTGAACGGAGATGCCCTGCCTACCAAAATCGATAGAACGACCTGCCAGCATCCGCCAAAATATGTGATTATCCTGAGGACCCAACAGCAGGGCCAGGGCCAGGACCTGGGGCACTGGGCTCCCCTCTGCCTGGCCTCTGCTCATTTCCCCTTGCTGAGTCCTCATTTCAGTAACTTCCACAAAATCCAAGCATGGCACCTTGTTTCTGTAGGTCTTTATAGGTCCTATAGGTCAGGTACCACTGAGGGAGCATCATTCATAGTCACATCTCCTTGCAACACCCATTTAAAAGAGGCTGTCGAAGGGACGTCAGTAGCTCATGGGAACTGTTCCCCCATCACAGACGGCTCTACATCGGGTTATCAACAGTGTGCCAGTGGGTAAGCCTCTTTCTGCTACAGGGGCGGTGGCATTAACCTCTCTCCCTAGCCAAAAAGGTGGGCTTGTTTCCCAAGAGGTGTCCGAGTACACCCAGAGAGCTCAGCAAAAGCAGCAGCCCGCTGGGTGCCTTTTACCCACAGATATTTGATGAAATTAATGACACAAAAGTAAGTATAAAGGCTAAGACAAATAGAACTGGCAACAACTTGAACCTTTGGCCTGTCCTTTGAAAATCTCTGGCAAGTCTCAAATCTTCTTGATCTGCTCACTAAAGGGATGACTGTCCCACAATTATTTTCCAAGCATTTGTTGGCAAGTTGTAGGAGTAAAAAGGCATTTCACTGAAGCTGTTAGTACAAAAGCTCAGCTTCAGCCAGGGCCCTGGACTCCACTTCAAATTATAATATTTTAAGTACCTGAAAATAAATATTTTGTCAGCTGCTGAGAATTAAGAAGTAGCTTCGACCTTTCAGAGAGGGGAACCCTGTGGAGAGCAGCGAGGCTCAGAGAGTTAGCTGCAAAACAAGCTTTGCCCAAAGCCATTCAACCTGTCTAGCACACACACAGCCTCCCCTCCTGTGCTTCCAGCTCCTCGGAGCTGCCCAGAGCCTTTCAGGGCAGGATGGGCTCCCTTCGCCCAGCAGCTCCCTCCCAGCTGGGAAGCGGGCGAATGAAAGACCCTGGAGCAGCACTTTACTATAAACTGGGTACTACAAGCAAAAGGAGCACCCCAGAGACAGCAACAACAGCGTGTCAAGGCTTCCTACTAAGAGTTGCCAGTCAACTCCTGTGTAGCTCCTTGGTGCTGTTATTTCATGCTGTACCACACAGCCCAAGGAATTTTATCCACAAGGATTAAAAAGGTATGCTTTGGTTTTGTAGCATCTGCCCACGACCAAGCACCTGGGTACCTACCGATCACCTCTGGGACCTCCGAGCCCCAACGAACACCGTTTGTGCTCCAACGATGGCAAAAGGAACCTGCACAAAGCAGAACATCTCTGGTTTTCCAGCAGAGCTCAAACAGTTAAATCCTTCTCCCTTCCCCCCAATCTTTCTGCCTTTGGCCTTTAGATCAGCCCTGGTTGCCAATGAGGACTCATCGAAACACCACGAGGCTGGGCCTGTCAGGAAGGAAACCAGCGCGTCCAGAGTTTTGTTGTTCTAAAGACTTTTTTTTTTATATTTTATTTTACTGCTCAGGAAGGAAGCCAGAGCCTGCGCTTCGACTCCAAGAATGTCGATTACTCATCCTTCCCTGCATTATTTCTTTTATCTCTCACTTTTATCTACCTTACTCCAAATTTTTCCCCCAGTTCTTTCTATACCATTCCTAGCCACTGCTTTCAGCTGTTCAGCCAAGTTTCATTAAAAAAAAAAACAACAAACCTGGCAACTGTTTCTTTAGAATAAAATTCCAGTGATAATGTTTATTAAACAAGCCTCCATCCCTCCTCCCACGCAGCCTTTTCAATCCTGCTGTAACCATCTGGGTACCGCCGCTATAACCACTGCCCTTGGACCCCAGCACCGCTGAGCTGCGAACACAAGCACCCTCCGCATGCGGCTGTGCTACGGGAATATCGTAACCCCTGCTTTGGTAGCGGGCAATGAGAAATGACTCTGCTTGTCCAAGGTCAATAGAGTCCACAGCACAAGCACAACCTACGCTGAGGGCTTTGCCCAGGCAGCCCTTCCCTCTTCCTGCTCCACACGGCTGCCAGGAGAAGGCACGCTCAGCTCTGCCGATAAACGTGCCCTTCAGCTTCAAACCCCCCCACCAGTCACGTCAGAAATGTGCAACAAAAGTACAATAATTGGTATGTGAGGGGTTGATGACACATTTCCTTAGCTGCAAAAAAACACGGGTCCTGGATCACCCAAACGTCAAGGAACCACCTGAGTACATAGCAGAGAGACTATCAGCAAGTGTTGTCTAACTGCCTTCTCCTCCCAGGCTCTGCAAAATCCATCGCACCACCCGGGGATTTCCTTTTCTTCTCTGCCCAGGTGCAGCTAACAACCCAGACACAGCTGGCAACATCTGGGAGGACACAGACCCAGATGTTTCTCATTGCCATCGTAACCTTCCCCAGCCTTCCCCCGGCCGTGCCTGCTGCTCGGGGTGGGCACCGCAGGGGGGGATGCATTTGCTCGAGGGCAGACTTGGGTCCTCACAGTGCCCCTGGACAGGTGACCAAAGCTGAAGCTTTTTTTTTTTTTTTTTAGTTTAAGGCCTCCTCTTCCTTGTGACGTGCTGGGGCCTGATTTGGACCACACCATACACAGCTTCCCCGGGCTACAACATCCCCAACACCTCAGCCACAAGCGAGTGAGGCCAATTCAAGTTCTTTCTGCCCAGCTCTGTCTTGCTTTAACACAACCCTCCCCTGTTTCCACAGTTAACGTGTTGTTCAGAGGGGGAAATAATGAGATGGTGGGAATGTTACTTCTGGCTAATGGAGAAAGGGATCTGCGAACTTTCACGGCTTACTTTTTCCAGTGTATCTCAGTCCTGATCCAAACATCATCACACTTATTTCAGTCCTGGATCCAGCACAGGACTGGACACAATACATTGGTCAAATTAAGACAGAAATAGCTTACAGCACTTTTCGACTTCACGCTCTCTCAAAAACCTCTTCAGAGCTTACTGACTTGTAAGGTCTGGTCCCCTGCTTCCCCCACTACTGCATCTCCAGGAGCCTTCAACACAGCTTCCCTGCAAACATTAGCCCCAAACCTCGAGGGAAGGCAGACTGCTGATCACCGTGCCTCTTCTGTAACCAGAACAACCCCTGGAGAGCAACGCTTGTGCACGGGAACCCAAACAGGCAGAGAGGAAGGAGCAGCAGAGGTCGTGACAACCAGCCCGGGCGCCGAGGCCGCAGGAGCGATGCCAGCAGTCCCGCACCCCGCTGCACGCTGAGCAAAGGGCAAAGCCGAGGGAGAACGAGCGGGGTTATGAGTTTGGCTGCTCATTCTCCCCTTCTCCTGTCTAAGGGGCACCTACTGTCGTCATGAATCCACTCAGGCTGGCAACTTTTTGATTGTGACCATCAAGTTCCCCTGCTCGTGCTCCGTGCGGGGTTACCCAGGTCGCTGATTGCTCCTCCATCTCTCCGGTAAAAAAAAAAAAAAAGGCCAGTGGTCAAGATGCCTCCTCAGGGAAGCTGGAGACAAGTGCCCAGGAGGCAAAAGATGGCACCCTGGCTAAGGACTTTACTGGAGGCTCACCTCCAACCTACAGTGCTGGTGATGGCAAGTGAGAATGGTTCTCAAGGAGAATAAACAAGAGAAGGAATCAAGCTTCTGCAGCTCCCTTGGCAGTGCTGTAACATTTGGCCTGGATCCCTCTGACCTGCACTAATACCCAGCACCCAAGATGGCACTTTCCACCCATCCACAGCCGTCAGGACCTCACAGAATCCTCCACGCTGCAAACAGCGATGAGGACACAAGGTTCCTTCCAGCGTGCACTGGCCAAAGGTTGGCCTGGGCATGGGGTGGCTGTCACAGCATGGTCAGACCGCTCTGATAAGGCTTTTGCTCACCCAACCCAAGGTGCGGCACCCAGGATGCCATTCACCCCCACAAGCCCTCCTCCCCATCAGGCACAAAATCCCTCGCACAGCCTCCGGCACAGCTCAGGGACTTAGGTGGGGCCCCTGGTAGGGAATTTTGTGGAGTTCCCCCCAAAACAGGGCTGGGACAAAAAACTGAAAGACATTTTTGATGTTGGAAGCAAGGCTGGAGGAGAAGGCAGAGCTGTAATCTGGTACCAGGCCCTGGCAGAGCTGTCATTCTCTACAACAAGGGATTATTATCCTATGGCTCCTCATAGTGAGGGATGTTGCAGGACAGGCAATTTCACATACTAAAGGGCTTTGCAACTTGCTTCCTAAAGTGCAGGGAAACAGCATCAAAACCAGACTAAAAGGTTGAGTCCTTTTTAATTAAAATTACTTTAATTTAAATCAGAGGACCAAAAATCCCAATAGAGAGAAAGGTGCCCGTCAGGGCAGTCCCCTGAGTTTTACCTTTTTGCCGTTCACTGCGGCCGGCGGGGCTGTCACGGGGACCCTTCACCCGGCACGTGCCTCACCTGAGGAGTTGCCCCAGCACTTTCTGCTTTAGTTTTCATCTGCTCAGGAAACCAGTTGTGCCAGCCAGCCCAGTAGCTGCTGCTGGACACGTCCCACCGCCCGCACCCTGCTCTGGGCTGCAGCAGCGTGCGCCTGTGGAGCTCAGGCAGGGCTGTGGGGCTGCACCAGCAAAGAGCTGCTGTGGGAAAGCTCTCGGGTCTTTCCCAATTAAAAACTTGATGTTGTTGCTGTGGCGAGGGATGGTTACCAAGAATCAGTGCTACGAGAATCAGTTTCCAGTTCTTCCTTTCAGGGGTGTCCAGAGACACTTAGTGCCTTCCTTTTCCCCCTGTAGAACAGCTTGGTGTTTGCAAGAAAAAGCACAAACCGCATTCTTGCCCTGCAATTCAGAGAGATCTTAGCCTCAAGTTATCAAAAAAGGAAGGTTTTAAAACAATACTGATTGGAAACAATGTCCCGCGTGAGGAAAAATATGATGGAAGCATCCCACACCTGAACTCCAGCTCCACTGGCCCCAGGGCTCCCTCCCCATGTAATCTGCATTTAAGGCAATAAACCTCTCTTTGCCTCACTCCCTCCCGGCATTGCTTTTCCTCCTCTTCTGTTGCTCAGATTAGTACTGCTGCAACTCAAAACACCAGCAAATGGTCAAAGGAGAGGAGAAAGTGATGGCTAAAGAAGAACCCCTGGCTTATCACAACCACCATCCATGTTTCCAAAAGACAAGGTGCAGAAGAGGCCAGACACAGACAGTACCAGAGCCACAGTACTTCTCCAGCCAGAGCTTCCGTTGGCTCAAGGGCTGGGGCCAATCTGCCCATCAAATATCCAATACCCAGCAGCAACAGGAAAATACTTCAGCACTAAGATGTAAAGAAAACTGAATTCAGGGCAATGAATTTGCCCTGAACATCTGTAACCCACGAGTTTCTAGACACAGGGATCGCTCAGGCCAGCAGAGCCAGGCAAGTAAACAGTGAGGCTGCATAAAAGGGGAGAAAGACACACACCAGTTAGCTGTGGAGATCTACCAGAACCCACACATGCCCTTCCTCAGAGGACACTGTGTGGGAATCTGAACGCACGTTAAATTTCCCAAATAGAAATCCATTATTCTTGAAGAATTCCAATTGCTCTGCGTAGATGAAAAAGGTCCTCAGATGTCCCCAAATCTGCTATTTCATCCTGAAGAAGAGAGGTGAAAAATTCATAGGCTATCAAGCAAACTGATGTGATCGAAGACCACCAGTGACATGGACTGCAGGATAAAAATCGTCACAGTTTGCTTGCAATGGCTGCTTTGCTTGGAGTGTGGTATTAAAAGAAAACAGCTTTGCCCCCACTATGAATTTGCATTAGAAATCCATAATAAAAAATAAAGCTTAATATTATACAAATGGGTACAGTTCTCTATAGTGCTCCTGATGCAGATTAAGGTTAGACAGATTTTAGATGACAGTTATTTACCTCAGTCTAACACCATGTATGTACAAATGGAATTTATTTTATAGCTGCAGATATTAGCCAGAAAAAAAAAAAAAAGGAGATGAGAGGAAATCTTACAGTCTCACGTAAAATATAATTATGTCTGTTTTCTGCTCCTTGGAAGGCAAACAAAGAGGGGAAAATGAATCTGCTGCTAGCATTTAATGGGACTTGTCTAAATGATAACAAACAAATAACAACCAGCAGCAATTCACAAACACCTTCACTTTTATTTTTTTTTCCAGGGGGGAATTGCGGAAACTCTAAGACCTTGTTGACTTGAACGCTTTCACTCCTAGAGAGCAGGATTAGGCCCCATGCCTGAGCACGTCTCTTTCCTTCTAGGCCTTCAAATTATCTAAGAAAGAGAAAACAAAAATCACTGATGTTTTTTCTCTCCCTCCTAAACTGTACCCCCGCTCCCCCCCTGCTTCTCCCAGTTCCTCACGCAGTCGTTGCCGATCAACCAGGAAACTGTTGCTAACGCTCGAATTTTGCAAGTTAGCAAGTAAAATAATAAAACAATGTTTTAACTGTCAGAGATCCTGGCTCGCACAGTGCACTTTGGTCATTTCCTTTAATAACTGCAGTTTAGCAGTAATGATTTATAATGGTTCATAATATTCTACTAACTGTACTATATTAATAATACTAATACTTTGCCCTTGCCTAGTGTCTTCTGTCAGAAGATATCAAAGCGGCACACGCCGCCGGGAGGGAGGGAAGGGGGGAATGAGGGAAGGGGGGAGGGAGGGATCACTGTTGCTTCCGAAGGGATCGCGAACCAGCGACTCTTAGCTGGGCCCAAGGTAGGG
>WUAM01000431.1:91718927-91731762 GCA_024336885.1 Actenoides hombroni | reverse complement strand
GGAGGGGGGAGGGGGGAGGGTGGGGGTCACTGGTCCCTCCGTAGGGATCGCGAAACTGCGACTCCGAGCTGTGCCCAAGGTCGGGATTCCCGGTCCCCAACCCGGCACGGCAGCCCCCGGGGCTCCCTTCACCCTTCTGTGCCCGCAGTCGAGCCTGATCAATGGGGATGGGGATTTAACGCGATTAATCCTTCTCGAAAAGCAGGGTTTGGGGGCCACAGCGTTGACGGGAACTCCTGATCGAGGCGGGGAGTTTGCCCTGCAGTTGTACGATAAATACCCTCGTGCCAGCACTTGGACACGCGGGCGAAAGAGGAGCGATAAATATCCACCGCGTCCGCGCCCATTTCCCCAGCAGGAGATGGATAAATGTGACACCTGGGCGTTGCTCGGCGCTCCGTGGACGGCGGGTACGAGCCCCGACCACCAACTCCCAGAGAGCCCAAAGCGGGAGAGGAAAGGGCCGAGGCATCCCTAGCGCGGCCGAGACAAGGGGAAAGCTGGCAGGATGGCAGCGGCTGAGCGGGGGAACATTTCGGAGGAGAAAACAGCCCCAGCCCTCCCCCTCAAACGATCAATTAAAAGCCATCCTTCTGCCGAGAGCCGGGCGAAGACAGCAAATGAGGGCTGCGAGCAGAGCAGCCGCCCGGCTGGGCTCTGCATGACAATTGCTGGGGAGAGTGGAGGGGGAGGCAGCCCCGGCCTCCTCTCCATGGTGATTAGGTATTCTGAGTGCGCCAGATAGCCCCAAATAGCAGAGAGAGAAATATAAACTGGAGACCGGCGGATCCAAGGCAGGCCAGATGGCCCCGCAGCCGGCAGGGGCTGCTCCCATCCAGCCCTTCCCCACTTTAACTGTTCAAACATTTCTTTATCCCGACAAGACAATTAAGCCGAACGGCATGGAAAGGAGTCTCGGCAACAGTTTGCAGAGGGAGCGGGAAGGTTGTTGCCAGAAAAGCAGAGAAAGGAGGCGATTGCTGCATAGCCCAAGACCTTCCCCGCAGCGCACCCGGCTCCACGAGGACAGCACGGCTTTGGGGGTGCGACGGGGATGGGTGCGCGGCCTTCGCCTCTCCCACTGCCCTTCTGCCTGCCCACTCCTTCAGAAAATCCTCTGGTGCTCCGTCACTCCTCCTACATCACGCAGGCCACTGCACGACGGAAAGCAAATGTTCCCCTTGATTTATTTCATTATTTCATAAGCAATGTTAAGCTTGCAGTTTCCTATGGTCACGGGTGATTATTATTAGCAACAAAGCGTCACTTCACGTTAGACCCCAAATTTTACCGGCCTTGGCAGCGGTACATCCCAGCAGGAAGAGTTGTGAGAGTGAGCCATGGATGTGCGCATTCCCCCTCCAAGCCATTGTTCTAGCACAGAATACAAGAAGATGAACATTCTTCCCCCAGCACACGTCCACACAGCTCTCTGCGTAGGTCCCGGTCTGTCAACACAAAGCCCACCACACACGGCTGACCGGGTGGGTGACTATACAGACAGTCCGCACTCTGATTTCCAAAATACTCTGTTACTCAGGAATTCAAGCTGTGGCCGTCATGGCCCTGATGTTCCCCACCTGAAGTGGAATTTACATTTGATCAATAACGAACCAGTTGTTTCAAAGGAAAACTAACTCCATGCTAGAGATGTTCTTTAAAACTGAAGTGAAACAAAGAGCTGCCTAACATGGTACCCAACCTCTCTTGCAGGGGAGAAGCCAGTTGCAGGATGAACTGGTTGTGTCCAAATAGTCAAGGCTAAATGTGGTTATAAAAAAGAATAATCAAAATAATGTTAATAAAACCACCCCCACTTTACCCACCAGTGTCAAGAGCTGAGCGAGGATTGCAACCTGCTCACCAGCTCAGCTGCTCATCCCCAGTGTGCACCAGGAGCTTGGCAAGAGCCACCAGCTGTAGCAGGGAAACTGAGGCCAGGAGAGCCGGTGGCCAGGATGTAGAAGTCACCTGGATACACCAGGCTATGCTCCACAAGAAGGGACAGACAACACAAGATGAAGACCAAGCAGCAACAGGAAAGAGTCGTCCGTGGTCCCCAGGAGGCCAGGGGTGCGGGCAGCCTCGCGGGGACAGCAGCACTGTCTGTCTGACAAGGGCCAGCTCTTTGCCAAGAGATCCTGGCTTCAGCATGGACCTCTGCCTGGCACCTTATGGGAAAGCGATGCTGTGGTGACTGGGTACAGAAGGCCAGTGGGACAGATTTTATTAGAAACAAAGAATAAAACCAGGGATTTTTTTTTTATTTTTATTTTTTTTTAACAGGGCTATAGATCTCTTTTGCAGAAAGGAACATGCTATTTATTTCCACTCCTTCTAGGAATCTCAGCTATTGTATGGTTATTAAAGGAAACCCATAAAGTATGTCTCCCAGTGTCTTTAACACATGCTTTACAAGAAGCCCCTAAACTCTAACAAATGGCATTATTTTCCTCAGTAAGCACCTAAGAGAACAGGCCCATCCAGTGCACGTCACGTCTGCTTCTGCCTGGAAAGGCTCCGCTTTTCTCCGCACTCCCCATGCACTCCATTGCTCCGGGTGTCCTGAGTACCTGCATTTTACAGCAGGAGACACGGGGGCCGAACGCAGACATGTCAGCCCAGTTTGCTGCAACAAGGAGCGCGATCCCATCCAGATGCCCCCGAAGGAGAAGCTCTCCCATCGTGGCATGCACGGCTACGGGTACCGCTGGCAAACAACCTCCTGCTTTAAAAGCCAGGGAAGGTGCACACAAAGACCGAGCAGCCTCCAGTGCACAAACAGGTATCTCGCAGGGCCAGGTGCTAGTCTGGGTTACATCAGCATATATCCCAATTAATTTTACTGAACTCTGCAAATTTCCTCCACTGGTGAAAAGAGGCTGAGGCTTTGCTCCCACGATGCAGAGGACTAAATAAGTGCAACTTCCAAACACTCCTCGAGATGAAAACGCCTGACTTTGGATTCTCACTTTGCTGCCAAGTATCTCAAGCGTAAACCTATTTTTTAGGAAAATTAAAACTCAGTGCATTGAATTCCTTTTACTTTTTTAAAGACACACAAAAAAAGAAAAAAAGGAAAAAAAAAGCAAGTTTCTAAGAAAATCACCATTTAAGCTATGGGGTAAAACAAACATTTTAATGAGCTATTCAGAAACGGTTCTTGTGCAGTGGTACAGCAGAATATACAGCCAGTCACAGCAATTTACCTTCCATGCAACACAAACCCTTTCAGAAATCTGAAAAATACAACTCAAGGTTGATCTCTGCAAATCTGAAAAGCACCCCTTAGACACGTAAAGGCGTTGCTGATCTAAGAACATTTCACAATTTTTGCTTGCTGTCGTAGAAAAGCCTTAGTACATTTTTGCCTGTAATCTACAGCCACCTACCTGCAACAGCATCTCCGGCAGGAGCACAGGGAGGCAGTTCTTACAAAGGTTTCTATAGAACAATTACACAAGGAATCCACAAAACTTCTCAGGGACCAGTAAGAGACAACACCCCCCCTCAAAGTATGTATTTATATAGAAACTCCAAATATATGTGTGCAAATGTCCACGTAAAACAGGATCACTGTTACAGCTGCGTACGGTGATCCCTCAAATTCCTCACTGGGGAAGTTTTTCTTTTCTAATGGTCAACATCAGAAATCATTGGGATCGTCTGGAAGGCTTCTCCACTCGCTCCCTCAGCCTCCAGCAAACACACCCATATGTGCGTGTGCACGCACCAGATAAACTCGCCCCGTTAATGGAGCGAAGTTTCCATGGTGCAGCATCTATATGTGATGGGAATATCATACAGAGCCGACAGACATGTTTAGGGCAACTCTGTCCTGGTAGTTACACAAGAATTTTAATGTCGATGATATCAAGGGCATAGCATTTGCTCGGCTCTGCCGTGCAGCGAAGCATCTTAAAGAAATACAACAATACGGGTAAGAAAAACAAGGAAACCAAACACCTTCCAGTTCTGCCCAAGTTTTCCAAGCTGCCTGCAAAGTTTTTATTCTGCTTCTTTCCCTGGCAAGTCCCCCACCGCAGAGCCAATAGTGGGTGTGGGGCCCCGAGTGTCCCTGGCGCCTGCCCGGGCAAAGCCCCCCTGCTCCCTGGAAGGAGAGGACCCATGCCCGGCACACGCGGGGGGCAAAGGCAAAGCACCGCGGTGGATGTGGGTGCGTCCGTCTGTCCACAGCTGTGCACCATGTGGCCTAATTCATTTAACAGATTTACTTCTTTAAATGGGGTATCTGACAGGATTTTCCTAGCAAGATCCACAGCAGCTGATGCGCTCTAAATTCATTTAGCTAGCAGACCCACTGCTCCTCCACCGCTATCTCCCGGAGTATTCTTTCGAGCAAGCTTCATTTCCACAGCCAGGTTACAGCGATAAGGAAAGAGCATCGACAAACGTGTTTCTAAGCTTTGCCATCTCACCTGCCTCCTCTGCGGGTTAATTATGTTACCAGGTTACACACAGACACATCCGTACACGCTCCCCTCTTCAAGCACTTCCCTTACAGACCCAAAAGAAGGGAGAGGAGATGCTGAACAATGCAAGGAGCTTACAGCACAAAAAGTAGTGTGGTCGGAGGTGGATCAGAAGGAGAGAGGGGAAACAACTAGAAGATCACGTTCACGGCACAAGGAACACGCGGCTTCTGCCTTCGGTGGGAATCTCCCTACCCTCACAAACGCTGACATAAAAGACACTCTTGCAGCATATTTCAAAACCAAAGAGCGATGGATTTACAAGGCAGGTTGATTTTATGATGACTTTTATTGAAAAGGTATGCCGGGTTTAGGCAGATGCCTTTTAGCGCCAGTAAGTTAGCACAGTGCCTAATTCAAGGAGACAGGCTGAGGAAGCAGCGCCGACAGGGGAGAGAGAGCCACAATGTCTCTATTACTCTCCTCGGCATCATAAAGAGGAGGAGAAAAAATCACGTCTGAAAGGGAGAGGAAGGAGCGGAGCAGCAGGTTTTTGTTGAAAAATAACAGAGAAATTATAACAACAACAGTACTAAAATTGTTTTCCAGGAAGAAAAGTCAACAGAACAAAGGAGCCCACGTGAAAAGCGAACCACTCACTGCCCAGTCCGCACACCTGAATTTACAGGAGAACTCTGACCACAACTTAGTGCTCTTCTCGGGGTGCCACGCTCTGCCGCCCGCAGACCACTCCCCATTGCAGGTCACCTCCCAGCTCCGCAAGCTGGAAGCCAGCCCTTCCCAGAGGACAGCTCTGCCCCTCCCTCTGGGCAACCCCCCAAGGGACAAGGTGACGGGGGAGCAGGGAGTTACAGTCATGAGCACGTGCACCGGGGTTCCTTCGGTCCAACGACCAACCTGTGAAAGGCCACACCGCCTTTCAACGGGCACCAAAGCGGGGAAACCCTCAGAGCAAGCACACGGTGCAACAGGTTATTGAGTCGCAAGAACGGATTTGGGTTTGTGTCTCAAAGAGCGAGCTCAGTGGCCAGGAATGTTCTCAAGTCAACCCAGAGGAAAAGGAACTTTTGTCCTAACCTGAGGCGTGAATCCTGACTGGAGGTAATGCATTTGCTCTAAGAACGGTGTGCATGAAGAAAAGGTCAGAAAGAAACACCTGAAGAAGCAGGGGGAACATGTTTGCTGCGAGCTCTGGCACAGTTTCTGGCTACACACTCCAGCTGCATCCCGGTTTACACGCATAGATGTTCCAGCACCTATAGGCTCGCACTGGGGCACGGACAGCTTTCTGCAGGGTCAACCTTGTCTCTCCAGCTGTGTGTTGGGAGACAAGTTTCCTTCAGGAGCACCTCACCTTAAAATCTGTCAATGTCCATTTAGAAGAGACAAGGCAGTACTGCGTGGCTGAGCTTGGCAGGCAGGAAAGGCTGGTTTTCCTCTGCCTCCAGCAAGAGCCACAGCACTGCGGGACAATCACTGGCTGAGTATCTCGAGGCGCAACTAAAGAAGAACCAACAAGTCAACGGAGGTACTTACATCTGTCACTTCGGTCTTCGGGACTGGATGAGGTTTCCCGGTCAGAAATGAGGCCAGAAACAGCAAAGATCTTCTTCCCCGTATCATCGACTTTGAGGGAGCCGGGGGAGCTGGAGGGGAGCTGCGTGCCAAACTCGTACTCCTTCCCATCGGCGTCGGAGAAGCGCAGATGGGGCGAGTCGGTGTCATGGCAGTTTTTCAGGCGCTTGGCCGGTGTAAAGGCTGACTGGTAGCTCTCCCGGTCTTCAGTAGACGCAAAGGGGCGGAAAGCCCCGACGCCGCTGTGGTTCAACATACTGATCGGGGTGCAGTCCAGGTTTGGGGGCGCAAACTGGGGGTGGAGGTGAAGCAAGGACGGAGGAAAGTCACGGTTTGCAAATGCTCCCGGCACCCCGCCTTGCCGGTGGTACATGGAGGCAAAAGTATATGAGCCATTGGTAAAGGGAATATGCACGTCCTTATCTGCTGAGACGGGGACCCCAAAAGGCCTCGGCTGCTGGCAGGGAATGGAAGCATCACGACTGGCTTCAGCAGTGGAAGCGAGAACCATCAGTGCTGGGGAGGCCAGCGGGTTGGGGAGATAGGGTGAGTTCTCCATCTTGAACGCTGCCCGGTGTAAGTCCATCGGAGTCTCTTTCCTCAGCAGGATCACAAGCGGAATAATCTTCCCTGGAAGGAAAGCAAAACGATGCCTGGGAATGGAACGGGGAAAATTACTGGAGCATCGTCACCCTCCAAACACTGCAAGGAAACAGAAAAGAAGAGAAAACACAGCCGGTTAGGTTTCTGTGCTCCTCTCTGTGGGACACTCCAGCAGCAGGGTGGCCACATGCATTACAACCCCCTGGCCGGAGACGCACCGCTGTTCTCATTCAAAAAAATCAATAGACAACTTCACACACTAGTGGAATCAGCTCTGGCCCTCCAGGTTAAAGGGTATCATCCAGTGCACATGAATGAAAGGCAAACCAAACATAGTAACATGCAGGTTTAATAACCCACTAATAAAGTTCAGTCTAAAATTAAGGTAGTAATTATAATTGGAATTTTTATACAGCAAAAGAGGCACGTACATGTAATTGCAATGAACTTAAGAAAGCGCACACAGACAGGCACCGCCGCGTGAGCCAACACAAAAATATCTGCTGTACATCGTTACCCAAATAAGACAATGTACATTGGCACACTGTCCAAGATGCCTAAGACGTACATGACAGACCAGCATTTTCTCCCTCTCTTGAGGGATTTACTTGCACAGACCACTTGATACCATCGTGTGTATACGTACACTGTTGGAATGCAGGAATGTGTCCGTGTGCAGGCGTGTGTGTGTGTGTAACACACAAACACCCAGACGTGCACGCACGACCCCCGGCAGCCAAAGGAGAAGAGACTTCCCCCGTAAAATGCCTGGCGTCTCTGACAATATTTAAAATCATAATGGGTGCTTCTGCCATCTGATCTCCGCAAGCGGCTGCCTTTCGGGTCGGGGACAAGAGAGAATGGATCAGTAATTTTAGTTCCTAATGCACTCACTCTTAAGTAGATTTGTAAACTGCCCTGGATGTGCCATTAACATTTAGAGGAAAATGTTAACAAAATTTCTGCCTCGCGTCTTGCTGAGCCTCCTAGGTTGGCTGTAGCCACCCAGCCAGCCACAACCCCCTCCCAGGGTGAAGGAAGGGAAAATGCTCCTTTCTGTATCTCCTCCAGTTCGCTCCGGCTTTTTGTGTTGTTATTTTCTCCCCCAATCAATCTCGATGTCTTTTCTTTTAAGCTTCCGCCGCCTGCCATTCAGGCCCCACAACCCAGCTTAAAATACAAGGACTATAACTTTGAAACAATATACTAGCTGCTGGAGCTCAAAGGGCCAGAAAAATCATATAATAATAAAAAGCTGTTACAAATTGTGCCTCTTAAATCCAGAGGGTCAAACATCTCAAATAAAACTTAGTGAAAGAGTGTCTCCCTAATGGAGTGCCTTTTGTACTCCATGAATGAGGGAGCCTAGGTTAACAAAGTGTATGAAATCCAGTCTGGGGCTTTAATGCAGTTCAGTGATAACATTTCCTCTCTCCCATCCTGTACCCAGCCGCTACACCGACTGTTATTAATGGTGAAGATGAGTGGACATCATCTCTCTGCTTCCTCATTTGGCACCCATCCTTACAGACATCACTGCTAAGCTACCAGATTATGTATCTCGCATTAACGGATTTGCTCTCTTCCAAATTTTAAATAACTTTCCCGTCGAGTTCTCGCCATGGAGAGCGAGGGGGAGAGGGAGAGCGAGGGATGCCAAGGGCATCCTGGGCAGTGCTGCAGTCCTGGGTACGCTCGCCCCGCTGCTTCACGCCAGGCTGATCGAAAACCGGAGGTCAGGAAACTGCAGCCACTGGGAAATCTGGAATTGATGGGGGCTTTTGCATCCGTGTAAATATATAAATATATATATATATAGACACACATGATTATATATATATGTATATGCATGCACATAAACCACTGTTCGCAGAAATAAACAATCATTAACATGGAAGTGAAACTGAGCGATCACGGGAAAACACGGATTTCCAGGGGGGAGAAAAAAGCAACCACCTCTGCCTCCTTTTCTATTTTCACTTGTGCTATCACCCCATTACGTTAAATGTATTTCATAAATTAGTAATCTGGCCGCAGCACTTGACACTCCTGTAGGATACTGTGGATCACTACGGCCGTTTATTCGTTTGCAAACTTCATTACGCCAGGAATAAATCAACACACTACAATATCTCAGCCAGCCAAATTTAATTTTTTTTCAGCTCCCACTTCCTTTTTCGTTCTCTCTTGCTCCCTTCTCGCCCAGCACCTCCCCACCCCCAGCAACACGGGCAGATTAGACTGCGGCGGACCAGTCATTATGAAAATCTATCGTTAATACACTGCCAATGTCAAAATGTCATAGGTTTAAATACAGAACCCAAAAATAAGAAAACTAACTGACCTTCTTAATTAAAAAAATATGGATTGCAGGGTAATCAGCTGAGGGAACATTTGGGTGCCGGGAAGGCGGTGGGCACAGGTGGAGTGAGGAACTGCTACTTTTCTGCCTCTATGCTGATTTTTTTTAATTTAGCACCTCGTGCAAATCCAGATTAAAATAACTCCAGCTATTGATCCGAGCAGTGGAATTGACATTAATTTTAGTTCACTTCTCACTTTGCAAAGGGATCAATAGGAAGTAATAACAGCTGACATCCCCGCTGAAAGGAGGAGAAAAGACGGGCTAGAGACAGAAATCGAAAAGCAACCAAATAAATCAGCAGCTACTTTTCCACGGCATCAGACAAACTCCAAACAGATTGCAAAAAGTCTTTGTTGAATTAACTAAACAAGGAATAGAGGGAGGGGGGGTGGAGATCAATCTAGGAAGCTACATAAACTGTCTACCAAGTACGAAGGTTAGATGGACAGACTGAACACAAACTCTTTTTTTTTTCACTATTTTTCTTTTCATGGCTACCTATATGCACAGTTATTGGTTTTTAGAGCTACCCTGTTTAAGGTGTGCACAAATTACCTGTCTAATGGTGTATGTTACTAATAACAACGTTAAACACACCGCGACCAAGACGAATTGAATCAACAGCCTTTAGCTCTGAACCATAAAAAAAAAAAAATATTCTCTCACCGAGGAACAAGTTGTAATCAGTTATCTCTGGCTCGGTTTTGGTTCCTTTGCTTATGAAGGTTGTAACACTGTGCTGGATTAGTTAAGAGGAAAGTCTGATAAAAGTAGAAGCCATGACAGAGCTGGTTTTAGCAGGCATCACAAACACCCAGCAAGTGGAGAAAGCAGCAGTGACCACTGGTGATAAGCGTAAAACCCACTTGCTAATCAGCCTGCAAGGAAACACGCACGTATGCCAGCACATGCACCCCCCATACGCGGCCACCAGATCTGCAAATCTTTTACTAAAATGTTACTCAGAGTTCCTGTTACTAAATCACCTCTCTGCTATCGATTAAAGTAAATATAAAATAAAATACAATACACCACTCTGGTTTCTACAACAGGTTGCATTTTTGTGGTCTCTCAACCATTTCCAAATGCCAGAGATTAAAATAATGGGGCAAATTAACATTTTTTCTGCCTCCAGAAACAAAGTTTTCTTGGGGCAAAAAAAAAATTAATTAACAAGCTATGGGGAAAAAAGAAGATCAAAACAATAGGAAATCCGGGAAAATTGATGATGCATGTAAATTAGGAAAGACCCAGGGAAAAAAAAAATAAAAATCACAATACCCATTTACATTAAAAAGTTTTTTCCCCCATAAATGTCAAGTAGGAATTTAGAAATATGCTCTGTGCAGAAAAGCCAAAGATTATAAAACAAAATAATGCCAGCTGTTTGGGGATTTAAGTGCTCAAATGGATTATATATTTGAACCAAACTGGATTTCCTTATAATAAATAAAACAAATGCAATCTCGAAAGCCAACAAAGGCGAGCTCTCATCACTGGATTAAGATACAAAGGAAAAACAGTTAATTTTTTTTTCCAACGCGTGAAATATGCCAACTGCAGCCACACACCCGGGCAGCTGCTGTGAAAACCAGTTTTGGGGGGGGGAAATAAATAAAAAATGAAGAAAGCGGGGAGCGGAGGAGCCGGCGGCGGGGCCGGAGGGAGGGAGCGACCGGCTGCACCGGGCAGGGCAGCCCGGCCCTCGGCCCGCACTGCGCGGCCGCTTTTGTTTTGCTGCAAACTTTTGCTGCAAAAAAACAAAAAAAACCAAACCAAAACAAAACAAAACAAAAACCAACCCAGAGAGAAATCCAAACAAACCACAAGAAAAAAGAAAAAAAAGAAACAAAACACACACACACAGAAAAACAACCAACCAAACAAAAAAAACCCCAAACAACAAAATTCAGCAAAAAAGGAGAAAAAAAGAAAAGCCCGCGGGCGGAGCGGGTGCTTCCCGCGGCGGCGGCTGCAGGGGGAGGAAGCGCGGGGGTTGGTAACAGAGAAAGAAGAAAAAAAAAGGAAAAAAAAAAAAAAGAGGGGAAAAAGGGAAAAAATGCTACAACCTACCGAGGGGTTTGCTGGTGCCCGGCCCCCGGCCCGCGCCCTCCGGCCCCGCTCCCAACTTGGCGAAATTCGAAGGCGAGCGGCGGGCGGCGCGGCCCCGGGGCAGCCGCGCTCGGGCACCGGCACCGGCAGCGGCAGCGGCTCCGGCAGCGGCTCCGGGCCCCTCCGCAGCGGGAAGCCAGCCGGGATGGCACCCGCCGACCGCCCCTTTACGTCCCGCTCCCAGTTTTTCTCGCCCGGCCGGAGGGAGTGTTAAATAAACCCAAATAAAATAAAATGGGAAGGGGCGAGCCCCAGGCAGGAGCCAACCGACGCCGGCAAAGCCCCGCCGCTCTCCCCGCCGGCAAATTAAACAGGTGTTTGGCGGGGCCGGGACTGCGGGCACGGCACGGCACGGCACGGCACGGCACGGCACGGCACGGCACGACTCGACTCGACTCGATTCGGCCCGGCCCGGCCCGGCCCGGCCCGGCGGTACCGCCCGGCCCCGCCGGGAAGCGGCGATCGGGGAGCAGCCGGGGCTGCTCCGCTCCTGCCTCCTCCGGAATGATTCGCTGCCGGGGAGGGGGTTCCGGCAGCTCGGTCCGTACAGCCCGTTAACTCGCCCTTTCCCCCCTCGTTTTTTCCTCCTCCTTAAAGCCCAAGCCACAAAGATCATCAAACGCGAAGATGACCAGAGTTGTTTGGATTTATTGCAACAATCACTTACCATACACATTTCCTGTGTGGAAGGACAAGCATTCAATACAACTCTTTAAGTAGACAGTTCCTAATGATTTCATTGTGGTCAACCAGATGGTTTTTATGTATTTAGATCTGAAGGTGAAGAATTATTTTCCATGCTTCCAACCTATTTACAGACTTCCCTGGTCTAGAGCTGGGGTGGTTGGTTAAAAGAAAGAAAATCCTGCGATTTCTCGATCGCATCGCTGGATGATCCAGAAAGTTTTCTAAAGGACCTAAAGCAAAAACAGGGATAATTCCTTTCACCTCTTCTGGCTTCCACGCTACGCAATTCACATACGGAGTAATTTTAGCTCATTCGTTGAATAACGCTGACAATTTAAACCGCCTCTCTACCTTTGTTTTATCTGCAATAACAAAACCAGAACAGCACGGCGTGTGAGATCCAGGCGTTTGGTTCCTACCTGAGAGCAGTCGGGGGCAAGGGCGGCAATCTTTTAGGGACGGAGGACCCGAGGAGAGGCGAGGATGTTGGACAAACTTCAGCCTCTTCCAAAATTAAGCTAACTGGCGACTTAACAAGGTGCGTTTAAAAATAAAAATAAAAATAAATAATTCGGTCTTCGAGCGGGGATCGCGCATTTTTCGTACGACTTAAAACTAAAGTTCACACGGGGACTGCACGGTGGCAAAAATGAAAGCTTCGAAGTAAATAAAATTACTGGATGTTCAGTGTTTCTTGAGAACACAGAAACCCTGGAGGTTTGGTTTTGTTTCGTTTTTTTTTTTTGCAGATACCTTTATTGCAAAATAAAAGCCTTAGTTTGTGTATTTGGGGGAAGAAAACCCTGGGTGGATTGGTGCGTGGATCTGCTTATTTCCTTTGAAAAAAAAGTTTTTGTTTTGCGGCTGCTGGGAAATGAAATTGTCGCTGCCCAGAGCGACCGTGAAGAGAGCGAGGTCCTGGGTGCAGCGGAGGGAAGCGAGGAAATAAGTCCCCGCCTTGCCCCAATAACAAAATAAGGGGGGGGGGATAAGGAAAAAAAAATGGAAAGAAGTGTTACAAAAATACTATTTATTCGGA
>WUAM01000431.1:91647218-91668134 GCA_024336885.1 Actenoides hombroni | reverse complement strand
GGTTGCAGATGTCCCTGCTCAGTGCAGGGGGGTTGGACTAGATGAGCTTGAAAGGTCCCTTCCCACCCAAACCATTCTATGAACCTTTCTCCAAAGCTCATCGTTCAGCCACTTCCAGAGGTTTGATTTGAGCTGCCCTCTGAGAGGCAGAGACATTACTGTGCAGTGTGTGAGCTGTCCACCTCTGCCAAGCAAATGCATGGAGAGAAATATGGCAAGAAAGGCAAAAAAGCCCCAAGCCAGTGAGCTTTTAAAACTGCTCTAAAGAGCCGTGTGTTAATCTTTCAAATCTATTTGCCTCTTAGAGTATGAGGAGTCTGTAGGTAGCAGCTGTTACCCAATTAAAATACAGATTAATATAAAAACAGTTTCTGGAATATAAAAGAGTGTCTGTGTCCCTCCACTTCCTTAAAATTCTACCTCATAATGGCTTGATGAACTTGAGAAACCCAGCTAGAGGAACTCTGCATTCTTCAAATTAAAATACTTTCCCTAAAAGGTACATATTACCATTCCATGGAAGTCACTATGAGAGAAAATAATCTTTCCACTTACAGTTTATTCAGTGAGTCAGGTATTTGGTATTCATTAAATGTAATTACAGTTTAATTGGAGTTTAATCTCTTTTTTTTTTTTTTTCCCTTCTTCTTCCTCCGAGTTCAGTGCTATAAGCCAAGCAACCAAAGAAACTGAGAGGTAGAAACCATTGAGCTTCTTTGAGTTGCCACACATTTAATAGAGCAGAGCCCTGTGGTTTGTGAGAGGACTGATGTTTCATAAGAAGGTTGAGCTGATCTGCTTGGCAGAGTCACTCCTGGGTGGTGGTGGGAGCTGTCAACACCTCTCGAGTGGACTCTGTGGCTTCTGGAGGCTGGGCTGGCTGTGCAGGCAGCAGGGCACGCTCCTGGGCTGCTCCTGACCTTTATTTTATGAAAACGTGTGAGATGTGTAGCTTCAGGAGAGTGCCCTGTGAAGTGAAATCCTGTAGTGTGCGCTTGTTTTAATAATGATTTTTTTAATTACTTGGGTGCATTGATGGCAAGCTACTGACCTCCAATATTCAATATGTTAAAAGACAGTTTTGTCAGTTGGAGGGTAGACAGAAAAATTATCTATTTTCCATGTGCCTCAAGGTATCCTGGGCAGACACAGGCAGAGACCCGTGAGACTGCATCTCTTTATGTGTGTCTAGCTTTAAACAGCCAAGCAGTCTGGGTGCAGTCAGTAGGACTGTCTGTTGGCAGGACCTGTTCTTAAGGAACCTGCTGAAAAACAGAGTAGACCAGGGGTCTGGGAGAAAGTGGTTTTCTTCAGATTTCATTCAGCTGTTTTAAATACAGCTTCAAAATGCAGAGGGATGCTGTGCTGGACTATGGAAAAGTGTGGCTGCTGGCTGCTCAGCACCGGGGAGGATCACCGGGTCCACTCTGGGTCTGGCTTGCCAGTAGTGGTCTGTTCTGTCCATCTGACAGTCTGCAGTTTTGGGGTCACCACGACAGCAAGGGAATTACCAGAGGCCCCAGCAGTGACCACGGCAGTGTCAAAACTGGTGACCTGTGTGGTGAGAAAGGGCAGTGTTTTGGGCATCGCACCGGGACGTGAGCAGAGGCACCACTGCTGCCCAAGTGGATCCTGGCTTGCCGAGAGCTTGATGATTTGTGGGGGGGGGGAGGAGCCCCCCTCCATTTCTGTGTCTGGGATGAATCCGTGCCCTTGCCCGTGGCTGGGGAGCTGCCAGGGTCGCTGTGCTGGGTCCTCAGCAGTGTCCACGTGGGTCACAGGAGCGTGGTTTGGTTGCAGCGAGATGGACAGAAGAGGGGACCTCTCTCATGATCTCTTGAGTGCTGCTCTGACGCTTGCTTTCTGTTTGTCTCTCGTTTCAGCTGACTGGGATTATTCAAGGCATGGTGGATGGGCAGCCAAGCCTCCAGCAAGTGCTTGAGGTAAGCAGAGTAACCTTTAGCTCCTGAACTCTGACCTCTGGTCCTGTCGTCCTCTCTTCATCTGTTTTCCTGCGTCCTCCCCTTGCTGAGAATCGAACCGCGTAATTTGACTATGATTACAGCTTCATTAGAATAACATTTGCTGTCACATTGGTGACATGCTGCTGAGAGTATTGAACCATTGATCTGTCATCTCCAGCTGTTCATGTCAAGGGTGCTGACAAGATATCCAAACTCCTGCCAGTAGATAGGAGAAGAGGCGATTCTTACTTGAGCCAGTTTTAAAGCAGCAAGACATTGCTCGAGACCACTGCCCCAGGAGCTTCTGCCTTTCTGTTCTTTCCTCTTCCTCAGCCCTTTATTAAATTAATTTTTTTCTACCTATTTAAATGCTCAATAATACATGTAGTATAGAAAGAAAATGCCCCTAAAATCTAGTCTGGAGGATGTGTGAATGCAGATACAGCCCTAATAATGCCATCTGCTTAATGTTGAGTTCCTACAGCATTTAGGGCTTAATTAGCTTGGAAGTATTTCTCCATCAGTAGCTTTTGTTGGTAGTCAAATAGTGAAGGAAATCTCCTCAAGCAGAGCCTACTCGGGCTGCAGGTTGGTGTTCGATGCATTGTCTCTGTCAGGCTTTCCACTGCTGTGCTACCTAATTGTTCCTAATCAGAGTAATTGCAACAATTGCTTATCTGAGGAAATCAAATTAAAGGCTTTAAAGTCCTCCATGGAGACAGCACTTCATGGGCACTCACATCAGGGAGTTTAGAAAGGTTACTGCTGCCATCCCTTGCTCCAGGGAGCCTCATGTGGAGCTGGCTGGAAGATCCTGGCAGCCCAAGGGAGGTGGGAGCGTGGCTGAGAGGCTGGGTGCTGCTCTGGGGGGAGCTTTATTCCAGAGGCTGTTGGACAATTGGTCACCCTCCTCTTCTGGAAAGGCTGCGGCAGCGACACGAGGCCGAAGATGGTGCTTGGCAGAGGTGGCATCTTGCATCCACACAAACCCCCAACTCTCATTCTGTTCATTCACTTTCTACAGGAGCTTCTTAGAGTGTGCAAACATTTCTGTAGATTTCAGGTTTTGGTTGGTTTTTTTTTTATTTGGACTGAAATGGTGTTTATACAACAGAGTGTTTCTAGATTAAAATGAGATTTGGGTCAGGCAGGTTCTGGGCCATGCTGCTTTATTGGGAAGGTGTCGAGTGAGGGAAAAGAGGAGGGATTTCTCTTGATGGAGCACTGGAAGCGCTGCCAGTGAGGCTGCAAAATAGCAGCTGAATAGTCACCTGCCACCAAAAGATTTGGTACTTCTAGCTGGACTGAGTGTCTCTGGGGAGGTGTTAGTCTAGGTTAGTTCCTGCTGGTTAATCCCCGAGGTGGATGTGTGTCCTCCAGGTTAACGTGGCCCATTTTTCAAGTGGATCCAGAACATCTGTCCCTATGGGAAGTTGATCAGCAGTAGCAGAGTCACTTAAAATCCACACTGTCCTCAAGAAGCCCCTCCTCAGAACTGTAAGGAGGAAAGACACCCCCCAGCCTGGAGGGGAAAGGGACATGTGGTGTTGCTTGTTACTGCTGCACAGTGCCCGTGTGTGCCCAGCCCTTCCAGTTCTCCTCTCCCATATCCCCTCGGAGCTGTAGGAATTGGAGCAGCTGAGGGGTGCCATCCCCGGATGCCCATGTTTGCCCCTCACTGGAGGGGGCACAAGTTGCACTCTCAGGGGCCCATGTGGTACAGAGTGAAGGCGAAGCAGAGGAGGAGTGCCAGGTAACAGCACAGCTGTATCGTCCTGTTGCCACTGCACAACTTCCATCCCTCCAGGAGCAGAGCTGCTGTGGTGTCTGATAAGATCTTCTCTGCTCTGGTTGCCTGATGTCTCCTATCGGAAATCTTCAAAGGTCCAAACGTGCTGTTGTTGAGATGGCAAGCAAAGAGAGAAAAGAGAGAGGGAGAGGGTGGATAAGATCACAATTTTCTTCTCTCTTGATTGCAGGCAGCTTATCTGAGTTTAACTGTTGTGGCTCGGCCTGTCTCTGCAAAACTCATCCCCTTTTCTTGCCTTCCTTTCAGAGGGTTGACGAGTGGATGGCAAAGGAAGGCCTCTTAGATCCCAGCGTCAAGTCGATTTTTGTGACCTGTGGAGACTGGGATTTGAAAGTGATGTGAGTATGGAAGGGGGGGGAGATTTTTCTGGGCTTTATTGCTCGATGCTTGTCTGCAGTGCATAGATCTTTGTCCTTAGAAACCTCCAGCTGTCCCTCGTCTCTTTTTCTCGGGGAAATCGTTGTTTGCTGTGCATAATTAGGAATGGAGGGTGGTTTTCTAAGGTGGGTGCTGGACATAGGGTGAGATCACTGCCTATAATATTCTCTATAGCAAATGAATCCTTTCAGAACCTTTCTGGTTTAAACTGGAACTTTGTGATATTTTCCCTTTTATCCAATATGCTTCCCAAAGGGATGGATATTTCTGAGCACATATGTGGAATTCTGTTTCTTTACACCCAAATCAAGCAGTGGTCCTTACCTGACTTCCACATGCCAAGGCTCTCTCTCTGTCACCTTAGCATACTAACTGGGTGTGAATCACAGAGTAGTCTTTGGAAAGAGGGTACCAGCCAAGTGTGGCACGTTTCAGCGGTGTGCTGATCCCTAACGTCGTCCTCATCAACTGGGCAACTCTATCTTGAGGGTACCAGGTGAGGGCCTGCTCTGGAATCTGCAGGTGTCAGTGTATGTGCATGTTTTGTTTTGAAAAGAGCTAGACCACCAACCTAAGAACGTTATTTAAAAAACTGAGTTAAATGTCTCAAGAATTAGATGAGTCTAATCTGTAGGATGCTTGCAGATCAGTGTCATATTGTGCTGAAATCACTCGGATTCCTATAATCTCACTTCAACTTTTCATTTCCACAGACTGATGGATAAAGACTCCTGTTGTTTTCACACCAGTAAAGCACAGGCTTGACACGTCCCGTGTTAAACTGACATCCACAACTCGTTAGTAGTGCTAGCTGGTTTTCAGTGTGACACTGGTTTCCCCACACTGGAAGCCTAAATAAACTGCACACAGCCTGGGAGCAATCACTTCTTGCAGAGTGGGCTTTGTAGAGTGGCAGCTTCTTGCCTCTTCTTGGTGTGATTAGCGAGACATGAGGACTGAAGCAGCAGCACAAGCGCCAGTGGAGATGAGAAATTTGCCATGCTCCAGACAGGAGTATCAGAGCTTTGGAGTCAAAAAATCTGGGTCTCTGCTGGGGCCGTCTCCAGAGCTGGTATATCTTGCCAGTTCTGTGTTACTGGTTTAAATTAAGAATGAGGCTTATTTTTCTTTATGTATCAGGTTTAAACTTTCATTAGGGACCAGCACAAAGACAGCTGCAGGGATGTGCTAAGCTTCTGTTTCTCCTCTGTTCCCTTTTCTCGGTCTTTATTCCTGCATTGCTGCTCTGGGAGTGCACTTTACTGCTGCTGGGGATGGTGGCGAGGAACAGAGTTATCTTTGGGAACAAGGTTACCAGCCAGTGACATCCTCACTTGGTGTCTCTATGGAGTGGGCAACCTTCTAGATGGTTTTGTGTGGTTTGGGTTTTTTTCTTCAGAGCTCTACAGCAGGCAAATAGAAGTAAAGATGAGCCCCATTTCTGGTGGGGCGAGTTGGCTTAGCAGGCCATGCAGCTCTGGAGCAGAAATGCTCAGTTCAGCCTTTGCAGCGGTCTCGCGCATGGCTTGTGCCTCGCTAGTCAGCTGGAAGAGAAGACTCCGCTCCTGGCCACGAGGTTGCAGCGAGTGGTTCATTTCTCCCCCTTACTTCCAAAAAAATTTTGTAAGCCATTAACTTCAGAATTCAGTCCCAAAGCATCTCCGGGGCAGAGCAGAAAATACATTTAGTGTTTCCAGCCCCATGGACGGTGGGAGCCCGGCTGCAGCCGTCGGTGAGCGGCACATCTCCGCGCTCCGTCGCCCGTCGGGTGCCGCAGCGCTACCGTCACATCTGATTAGCACCGTGCCAGTGAATGAGGCTTGAGTGAGGACTCCCTGCCAGCTCTGACTTGTCTCATTTCCCATTACTTTTATCCGTCACCACAAATGCCGAGTCTCCCTCCTGAACTAATTAAGTTTTCTTGTGTTTAGACACATTGCCAAATAGGGTTTAGCAAAGCAGAACTGAGCGTCTCTTTTTAAAGAGGGAAGGCAGAGAGCTGCGACGAGGCCGCTTAGGCGGGGAAATAGAGCCTGGGAGATGTGGACCATCTAGGAGGTGTTGCAGGGAATCACCCCGTGCTTCCCCCCCAGCCTTGTGGTGTAGCTGGTACCCTTCGCTGCTGCGCTGAGAGCACACGCTGGGCACAGAAGGCACCAGGGCGGTGGGAGGGGAGGCTGTGCTGCTTGCCCACATTCGGAGGAGCGTGCTGGTGGGAGCATTGCATGGTGTGCCAGTTTGGGGCTGGGGAAGAGGAGGCTGAGGGGAGACCTTATTGCTCTTTACAAGTACCTGAAAGGAGGTTGTATCGAGAGCGGGGTTGGTCTCTTCTCACTGGTGAGAGGACAGGGGGAAATGGCTTCAAGTTGCACCAGGGCAAGTTTAGGTTGGTTATCAGGAAAAAAACTCTGTTACAGAAAGAGTGGTTGAGCACTGGAACAGGCTGCTCAGAGAAGGGGTTGAGTCACCATCCCTGACTGTGTTTACAGATTGTTTGGATGTGGTGCAGTGGTGGGTTGTTAGAGCTAGGGTAGTAGGGTTAGATTGAGGTTGGACTCGGGATCTTGAAGGTCTTTTCCAACCTGAGCAGTTCTGTGGTTCTGTAGAAACGCTGCTGGGTTCCAGAGTTGCTCAGGACAGTGAGGTGGGTGCAGTGCTTCCTGGCTGAGGGAGCAACGGCTTGGGGCAGGTCCATTCCTACCTGCTGCTCCTTTTCTTGGCTTCCTTAGTGATGCCAGCTGCTTGTGTGGCTGCCTGTGAGGCAAGCTGCAGGCCTCCTCCCCACTGTCTCCTGTCCTCCCTTGTCCTCACCTCAGCTGTTGGTGGTAAACCACGCAGCCTTGTTCCTGGCTTCTCCAGCCATGACCTGGGTATTTAGTTTGGCTCCTGTTTGCACATGCTGTTGAAGAGCAGAGGCATGGTATCTTCTGGACAGGCCTGTCTACCTTGAGTACTTCCAGTAGGTGCCACTGGTAGGTGCCGGGGCAGGGGAGGCACAGTGGGGTGAGCAGGCTGGATGGAGGGGGAGTGGCTGCAACAAAGAGGGGGAATTTGCAAGCCTGTCAACGGTGATGTGGAGACAACGCGGGGAAATGAGCCTGTCAAAACCAGGAGCTGCAATTGGTGTTTTCCTTTCAGCCAAGTGCTACACCAGAGGGATAGCGCATGGCCCGGTCCTGCTCTCTGCTGCTGGTGCCTAGCAGGGGGTGAGCCTGCAGGGTTCAGAATGGGTGCTGAGCTGCTAAAGGACCTGTGAAGCCTCTGCTGGGCTCAGGGGTCTGCAGGGAATGAAGCACTGTGTGGCTACTGACTTGATTTCTCTTGAGTGTTTGAACTTTCTCGGAAGATCCCAGAGCTGTTTGTCTGGCATCCCTCTGCCAGCAGGGAACAGTAGTCCTGAGGAGCTGGGTGCCCAGGACAGGACACCAGGCATCTGGGAAGGGATGATGGAGATTCAGTATAAGTCAGGATCCTTGTCTGTGCCACCAAGGGCTTTACCATGGGCCTGGTGCACCATCAGAAGGAGAGACCCTGCTGGAAGGCTTTGGTTGCTGCTGCAGAGAGCCCGTTGCAGGAGAGGGCTGGGCAATGGAGCACTGATCCTCTCCTGGCTGCGCTCGGATCAGCTGCCTCTCAGCGCTCAGTGTGGCAACCAGGCTGGAGTTGGGGAGACGGCAGCTCTCCTGCCACCCCTCCCCTTCCCTCTTGTTAAGATGCAATTTCTTTAATGAGGAAAACCTCTTGAGTAGGAACATCACCTTTCTGAAGGCTTGTCCTGACAAGGCAGTTCAAGCCGACAGAGTCGCATATCAACTTCAGCAAATATCAGTCACTCATTACAGAGACTCTTCTTCCCCCCCACCCCTCAGCAACACCCCTCCTTCCCAGACAAGGGAATGAATCACACTCCTGCTCTTGAATACATCATGACAAGTCGTGGTTCTAATGAGAGAGGGCCATTCATTCTGGGTGGAAAGTTCCCTGTGTCGACACAGAAATGTTATTAATTAAAAGAGAGCTACCTGAAGCAAAAGATGAAAGGAGCACCAGACCTGCCAAGCTAAAATATGAGTGGGGATCCAGCCTCGTTAGGCACACGGTCCTCGGGCCTCCGAGAGCTCAGCAGGAGGATTCCTTTAGCCTGTTGCAAGGAGCTATCCTCCAAGTTTAACAGCTCCGGGGACGGATTCTGATACCTGGCATAGTCTGCTGTAGTGCTTGGACCTCTGATACCACTGCCACTAGTCATTAAGCACATTGCGTTGACGTGGCGTTGGGTGGTGAGGGTAACGTGCCTCTGAAGGACTGGGGGAGATGCTGACTGCAGGAGACAGTTTTAGTGGAAAAGAGGGTCCTTGGTGTCTGCCAGGGTTGAACCCTTGTAATGTAAGCTCTTTAGCATGGTTTGTCTCCTCTGAAATGTCAGATTCCCTCTCTCCACGTAAGGAACCGGTTTCCCTGCTCTTAAGCACAAGGTGAATTAATCTTGGCAACTGAAGAAGCATTTTTCCTGTGCGTTCATAGCCACAGAGCTGGGGTATGATGAGGTTAAGTGATGTGCCTGTGGCTGTGCAGGCAGAGGCAGAGAAAGGAGCTGGAGCCACCAGTGTGGAATCCCAGACCTCCACCCTAACGTCAAGATCATCAGTTGATCCTTCTCCTTCCAGTGCTGGATCATTCTACAGCTGCATGGAGCGTCGGTAACAACGCCTGGAGGCTCTGCTCTGGGTGCCTCTGACGTGCAGATGATTGTACAGCACTTAGCTGTGCTGAGCAGAACGTGCTAATTTATGTCTTTACAGGAAACTACTGCTCAGAAGTTTTTTATTTTCTTAAATAAGTGTTAAAAGGCAAGTACTCTCTAATCTGGGGATAAAACACAGCCAAGTGTCTTGAAATGTTTATAGCCTTTGGTGCTCTTCCTAGGTTGCATATTAGTAAATTCTGAGCAGTAAATTATACCATTGCTTAATTTTATCTTACTGTTTTAATTCTTTCTTTGCAAGTTACACAGGCTGGGAGGATACTTGCCTTCTCAGAGCAGCTCTGAGTGTGGCAGTGGGGTGGTTTGAGATCAGCCTTAGGTGATGAATGAAGCAGGATGGATGGTGTTGGTGTCCCTTGTGCATGCTGTTCTTTATCACACGACTGGGAGCAGGGTTGTAGTCTCTGCCTGGGGGAGAAATTGCAGACAGCCACTGAATGGAGTGAACGGGACCTCTTGGGTGGCCATGGGAGAGGCAGGAGAAGGCATAGGGTGGGCTGGTTGCATGGTAGGCTGACAGGAGGTCTGTCCAGAGGGTGCTTTTGAGAGTAATGAGAAAGAGCTGGTAATGGAAAGATAACATGGTAATCTCTGTTTAAAAATAATGAACCAGTTCCTATCCAACTAAGATCTTGGGATTAGCTTGCTGTTGTTGTGGGGATCACTTTACTGACCAAGCCTAGGGTGTCTCTTCACACAGTTGCATTGGCTGAAAGGAGAGGGTGGTGAGAACTAGAGTGCAGAGATGGGACTGAGCATCCAGGGTCAGGCACCTTTCGAGTCAGCTTTGCTGATGGAGTCATTCATGTAATTACATCCTAAAGTGCTTTGCTGGAGCTAAGCAAGGCAGCCTTGTGAGCCTGCTCTTCTCTAGTGCTTACAGGGAGTAGCACTGACCCCATTCACTTCTGCGACCCTGCAGTCCAGCTTTTTTGTTTTTAAAGGAAATTATATCACTTATGCAAAATAAGTTTAGGATTTCAAGATTCCCTCTCTGTACGCTCTTATTTAAAATGAACGTAGCACACTTGACTCTTGTTATCCTTCTGCAGTGGTTCCCCTGACTGTCTCCTTTTCTTGCCTTTGTTTGCAATGCAGTGGCTGGAAGAGCTTCTGCAAGTTGCATTGTCTGAGGTGCCTGACTCGGGGAGTGCCTTTGGGTTAAGCTTTGGACGTGAAATCTTTGCATGGGGATCGTCATGCAATGGACTATCACCCTCAGGTCTGCTACTTGTCTGGCATGTCATAGCAAAGACATTTGTCATAGTCAGGGCTGTAGTGGCCACAGATTTATTGATGTGATGCCCGATGCACTCTGGGAAGCGTGGACTCTGCTGCTTGGGAATTAGGACCGAAGAATTTGGAAGCGGCGTGAAAGGTGGTGGAGAAACTTGGAATAATTGTGTAGTGTAAGGGGGAAATGAGACAGGCATTGCTTCGAGTACTTCATTTCCAGTGTTGAACTGGGGTAATGAGTGGAGAAGGTGGATTTTCCATCCCTAGTTAACTCAAGCTGCATTTGGAAACAATTGTGCTGAACTGATTGCAAGCCATTGGTCTTGGTGTGATCTGCTTGTCCAGTAAGGAAGCGTGATTCCCTCTGCAGCAGGAATTGTTGAGGTGAATCCTCAGTCCAGTGTTATAATGAATTCAGGCAAAACAGTTTGAAAATCAATGGGACTGTAAGTGGATATTTGGTAAAATGCACACCCTGGCCTCTGTGTGAGAGAGGCTCCAGCAGCAGCTCAGCATCACGGTCATCCCATGTCCTCAAGCATGGTTGTCTTGAGGACTGCAGGGGGTAACCCACTGGAAGGCTGTTTGCCATCTGAGTTCTGTCATCTGCAGCACGTATGAAAAGTAGGATTAGCTTCACAAAATGTGAATTTACTTCAAAAAAGCCTAATTTTTCTAGTATTAGACAGCGTTTCATGCTGGGGCTGAAATGTCAGCTATCTCCCTTTGGATCCCAACTCTTCTCACTTCCAAGGTGATGTTGGCACCAGTGCTGCCCTCCCAGTGGCTTGGGTGGGAGTGGTGCTCTCATGGCTTCTCTGCTTAGAGACTTCTGCTTTAAAAACACTGCCAGCCTGGGAGCAGCATCCTTCCCCTTTCATGTTGCTCTGTTCAAGCCTTGTGCGAGTCAGTAGCTTTCTTGAAAGCATTTTATTTTGTTTGCATGTTTGTTTCCTGTTGGGAGCCATTTTTCTGGATGGGTTCTGTCCCTTTCCTCCTGAAGCTCCTGGCTGGCAAAGACCTACTGGGCCATCTTGAGGTCATCCCTGGTATTTTCCCTCCAGCATGTTCTCATGTGCCTTGTCCAGCTACTCTCCATATCCCGAGGAGTGGATGTCTGGGTGTGTGCTGGACTCTCGGGAGGCTGCTGAAGCTGCAGACCAACTTTTTGAGCTGAGTCCATTCCACGCTGGAGTCACCTTTTCCTGCCAGGGTCTGGTGCTCAGAGGTTGCTGTGGACCAGGAGGTAGCAATGCTGTGAGGTGTGTGAAGGTGGGACTAGAAGAAAGAGCAGAGTAGAGGAGTTGAGGAGAAGATGACTGAGGGAAGCAGTGCTGCCTGCTGGCAAGACTGCTTGCAGAAGCTCATGCTGCCCAGGACTTTGTCCTGCCTTGATCCCACCAGCTTTGGCTGCCTTTATTTCAGCAGGGCTTTTTGCTCTCCTGTGCCCAGCATCTGCACTCGGGGACACCCCTCATCTTCCCTCTGTAGGTACCTCTTGGTCATCTCTAATTTCCCTGCTTCAGTTTTTCCCTCTGGGTGCTGAGCCAGGTCTCGGTGCTGACCGTTGGCCAGCGTGCTGGAGGTGCCTGGGCACCGGCTGAGTTCAGCTCCGTGTCCCTGCCTGGAGTCAGCTGTGTCCCCTGCCAGCCAGGTGGAGGGAGGGGGCTGGTGGGAGGCTGCCAGGACCTCTCCTCCAGCTCGCTGTGCTCTCAGCTCTGAAGAGACCTGTTACGTTTTATGGACCATTTAGCTTCCCAATGGTGATCCTGATTCTTCACAGCACGTATGTGCCATTTCTTCGTTATTAAAAGAACCCCTGAAAAGGAGCTGCCCTCTGAGTCAGTGCTCTTCCATGCAGTTATTTGCGGGAGCATTTTGCTTAGACTGTGAGGCTTAATATTTCCAAACTCTGCCTGTGCTCAGAGGGTGAATTAATGCCCCAGTCTCCCTGCGGCTGCAGGGACTGACCCTTGTGCACCATCAGTAAGCAGGTGAGGGAAGAACACTTCTGCCAGGAGCAATTCAAACTTGGATTTGCTCTGGAGGAAGCCCACTTGCTTTCTGCATGGAGATCAAGGGTGTTTTAAGGGCTGGCTGGCCAGGTGTCTCAGTTTTCCATCTCAGTATCCTTATATTGTGTGGCATTTCAGGTGCCAAAATAGCTTCCATTTCTTGGAGACTCAAGCAAGCTCCACACTTACTGGAAAGGAGTGTTTACCTTGGACTGAGAAGTCAGCCAAGGGAGGGATGGCTGCGGTTGCACAGCAGGGGTGGGATGGATGGATGGATGGATGGATGGATGGACGGATGGATGGACGGACAGACAGATGGATGGGAGGTGGTTCAAGGGGATGCTCTTGTCAAGTCACTGCACTACATATGAGAAAACAGAGACACCAAGGCGGTGAGCTGTGTATGTCAGGTGTGAGGAGGCTGCCAAGGTCCCCTGGCACTGCGAAATGCCAGTGAAATGTTACTGCCACGCAGAGCACAGCAGTGTGCTGGAATTAATGAGACTGGTGTGGGGACAGCATGCGTGGCTGGGGGGGGTGAGGGTTGCCAGGCTTGGGAACCGTGCTCTAATGGCAAGACCACATGAAAAGAAATCGGAGCTTACAAGAAGAACACGAAAAGTCATCAGTTGCCCAAGCTTTTTGTGTTTGCTGCAGGCCTGAAGCAAATCGCTGGCTTAAGGGGCTCTAAGCACCTGGGTCTGGCACTGGAGTTACAGGTAAGGTGAGGGCGAAGTAATTAATTCCTCTTGCTGTGGCCAGGATGGGAGATGATTCTGACTTGCCACTTCTCCTCAGAAGTTTCTTCAGAAGCTGGTAAGGACTCTGGTTGTGAAACCCAGAAAGCAAAGAGGATCCCTGGGTGCCTGACAATTCCTTTTCTCTGCTGGTTCTTTCTCGCAGGCAGCCTCGGGCTGCCTGTCTCTTTGTTAAGAGAGTGACAGCAATGTGACACCGTGAAAATAATTACTAACAAATCACGGTGGTGACTGCAAACAGCTCGCTGTCTTCAGAGGCATGTCAGGGAGCATTAGAGCAGGGCCGTGGGAGCGGCAGAGCGGCGAGGGGCTCTTTCTCTGCTCTAGGCTGAGGGAAGATCTTTGGAGACCTTTGGCGCCCACCACCCCCACATCATTCCATTCTCGTTGGCTTTTTCTGTCTTTCCTCCCTTCCCTGCCTTTGCCATTAATAATTAAGCCCATTAATTGCACAGTGAGTTCAGGAAAGCTGAGAATGGTTTAGACTGGGCTTCTGCCTTCCCTGGATTCAGCATCCAGCCACAGAGATGTGGAGGAATTTCTGGCAGGGTATTGTGGGCAGAAACACATTCAAACTGTGCTTCCTGTCGTGCAGCCCTTGTGTGCTGCCCAGCCCAGTAATGTTCATTAGCTGTGTGCCTTGAGGAATTCATGGGCTGCTGGTACAGCTGAAGAATTGCCTGCGTCCTTGTCCTTGGGAGCCTCTAATCTCAGTGAACCTGAAAATAGGTGTGTATTTGTGTAGAGCATCATGGCAAACGGGCAGTTGGCTGGCATCTCCAGCACAAAAACAGGCAGAGGAACAAGAGGTCCTTCCTGGACGCAGTAGGGATGGTGCTGATCAGCATGACTGAAGCTGCAGGTGAAGATGATCCTTCAGAGAATAAACAGTGGACAGGTCACGAGTAAAGTAGGTGGTGGGTACCAAACAGCATCTGGGCGAGTCTCTGCAGGGCTGAGGCCACTGTGGCTGTGTGGGAGTGGGGACTCTTCTGCAGAGCTACACAGCAGAGTCTGAGGGGAAGCTCTCTCCAAAGCTGCTCACTGTATTTCTACAACACTCCCTCCAAAGGGAGAGTCCAGCAGAGATACCGATAGGAAACTGGACAGCAGCCGCTGGCTGAAGTGTCCTTCAGCAGCAGTGATAATCAAACCCCTGGGTAAGCTCTGAGAGGGGAGCTCGCAGCCTCCCCTCCTTGTTCTGACCGGTATTTCATCCTCTGCTGCAGAACGGGCCGTGCTGTCTGCAGTTCCCCGTGCAGAGTTGTGCCTTGCCAGGGGAAGCAGGAGGTGCTGGTGGGAGCCTCGTCCCAGGCGCCTGCTGCACCGAGCAGCCCTCTTTCCCATTCCCCTGCTTACTGCAGTGCTCCTCCCGACCGCCGGCTCCGCAGATACCGTGGCTGCCTATCCAGCTGGACGCGGAGCGGGGTGGAGGGGGCAGGGCTGGCTCTCGAGGTGGCTGTAGCAGCCCCTCTCCCCGACTCATGCAATATTTATGCAGGGCTGGGAGTCGGCGGCACTGACCTCAGGGTCATGCTGTTAAACAGCTCCCGCAGCCCCTGCATCCTAATTGCTGCACTTGTCCTTTGCTCTGGAGGATTCGCTGCTCCTTCGCTCCGGCGAAGCAAATACTAATGGCAGTTCGTGCTCGGAGATGGGGAGGGGTCTCTTTGCCACAAGGAAAAGACAAACTTGTTTCCCCTCGTGCAGATGCAATTTGCAGCTGCCCAGAAGGCCGTGCCCAGCCCTGTTAGATGATGTGCCGGGCTGCCCGGGGCTGCCAGCCTGGAGGCTGTGCCGAGTCCCTGGGGCTGTCGTCTGTCTAATTTGGGGTTCCGTATCATCGAAGGGAGTGGGGTTTACCCCATCCCACCATCTCCTTGCAGGATTTCTCTCTTCCCTTTAGTGAAGAGAGGGGGAAATAGAGGCAATCATGGAGGTCAGTTAAGACAGTAGACCTGGATGATGTGCCAGAGGAGAGAAGAAATGGTGCCAGGAAGGAAGAGCGGTTCAAACAGTGTTGCAAGACAGAAGGGTGTATTTTCATGTAGATAAATGATCTGCTTCAGTGAGTGGGAAGAGAGATGATGCAGAAGGCTGCAGACCCTCTGCATGGGTGAGGGGCTCCTGCCCCTCATGTGAGCAGTACAGCCATGGCTGGAGGTAGAGAGGTTTTTTATGTGACAGGGTGAGAATGAGGGGCCTGATTCAAGTGGTTCAAGAAAGCCCAAAAGATAAAGCTCTTTGATTGCCAGAGCTGCTGTGGCTTTCCCCCATGCCCTTTGGCTGGGCTCCATCCTGCTTGGGGCTTCACGTCGGGTGTCTGCAAGTCCAGTGACCTGACTGGCCACTCACGTCCTTTATCCTGCCTTCCTGAGTTGGCAGGTCCCCTTTGTGACTGGAAAAATGCTGTTTAGGCTGGAGACTAATGGCCTTTAAGTGACATGATTGTATTATGTTAAGCGTCTATAGGCTTTACCATTAGGCACTAAACAGTTTATGACTCATAGCAGAGAAGCCCTTGTCCTGAAGAGTGTATACTCTAAATGGTCTGGACAGGCGAGGCGTGGAAGAGACGAGGATTCCTCCTGCCCGTCGCACAGCAGGTCTGAGGAGGGACTGGGACAGGACGGGTCTTCTCGGTTCTTGACCAGCACCTTCCTCTAGGTCTTGCATGCTCTGGTTTCCTGGGGAGAAATACTTCTGCAAGGGGAATCGTGCAGTGGGAGGAGAAACGTGTTTAATTTTAGCTCGGTTTTTGTGCACGGTTTGTTTCTGAAGGGGCTTAGATGTGTTGTGGGTGCGTCCATTGCATCAGGTGTATTCTCTTACTCAGAGTGTAATTACAGTACTCTGCAGCAGGAGTCTGAATGCTTCCCATTAAAACAGCTAGTATGCAGAGGATTGGGCGACTACTAAATTAGTGTCTGTATGAAAGGCTTAATAAAAGATCATATAGACTGAGAAAAGAACACTCTGTGTGTAATCGGTCTCTGCTGCAGCACGAATCACAGAATAATTTAAATGGAGAGCTCTAATCCAGCCCCCTGCTCAAAGCAGAATTAACCAAACTTAAATCAGGGCGGTCAGAGTCTTCTCCAGTTGAGTTTGAATGTCTCTGAGGGAGAAGATTCCACCTCCAATCTGCTCCAGTGCTTTATTACCTGTGCAGTGAAGAGTTTTTCCTGATGACAGATTGGAAGTTCACCTTCTGCAGCCTGTGCTCATGATGGGTGAGTTTCACTGAGACCGTGCCTGTGTGGTCGATGTACAGCGTGTCCAGGTTGTACAGCTCCTTCTGAACAGGACTGTACGCATGTCGTAGTTAGCAAGCAGGCTGTCACTGCAAGCTTGTGTGTAGAAAGCTGTTTTTAAGGGTTTTTCAGTGTCAGGTTCCCAAGGCTGGGGAGACAACCTCAGCCCTGGAGACTTTCCAGTTTCTCTTTCCTTGGGAGCAGCAGCATACGTTTCTGAAGTCAAAGGGAGGTTCACCCAGTCGTCCTCCCTGTCTGGAAGGGTTGGTGAGAGCAATTGCTCTACCCCTTCAGCGACGGGGAGGACTCGGTACGGAGGAGTGCAGAGCTTCTGCCTGCTGCACTCCTAACCTCGGCTGCACCACGCAGCCAGTGAGCTCTGGTTTCCTGCATGGTAATTAAGTAGTTATTTAAAAATCAAAAGGCTCAATTCTGATCTTACTCTCGCTGGTTACTTACCAGCTCCAGGTAGAGTTACTTCAGATTTACTCCCACAGCCAATAGCGGCAGAATCAGGCCCAGTAAATAGAGCTGTGGATCTTTTTAAGAGAAGCTGTTAAGCGGTAGCACACAGATTTAGTGTAGCATCATGTGTGTGCAATTGTTGATGAACATCTTCTGGTGGAGGCTGAATACCTGCTGTGTTACAGCCCTGCTTTTACTGTTGACAGAGCACCTCTGCCAGCGGCTGGCTGACGCACAGACACATACCCATAAAAGGGCCAGATTTCACATGGTGTTAAATGCCTTCATGTTTCATTAAGGTTGATGGCAGTGGAAGGCACACGGCACTTTACGGGACGAGGGAGTCACAACGAGACGCTTGCCCTGCGTGCTTTTTGTGGTAGAATTATTTTCCTAGCGTTGCAGTCTGGGGTAGGAGCCCTGTGCGTTCGCAGGCTAGCTGCTGGGGAGGTGTGCGTGCTCGGCTCCTCCCCAAGTTCTTGGTACCCAGCAAAAATTTAAAGAGGGATCCAGCTGTTAACATGGGGTGGGTGTCCAGGCATTTCAGCCAGTGCTGCCCTGAGTCCCAGCTGTGAAGGCTTGCAGCTTCCTAGGCAGGGTTATGCCTGGCAGGGAGAGAAAGCAGCGCTGTCCGGAATGGGCATCACAGAAGAAGGAAGCAAGGTCTGGAAGTGCCAGGTATTAGCCTCGCTGCTTAGCCTGGCTTTTTTGGCCTCATTACACTAATCCAATTAAGGATTGGTGGAAAAAGATAACACACACTCCAGTGAAGGGGTTGTGTGGTGACTGCTCTCCTTCCTGGGCAGCTGGAGTGGCCCCAGTTATCTTGTGCATCACCACACCTCCCCGGGCCCTGCAGACCCACTGGTGCCTCCGCATGCCATGGTGCGTGCTCTTCTCCTGCATCGTGGGCTCTCTTATTACTAATGGAGCATGGATGCATTTTAGCTGCTGGTCAGCCCTCATTAATATCCCGAGATGACAGGTTGACATTTGTAGAGAAGCCTTGCGTTGCCCTTCATGTGGTGCCTCGGTGCAGCTGCCGCGGTGCCCTGCGTGGCTGCCGCTGCCTCGGGAAGGGGGTTACGGTAGCGGAGGGCCGGGCTGCTCCGTCACCCTCTGCTGCTGCTGGCAACACCGCCTGCCTGGCTGGATGGCTTTGCATCCCTCTGCCCAGCCCAAGGACCGGTCCCTGTAGTGCCTCCGTCCGTCCCGGTGACCGGGACCGAGGGGTGTTGGGGTCGCACTCGTGGCTCCTTCTGGAGGTTGTTTTTTGGGTACTTGGACCTTAATAGAAGCAGCTTCACACCAACGCCGATGGCCCGGCAGCTTCCTCTCCCTGGCTGCTGCTTGGGGCTGCAGCAGCACAGGCTGCACTGCCAGCTATCCTGAGCGCTGTCAGTCGCCCATCTCTCCCCAGCCCAGCCCAGCTCGAGCACGGCTGCAGCCCGCTTGGCAATGACATTTATTAACAGAGGGGGCTTTGAAATGAGGCAGAGACTGCTCCTGCAAAGGCTCCTCGCTCTGACTCCGTCTTCTCCTCTTGCCAGCCCGTCTGAGGCAATGGCTGTGCTGCTGGTGTTGAAATTCATTAGTGGCTCCTGACAGGCGATGGAGGCTTGCTCTGTCTGTTCCCATTCCCTGCTTCACGCACGCTGGTATTGAAAGCTGATGTGCAGCTTGTAGGCTTGTTGCACTCTGACAAGTTTGGAGGTGGTTGAGAGAACTGAGAGAGTGGAAGGGAAAGCAAAGAGGAAGGGAGATGGGACCTGTCTCAGGGTTTCTGTGAAAGCCCAGGGCTTTTCAGACCCTCTCCAGGTGTATTGTCTTTCACAGCCACTGCTTGCGAATTGTAAGTAGAGCCATGGTGGGTGGCTTGTCCTGCGCTGACGGGGGGGAGGGACAGCACCGTGGGTGTGCTCGGTGAGAACAGGGTGCAGTCACCTGGCAAGGGCTCGTCCAGTGGGAAGCAAGGGCAGGGGACTGCTCCAGCCCTTTGGCAGGTCTGTGGGGATGTGGGGTGAGTGAGTGGGGTGCCAGAGGTCTGTCAGGGAGCTGTCCCTCCCTCCTTCACTTTGGAGAGAAGCGTGAGAGGAGACTGGATCAGCTTTTGCTGCCTTGCACTGGTGGCTCCAGTGCTGGGGAGCAGACCTCTCCCTGCCCAAGCCTTGGACTATGCAGGAAAACTGCTCCAGTCTAACTTGGGTTATTGGGATGAGAGAGTTGGGACTTGGGGGATTTCTTTTGGAGATGTGTGTCCGGATGCCTCGATTTCCACAGGCTGGGGTGAGTGCTGGGGCATCCTGCTGTCAGAGCCCTCCTTCCTGGCCCACCATGGCACTCCTGGGAAAGGCCAGCCAGGCTTTCTGCCCCTCTGCAGGGTGCTCCTGCAGCCTCAGTGCTTTGGAGCAGGGTCTCGCCCCTTTGCGTCCCCAGGCCATTGAACCCTGCTGGCTGGGACTTGCTGTTTGGATCAACCTAAGGCTGCCTCTCTGGGGGGTGTGGGTTTACCTAAACTACTTCAAATTCCTAGCTTGGCTCCAGCTCACAGGAGCTTCGGTGCAGACAGATGGGGCTTGTTGTGGTGGTGTTTATCTGATAAAACATCTCGGGTGCCTTAGCACAGGATGTTATTCCCTCTCTAGGTTTCTAGGAGAGGGCACCCATGCTTTCCTCTTGGCTTGGTAGACATCCCACCCTGCTTCCAAACAGAGCAGCACCTCTGTGCTGTGTGGTCCAGAGCAATGCCTTGACCAGCCTTGCTTTGAACTAGGGTGCAAGGCTGAGATGGTTTGACAGCTCCTCTCCTTGGCTGTCACCTTGTTGCTGGCGTGTGCTGCGTACAAGCAGCTTCCTTCGGGCTTTCCAGCCCTCCTTCAGCAAAGGATTTCCAAGGCAGGAGCCTGCCTGCCCTCTCCTTTGCAGCCCGGTGCAGTGGGGCTGGCCAGGACACAATTAAAATGTTCTGCATCTCTTACAGCACAAGGTCTCCAGGGTGTGGATTTTTTGGAAGACTGTGACCAGGTCTATAAATACCAGGATTTGATGTCCCTTTATCTTTCCCGTAGAGGGACTTGTTCTTTAAACTGGTTCAATATCAATACACCCGGCGTGCAGAAAGTGGCCCAATTTCTTTGTCTCCTGACATCTTGAACCCAGAAGCAGATGGACGTTAACCAGCTCTGATTAGTTGGGAGAATCAAGCATTAATTTTTTATAGGCCAGGACCACCTGAGTGATGGAAATCAATTACAGCTGCCCCTCCCCCTTCCATATTCATGTGTGGCTCTGAGCAGAGATGGAGGAACCTGTTGAAATGAGAAACCCCTATTTCTTAGTTTGACCCCCTAGATAATTAGGGTTAAATTGATATGCTATCGCACCGGTGACACATTTTATCTGCCTCTGTTTGTACAAGAGGATACAATAGTGGAGGAAGGACCAATTTGTGCCCTGCTCTAGCTAACCAGACCCAGATAAAAGGTGTCACTAGTACGATAACGTTCTTGCCTCATGCTCCTTTATTGTTGCTCAATTTGCCTTTTTTTTTCTTTTTTTTTTTTTTTTTTAATCCCGTTCTTTTTCTTTCAATACCCTTGGTCATATTTTAACTCCATGCCATCGCATAATGACGGCCTGCTAAATGTGTGTGGAGATAGGCAACTCTGGCTGACAGCCTTCCCTGATAACCGAATTCCAGCCCATCCATCACCGGGCTGCTCTCCTTAACTTAAGGAAAGTGATAACTAAAGCAAGGCCGTTTATCACCGCCGAGCTGCGCGCTCCTTGCCGCCTTGCAGAGGGCTGGTTCCAGCAGCAGCACTGCAGCCGTGTCTCCTCGCCTCCTCTCCGCGTCCTGGTCAGCACCAGGCTCCAGTTGGACCCTGGGGTGATGAAAGCTCTCAGAAGATGGTGCCGAGCTGCCGCTTCTGACCACAGGCTGAGGAGGCCTTGGGCTTGCTGGGCTGGAGGGGAAGAGCATGCTACCTGGCGTCGCTTGCTCGTCTGCCCAGAGGGGAGCAGACGGAGGTTCTGCGCGTCCGTCTCTGCTGCTGGGAGGACAGACTTTGCCAGAGTTGCGTTGGAGGCTGCCCCACGTTGAGCACCAATAAATCTGTCAGGGTTTAGGGTCAGGGTGGCCCCTTAGACCTCTAACGGCCGCTCTCTGTTAACCCCCCTCCCTCCCCAAAAGGGAAGAGAAAGAGAATGAGGGAGAGAGACTGAGTGAGTAGAAAAGGGAACTAGAACAGCTTGAATGAAAATGAAATTAA
>WUAM01000431.1:91628585-91647118 GCA_024336885.1 Actenoides hombroni | reverse complement strand
CATCTATGGGCTGGAATCCCTCCTTGGTCAGTTTGGGGTCCCCTGTCCTGTCCGCTCCTCCCTGCAGGTGCAGCCTTGCACTTTCTGCACCCCCCAATGTGGTGCACAAGCTCCAGCAGTGGCCTTGGTCTGCTCACCAGCCCTTGGCAGTAACTCAGCCATGGGCTGTTATCACTGCTGGGAGCAGACGCTGCCTGGGAAAACAGGCTGCTGACTGCAGACAGGGCAGTTAGAACGGAGCTGAAAAGTAAATCACTGAACAGAATCAGTTCTGCTCTCACTCAAAGCAGGCCAAAGATGCCACAGCCATTATCAAGTTTCTCCCTATCAAGTGCAGTCATACCTGAAGCTACAGGCTTTGGCCAGTGGGGTGGTTTTGAAAGCTAGCTGCTTTTCCAAGGAGGGAAAGCTTCATTGTCTGGGGAGGCAGCAAGAGCCTCAAAGGCTGGATGGATCGTGGGATGTTGAATGCAGTGAGATGTGGCATCATTTCTCTTCTCCCTTACTCGAGGGCCAAATCCCAGGCTCTTTGCTCAGGCAGTGCTACTCCCAGTGAGCAAGGTTGACTCTCGCAAGAGCAAAAAGCCGTGCTGGGCATAATGGCATGTTTACCAAATGAGCTGCTGGGGGAATGGTGGCCCTCAGGAATGGAGATACTTCTTACAGACCCTGGCACTTCCATTCCCCAGGAGAGCTACAGACGTGCCTTTTTCACTCTAACCTGGAGAAGATGCTGGAGAAACTCCTGCCTGGTCAGCAGGCTGAGGAGTGGGGAGACCACTGCAGGTGATGAGCTCGGAGCTGGGGAAGAGACGTTGCAGGGGTGGTTTCCCTCCTCTAGCTACCCGGGGACCTGGTGCCTGTGCAGCAAGCCACTGGTGCCCTGTGCTGGGAGCACTGTGTACCCAGACTAGTTCAGCCCCACGGGGCAATCCTTTGCCAAAGGCAAGCACCTTGGGTGGCTGAGTCCCTGCTGCCTGGAGCCAGCGTGCCTGCGTCTCCCAGCCAGAGCGGGAGCCTGATGCTTTGGTCCCTGCCAAAGGTTACAGTGTGAGCGTAGGACTTGGAGTGCTTGGGAAACTTGGTGAAGTCTCTCTGGTGCTGATGTGAAATGAGGGGAGCACAAGCACAGAGGGGAGGGGGGAATGTCCTTAGGTCACACGGCTTCACAGCCAGTTTCTGGGGTTGGAACTTGTTTGCAAAAATGCGTCATTTATTTAGTTGACATATTTATTTGGAGCATTTATTTTCTCCAATTAAAGACCCACTGTCCAGCGCCCAGGGCATACTGCCATCAGTCTCAGGGTGAAAGTAGAACCAGACTGTCCAGTTAGCTGGGCCTTTTGGTCCCACAGGGATGGAAATGCTGTAGATGTCATTCGTTGCACCGCGTGGTTAGCTGTCAGCTCCCGAGGCGAACTCGAGCGATGCTGCACTCGCTTCTTCTGGGCCCTAGTCACATGGTAGGTGAATTGTTAATTATTCCTCTAACTGGAACTAGATTGAGGTCTGTCTTAATGAAAACCTCTTGGGTTGAGAGGAGAAACTCAGCTTTTAGTAACATACCTTTTGCTAGCTGCTGTCATCTCTAGCTAAACGTGAGCAGTCTGCGAGGCTGAGCTGATCACATGTCTGTGTTTCGAGTGGTTATTTACTTTGGGTCATTCCTTTTCTTGTGATCTTCTTGGATTTGGGCACCAGTTGAAAGCAGCTTTCCTGGAAAAAGCTTTCTTAATGTGTGGGTTGGGGCTCGTGGGGTCTGTTACAACTATGGGATGTCACAGACATCCTATAGTGCAATGGCTGTAAAGCGCATGGACCAGGCTGCTGCTTCTGTGGGGGCTGTGCAGTGTGGGGGGGTCACTCCGGGGGGTTTATTGTGTGGCAGTGCTGGCATCAGCTGGGCTGTGCCCAGAGATGAGGCCTTGCTGTCAAGTCACATCGCTTACCCTGCAAATCGCCTGTTCTTTTGATGGGCTTCCTGCTTTCAAAGAGATTCCTCTGGACCCCCCTGTTCAAATATGTTTGTATGACTTAAATTATTACTCCTAAATGATGACATACACGTCTTTTCAGGACCAGGTGTTTGGGTTTGGCACAGGGAGTCTATTCCTTTCTTAGCCTAAGAAGGGCTCACAAAGCCAGTATGCTGGTGGGTCCCAGTGTGTGCTGGCTCCCTTGGTCACAATTCCCAGGAGCTTCCCCTGGATATGTTTGCCAGCTTCCATCCATTTCTTCCCATAGAAATGGAGACAGCCCCAAGACCAATCCCCTCTGGTACTGTGCACTGCCCAGAGCCTCACTTTATCTGCAAGTCTTCCTCCTTCATCTCCTTACTTGGAAAACTGCTTGTAGGTCTGAAGAGATGCTGCCCTGTTCACACAGGGGTTTGGAGCTGGGCTGAGCACTGGGGTGCTGCAGGGGGTGCTGATGGGGCAAGGTGGTGTATCTAATTTGTATCCACATCTGGCCAGAGCTCCTTCCTGAATTCCAACCTTGAGTCTGAAGTCTAGTCTGGGTTATTCAGTCTTTCCTCTATGGAGAGTGGGAGAAGACTGCCTTGGACATACTCTGTGCTGGGATGTTAGAGCAGCTGATGCTGGCACTCGCAGCTCATCCCTCCTCCACTCCAACCTCCCCTGACAGCCCCCAAGTGCCTGAGGAAGTTGTGAGCTTCCCCACCCCCCTCTGTTTGCAAAAGCTGATTTCTGGGGTTGTGGCTTTTAACATGCACAAACAGCTCTAATTTAGTCATTTATTTAGTTGACATATTTATTTGGGATGTTCCTTTGCTTCAGTTAAAGATCCTGTGACCAGTGCCCCAGGCGTGCTCAGCAGTACGTGAATGAACAAGATCCATCAATTACTCTTGATCAGATCAAACTGGCCGGGGAAGACTCACATAACTCATCTCGCCGCGCGGGCTGGGCTGCAGCCGCCTGGCTCTGCAGCAGCTTTCCCTGTCTGAGGGGCACATCCTGGCTGCCCTGCAGACACGTGGGGCTCAGGACAGCGTGGGAGGAATAGCCCTCCCGATCCTGGGGTGCTGCTGTCCCTCCAGGCCACCCCCTCCCCTCCCCGTGCCATTTGGTGAGCCCCATTCTGGCGGCTGGCGGGAGGATGGGCAGGAGAGGTTCAGAGCTCTGGCTGCTGGTGCTCAAACCTGTAGGGAGACAGCGTCCAGCACCTTGCATCTTTAGAGCTGAAGATGCAAGGGGCTGCACTGCTGCTCTCTTCTTCCAGGCACCTGCTTGGAAAAAACAGGAAGAAACAGCCTCTGCCTTCCTACCCCTAAAACGCCGGCCCTGCAGCATTGCTACCCAAAGCTGGAGTGCTTTGGTCCCTCCTTCCCTCCCTCGTGTCTCACTTGGTGTTTTAACCACAAAGGCCAAAAGGAAAAGCACCAGGGCACGAGAGCTGCACTGTCAGCCCTTCTGCCTGCCCTGTAAGCCGCTGGCTGAGCAGGATGGTTTGCAGGGATTTGTGAGGAGTTCACTTAGCTAAGGCTTAGCTAAGCCCGGCTGCCTTAGTTGTGGCTGTGTTGGCTGCTCTGGAGAAGAGCTGCGTGCTGCACCTGCACACAGCTCTGTTCAGAATGTTTGGTCTGCAAGGTGTCAGCAGCCTGGATGCGGCTGGATGTGTGCAAGTCTTCAGCCAAGCTGTGCTCTCATGAGATGTTTTTGTGGCTGGTTTGTTTTGGTTTTTTTCCGAGAGCTGCGATCCTGATGTGCAGCATCTTACAGCAGACTTGAGGGTGTCTTCCATCTCGGAACGAAATGCACTTAAGAAAACAGAATTTGTGTTGTCAGGACACTGATTGAATCAAACCTGCTCTCTCTTCTCTCTTACAGGTTACCAGGACAATGCCAGTACTTAGGGCTGCCGGTTGCTGATTACTTCAAACAGTGGATTAATCTGAAAAAGGTACTTTTGTGCAAACTGCCATGGTCCCCGTCTCCCTCTCTCCCCCCTCCCCTCGTCCTTCTCCTCTCCTCTTTAAGAAAATGTCTAATAACTGCTGCTGTTTTGCATTGAAATGAGTTATTTTCTCAGAAGCTGGGCTAGGCGAGTCCTCCAGCTCCCTATTGTATCCCCTCTAATAGAGTCTCACTGTACTTGATGGGATGTGTGCTGCAGCAGGGGAGACTCCCATTGTGGCAGGCACGTGCCGCGGCTCCTCCGCACAATAGCGGGGCAGGGTGAGGCCCCTCTTCAGCCGGGGTTCTCTTGGCCCCGCTGTTGCTGCCTCTGTTTTCTTTTGCAGCCGTATAAGGCTCCTAGGAGCTTGGTTCCCTTCAGTTCAAATTCTGGATGATAAACACGTGGAAATAATCCCAAATAAAAATCGTTCTTTCCCTTTGTGCTGTGGGGAGGGGGAGCTGTCTCAGCGGCACGTCCACCTGAGAACCCACTCTGCAAAGCAAAGCGCTTTGAGCTCGGGTGCTTCGTGTTGCTCCGTGGCCTCACTGGGTGGTTGAAGAGCAGCCAGCAGCATCCATAGGATCTCCTGGCACAGCTGCTCCCTCTGCACGGGAGAATGTGGTGATGCCATAAACCACAACTTCAAGTGGGAAGAAAACAGCAAGTGTGATTACAAGCAGTAGCAGGAGGAGGGGGAAGGCTGGGGTCTGTGCCCGAGAGAAACTGGGGTGGCCTTCCCTGGTGAAACCTCTGGATGAGTAAGATTCCCTTCCCCCGGCCAATTTCATGCTTTATTTGGGTTTCCGTGCCTTTGCCTGATAATGAGGGGTCTCGGTAAGTGGAATTTGCTTGTAAACAGCTCGTTGTACTTGTGGGCTTTTCTTTTGTTCTTGTATTTATTTATTGTTTTAAATGGAAGCGTGAGTGACAGGCTGAGTGGCCGCAGAAGGACAATTTGCATGATCTGTTCCGTCAAATAGGGTAGAACATGAACTTAACAAGGGATGCTGGCAGCACATTCCCAGCTGAACTTGTCAAAGGGTCTTGTATTTCCCTGCTGTCAGAGCAAATCTTTTGGCTGATTGCTGGTCCTTGGTAAATGAAATCTGAAAGCACATTGGGGCATTCTGCAGTTCAGTGACCATTAATGATCGCCATTTGAAGTTCACTAAACTTCCGGTGACTGGATAGCAGCTCTGTAACCAGCAGGTTGATGGCTGCAGAATAATAATACTTAAAAACAAATGAAAAATCCCGCTGTTCTGTGCTGCTCGTGAAGAAGTAGGTTGGTCCAGCCCTGCTCCTCGGGGCCTCAAGATGAATGACTAATGGCTCTTTCCTGGAGTTGGAGACTCTTGGCTTTGGCATGTCAGGAGATGGGACCCGTTGTAACGTGGACATCCAGGCATGTGGCTGTTCTTCAGAACAGGCGTTGGTGCACCGGGCTTCAGCAAGTGCTGTGGCACTGCACTGGGGCTGGGGAGCATCCACAGAGTACCAAGCAGAGGGCTGAAGGCAGGAGGAGGAAAGCGCTGCCCTGGCAGCTCTCTGGAGGGTCACAGGCTGAGTGTTTAGGATGGAGGCATGTGGGTTGGAGCCTGTGTTGTCTCGTCCCCCTCTACAGATGTGTCACTCAGAAGGCACAGCTCCAATCTCCTTCAGATCACGCGGGAGGGGATGTGTGTGACAAATGTTCATCTTCCTTCAACCCCTCCCATCCCTTAAAAACCTGAAGGTTTTCTGAGACTTCAATATCTGATGCCCTGTGACACAGGGTGGTGCCAGGGTCCCTGTGCCCCTTTGGGATGTGACCTAAGTTGAAGAGGTGAGGAGGGACCTCTCCAGTCCTGTGCCTAAAGAGCTGCCTCCCCTGGGGCTTCCTTTTAGCTCCGGGTGGGGATCTTCCCATGCACCCACTGCCCTGTTCTCTGAGGGTGCTTGTGAATGTGAACCATGGGTGTGTTTTCATGGCAGAGTATTTCCAGCCTAGATAAATCATTCTGGCCAAGCAGCAGGACCCGATGGGACCTCAGTCTCTTTTGAGTGAGCTCCCAGTGTGAGGCAAATAAGGTTGGACAGTTATATAGCCCCCCCGCTCTTCCCTGCATAGCTCAGGTGGCCCCTTTTCTCCTCCCTCTGGCTCAGTCCTGGCGTAGAAATACCTCCTGGGCTGAATCTGCCTCTGCCCTGATCCATGAAGTGAAGGTGCTGGGGAGGGGTGTGTGGGAAACTGCTAATTTCTAGGTCATGGATAACGGGGAGGCTTGGATGCTTCAGATGTCGAGGGAACAGTTTGTGTGAGTGTGGATGGCACGTGGGGCTGGGGGCAGGTTCCTGCAGGGTGGGCCCACTTCCACCCACTGTCTGTCTGTCCTCCGGGGCTCTGCTTGTCAGCAGTGATACCCAGAGGACCTTCCTGGGTTACGGAGCTGCTGCTGCACATACAAGGCAATGCAAAAGTGTGGGATTACTTAGGGAAGGGTGTGTGCACGGGGCAGATGTGTTCGAGTGCCTGTGTGTGGTGGGGTAGCAACGACACATGTTCCAGATTCCCTCTGCCCATGCACACACGGCTTCAGCTCCTCGTTGTGTCCATGTTCTATCATCTGAAGAAAGAGCCCTTGCCTGTGCTACCTCTGCCAAAACACGGGGTGCTCCAGAGCTCAGCATTCTCTTCCCCAGGTGATGAGACAGTTAATCCCAGGGTTTGTCCTCCAATAAACCCCTTCCCTTGTCACTCCTCTGCTGCAGGAGCAGTTGAGGTGAGCATTCTGTGCCTCCAGGCCTCTTTCAGAGTACCCAAGACTTGCCTCTGAGGCAAGCTGAAGATGGGAATCAGTCCCCGCTGGTTGCCATGCTTGTGTTGCCCCAGGAAACCTGGATTTTTTTTGATTTTCTGGATTTTGGATTGATCTGGCCTTGCAGGGGGTGGTGAGCTCCACACCTGCCCGCTGCGGTGGTGGCCACAGTGTCTTGGCATCTGTGAAAAAGCCTTGTGTGGAGGACAAAGGGAGAAAAGCTGCCTGTGCACTTGACTGCACTTGCTGAAGTTTTACCTTGCCCTATGCCCCCCCAGCCTGCTAATGCATCCCTTCTGTCAAGCCTGATCGGTGTTTGCTGACATTTTTAATGTCACTGAGCGATCTTGTATCTCTGGTGAACTGTCAGCGGAGAGCTGACTCGGGGCAGAGAGTTTATCATGTTCTTCACTTTGATTAGCTCAGCCTTGTGGGAGGGCAGCAGAAAGCAGAGCAGGCTTTCTTTGAATGCTGCAACATTTCAGATATCCCCCTAAACCATCTCGCTAGAGAGCCACCATCCTGGCTGCCAGTTCCTCTTAGGTACCTGTCATGTGGATCCACAGAGGCCCCGTGGGTTAGGACTGAGGTGCAGAACCTGAGCTGCCTCGTTGGAGCTGGATGCTCAGGATGTGAAGAGCAGAGAGTGCTTCATGTCGGGAGCGAGGGGCACCGGTGGAGAGATGGGTGCAGAAAGGGGTCAAGATTTGTGTGAAAAGGAAAGCTGCTGCACCTAACAAGCTGTGACCACGCTGGCTAAATTAATTAGTGCCTATCCTAACAGAGGATCAGTTCTCGTTGGTGCTCCCTTTGCTCTTTTGGGAGCCTCTGTGGTTTATCGTTCCGGGTCCTACTTGAGTCAGCGAGGTGTGTTAGGGCTGAGGACGTGGTGCCTGTGATCCCAGTGTGGCCAGGAGCCTGCAGATGGGAAATCCAGCAGGCAGCAGGAGGGGCTGTTAATCACTGCCAGCTTCGGGAGAGAAGAGGGGTTTGATACTGGGAGGAGGTGGAAGATGCATGGTGAAGCTAGATTTTCTTCCAGTTAGGTTGTGCAAGAAAAGCATTAGAGGGATGATAAGGCATTAGAGGGATGATAAAGCACTAGAAGGGTGATAAAGGTGGCAAAGTGACCAGACCAAAGGTCAAACCCAGCTCCTTTCCATGCCAGAGGCCAGTAGCTGATGCTTGTAGGTGTAACAAGGAGAGCAGGGTTCAAGTCACGCTTTCTCTGACTTGACAGAGTTGAAGAGTCAACAGCAGTTGTCCCTTCGAGGCCTGTGAGCTGGCAGTGCCCCTGGACTGCTGTGTCTAGACCCACTGTCTGCACCACGTCTGTCACTGGAGACGCGTGCGCCCGTTCAGAGTACGCTTCCAGTTTCTCCGGCATCCTGCAGCAGTGAGCTCTGCTATTTAATTATGCATCCATTATTCTCTGTTTATTTGTATGTCGTGTGAGGGTGCAGGTCCTCTTGCTTCTTTCAAACCTACCATCAGATCGTGACTTGCGTTGTGTGAAAGAGAAATGAGTGTTTCCAGTTCTCCTCCCTCGTGTTATTCTTGAGCCGAGACCTCTGCCGCAATCTTAGCTGTCTCTCGTCTAGCACAGCGTGACTTGTGGGCTGGCACAAAGCACTTGCGGGCTCTGCCACTCCAGAACTGGGATGTGGAAGCTATTTTTAACACTGTTGTGCTCTGTCTGGATCTTCCGTTTCTTCTCTGGATGTTACACAGTTAAAAGATAACAGGGAGGGTTGTATATGCGGCCGCTGAGGGGTTGTTGGTTTGTTTTATTGCTTGTTTTTCAAAGTTAGTTGGGTTTTTTGTGGTGGTTTTTGTTTGGTTGGTTGGTTTTGGTTTTTTGTTTTGGTTCGGGGATTTTTTTGGCTTGGGGTTGGTTTGACATCTTCATCCCTATTACAGAGCTGCCCCTTTCTCAGGACAGCTGCCAGGTGTGTTTGACCATCACTGGCTTCTGTTCACAGAGCGCAGCTTGTCTTTAGGCACAATAATAGTGGTTGCTTTAGAAGTGACAGAAAACTGGTCCTAGTTTGACATCCTCCTGAATTTCAGGAGAGGTTTTATGAAAGGCAAGTGTCAAATGCTGTGTGTGGGTGAACCCAGCTTTCCTTTTCTCAGCATCACAAAGCAGAACTGGCGGTGCCTTTGGCGAGCAGAGTGTGACCGTGCTGGGGGTGCCACGGCTGCGTGCGGAGCTGGCCTCTGCCAGGCCCAGCCCTTACTGATCCGCAGGTACTCAGAGTTGAAAGCAAACTGGTAATACAGATGCACAAATGTTTTAAGGTCACCTACTCACACTGTGAAATCTGACAGAGGAAGCATTTAAGAGGAAGTTTTTGTTAATACTTGGCAACTAGAAATAAACACGTCCTAAACAAACAAAGATTTGCTAACAGCTTTTTGTCTCTCTTCCGAATTAACAATTCCTTCTGCCTTCAGCCCTGAGCGCTCCTCAGGCACTTGGTGCTGAAGTGTCTTGAGTGCTCTGGGCAAAGAGCATGGAAAGGGGTGCAACTGAGAAAGGGTTTGGGTTTTAGGCCCATGTGACTGGAGGTTGCTTTTGTGAAGTTTAAGCTCTTGAGGACTCACTGTGGTTGTCATCAAATGCTTGTCTGTGGGGGTAGTGCCTCCAGGAACTGCAAACTGGCTGGCAGGGTTAGAAGTGGTGCAGAAGGACTCCTCAGGCAGCGCTTCGCAGCCAGAGCATCAAGCACGTGAGTAGATGTTGCCGCTTAACTGCGAGGAGCTGCTCCTCCCACCGCAGTGCTCTGTGCTTTGCAGGTCTGCAGCATGGGTGGGTGCTCCGAGACCCTGTCACCCCTTCCTTCAGTGAGAGCTGTGCTTTCCCGGGCTCCTCATCCCTGGCTGCAGAGCCCTTGGCTTCGGAAGGTCTCTCTCAGAAGGGAGGAATGGGAGAGGTTGGGAAGGGAAGCAAAAAGAAAAGTGTGACTCCAGGGTTAAGGGGAGTAGCAGTGCCTTTTCCGTGGAGCTCAGGAGAGAAAGGTGCCTGTGCAGTGGCATTGATTCATAGTTGGAAGGAAGTGGAGGAATTGCTTGTACCAGCAAAATGACCATGTTTAATAAATAGTTTGCTCCATATTTACGGAAAGGCGGCGGGTGCCGTATCGCTGAGCAAGAGGTTTGCTCTTACAACACAATTTTCTGATGAAGTTAAGTGGTAGCTTTCAGTTGGCATTTTGCATAGCTGGTTTACAGGAGTTTTAAAGAGCTAGCTGAAAAGCCCCGGACTGTTAATAAGTCTTTGAACATGAGGGAAGTTCTAGAGAACTGGAAGAAAGCTAATGCTGTACCAGTAATTTAGAAGGGCAAATGGGATGACCGATGAAGTAATTATAGCCCTATCAGCTTGACATTAATTCTGGGCAAAGTAATGAAAAGCCAGATATCATAGTTGATTAATAAAGAATGAAAAGAGGGTAATATAACGCCAATCAATGTGGATTTATGGAAACTAGATCTTTTTCAAACTAACTTGATATTTTTTTTATGAGACTGCATGTTTGGTTGATAAAGGTAACCACGTCAATGTAATATACTTCTGGAAGGCATTTGACTCGGTACCTTATGACATTTTGATTAAGAAACAAGAGTGATACAAAATCAACATGGCACACGTTACATTGATTAAGAACGAGCACACTGACAGCTCCCAGCATTTAATTGTAAGTGGGTAATCATCATGGAGTACATGTCTTCCTAGTGGGGTCCCACAGGGATCTATTTCGCAGACCTCTTGTATCTTGCACTTTTATCGGCGCCTTGAAAGAAAAGATAAAAATCATTTTTGATCAAGTGTGCAGATGCTGCATCCAGGAGGCAGCTGCTGGTGGATTTATAACCAGGCTGTGGTGAGTAGGAGCAGGCAGTTGGGTCGGTTCTGTCTTCGGGACTGGTTTGACCGGTATGGGATGCTGGGTCCTATCTCTGCATTGAGAAGGATTCTGGAAACTTGAAGACTGGATTAAGAACTGCGAGACCCATGGGAACGATTGCCGTAAATATGACTCTGGGAGCCATTTAGGGTACTGGAGAAGAAGGGCAAGGGAAACTTGGCAGGAATCCCGAAGTATCTAAAAGGAGAAGTGAGGCGAGAGGCTCCCCGGGTCTAGCAGAGAAAACCATAAGCTGCTCCGGCACCTGGAAGCCACAGCGAGGTAATTCAGGTGCAGATTTCTCCATGAGGGTAATTAACCATTGGAACAACTTACCGAGGGCTGTGATGGATCCTCCAGCTTGGGAGGGAAGGTTATTTTCCTAAAAAGATCAGCTCTGGTTCAACCAGGAATTAATCTGGGGCAGCCTCCTGGCCTGCGCGGATCAGACCGGCCGAGCGCAGCGAGTTCTTCTGCCGTGATAATCTTCAGCTCTCCGTCCCGCTGCAGCCCTGGCTGCCATCTCCTCGTGCTGAGAGCTCCTGCCCGGGGGCAGCGTGGGTGGCACGGGTGCCAGGAGGCCGGGGACGGAGGGGTCGGCATCCCGGGGAGCCGCGCTGCTCCGAGGGCCGGAGCGCGGCAGCACCCGCCGCTTCTCCTTTAAATCTGTCGCGCGGCTGTCTGAACTCGGAAATTTCTTTCACTCTCTCCCTCGCCTTGTTAACATGTGTTGCCTTTGGGGTAATCAGGGAAAAAATATTATGTCCTTTTACAATTACCGGGTTTTGGAATATTAAAATGTCTCTCTGCATCGGCAGTGTTATTTTGATTGGTATTCTAACCTTTGACTAGCCCATAAAGCGAGCCGCTCTTCAAGCCAATATTGCAGGACTGAAATTTAATTCCGAAATGATTCCAGATAATAGGGAGACAGATAATATATGCATGAAGGATATTATGTTTGGACTAAATGCAGCAGGGCCAGGGCTTGGGAGTTGAATAATAGCCCAGAGTGAGTTATAATCTGTGGGACAGAAATACCTTACTGTCAGGGCCAGGAGAGGAACTCTTAAATCAAAGGGAGGGAGATGAGGAGGCGGTCAGGATAGTCATCTCAAAGGGGAAGGGCATCCAGGAGAGGCCTTAAAGGAGCAGCCGCCTCTGGCCCGCTGCAGGGGAACCTGTCCTCCCTTTCTCCCTTAACAAGGAGTGCCGAGTAAAAAACACATTTCCAGGGAAAACCAACAAACAGGGGGTTGTGCTGGGAAGAGAAGGTGAGAGGCTGCAAGTTCTTGGCAGTCTTTTCCTTTTCCTCCTCCTGGACTCATCAGACAGGGGCACGGGATGGGTGGATGCATCAGATTTCTTCACCTCCTTTCCCCTAGAAGCTGTAACCAGATGGACCAAGGGGTTGTTACACGGTGGGCAGGGTGCTCACCTGACACAGAGGAACCATCAGGGTTGGGGTTTGTATCCACTTTGCCTTAAAAGGCAGGAAGCAGAGGCATGGCATGTGGGCTGCGTGGCCTGTAGCTGTTCAGGGCTCTGCCCTCCACCTTCTCAGCCCAGGAGTCACTGGCAGGCAGGGTTGTCTCCCTCCCTCAGAGCTTCTGCCTGGGCTGGGGCCCAGAGATACAGAGTAGGAGCATCCTATGTGACAGCTAGGTGCAAATTCAGTGCCTTTTAAATACTAGAGGCATTAAAACTCAACACACACGCACACCCCCACACCCTTGGGTATCTGTACCAGGGAAGGAAACTTGGGGGGTTTGTTATTGGCTTCTCTGCAAGTGGCACTTCATGCTTTGCTGGCAGCTTCCAAGCATGGTGGAGCAGCCAGCAAGGTACTTTTCACTCCGCAGTAGCTCAGCTCTATAACTTTGACCTTCTGGGCAAGACGTCGGGTGTTTTTCTGTAGCCAGACTTCGCAGAGCATTGCGAAATACCGTGCTGGCAGCTGCCTCAGGAGGAGGGGAGCTGAGCAAGCGGAGATGGAGAATGATCTCTGCTGCTGGGGTGACACAAACCCGTGTCGATATAACAGGTTTTGGCTCAGTGGCACGAGCTTATAGTTTCAAAGTAATGATCCCAGCCTCGCATGTCATTTCCTTTTCTTGCAGTCTCAGGAGCTGGTCTTGCTACAGCTGAGAGGGGCTCTAGATGCAGTCTGGAGGCTTCACTGGTTTTGGATGACTTGAGCGGTACCGTACATGCCCATCCCAGGAGGGCGACCAAAGCAGCGTCCATCTTTGACTAAATCAGATGGTTTTGTGTGTTTCCCTCTCCGTTGCCTTTTGTTGGTGGTTTTGTTTTTCTTTTTACTGCATCCTAAAAGCACAGGAGCAATTTTCTCTGGAGCGTGTGTCTGTACAAACTGTTCTGGGAGCAGGCATGAAAGATGTGGTTTCTCAGAGGGTTAATGTAAGTTCTTAGTCTTGGTTCACCACAAAGTAGCTAAGTTTCCTGGCTTGCAGAATAGCAGATTAGTTTAGTAATTCCTTCTGGCTGTAGAATCCCCAGCTGTGTGAAAGAGCACCCTTCTTGCTGCCAAACTCATGCCAAGCAGAATGCTGCGGGCTGTGCACAGACAGCTAGTTCCTCTCTTGCTACAGTTTAGACTTTTTCTGGGTAGGTAAAGGCGACCTCTGCCAAGGTCCTGTTACCTGGAAGCCATTTAGAGATGGGGGGACTCTCAGGATGTCAGTTGTATTAAGAAGCAGCTTTTTCTTCCTCCTTCTAGCTATCCTGCCTGTGCTTTAGCATCTGGTCATCTCATGGCATCTCACACACCAGTTAACTTCTTTACCATCAGGGCTTCTCCTGCATTCTCTTTTACTAATACATATTAAATTGCGCTAGACACGTGTTAAAATCTCACCTCTCTTCCTAGGCAAGGTGTTTTGGAGCCTAGTTTTAGCCTTTGGGGCAGACCAGTTTTGCATGCTGCACTCGGCGAGGACCTGGCACAGGTGGAGAAAGCCCAGAAGAGAACAGAAGAAGGATCAGAGAGCTGGAAGATGTGACCTCCAGGGGAAGATTGAAGGACCTGGGATGTTCAGCCTAGTGAAGACTAAGCAGAAATCATTTTTGTAGGGGTGAAAGTGCTCAGAGAAAGGGAAAAGTTTATTCTGGGTGGCTGTGATGGACAGCTCTTGGTCATGTCCTTACCTGCTGCGGGGAGATCAGTAAACAGTCTCTATGGGTGACAACAGAGATGAAAGATGCTCTTGAGATTTTCAGGGTTTAGAAGTGTATGGTGGGGATGATTTGGATGGACATGGTCCTACCTTGAAGCAGACAGTGTGGGTCATCACTTCATCCTTCCTACCCTGTTTGCTGTGACCCTTGCACTTGGGCACAGGCTGGCTGCTTTCCTTGGGACATGTCGCTGAAACGCGGAGTACCTGAGCAGGAAAGGAGCAGTGGCTGCCTTGAGTGCTACATATTGTCTCCACGCCTCTCCTGATGCCGTGTGCCCTGCTCAGGATGTTTGTACTGGGAAAATCCCAAGGCAGCCTTTATCACTGGGGAATGCTTTCAAGCTCCAGCAAGGACTGGGGCTTCCTGGTGCCGTGCATCGTACACAGGGCTCTTGGAGGGCTCAAGAAGGTGAAGATTCAAGAGGAACTGGGGAACACAATTATCTTGCTTGGCCCCATGCAGCCTGCAGGTCCTGGCCAAAGCAGAGAGCAGAATTTGTTGCTTTTGTGCTTTTTTTTTTTTTCTTTCTTTCTTTTTTTTTAACCAGTGCAAAAGCTTTGCCTTCGAGGTGAAATCTTAACCATCGGTTTGCTGAGGGCCCTGCAGTGGCTGCTGCACTGAAGGCATCCTTGTCTACGCAAGCAGCTGGAGGCAGGTTGGCATTTGTGGGTCTTGTACGAGCACATCAGGGTAGGCTGCAGGTGAAGGGTGGGGAGGCAGCTGCTCAGCCCTTGCCTGCTGCTCTTCCTGCTGAGTGCCATACTGCTCGGCTGCGCTGCCTGCGCTCCCCTTGCCGGGGGTCTGAACATCTGTCCCCTGCACCACGGAGCCCCCTGGTTCCCATCTGGCTGCGTGCGTGCTGCTGCTGAGGGTGAACTTACTGCTCAGACCTGTACACCAGGAGTCTAGCTGCTGCTTGCAGGTTGAGGGAGCTGTGCCGGCTGTCCTGGGCCTGCCTGTTCACGGAGCGGTGTGCGGAAGGTGCCAAAGACAAAGTTTTAGAAGGAGCATTCAAAAGCAAGCAAAATAACCCACAATGAAAACTAAGCAACTTGTGCTTTTGATGGGAAAACCTGCTGCTATGTCAAGGTTCTGCAGTCTGAAGTGGGCCTGATGGTCCCCACGGTGGGGTCCAGACAGGCAGGGAGCTGCTTCAGGGCTGGTCAGGGTGTGACTGGGACCTGTGCACTGGATGCTTGCTGCAGCTGGGGTACCAGTGTGTGCAGTGTGACTGCAGCACGGCCGATGTGCCACACGCTTGCATCCAGACGTGCCCTGTGATGTGCTCTTGGCACGGCAGCCCAGCAGCAAACCAGGGAAGCCTTTGGGACAGTCAGGAGCAAGCCCTTGATCTCCCAGCGAGCGGCTGGCTGTCTGGCACGGGTCTGGCATTCCCCTGCATGCGGGAGCACGCTGTGCCTGCGGGGCACTGGTGCTGCTGGTGGGAGCTGGGGGCCTCCAGTCTCACGTGTGTCACAGCTGGTGATTTCCCACCCCTCGCGTGCCCTGCGGTCAGCTGGAGAGGCCAGAGCCTTCTGTGTGCCCTGGTATTGAGAGGCAGGCCTGACCCCAGGCCTGACCCAGCTCCTGCAGTCGATACCAGAGCAGGGGAAGGGAGGGGATTACAGGCAGGGCATGCTTTACAATAATCCTGCAACGTGTGCTGCATTCCAGGCCAGGAGGAGTTGGGAGGCAAAGGCACAGTGTGTGAAAGATGGCCTTTCTCAGAGTCCCCTGGGTCAGGCAAGGGGTGGAGCATCCCTGCATCCCAGCCCTTCAGCTGGGTACACTGGGTACCAGCACAGCTGCTGGGGAGAGGAGCTGCGTCCTCTTTTCTCAGCATTTAAAAGGTGGGAGCTCCATGCAGGAGCATGAAAATGGACCTGTGTAGTTCTCTGGGGAGGAGTTAATCAGATTTTCCAGCCTTAGGGATTAAAACATTAACTGGTTTAGTCCTCAGGGTCCTACCAGGCCAGCATGGCTACAGGGGGAGGGTGACTGCCTGCCCCCTCCAGCAGCAGCAGCAGGCGGCTGGCTTACAGTAGCAATAAACTAGCCCGTAAATGGGAAGAGTTGGTTCGTTGGTTTGGTTTTTTTCTGTATGAGGTGTTGCTGGTGCCTTGTGCTGAGCGTGGTGCTCTGTCCTGCTGAAAGTGGTGGGACTTTGCTACTGCTGTCTTGGCTGGGAAGGTATGGGCGTGCAGCCGCTGCCCAGAGGGATGCTCAGCCCTCTTTTCTGCTTCCTGTGGCTTTGCTGCAAAGTGTCAAGAGATGCTGAACTGGGAGGTGGGAGATAAGGTAGTGGCATATATCTATTAATAACCTGTGGTGCCTCACACTCATCAAAATAATTAATTAAATCCCTCAGAACCCCAGGGCTACTAAGCAGGTTGATTTCAGAGTTGGGTTTAAAAGTCTCCTGCCAGCCTTCCCTCGTGCTGGTGCAGCACTTCTGACTCCAGCCCTGCTTTTGCTCTTTGCACTTGCAGGTTTCCTTGCTTGGGTTCTTTGCCTGCAGCCCGTGGAGCAGACCTGTCCCAGAGGCTTGCTAAGAACTGGCTGGCGAGTCTGTAGGCACGGTCTGCTTTTGTTTAGGAAACAGCCCCTCTTTTGCCCTTGTCTAGGTGTAAACTTCTCCTTATATTTTGTGGCCTTCTGGGGAGGGCAGCTCTGATTGCTCCGAAGCATGAGTTCAGCCAGGGGCTACCTCTCAGTGACTGGTTTTCCCAGTTACCTGAGCACTGTCTCCTACAGACCAGGACCATCTTCTTTTTGGGTGCTCTGACATGAATGTTGCTGCCAGCTCTTTGGGGCACGAAAGCTCCTGAGCAAAGGGCCACCCTGAAGTCAGTGGTCTGGATTGCTGCACTGCAGCCTTCCCAGGCTTGCTCAGTACCCATCCAGTTCTCAGCAGGGCCCTTCTGGGTGTCAGTGGGCGTGGAGACAAGGTGCTTGTGTTTGCTGACAATGTGCATCTTCCTCATGTTGAAAAAGCTCGTAATGATGTTTGATGTTTTCTTGGGCATCCTACCCACAGATGAATATGCAGGTCTGCCATGGCTGACAGCTCACCTCCACCTCCCCCACCTTGCTTTGAGCATTTCTGCACTGTGCTCAATATACCTTAAAGCCACCAACTTCCAATGAGCCACGTAGCGAGGAGTGTAGCTGAGCTGGTCTCTCTGCCACGTGCAGTGGCTGGCATCCCCAGTGGGTTTCAGTGGGGTGGAGATGAAACCTCAGCACCCCATTCTGCCAGTGCTGCTCCTGCAGGCCTCCTGTAAATGCATTTTTAAACAAACTGTGTGGGGTCTCGTGCCAGCTTCAGGAAAGCCTGCTCTCTGCGCTCCCCCCGTCTTGTGACCTCTGTCAGCCTGGCTCTGATCGACGCTATTAATATTTTGGAGACCACTGAGGATCTGCACCTCGGCCTTGCCCCTCGCGCGGGGAGCGGTGCCGCCTGCTGCTGCCCCAGCAGCGCTGCTGCCGCGCTGCCCTCGGCAGCAGGCGGGTTCTGGGGGTCAGCGAGGCCACCAAGATCAGTGCGGGCACAGAGCCTTCCAAGAGCTCGTTGCTAGCCTCCAGCACGTCCAGGGTGCTCCTTTGCTGTAGGTGGGGGTCTTTCACCCTCCCTGGGATGTTCCCTTCTGTCCTTGCCTTTTGGCAAAGGAGCTAGTTTCCCTCTGGACGTTGTCCCACCGACTGCCTTTGGCCAGGGTCCTTGCCGTGAGGAAGGACCCCTTTCCCCTGCTCAGTCCTTCCTGTTCCTGGAGCTGACCTCAGCAGAGCTGCCAAACCCACGAGAGCTCTGCGTCTCTCCCGTGCTTTGGGTCTCCTTTTGCCCTTGCACCATACGTGATTTGGCGACACGGAGTTGGTTCTGCTGCAGCCTTGTCTTTGGGCCCAGTCTTTAAGCTCAAGTTGCAGGGTTCAGGTACGGCCCTCGCAGCTCCCAGATCCGACCCTGGTGCCGACGGGGAGGTGACTGACGTCCTTTGTCAGTGCTCTGCCGTGCACCATCTCCAGCTGCCTCTGAGGAGCTGCACGTGGCCCCATCCTGCACCTCCTGCCTTTCGCTCTGCCCTCGGTCTCCTCGATCCAGGGAGCTGTGCGGCTGTTGCTCTCGGTGCGGGAGAGTTCTGGTGATGCTCCGCTTGCCCAGCCTTCCCGGGGGGCCCCACTAAATCCAGCTCTGGAAGTGTGGCTGCCATGCTGCAGGGAAGGGGCTCCAGCAGATCCAGGAGACAGTGAAGCCGTGTGGCTGAATCCCAGACTGTGTTTGCTCTGCCTAATTATCAAAAGTATGAGTTTGTTCTGCTAGGTGCACATTATGCCTTTATTGTGGTGTAATTATGCCAGCTGCCTATGTTTAGTGTCATAAAAAGGAATAAAATGCCCATTACCCGCCTAAAGAATTCTTCTTGTGTTTTTTTTTTTTATTTTTATTGCTCTGGAGCACACAGTGGGGATATCTTTGATCGGCAATTCTCCATGTAAAGCAGCCAGTGAAATACCGTGCCTTCCGGAGAGCCCCTCCAGCCGGCAGCCTGCGAAGGCAGCTGGCCCAGCAGCCTCACCTGGCACTGTCCCTGCTGCTCCCTGCCAGCCCGATCTGCTGGGCAGGATGGTGAAGCTGCCTCCACACCACCTTCCCTTCCCTTCCCTTCCCTTCCCTTCCCCTCCCTTCCCCTCCCCCCCGCCA
>WUAM01000431.1:91615475-91628485 GCA_024336885.1 Actenoides hombroni | reverse complement strand
TTCCCTTCCCTTCCCTTCCCTTCCCTTCCCTTCCCTTCCCTTCCCTTCCCTTCCCTTCCCTTCCCTTCCCTTCCCGGCCCCGCTGCTCTCTGGCAGCGTTCGCTGCTCCCTGCAGCTCCCAGCTCCCTCCCGCTGATGTAGCCCCCAAGAGCTGCAGGGCAGAAGATGCTGCCTCTCTACCTGCAGGGCCTGCTCAGAAAGACACAGCAGCGTTTGACTCTGCCCAAGCTCTTGTTGTGGACAGAGTGGTGGGTCAAGGAGCCCCGTGCCCAGGGGAGGTCTGCAGGGGAGCTGAGGCAGCAGCGGGGAGCGACGTCCAAGTGGAAGCCGCGTGCCTCTTCACCTCCCCATCTGGAGGGCCAGAAACACAAGTGAGGGCCTGGTGGGGCTCTTGCAAGAGCAGCAGTGCTAAACCTTGTTCCCCAGCCTACCCACGGCCCCTACAGTTGGGCTTCAGCTGCTTTGGGGTTTCTTGTGGCATCTAAATACTTGGGGCCTTGCTTCTGTGGTGGTGAGAGATGCCTCAGAGGAGCCACGTCCTCCCAGAGCCGAGGTTCTGTGCAAACATCAATTACCAAAACACATCCTTCTTCCCGGGAGAAGTGGCGGGAGGCTTGCTTTGTGTCTGAGTGCTAGGGGCGTTTTGGTGACATTCAGTAATTTCTGATGGAAAAAACCCAACCAAACACCACAGAAAACCCCAAATCCAAACCCCGCATCTTCAGAGGTTGTTAAAAGCTTCCTCTCTGCCTTTCCTTCTTCTAATAGTTTGTGTCTAATTGGAAAGGAACTTTATTAGCTTCATTAGGAGCAGTTAGTGCTGGCTGTAGATAGCTCTTAAATGTATGGGTTTGGTGCATTTGTTGGTTCAGTTGGCTTATCTTTCAACTGGATGATATTTGCAGCAGGTCCCCGGTCCCCCAGCCCAGCTGTGCCGCAGATACTTCGCGCAACGTCCCTTTTAATTCCCTCCGCTTATTTTTTACGTCAGGTGTTCCTTGAAGTGGCCTTCACAGCTCTCCACCCTTTCAGCCGACGACTACGTCAGGGGAAGATGGACTCGTGCCTCCCCGCAGCTTCATTGCATATGCACACGCCGTCTGCCCCGGCGGCACCATTGCCTTGGTGAAGAATCCAAGGGGCTGCTGATAGCAATCATTGATTAAGAGGGTAATTGTCCTGAAAATTCAGATTGATCAAAAGGCAGAAATGATAACTTGTGTAACTGTGTTTAAAACCACGTCCTGTCAATAGGGGAGACTTGAGACGTGGCGAGCAGAAAGCAGGGAGAATTGGATGTGCGAGCGGGTGAGTGTGCCTGAGGTTCGGGAGGAGGGGGAGCCATTCTTCCTTGGGGTCGTAGCAGGATGTTTCTTGTCACTGACGCTGGGCTATTGGAGATTCAATCACTTTTATCTTCCCCTCTCTCTCAATCCAAATGCCTTTTCATATTAGAAAATTAGAATCAGCTCTGCTCATGCAAGATTTATTAGCTCTGCTGAGCAATACCACAGAAGAGTAAATGATGTCGCATTTCAGGGGCTTTTTACACATTATGACCAAACTTGCAACTTCTTAAGTATTCTTCTATTGAGCCACTGCAGGGTGAGAAAGGGATGGGGGAGACAAACTTCTCTCTGGAAATAGTTCTGCACCAGTCCTGATGTCTCCTCTTTATTATCAGAATGATTGGATTTGGTTGCTAATACAGGTCTTTTCTTTGGGCTCCCTTTCTGAGCTTGTTGCTCTGGAAATCAAACTCTAAGAATTGAGCCTGCTTGTTGTGGGTTTTTTTCTGGGTTCCCTTTGTAGAAACACTTTTCTGTGCTGAAATGTATGTCTTCAGAGCTCTGCTGCTCAGCGGGTGCTCATTTACATCTGAAGAAGACAAATCTTGTTTCCTGCTCCAATTTTTTCCCTGGTGTTTTGCACTGGGGGGTTGCTTTTTAAAATGCCTTCTGACCCTGTGTCATACACAGCTCGTGTTTTGCGTGGCAGTGGTCCTGTGGTCTTTAGGCAGTAGGTGCTAAAGCTCTTTAAAGACATGAATGAATTTAGGCTCATAACGCTCCATAGATGTTGTGGGGATACTGAGGCACAGGGAGGTTGGAAGATCTTCCTGTGAATCCATGTCAGAGACTGGAACAGAAGTTGGGTCTCTTCTTTCCTGCTTCTGGTTTTCAGCCCCAACTGTGGCTTGTTTGTGAGGCTTTTCACTTTCAAATGGTTTTGCAGGCATCAAATCCTTACGGTATCCTCATGGGCTGGCTGCACAGGGGGGTAACTCAGCTGCAAGACTCAGAAAGACCAGGAGCCTCTGCCTGAGGTGCTGTTCAGTTTTTCTCCCCGTCTCAAAAATTAAAGCATTCGAGATTCACAGTATTTCCCTGTTGCTATACAAATCCCTGGTGCTCTGCAGCACTCCACCCCTCTCACAATGGGCATTGTGTACGTAGCCCATGTACAAAAATAGTAGCTGTTGTCAAGGTAAACACCGTTTTTCTGTTAGTTCTGGTTTGGAATATTCCCAAAAGGGAGCAAATTTTTCTCCAGCCATCATTGCTTAGGAAAGTAGACAGCAGCACACAGGGATGCTGATGCTGCCGCTGGTTTTTGTACACCAAAACCAGCATTACAGAGCAGAGGACTGAATTGAGCTGTGGAAGGGAATAGTCTGTTCATAGCTTCATCTGTCATCATCGTGCAGTGGAGCCCGGCGCCCGCAGCTGACCTGATGCCAATCTGTTATCTCTTTGGATCTGACTTCTCCTTGCTGTGGCCAGGCTGCTGGGCGGGCTGCAGTGCAGACAGGACGGAGGAGAGGTTGAGGGATCCTCGCACCTATCAGCACAGCCAACACAGGGCATCTGCGAGGCTCATCACCGTGGGCTCCAAATGCTCAGCGTCATCTTCTGCTTGGCAGGTGCAAAGGGATTTTATTAAGAGGCAGTGCTAATGACATTTAAAACAGCAGCACACTTGGCCCTGTCCAAACGCCATTCTAACTTGGCGCAAAGTTTCGCCGTTCATCTCAGCAAAAGGCGTTGCTGAAGAGCTGCTCAAAGCTGGGGCTGCCTGGCAGCGAGGTTTCTCCTCGAGCGTCGCTGCTTGGGAGGCAGTACACTTGACAAGCAGAAGGACTTGACTTTTTCCCCTTCCGTGTACAAGCACTATGTATTATTCAAGGTCTTCTTAAGTCAATGCTGGGTTATTAATCGGTTGCTTCTCTGCATGTTAAATTTGCCTACTAATTTCAAGGCTCTGGGAGAGGACTGCAGCTATGAGCTTGCACAGTGTTTTGCCTCCGCGAGTCTCGGCACACCCATGGGTGCCATCTGGGGCCACCACCCCCCTCGCCTTGGGTTCGGCTGACGTGGTGCAGCCTGCGCGCCGGCCGCGCCGCAAGCTGAGCTGTAGGATAGGGGCTTAACGTGCCCATTTCCAGATAAGCACTGATGGTACAGGGGGAGCAGGGGCAGGGCCAGAGCAGTAAAAGCCTTGCCAAACCTTGAGGGACCAGGCAAGACCCCTACAAACCACTTCCTAGGGACCAGGGGTGCTACGGTCCCAGGTAACGCTGAAGAGAGACACGGTGGTGTCCAGCTGTGGGCAGGGCTGGGGCACAGCCCAGGAGGAGTTCGCTGCGCGAGGTGGTTGCTGCCCAGCTCTCCTTGTCTCCTGCTTGGTTTGCAGGCTGATGTCGTGGGTTATTTGCAGCTGGTTTGGAGGCAGCCTCTGTGTCTTGGGCCTCTTCCTCCCCTGGCTCCCAGGCAGGCCGCCATGCTCCGGGCTCCTCTCCTTCCCCGAGCCCTGGCGGAGCTGCCCGTGGGAGGCAAGGCACGCGAGCCAGCAGCGCCTGCACATTCCAGGAATCACGTCAGCTGTCATTACTTCCATTACCTTGATTGGGAACAGTCAGTTATGTCACCGTCCATCATCGCATCTCTCCTGGGAGACGCTGAGGAAGGAGGAGAGGAGCAGGAATTATAAAGCGCTTCTGCGGTGCTCTGCCAATCCCGCTGCTCCGTTGGCTGAACATCTGTCATCAGACAGCTTGAAGAGAAGGTGCTTTGTCTGATGGATCTTCCCATTGTAGCTCTGCAGGGAGGAGCCTTCTGCAGCACCAGGACTGCCCCGAGGGAAGAGCGCTGGGGGCTTTTGTGGGGCTGAAGATGAAGGTGCTGCTGCCTGGAAAGCTCGGCGGGGCTGTAGGAGAGCCTGCTGGATGGCTGGGGCTGCAGGCTGGGCTCTCCTGGCTCAGGGCTGCTTGGGAGCCCATAGAGTCTCCGGTATGAACGAGGGCAGAGAGCAAGAGCTTGGACTTGCACGTTGTTCCCACATGTGACTGCGGAGGACTCCTGGCCATGTCTCAGGTGGGAGATCATCCTCCCTTTGGCCAAGAGTTCCAGGTTCTCCTAATTAGAATGAGATTTGCCTTTTAATTAAGGAACTTCTTATTTCTAATGGAAAATGATCTGGAAAGTTTCCAGCCCTCTCTGCCCTTATTGATTTGGGAATCTGGCTCCAGTTCCATCATCTAGTCTCTTTGACTCAGGTCCCCTTCACAGGCTGGGGGACAATACTTGGCAGTAGCTGTGTCCATCGCTGGTGGCAGAGCCCGTGGTGCTATGTGTGCTGTGGAGGACAGTTTGTCTGTGTAGCACCCCCTGTGATTAAGTTTGTGTTTGAATTCAGGATGAGTTTGAGGTGGTAAGGAGGAAGAGGAGCTTCCATGGCTGTGGCCAGAGATGCTCCAGGCTTGCAAGGCAAGGTTCCCCAAGGCTTGCGTGACCATGTCTGTCAAAGCTGAAAGCAAGAACAATTGAAAATGTCACCACATCGCCCCGCAGGACTCACAGGGAGGTGGGGAAGGCAGCAGTGGCTGCCTCCTTGGGTTTCTTGCTGTATGACTGCTGGTCCTGGCACTGTGACCTTGGGAGAAATTATACCTGTTAAGCATGGTGCTGACAGTGTAATTTCTGCTAGCTGGACAGGGAGTGAGGGTGGTTTGGCAGCAGCTGGACCTCAGTGAGTCCTAGGAGGTGGGTGTTCAACCTGGCTGGTACCTGGTGGTTCCTCTCCAGAGATCAGGCAATGGGACAGGGGGAAAGCCAGGGCAGGAGAGGGCTGCGCCCAGGGACATAAGCGAGGGAGAGAAGTTGTTTCATGGCTCTGCACGCTTCTCCTCAGAGCAGCTCTGTCAAAGGCAAGATGATTCCAAAGGAGACCTCACAACCCAGGGAGGAGCTGGCTGGCACCAGCACCGGCACGCAGGGGCTGTGCAGGGTGCGCGTGTGGGGAGGTCATGGGTGGCTCAAGCAGCCTGGTCTCAGGCAGGGCTGTGCAAGTACAGCCAGCAAGAGCTGACCATCCTGTCATCCAGCCTGTCATTTAAAGAGCTTGACTATGCAAAAGTGATGCTTTATGTGAGCCAGGGGCATCGCTGCTGTTACTCTTGGCTGAGTTTGAAGAGCTGTTGCTGTCCCCAGCTTTAGGAACAGGCTTTGGTGTGCTGGATGGCCCAGGTGCATGCTAAGCAAAGAAAAGATTGAAGAGGGTACATGGAACAGGGGACAGTTGTTCTGGAGAAGAAGTGAGTTTCCATGGTGCGGGGATAGCTAGTGAAGTGAGTAAATATGTGCTATAAACATGTTCAGAGCATCTCTGTGTGAAGAACCCAGCACAGCCTTTTAGAGTGAATAGAAAGAGAGCCCCGGTTCAGTTCATATGTCTGTTTTCTTTTCTTTTCTTCTTCTGGTCAACTGTGGCTGCAGATAAGAGTTTTCTATTTGAAGTTCAGAAGGGAAGGGAAATCCATTGTTAGAAGAGGAGACTTTCTTTTTGCTTGATATCTATCTCCAGCGACACAGCGGAGACGGAAAAGATTTGCTATGATAAAGGTATCTTTAAAAAAAAAAAAAAAAAAGCACATTGAGTGTTGCTTTTCTCTGTACTTCAAAGGCTGGAGTAATATGGAACAGTGTAAAGAGAGGGGAAAAAAAACCAACCTAGCCCAGCCTCTGCAAAGCAGCTGAGAATGCAGAGCCATAATAGAGCATCCTCCTGGCCTGAAATCCAGCGCCCTGCCCCAGGCCATTCGCCTGGGCTCGAGAGTTGTCCTTTGGTGTGCACAGCACCTGCCAGGAGGCCACGGGGATGGGCTGCAAGGGGGGTGCTCATACGGGGTAGGGGGAGCAGAGGAAACGTTTTCCAGGTGTGTATCCTGTGGAAGGGCTGAGCCACGGGAAGCCACTCGCTGGAAAGCAAATGGGGCAAGTCTGGAAGCAGTATGGGAAAAATGTGCCAATAAACATTTAATTATTAAAATAACTGGGAGGTTGCATGGAGTGTTCAATACAGCGTGGCAGTGAGCTGGGGAGCGCAGCTCTGGTGAAGGCTGGGGGTGGGAAGTGGCCGAACGTCTCTGTCCACGTGCCCTGGATGCAGTGGGGTTGGCTCTCTGGGGTCCCGGGATGTAGGAGCAGCTTTTCCTGGGGTTCAGTTTTTTCTGAACGAACCAGAGCAGAGGAGTTCTGGGGAGGGAGTGCCTGTGGCTGCCCGCCCTTGCTTGGGGCAGGCACGGCCGAGCTCCGTGAGCGTCACCACAGTGGGACAGCAGCCTCCACGATGGCCAGCAGGACAAGTGGGGGTGTGGGCTGTGTGACACGGGAGCTCCCTGCCAGGGGACAAGGCAGGGGACAGCGAGGTGCAGCCCGGGGAGCCAGGGCTTGTGACACCCTCCCTGCAGTACCGCTGCCTCCGCGCAGGCTCCCCCTTTCCTCCAGCCCTGTGGGTGCCCTCCAGCCAGCCTGGCAGCGCTCGGCTGCTGTTTTCATCTTCAGCCCCATCCCAAGCTCGCCGCGTGGTCCTGGCTTCTGGCACAGCCCGTGCTTTGCCAGCCCGCTGCGGCTCTGCCAGCGTGTCTGGGCTGGCTGAGCTGCCGGGGCACCCCTGGAGCGGACGCCGGCCCAGATCCCCCGTTCTCTGAGCAGCTGGTGGAAGTGAAGGAGAGAGCAAGTGTGTGCTGGAGGTTTTGCCTCTGCAGGAGTCTGGTGAGGAGAGGGGCGAAAAACCAACAAACTCATTTTCGGCGCTGACCTGAACAGAGGCTGGAAGTGAAAAGATTTCCAGCAAACCTGGGCTGGTCAGGGTTGCTAACGAGCCTTTCCTTTGAGCAATGTTTTACATTCTTTAAAGATCGCAGGGAGCTCTCGGGGAGAATCTGCTAAAGTAAATGGCAGAGTCAAGTGTGCCGGCTCCTTTCTTTCCCTTTTCTTTTCCCTTTTTTTTTTCCTTTCCCCTTTCTTGGTTCTCTTTATTATGTGGAGTTGCTCTGGCTCCTTCTCTCACTTCTGTTTCTCCTTTTGTTCTCTCTTTGTCTATTTATCACACTGTGAAGGTTGAAAGAGATGTTATTAATCTGGGAGAATGAAGGCAGGATTAGTGGTATGAATCGGATTTTGAGAGCTGTAATGATAGAAAGACTCGCTCTGCTGGCGGGCTGCGTGAGTTTGATAAATGGGGAGCACTCCAAACTGACTCGCGCCTTCCTCCGCACTGCTCGCTCTGCCCGCTGGGGCGTGCCATGCTCTCAGATCTGCCAGCCATCCCATGCCGCTCCTACCTGAACCAGAGCAAAAAGCCAAGGGTAAATCAGAGACAAATATCTCCCATTGCACTTAAAGAGATCATTTCTTTCAACATCTTTTTCAAACGGAGTCCTGACAAGTTCTTGGACAGCCTCGTGCGGAGGTGGGATCCTTCCTCGGCGTGCGGCTCGGAGCCGCGGCCGCGTGGTGTTCTCTCCCCCCGGGGCTGCGCGGAGCGCGGCGAGGAGTTCGTGTGGCTGCAGCGGAGCTCCCGTCCTGCGAGGCACAGAGAAGTGGGATCGTCTCGGCAGGGCTGCACCCCGCTGCCTTCGCCTCCTGAGCGCTGCACTGGGCTGCCAAGCCCCGTGGGGCTGGGAGAAGGCAGAGGGTATTTCATCAGCAGTCATTTTGGGGGGCTTTGCCCTGAGATCTCCCGAATGAGAGGTCCTATCCTTGCATAACGTGCATCAGGTCCCTTTATCAGGCTTGTGGTGGGCAAAACAGGCTCTGGAGACAGCCAGGCAGAGCAACAGCCCCCAGCTATGAGACAAAGCAGGACTGTCTGGACCAGCATCTTCAGTGAGTAGGGTCCTCTTCTGAGATCACGCCACTGCACAGTCACCCACTCGAACCCTTCCTCATCCCCATCCTTGGGTGTGTGGTGGTCCATGTTGCACCCTACAGAGGCAGAAAGCTAGGGACAGACTCAGAGGCGTAGGGTACATAACACTTTGAAGCTGGTTCATGAGCACAGAGCTCACTACCCTGTTCTGGTTATGCCACCAGGCATTCATGGGTGGGGACTCTGCTCAAGTCCTAGGGCCCTTCACAGTGGTCCTTACCCCAGCCTGTGCTGTGGCTTCCGCTGTGGGTGTTTTGGGCTCGCTGCTTGCTGCCGTGGCTAGGTTTGGGCCACGTGGCCCAGCCCACGCACGTGCGTTTGCCGAGGTGAGGTGTGGTTGCGTGAAGGCCACGTCCAATCTGTTGGGGAAGTTTGGGTACTTCAGTTCCACCCACCCCAGGGACTGTGGGCATGGGCTTGGCCCTGCAGCCCGTCCACGGGAGCACCAAGTGTCTGGCGCGGGTGCAGGACCACCCTCCACTGCAAGGTTTGCATCTCGTCTGGGTTGGGTTGGGCATTATTGCTCGGCAGAGGGTGGGGAGCAGCGGTGTGCGGGAGGGACCCTGCTGGGAAGGGGGACTCGGGCCATGGGCAGCCCGGAGTTGTCAGTGTCCCTTTAACTACAAGGTAATGGACTCCCCCACGCTCGGGCTGAGCTCTCCTCCTGCCTTTGCAGGAATGGTAATGATTGTCAAGGTAGAGCTAATGAGACGTGCACATCTCTAAAGGATCGTGGCTTCTGAGACAAAATTAAAAGAAAAAAAAAAAAAGAAGGGTTGGGGGAAGGAGAGAAAGTCCAACTGCACTGCTTTGGCCAGCAAGGCATCCGTCCATCCGTCCTGCAACCCTGCCCCTTGGCAGGATCACCCTTAAATGACTGGCAGGGTCTCCTTGCTTCCTGCTGCAACTCCAGTTTGGCACTGGGAGCCTCTTCACCTCCTGCATGGGCTCTGACCCCCGGGGCGAAGGAGCCGGGCACCGCGGGGGTGGGCAGCTGGGGGGCTGGAAAGCAGAATAGGAGGAAGGTGTGCGAGGGAATGAAGAGCACAGGACTGTCCTGTCCTGCATCAGCTGAAGACGTGGGGCTGATGTTGCTGCCAGTCCTGGCTGCCTCATCCGTCTCTGTCTCTTGCTCTCAGGTCTGGGATGCTGCACATGGCACTTCCAAGCATACATGCAGGTACTGTCTGGATGCCAGGGAGTTAATGAGCCCTGCAAATGCCTGTCCCACAGGGGGAAGGAAGGGGTGGCTTTGGTATTGGGAAATGCCCCATAGGCACTCCTGGTGCAGGAGAGGCTGTCTGGATCGGGCTAGGCCAGGATCTGGCCCTTTGGGAATTGCTGGGGGGAGCTGGGATGTCGTGTGCCTGCACACACATTTCCTCTGGTTCTCACTATTTCAACTTCACAGGTTGAATTGGTTCAGAGCAGCCAAACTAAATGAGGAGAGAAATGATCAGTCAAATATTTCTTAAATCCTGTCTTTAAGAGCTAAGTGCTTGGCTGGAACTTTAAGGCAGGTAATGAGGCTCTCTTCAGATCAGCTTGTGATGTGGAAACTGCCAGATTGACCAGGCTGCAACTGGAAGAAAGCTCCGTCGCAGCCGGAGATGGTCTGGCACTGGACTCCCCACACCCTGGCACTCGGTGCCAGCTGCTGCCACCCACAGCTCCCTGCCGCCCGCGCCCGTCCACATCCTCATCCTGCCGGGAGTAAAACACAGCCTGAGCTGGGGGAGAAGCCTGAGCTGGGGGGGAGCAGCTGAGCTGGGTGGGAGCAGCCTGAGTTGGGGGGATCAGACTGAGCTGGGGGGAGCAGGCTGAGCCGTGGGGAGCAGCCTGAGCCGTGGGGAGCTGCCTGCTTGCAGGATGCTGAGTGACTCCCGGGCTGTGTACGTCGGTCAGCGCTTTGCAGCCCAGCCCCAGTTTGCTCCAGGCGTGTGGGCGAGAGCTGGAGGTGGAGGTGGTGGCCCGAGGACCCCTGTCACTCTGAAGGACTCTCACCCGCTTTCAGTTTTAAGCTGACAGATTTGCTGCAGCAATCAGAGGACTTCCAGCCTTGCAGTGGCTCTGTGAGGTGGGCTGCTCTCTTAGCTTTGTCTCTGGCTGGGGCAAGGGGAGAAGGAAAATAATGTCATTCTTCCAGCAGCCCAGTAAGGACCTGTTGGTCAGATTGGTCCTTTCTTTTCCAGACACCATCCTTCCCTCTGCAGTGGGGCACCAGCAGTGCTTGTCTGCAGTAGGACAGCACCTTGGCAAGGCACTTTCCAGAGCAGAGGGGTAGGTCTCCTGGAGGAAAAGTCTCAGGGCAGGAGCAGCAGAGCAAGAAGCAGTGCTGGGCAAGATGGGATGTACCACGTGTCTCTTCTCAGCTCCAGAGTACTCACTTCTCCTTTATTCTGGGACTGGGGAAGAATCTGGCCTTCTGCACAGTGCTGCCAGAGCCAGAACCCTGTGCCCTTGCTCCTTGCTGTGCCATGCCTGCCTGGCAGCACCTTGCCATCCCGCTCTGCTCTGGGCCTCTCCCAGGTAGGAGTTGGGGACCCTCTGAGCTCTCTCCTTTGTTTTTTAGTCCTTCTGTTGTTAATTATTGAGATGTAATAATGTGATTAGTGCACTATTAAAAAAATCGCTGATATGATTACCATGGATTTAATATCACATGATATATCATTACATTGTTACATGGTGACAGATGTAATTGAAATACACTTATTGGAGCCTGGGGTGGTGTTTCATTCAATCACAGCAGCACCTCTGGGGGCAGAGCAGAAATGGCAACAACAAAAAAAAAAGAAAAAAAAAAAAGTCACCAGGATTGGAAATTGTGATGGAAACAAAGAAACTTGCAGCCTGTTCACGTCTGGGGCAGCTGCTGGTTTGGCCTCCTGTCCGTAGGAATGTGGAAGGGTTACGGGGTGGGAGCTCTGTCTCGCAGATCAGCTGGAGGAGGTAGGGCAGCCGAGTTGAAGCTGTCTGTCGGGGGCCGGGCAGGAGGACTTGGTGTGACGGACCTGTACCCAGAAGGCTTCCAGCCGTCTTGCCGCATGTGAGCTCGGGTGCTATGCAGCCTGTCCCAGTGACCTGCCAGCCCCTCTTGACTCCCTTGTGAGAGGCCAGTGGCCCCGAAGGTGCCACGCGCTGTGCCAGGCACGGCTCTGCGCTTCTGGAGTCGGGGGTCGCCCAGCTGCCTGGTTTGGCTCGGGCTGTGCCCCGGGGGGCAGGCAGGTAGTGGAGAGCGTGCCTGCAGGACTGGGACCCAGGTCGTGTTTCTTTCGGTCGGTGAGAAGAGGTGACATCTGTCTGCCACGTTATCCTCGGGAGGATCTGCAGAGGGGCTCTGGGCAGCTGGGGCAAGGAGGGGAGCAGCTCTCTCTCCTGTACCCTCTGCAGCGGCAGTCAGCGGAACCAGAGCTTGGGCAGGGCAGGGACTCTGCTGTCCCTGCCTTTGGGGCTGGGGCAAGGCTCGGGCTGGAGAAACACGCCTGCGGGAGAAGCACAAAGACCCTACCAGCTGCTGGCACAAACCTGCTGCTGGTCCTTCTCAACACGCTGGTGAACAAGAAGCTGATGGTAAACACAGAGTTCTCCTTTTCTTCCATCTCCTTCCCTTCCAGGGGAAAAAAATGTCCCGCGCCCTCCCAGTGCCCCCCAGGGCAAGTGCTAGTTTGGGGTATTGCCCTGGGGAGGATGGGGCTGTGGCAAGATCTCAGAGATACAGCGTGGCAGGCTTCATGCACATGAATTGCTCTGATCGTCACCAAGTGCTACGTCACTTCTCCTGTAAAGGAGGCCGGTGAGGGGCTGTGGCCTCCCAGAGCTGGGGCAGGGCTCGGGAACACCTTCCCCCAGCCCTGCTGCAGGTGCCCAGGGTTGCTGCTCCCCTGCGAGACTGTGTGTAGGCCACTTGGAAACAGAAGGTGCTGCGTTCAATCTCATCCTCATCCAAAACAAAGGAAGGAGGAAGCATTTCTGGATGGAGCGAAGGTGACTTTTCAACCGAGAGGGGAATGGCAGAGTGGTGAGCACGAGACATCTGGATGTTTGCATAATGACCAGCATCTGGCCCTGCATCTCTGCACGTTCAGTGCAGCATCAGCCCCTGCTCCGATGCGTCTGTCCCGTGAGCTTGGTTACAAACCTTGCTGATGCTTGAGGGGTCACTGCTATTTCAGGCTTCCGATGTAGTGTCCTCCCCCCTGAGAGTGCTCCCACCCCTCCTTTGTGGAGCCAGCGTGCCCATTATAAGCCCTTGTTTTGCTGGGAACTCTGGAAATTCATTTCCAGCTGGTGTGGGAGCTCTCTGGCTGGGAAGGCTCTGGCAAGCATCTTTCTTTCGAGGTTAAAAACATAATTTCAGCCTGACCTCTGAGTTTCGGAGCTTTTGTTGGTTTTCTCCACCCCCAGATGGTTTTTGTGTGTGATTTTAAAATAGCCTTCTTCTCTTGGTTGAAGCTGGCTGATGTGTCCGCTTCTCATTCGAGGATTGTTGTGTTTTATTAATGCTGCTATTATTCCATTACTGTCATTGTGCTCTTTTATAGCAAATAGCTTAATTTAGTTGAGATACACAGATGCTCAGAGTTTAAGTGAAATCTTCAGCACTTGGTATGCTGGGCACTGAGCAGGTATTCCCTAAGCACTTCGGTGTAAACCTTTCACTTTAAAACAAATCGGCTGCTGGGGGAGTGCTGGGTCTGAGGAGTTTGGGAGGGGGGAGAGGAATGAAATGGAAGGTGGTAGATGAAACAGATGCTTTAAATACAATAACACAAACATTTATGTTATGCTTGAGTAGC
>WUAM01000431.1:91592892-91615375 GCA_024336885.1 Actenoides hombroni | reverse complement strand
CTTGGGATAAAACCTTTTCATTAAAAAAGAGGGGGGGGGGGGGGGGGGGGGGGGGGGGGGGGGGTGGGGGGGGGGGGGGGGGGGGGGGGGAGTACCTGTTTAGCACCCTGGGCAGGACCTCGTAGGCAAACCTGACTGTAGTTGCTCAGGAATAACGCTCCCACTGAGGGTTTCACTTCCGAGATGGGCTGGGATGGGGCCCCTTTTCCCTGCTGATGCTGCAGGACAGGGGGAATTACACCACCAGCATTTCTGGATTGCTTCGGATTGGGTTTTTGTAGGGGTGCAGGGGCAGGGTGTGCCAGATTTCCCGCAGCTGAGGCTGCCTGCCTCCTGGGAGAGGGGGGGACTGGTCGTGATGTCACCCTGGGGTGGATGACACAGTGCCATTGAAACCAAATGAATCCGGCTGGAGAACTGCGTGGCTGCTGGACATCTGGGCTGGGCTGTGAGTAGTTCTGGGGGTAGAGAAGAGGGGCTGAGAAATAGCACTGGTGCCCAGGTGATTGATTTAGGGGCCAGGGGTCCTGCTGTTAGAAATTACTTGGGTGCTTGAGCCTCGCGGGAAGCTGGTGAGATCTGGGCTCTGAAGTACCGTAGCTGCTTGTGAAATTTTACCTCTTATTGTTGACAGATGTTCATCTGAAATTGATGCTTCTTGCTTGGTGCCTCTGGGCATTCATTAATACCAGTGATAACAATTCCAGATTGTCTCCTGCACCTCTTTCCCTGCCTCGAGCCCTTAAAAAGTACAAAGGTAAAGCCAAAGCCCTGTTAGCGTCATGTTATTTGTGCGCTGAACTCCTACTGCCTTGGCAAAACCTGCTGATCTCGGTGCCGTCAGTGCCAAACCGTGTCACGTGGGGCAGGGAGAGCCAAGAGCGGAGTGAGGTAAACCGGAGGAAGCCGGTGCTGCCCAGGTTGAGATGGTGCTGGTGACAGTGTTGGCTCAAGTGCAGGTGTCCTCTCCAGCTGGCCGTGGTGAGGAGGGTGCCTTGTCTCTGGTGGGTGGTCCTTTGGGAAGCAGCCCTGCGCCTGTCCCCTCTCCCACCCGCAGCTCTAGGACACCCTCGTCTTCCTGGGGAGGATTTTCCCTCCTCTCTTGAGCCCCGTGGGGGCAGCTGGCAAAGACTTGCTCGCCCCCTTCTCCCGTGGCTGAGCAAGGGGAGCAGCTCCCCGCGCTGCGGGGCTGGCTGGGGGGGGAGGAGCGTGCCAGCCCACGCCGCCCGTCCCCGCCGCGCGCTCCTAATAGCTCGGGGGTACGCGGGGAGTTGTCAGGATCATTTTTTCTCCCTGCTTTGAGGAAGCTTTGTGGATTTATCTGGCTTTTGAGGCGACCGGGGTAGCTAACAACATGCACAGAGCATCCTCTCCGGAGGAGGCCCGGCGCCCGGTTTTGCTAGAGGTCTGCTTTACCACTTATGAGGAACAAGTTAACCTCCCTTTGATCTCGGTTCACGGCTAACCCTTTAACAAAGTCCGCGATGTGCGAGGAAATCAATACTCAAGGCATTGAATTTAACACCAGCCATCAACTCGAGCGTAACGCGCACGCTGCCTGGCTCCGATTACAAGGCGCGCTGGTTTGAAGCTCGTTTGCCAGCTCTCTGGGGTGGTGTGGGGTGGCAGCGGGGCGGGCAGGCACGCCCGCACGCCTTGCTGTCGCTCGGGGGGGCACTAAGAGGGACCTGGCGCGCTCTGCCATGTCCTCCCGATCGGCTCTGCCTCCCGCTGCTGCTTCGCTCTCCCCTTGTGCCTCTGATTTGCAACCCCGGCAGCTGCTCCCGACACGGCAGCAGAGCGTGTGTGCTGAGCGCGGTCGCTCGGCGCCTGTTTGTGTACACACGTAATTGCTCTTTGCTGGTGAGGAGCTGCAGCAGGACTCGAGGCAGGGCAGATTCTGCTGAGACGGACAAAAAAGGTACTGCAAGCTAAAAATCTGAAAAATAAAATGCTGCAGGCGGGAAAGGTTGAGTGTCTGGTCAAGGAGGCAGCCGTGTCGTTTCTCCAGCTCCAGTACTCCCTGCAGAGATCTAATTAGATCAGTGGAGAGCTAATTGGGACACCTTGTTCCATATCAGGCACTTGCTCTTTGCTGGCATGTTAGCAGGAGGCAGCGGGTGGGCTGCCTGGCACAGATCTGCAGCCAGGAAAGCCAGACAAGCCGAGCACTTTCTAGACAGCCCATGAAGCTCCTGGTCACACCTCAGCCCTCCAGCCCTCTGCTGCAGCCAGCTCTCTGGGGAGCGTTTGTTCTCGCCTGCTCTTCTTGTTTCTACCCTTATAGCCAGAGCTGAGGCAGCACGTGGAGGTCAGGGGCAGGTTCCCGGGGCAGCTGAAGGATGCTGATGGGGTGAGATGACCCAGCAGCTCCATCCTCGCACCATGGCTGCTTGGGGGCCGTCCCCCTGCTACCCACCCTTGGTAATATCTCTGTTGGGCACACATTCCTGGGACCTGCTCCTTGTGTCAAGCGGCAGCCACCAGGCAAATCCCAATAGCCTGCCCCAGGCACGCTGGCAGGGCCGGGCCAGCCGAGCTGCAGAGCCCGTCCCTCGGCAGTGGCGAGGCAGCGCTGGCCCCTCTGCGGGGACCGTGGCCCGGGGACACCCGTGGGGCCAGGTGTCACAGCCCTCCCCTGTGCCTCACTGCAGGCAGGACTGCAGGCACGGCCAAAAGCCGTCACCAAAGAGTGTCCCAGCTTGCCCAGTAAGGAGCCCCTGACTGGCTGGCTGCAAGAGAGGGTGGTGGCTGCCTGTGTCCCTGCAGCAGCCCAGCCTGGCTGGCGGTTGGTGAGCCTGCTCTCACCAAAGAGTGGTGAGGGGCCTTTGTCTCTTCTCCTGGGAGATGTGAGCTGAGGCCTTGGGGGCCCGAAGCCCTTCATTTCTGCCAGATGTGCCATGAGCTCCTCTGTCACCTTCTCAGCACCCTCACGCAGTGCTGGTGCCCCGTTCCCAGTTAGGCAGCCAGTCCCACCCCACGCTCCTGCCTGGCTGTAGCTGCTGCAGTTCAGCCCCCCACACCTCCTTTAATAACCTCAGGACCTTGCCACGTCCTCCTCTCAGGTCCCTGTATTCTCTGCTTTCCTGACCTCTCTCCAAATCAATTCTCTCATGGCATGCCCAGCCCCTCAGACCATCTCCCTCTGTTTGCTCTTCCATGGAAACTGGGGAGCCTGAGTTTTGCTGCTGGTTGCCCTGGAACGCTGTGCTGGCTGGGCTGCCCCTGTCGCCTGCTGTCTGCATCCTTCAGAGCTCTTAGAGGAGCCTCTGCTTTAACCTCCTCAGTCTCACCGCTGACCTGAGTCAACAGTCACGAGTACGAGCTGCTGCCGAGATGATCCGGTGCGAACTCTGCCTTTGATTAGACAGGTATCATCCCCGGGCAGCGGCGCGGCAGCGCCTTGTTAACTTCCCTTGCCGTTCCCTCGCCGCGGCTGCGAGAGCCCGCGATGCGAGCAGGGGACGTGGCCGCTGCCCTCCTAATCTTCACTGAGCTTTTCCCGGGTGCCTCGTGCATTGTATTCTCTTGCCTTTCTCTCGCTCTTCCAGCTGCCTCTCCTCTGAGAGGCTTTGCATCTTGTGGGAGTGCTGAGAAACCATCCTGCTTGCAGAGCAATAGCGCTCAGAGGCCCCGGCAGCTCTGCTGGGTCGGTGCTGGGCCAGGATTGGGGTTTGCCCCTGAGAGTCTGCTGTCTGGGAGGAGGAGGGAAGAGGGAGCAGGACACGTGTTTCCACAGCCCTCTCCTCTGCCCTATATGGGCCTGTTTCTCTGCCCTATATGGGCCTGTTTCTCTGCATTGTGCCAGAGGTGAGTTTTGGAGAAGGTTGTGTATCTGTCCCAGGAAGGTGTGGTGGCCATGAAAGTGTGGAAGGAGTTGTAAGATGTGAGCAGTGGGAGAGGGAGTATGTGGAGTATGTGGTCAGACATGGAGGCAAGCACATGGAAGTGGTGAGAAGATCCTACAGGATCACTCTGTCATTTTTCTCCCGTGCCCCAGGGCCTGGATTTTAGGAATAGATTATGAAACTGAGACCTGAATCTGCTGCTCTCCCAGCACCCCTCCCTTGCTGCCACCGTGCCAGCACACTGTGCCAGCGCCGGGTAGAGAAAACCAGAAGGGTTGAGTTGTGTCTCTGCCCCTGCAGTGTGAGCGGAGGAGCTCGGACAGCATCTCCCCTACGCTTCTCTCTCCATCACCTCTCGGGGGTCTCTGCCCTCTGTGGTCCTGTCACCAGACATGTCCCTTTCCTAGAATGCCCAGAGCACCACGTGCTGAGACGTGCCACGGGTGGTGCAAAGGCTCTGTGTGTCTGCTCGGGACAAACAGCTTCGTGTTGTGCTGGAAAAACTGGAGTCGCAACATCATGTTGGTGTTGCATGCAGGAATAGACTGGTCCTTCCCAATGGGTTCTGCCACCGGCTTTTAATTCATGGTTCCCAAGCAGAACTGTTCCCAGAAGACAATATTGTGGCTTTTCCCTCCTGGTTTAGGCAATGCCAGAGCACCGGTGTTTCGGGGGGGAGGTGTCCCAGCCCGTACAGCACGAGCACGCTCCCTGCCGCGGGTGGGGATGAGCCCCGGGGATGTGCTGCTTCTGCTTCCAGCACCTTTGATCCAGCCCGGCTCTTTTAAGGTGGTTGGAAATGAGCTACAATCTCATCATTCCTGCAGAGGCTTCTCGGAGGAGATAGCGGAAGGGTCAGAGTGCCTCTGGAAATCTCCCTCCAGGCGCTGTGCCGTAGCCTTTCACAGCAGACAGACGGAATAACCTTTAGGGCACGGTGAGAGGCAGCATTTTGAACTCCGAGCTGGGGAGCTCAGGAGCTCATTTCTCTGACACATCATCTGTGTCCTCCTGAAATATCTTTGTCCTAATCCATCACTTCCTCAGCTGGAATGGATCAAAACAAAAAGCTGGGGAGTTGGTCCCTTGCGCGCCGGGCACACGGAAACCGACCTTCCCCGCGGGAACGCTGCCGGACGCTCCGGCGTGGCCAGTTTTGCCTTGATCGGAGGTGCTGCCAGGATGCGGGGCACGGGGCTGCCCCCCGAGCCAGCCCCAGCCCTGGTACCGCTATCCTGCCCTCGCCCCTGCCCTGCAGTGCAGCCTCCCCGCAGAAGTGCAGTGCTCGGGACCCCAGCTGCTTTCTGTCCCCGGATTTGTCAGATGTGGCAGCGGGAAGCGGGGTGGGCTGGGGGCACAGGCAGCCTGGAATGGGCTGGGGGCACGGGCAGCCGGGCGGGCTGGGGGCACAGGCAGCCTGGCACGAGCTGGGGGCACAGGCAGCCTGGCACAAGCTGGGGGCACAGGCAGCCTGGCACGAGCTGGGGGCACAGGCAGCCTGGCACGGGCTGTCCTTGCGCCCCGGGGGCTGCCGTGTGGGACGGGCTGTGTGGCACCGGGAGCCAAGCGCTGCCTCTCCCTCCTCCCCTCTCTGGAGTAAATAATGGTACTTTTTATGTAGCTATTATTTCCCAGTGGCAGATATCTCCTCGGCTGTCTGTTTAACTACCTTTATCTCGCCCTCCTTCTCTGTTTGATATAGTTATAGATAAACAGATAGCTACCTTAGTAAATAACCTGTTTTTAAGAGACCGGTGGTATGGTTAACATTGTGCAGCAGCTGTTGATTTGTCTTGCACTGTTGTGGTTTCTTTTTTTTTTTTTTTTTTTTTTTTCTTAAGGAAATGCTTTAAATAAGGGATACTTCATCTATTAAAAAAAAATACACTTGTAGCAGCTGCTAAGCCCATCCATAAGCCTGCTTTACGTTGTATTTGTGATGGGACTGACAGTGCATGGAGGAGCCTGATTATACACAATTCCATTTTAGCAAGCCCTGCGATGTAATTTCACAGGGCGATCAGTGTTTGAATGTAATAGCAGCCTGTGCTAAGGTGTCAGAATATTAAAGGCGCTAATGGAAAAGCTCCCTGGTACACAAGGGGGACAGCATTACAGGAGACGTCGCAGATGGCTGGGCACTAAACTAATGGGGCAGGATCCAAGCAGGGAAAAAAAACCTAGAGAAGGGAGAGCTCACGGGAGCACGGGCACCTGCTTCCCTCTCACACGGAAATTAAACAGCGAGCGAAGGAGAGACGAGTGTGTGCGTGTGTAAAAATAGAAATAGGGGGGGGAAATGCCCCCTTCACAAGGGCTTGCAGGTTCTGACAGCGAGCGCGATGCCGGCGCTGCTTGGGGAAGGCTCGGGGGGGTGCGTGTCGGGGGCACGTCTGAGCGCCGCAGCCATCGCCCGCGGCCCCGCGAGGAGAGTGAGGGGGTGCTCGGTGGACACTGCTTCCTACCCCAGCGTACCGTGGCAAACGGCAGCTCTCTTCGGTGGGTGTTGCTCTCCAGCTAAGTCAGGGAGGGCGAGACGTGTCCTCCTCCCCGCTGCCAGGGTGGCCCAGCTCTGCGGGACGGTGCAGCTGCTGGGGCCCCTTCGTGCTCTTTTCTGTGCTCACCTATGCAGGGGCTGATTTCAGGGCAGTGCCAACGATTGCCTGTTTCCCAGCACCATTGGAGGCATCTTCCTGTTTGCCCTGAACCCCCAGTTTCCCCAGAATCGGACCAGGCTGCGGGTGCGTGCGGGGAGGCGGTCATGGCTGCGGTGAGTCAGCCGTGACCTGTGTTTGCGGCTTTTCCCGGGTGTCACACCCAGCTTGGCCGCTGTGCCGTGCTGGGGAAGGGCTTTGCTGGGCACCCCCCGGGGGACAGCACCACAGGACATGGACCCGTCCTTGCCAGGGCCAGAGGGATCCAACAGCCACACGTAGGTGCTCCCTGGGAGCTGCCTGTGCCTTCAGGAGCTCCTCGTGCAGCTCGGTGCTGGGAGTGGGTTGTGTCCTTCGGCGTACCCAGCCTGGATCGCGGTCTCCCTGCGGTGCAGCCAGAATCACCGGGACACCCGGAGAAGGCAGCTGCATCCTAACCAACTGGACCTGTGGCTTAAGGGCATGGCCACTTGTCCCAGTCTGGAAGAGGCACTGGGCATGTGTCCTCCAGCCCCCTGTCCCTGCAGCAGCCCCTTGGTTGCTGCTGTGATGCTCTGCTCGGCCACCTGACCCCAGGCCCAGACTCTCCAGTCCTGCCAGCAACCCCCATCCTGGAGCTGCTTTCTTGGTGGCTTAATATCTCTGCTTGTCCCTCTTCCTGGGCCAGCACTGGCTTGTGCACGCCCCAGCTCCATTTCCCAGCCCCCCGGGGACCCAGACCCATAGCTTTGTTTCGCCTGTGACCAAACCCAGGGCTTTGACCCAGGTCTCCACGGCATTAACCCAGTGTGTCGCCAGCCGCAGAGCACACAGCAGTCGAGAACATTTTATCCAGGATAATCCCCAGCCTGGGAGCAAGGCAGAGACTGCTCTTGTTCAAACACGGGGAAATGTGAAGCCTAAACCGCTTGGCACTTTGACACTCCGGAGCCGGGCACAGCGGCGTGTTGCTGCTGCAGCCTGAGCCGGGGCGTGTGTTAATCCTGCGCGGTGACAGGGCCACCCCCGCGCTGCCCAGCGGGGCCACGGCCCCCACATGCACCCTGGCGAGGGGCTGTTGGTGGCAGCAGGGTCCATTCTACCCATCCTGAACTGAAGAGGAGTTTTAACAGCACGTTTGCACGGCCGTGGCCGAGTTGGGGTATTGCTGGCACGTGGGCAGGCTGAGGCAGCTCAGATGTGTGTCTGGGTGGGAAGGCATGAGATCACTGCGTGCCTCGCTTTCCCTTTTGCAGTTCTTCTATGGGCAGAGATCTGATGGCATGGGCTGCTCCTCTTAGTGAGGAGAAAGCACGTACAGTTCCGCTGCATTCTCCACATCTTATCTGACACCTTCCCTTAAGCTTGAGCTGTTCTCCCGTGGGCTGGGGGCACCTCACCTCTCTAAAGCTCTTCCTGAATGTGAGCAGATCCAGCTGATGTGATGATGAGCTGTGTGCCCAGCACTCACCTCTCCAAAAATAGACCATTTATCTTTTTATTTGTTTAATTTACTGCCTGACGTGAGGCATAAAGATGTGGCTGTTTTAACGAGCACCTTTGCAAACGGACTGGAGGGGACAGCAGCTGGGTTTGCCAGGGGCTACTCAGCGAGGCCCGGTAGGGCTGGCAAGGTGGCTCGTGTGCCAAGGGCTTGCTGCTCGTCCAGGACACAGGGGAAGGTGGCTCTGTGGACTGTTCTCTGAAAAACCTTCAGGTGCCATTGTGTGAAGAGGACAGAGCACCAGGCAGATCCCAGCACCTTTTCAGCAATGTGGGAAGATCGTGTCCAGATCTTGTCCTCCCAGTGCAGGGTGCTGGCAGTGGCAGGAATTTCCAAGGGCAGCACCCGCTTCCACCTAATTGGGCCCAGACCATTTGTGGTGTCCCCACGTTCAGTGTCTTGGCCCCTCTCCTTAACTCTCCTTAACTTGGAGATGGCCTCCGAGTCACCCCCAGTCCCTCTCCTTAACCCTGCAGCTCTCCGAGGGTTTGTGCTCCGGAGAGGGACATTGATGTTCCCTGGGAAGAGGCACCGCTTGCATCTTCTCCATGCCCAAACCCCAGCCAAACCACCTCCAGCTCAGTGGCACTGCAGAATTATTTGGCAGAGGACAAATGCCCTTTGCTCTCAGAGCCCCTACGGATGTTCAGTCCGAGGCTTCGGCAGCTTCTGCGTCGGGCAGAAGTTGTTTCCTCGCGCCCAGTGCCGCTCACGGGTGTTTGGGGAGCTTGGTGCAGCGAGAAAAAGTAATCAAACGTGAATGGTATTACTGCTGTACCTGGTCAGTCTGCAGGCCTCTCTTGCTGCTGTGTTTGTAAAATTTAAATGCCTCTTATTAGCGGCGCGGCAGAGACCCGTAATAGGCGCAGACAGAGAGGCAGGGATGGATGGATGGAGTTGGTGTCAGGGCAGCAATTGCTTATCACGCCTTATCTGGGAATATGAAACTGTATTGCATGACATCCAGAGGCAGGCTGAATAGATATGCCAATTCATCTCGAGTCTGGGCTTTGACAAGCTAGACTGCCCTTGTTGAAAGGCATCAGTCAAACAAGAGCTGCTGGCTGCTTTTCCCTTTCTTATACTTTCTCTCGCTCCCGCGCTCCCTCTCCCTCTCTTGCTGCCTCCCCTCCCTCCGCCTTTTTTTTTTTTTTCTTTTCTTTCCCTAAGCTTTTTCCGCACAAAATGGAAAAGCTTTGGAAATAATAATAATAAAAGCCCCCCAAACTAATACCGTTTTAAGTACCACCCCCCCCTTCCCTCCCCAAATGGGATTGATAAGGAACCCCAGTGTATGAAGGCATGTTTAGATAACATTGAGAATATTATAGCGAGTGAGAGAAAGTAGGGGGAAAAGCTTCCTGCCGCCTCTAAGCCGGGAAAGGCGACGGCACCCTGGCTAATACGAGTGTTTAATATTTGATGTGTTGGGATAAAGCAGGATCACCTTCGAATTGAATTGAGTGTCAGAATGAGAATCTATTACTGAAATTCTTGTGTGATTTGACAGCAAAGCAGACGATGTTATTCTTCACTAGTTACTGCAATCTTCTCCCCTACATCACTTAAATATTTTTTTCTTTGCTTGAGTAAACACACATTATCCTTTTTTTTTTCCACCCCCCTTTCCTTTTTTCTCTCCTTCTTTTATACTTATTTTTTTATTTATTTTTTTCTTAAATCAAACCTGCCTTTCTCGGCGCTGATGGAGTAGATTGTTATTTCTTTATTTGTCCTATTAAATGGAATTCCTGATCGTTTAATCCTGCTTTTGTAAGTGATTTAAAAATACTTGAAAAGCTGTGAATGCGGCAGCACTTCTGACTGAAGTGCTTGAGAAGGGGCACGGTACCCCCGGGTTTAGCTCCTGCCTCCCTCCCGCCCGCCAGCGAGGGTCGCGGGCTCCGGCCAGCACTGCCGGGGCTGAGCTGTCCTGGGCATCCTGTGGCAGAGCCGGACCTCGGCCAGCTGCTTGGTCATGACCTGCCTCTTCTGTAATGGCATCCAGCCTCAACCAGCTGCTTGGTCATGACCTGCCTCTTCTGTAATGGCATCCAGCCTCAACCAGCTGCTTGGTCATGACCTGCCGCTTCTGTAATGGCATCCAGCCTCAACCCGGCAGCTCCGCTGCTAAACAATTTGGCAGCGGGGTCAGCCCCTCCGTGGCGTTAAGTTTGCCGCGTATCACGCTGCCGAGGTCGCGTGGCTGGAAACCCCAGGAAGAAGCGTGCACCTCCCATCCCTGAAGCATCATGCAAGTAAAATGGGATGTTGAGGGACCACCCTGGAGTCTCCAGTGTCCTGGGTGCTATTTGGAGATGGCCTCCAAGTCACTCCCAGTCCCAAAACCTTACGGTTACTCAGTGGCACTGAAAACATTTTAAGCTGTGGTTAAAAGCCCACTTAACTGTAGACATGACCTCTTTTTTTCTTCCTGCCGTACAAAGTAATGTAAAACCTTGACACCTCGTCGTGGCAGCAACGGAATGAGGGGAGTTAGAGGGAAATGCTTGGTTTGGGCAGAGGTGGCACACAGCTGACATGGCAAGAGGAGGAAGACGCTGTCGCTGTCTCATTTTCCCCATTGTGACAATGTCAGGGAGTCGACTGCGGTCAGCAGGCTGCGGTGCCCAGCCTGACCCTGGGACCTGCTGCTTGCCCAGGCTGAGGGCAGCTGGGGAGATCTCACGGCTGCTTTTTTTTCTGTTTAAAAGCGTGCTTTTCTTTGGGTGCCTTTTTGAAATTCTTAATGGAAACTTTCAGCAAAACCCACCACTTTTTTGTATTTCTTAGCACCCACCCTTCAGCATCTCCTCAAACCACTGAGCCCCTTTGCTTCTGGGAGGAATGTCTTCAAAAGGAAATATTTTCTCCCTGCCTGAAAGTGTCTGTATTCATTTTAAAATTACCATTAGTGGGTGAAACATTCAAAACCTCTTGATGGGACATGGAAAACCAGCGGGTTGCCGGGCTGGGCCGGGCAGGAGGAGGCTCTGTGCCGGTCCTGGTAGTTCCTGCTGCCAGGGTTTGTGGAGCCACTTGTGTTGCTGCAAAGCACAGAGCCCCTCGTCCCTGCTGCCCTTCAGCTGAAGCACCCAGGGTGGTGCAAGGCCGGCAGCTTTAGTGGAGGGCAGAGGGGCTGGGGGCTGGCCGGGGCGTCGCGGCGTTGACGCGTGCGGAAAGGACGGGGCTGGCTCTGTCGGCGTGGTCACCCTGCCCTCGCCGAGCTGCGGCAGCTCCGTGGGGACCAGCCCTGTCTCTCTGCGTGCGGGAAGGATTTGTGGGGCTCCCCGTGGAAGCGAGCATCCTGACCTCTGCCCAGGTGCTCTGTTTGCATGATGCAGGACGTTAAATCTTGCCTTAATGTGACTGCCAAACACCGGTTTTTGTGAAGTGTGCCGGGCACTTCCCCATAAATAAATGATGGAGCATTATTCAGTCCACTTAGATCAATACATCAGCTTGACAAGTTCCAGTTCTGGGAATTTTCTGACCCACTGGAACATCTTCTCTGCAGCTGTGCTGCTTATAGACCGTGATGTGTAGACCAAACAAGCTCTAGAGAGCAGGGCATCAGGACCCAGCTGGGTTGGTGCTTCTTCCTGGCATTGCTGAGGACGGGCTGGTTTGCACTGGGATTGCAGCAAGGGTGGGCAGAGCTAACTCAGTGCCAAACTGGACAAAGCCTCGCTGGTGTGCCCTCCGTGCATTCCTATCTCGTCACATAGGACCATCTTTAACCCCCAGCTCTACCAGGAGTGATCCACGGAGCTCTGGTTTCAGGCCCTTTGCACACTGGGGCAGATGTAGCCTGGCCACTGGGAAGTTTTGTGACCCAGTGCAACGGGAGGATGATGTCAGAAACTCTTTGCTTTATTACAAAGCCAGCCCCAGATGCTGTGATTCTGCACACACAGCATCTCCCTGCCCCAGGCTGCTGTACCCCATGCCTGGCTTTTGGATTTTCTGGAGCTTATGTGAGGTACAGGTTACCAAAGGACCTACCTCCCCATGCTGGCACTTTTAACAGGGTGTGGATAACAGAATATGCTCCTAATCTCCTGCTGCTGTTCACTCACATTTATCACAGGAGTGTCTTGCTTACCTTTGATTCGAGATCCCTACATCAGGGACCCAGGGCGGTATTTGTCTGCGAGCGGCTGCGTATGCCTGTGGGATTGTATAAGTAAATAAATATAATTAATAATCATCTGACTTCAGAGCAGCCTTGGCAGGGAGGTAAATGTAGCCTTCATAGAATTACAAACAAAATCAGGAAAAAAAGGGAGACCTTCCTAGGCGCTGGTATGAATGGAAATAACTGTGCTCGAGCTGCTTGAAAATTATTCTGCAAACATCGTTTGGGTGGGTTTTAGCAGATAGAGGCATTGAGTTCATCTCTAAATCAGATTTTTGACCAAAACCATTTAAAAATAGCTTTTTTTAAAAGATGCCTGCATTCTTTATCAATTAAAATGCAAATGAAAATAAAATGCCACAGGGTCCTGGCCCCGCTTCAGTGTCTGACCTAGAAGGGAGTAACCCAGTCCCTGCAAAACCAGGACTGAACCAGAGGGAGGGACAAACTGGAGTGATTTCCTGGCAGAAAGGGTTTAATGGCATTTTTTAAAATACTTCTGCTTGCGAGTGAGCCAGGGAGACCATCTCCCAGTTTGCCACAGGGATAAGTGCTGAAGGGACAGGGGTCTGCGCTGCTGCCCGCTGCTGTGCGGGGCTGGAGCGCTCGAAGGGAAGGTGGCTGTGGCCAGCACCAGTGTCCCAGTGGCTGTGGTGAGCTGGTGGCCGTGGCCACCCCGGTGGGCTGGGCACCCCCATGCTGGGGAGCCTCTGACACTTTCTGCCTTGCTTTAACAGTCAGAAGAAGAACTTTCCTGTTTAAAGATTAAACGTTGTCTTTAAATATTAAACAGCAAAGCTCCGCGCTCTTGATTGTGTGGCTGCTGCCGGCAGGCGGCTCAGAATTGCCAATTTTAATTAAAAAACTTTATTTTCCAGCACAGCCCAGTGATGGTTCCTCCTCCCAGCCGGGGCTGCCTGACCTCTCCTCTGGCTTGCCTTCATCTCTTCCTCTCTGCCCGCATTTCCCTCTACCTGCGGCAAGGGGACGGTCCCTGCCAGCCCCGAAGCGTTAGCGGCAGTCTGGGGCTGATCAATGCCCCTGGCACTTCCTTCCAAAACCCCAGGAAAAACAATTAAAACCCGATCGATCCTGCAGGCAGCTTTGAATATGCATAAGTGCACACTTGACCTTCAGTGGTCAGGCCGACTTCCACCCCGCTGCTTAGCTAGTTTGCTCAGGTATTGCGGCTGTACCGAATGACCTTGGCTGGGAGAGCGAAAGGCGCTGCGGAGGTGGCCCGGTGCCGATCCTGGGGCCGGGGCACCCCCCGACCGCTGCCTCCTGACGCTGCTGCTGCGGGGCCGGGGAGGCGGGATGGGGTTGGCTCCAGCACCCAGGTGTTAGGAGCTTCCCAGAGCCATCCCCACGGCTTTCCCTGGACCCCGCCAGCCTCCTGCCGTGCTCCGGCTATTGCTCCTGGCCGGGGTCCGAGGGATGTGTCTGGGCTGGGAAGGCAGGGGGAAGGCAGCCTGATCAGAGCTGCCTTGTCCCTGTGCAGGGACAGCCCTGCTCCTCCCCGTCCCGTGCGTCCTCCCCCAGAGTGAGCAGGGACACCCCTTCCGCAGGGATGCCCCCCACTGCCGGTGTCCATGGGCCTGGCTGGGCGTGGGGACCTTCCTGCGCTGCGCCTGGGCTTGCTCTTTGGGATGGAGCCCAGGAGAGGGAGCTGCACCTGGAGCCGCTGCTGCATCACCCAGGGACCCCCCGCGGGTGGGTGGCAGGGTGCCACCCTGCACCCTGGCTCTCAGCTCCCCGCAGCTGGCCAGCCTGCACCCCGGCCGCGGCGATGGAGATACCCGGGCGTGTTTGTTGAAAGCCAAGGAAACCTCCCCGTTGTGTACACAAAGTGGAATTTCAGTGAGTTATGCATAGACTTAATTAGGAGTTTTAATTGCTAATCATCTCCCAACAGGATTAGCAACGCTGTCTATTAATTATCTGTGGAGCCCTCTGTTTTGCTAAGGCAGGAGTAACAAAGCAGCGTGAACGGTTGCGTAGGCCAGGAAGAAATGAACTCCCCCAAGCCCTGCCTCTCCCCGGGGCTGCCAGCAGCGGGGGCTGCGTGGGGCCAGCCCTGCCCGCGCTGGGCAGGGCAGCAGGGACTGGGGGCAGAGGGACTGGCAGCGGGTTCTGGTGACGGGCAGGTGGGTGCTGGGCTGCCGAGGGGACCTCTCGGCTCCGCTCGCCCAGTTTGGCCCCGCTCGGAGAGCGTCTTGGGCAGCGCTGGCAGTGGGAGAGTGCCGGCGATGCTGCGCCGCAGCCGCTCGGCGATGATCCCCACTGCAGGAGGGAGATAGGGGCTGCGGATTGACCTGATCTCATCTGGGGACAATGGCCCTCACGGCAGCAGAGATAGCGCTGGCGTGAGCGACGCTAAGCCCGCGCGCCCTTCTTACTGCTCACAATGTGGCACTGAGCTTAATTCCTGCAGATGAAGGAGATAGGGGCTGTCAGGCTGTAATTACAGCTGCACGGGTCACGGGGAGGCCCGGCTGCTTTCACGGTCGCGTTGTCCGGTGGGTTTTTGTGCCGCTCGGGCTCCCAGCTGCCTCGTCCTGCTGGGAGCCCTGCCTGGGCACACCACAGGGACGGAGCGGCCGAGCTCCAGCCAGGCTGTGGGCTCTGTGCAGTGGGATGAGCAGTGCTGCCTCCCAGTAAGGTTTCTCCCAGTGATGGAGAGCCCCGAGGAAACTGGGGCTCTGGGGCTGGAAAGGAGAAGGGAGGCCAGGAGGGCTGTGCTTGCTGGAGAGGAAGGGGCTGCTGGCCACACCAGCCCAGGCATGAGCACCCCTTTCCAAATCCTCCGGACTCCTGCCGCCAACTCCGTCCTTGGTGAAGCACAAATGGGGGTGTGATGTTGGAACAATGGAAAGGAACACGTGGCATGAACTTGGAGCCCCTGGCTCACCCAGCACAGCAAAGGTGGCCTCAAATGATGCCAGCCCGGCACATTGCCAAGCAAACCTCGTGAGGGTTGTCACCCCTACGAGGCTCAGGGACGGGCCCTGGACAACTCGTGATGCTGAGGAGCATCCGGTGGGACAGTCCGGAGCAAGAGGTGCTTTGTGCAGGCAGCTCCGGCCAGGGTGACACGCGGGCCTGCACCGGGCACGGCGAGCGCAGGCCCCACGCCGGCCCCGGGACAGCCGGGCCTGGGCGGGCACCGCTGGCTGCTGCAGCGAGGTGCTCCCCGGGCCGTGGCTGCGCGTGGGCTGCGCACCGCTCTGACCCTCTGCTTCTCTCTTCCAGGCGTACAGCTTTGCCATGGGCAGTTGGCCAAAGAACGGGCTCTTAGATATGAACAAAGGACTGAACCTACAGCACATAGGGAGGCCTCACAGCGGGATAGGTGAGTGATGCCGCCCCGCGCCCTTCCGTCCCCACGGCTGCTGCTCCAGACACACGACATGGGACGTGCCTCTGATCCCGAGAGCCGGCCCAGGCTGGGGTGCTGAGAGCCGGCCAAAGGGCTGCAGGGTCTCTCGGTCTCTGGCTGGTGGGCAGGACAAAGATGTGTCAGGGCAGGAGGGGCGCACAGAATGAGCTCTCCATCCCTGGCACATCCCGGTGTGCCAAACACGGCTGCCTGTTCCGCTGGCCGGGGAACTGCTGCCCTCCTTGGCCGCCCTGGCAGTGCTGGGGCTGGATGTGGGCAGCACCAGGGTTCACGCGGTGCCTGGAGCGCAGGGCGGGGGTCCCCAGGCTGGGCGGGACGCTCTCCCTGGCAGAGCAGTCCTCCAGCTGCTCTGGGTGCTGCGTTCATCCCTGGAAAGGAGGCTCTGCCAGGCAGCGCAGCTTTGGGAGCTGTCTGGGAACACGCTGCAGAGTGAAGATGTGTGGCCTCAGCTGGAGAACTGAATCATTGTCCCATTTGCTCACACATGTGATGAGTTTCATGGTCCCACAGCCCGCTCCGAGATAAACAATGGAGACTACCATGCAGTGTGGCAGAGCTCCATGTTTCCCCCAACTCTTCTGCACTGGGGATCAAAGTGATATGAGGAGGGAGACCTGGCGCAGGACACTGAGGCCGTAAATCTGCCTGCTGCTTAATGCTCTAGGGCACAGACCTGGGGCAGAAGCAGGCTGTGGTGCAGGCAGGAGCTCAGATTTACTGGGCTGTAGGCAGGGCTGCGCTCTGGGCTGATTGCTCTCGCCTTTCTCTGCGGGGTGTTGGATCACCTCTCGGAGACCAGTGCTCAGGTGTTCCCTCTGCCTCCCAGCCCTTCATCCATGGTGACTTGTGAGCATTAAAGTTTGCAAGGAGGTAAGATTTACTTGGAAAAGTCACTGGCAACCTGGGCCTTGAGGAGGCTGTTTAATATTGTTTCAAGACTAACCATTAAACTCTCCAATCAATCCAAGTTAAGGAGATGAATTATTTAAGGCTCACCAGCTTTTAATTAGCAAGCTCCTTTTGAACTATGGATCTGGTCGCATTATTGACGGAGGTAGCATTAAAATTTGCTTCCTTGCCTGGGAGCAGCTTTGCTTTGCTTCTGCGCCATGTTGGGGGGATCTTGGGGAGGGAGTGGGAGCTGCAGGGGCTGTGTCTGCCTGTCCTGCTCTGGGGGCTTGGGCTGTGCCCAGGGTCTCCTGGGGGATGCAGGGTTGGTTTGCGCCTCGTCTTTCTTCATTTTATTTCTGACTAGAGCTCTCTGGTGCTGTCATCTCTCCCTCTGACAAAGCGTGCCCAGCTCTGGAGTGTCATCATCTGTCTGCCGTTGGTTTCTGCCCATGCTGTTGTGCTGCAGAGGTGTCTGTGTCTGATGGAGTTCGGAGAGGGGCTGTTCACGTCCCTCCCCACTCCAGCCCTTTAGGAGGGTTTTGCTGCTCCGGTTCTGCCCAGCTCCTCTGTGGGGGAGCACTGCCAGCTTGCCCCGGTAGCGGGTGAGCCCTGGGGGGATCGCCCGTGGAGAAGCAAGGCCCAGCAGCCAAGCTCCCTTCTGACAGCGCTCCATCCCAGTGGCAAACCTGCCTTTCACACGCTGTTTGGGAGGGGCTTTACATGGGTGCTGTGGAGGATGCCAGGCCAGCGACGTGGTAGTGCCCGTCTCCCCAGCACCGTCCGTGCCTGGTGCGCTGCAGCCTGCTGGCTGCTCCCTTTGGGATGGGTCCAGAGCATCTCTGCCCCGGGTGTCCACGATCCTCCGCCTGCCTGCAGAGCCAGCAGCCGCTGGCACCCTGTGCCTGGTGCTTTACCACAGGCTGAGTCCCCAGGAATGAGCTGGAGGCATCGCTCCTTGAACGGAACGGGGGAGAACAGCTTCTCCTCCCGGCCAGCCTGGGAGCCCCGGGCACAGCTGCTGCCCACAGCATCGGGCTGCTGGCTTTGGGCTTGGTAGCCCAGTGTCCCCAGGGGAGAAGGGTTGGGGCAATGCTGGTGGCTGGAGACATGCCTTGCCAGGCATCTTGTCAGGTCGTCAGCTTTCAAACCTCTTCATTTCCCAGGCTGCTGGCTTTTCAGGCCCTAGGCAGGGGTCAGGTGTTGGCTCTAGTGACAACTCGGGAGGTCCCCAGGCCGAGGGCTGAGGAGGGGTTGCTCACCAGAAGTGGCCTGACTTCCTTGGGTCAAGCTTTGCTGCCTCGTCCTGGAGCAAGTGTCAGTCCTCCACACCCCAGTCCTTCCATAGTAGCCACTGGGACTGGGCACAGTCATCCCAATTGCTGAAGGTCACCCTGTGACCTGAGCAGTCCTCACCACTCTCCTCCTTCATGCTCTCAGCTGCTCTTGCTTCAGGGCTGTGAGGAGCTATCCCTTTCCCTGCCCAGGGCTGCCCTCCCCTGCCCTGCTGCAAGGAGCCTTGCGGCTGACACAGCCCTGCCCGCTCAGCTGAAGAAATGCCCCCTCCTCAAGGACTGCTGCTGGAGGAGAGAGTGGAGACTGGGGGAACACTCTGCCATCCCACTTCCGGCTGCCCACGGAGAGCTGGCTGTGGCTCGGAGGCTCTGAGCCTCCCTTCTTCTTTGTGGCCGATCCTGGGGTGCAGCAAGGTGAGGAAAGTTGGGGAGAGTCCCCGGGGGTGCCCAAGGTGGGTGTAACCAGGGTCAACCTCTGTTTTTCGTGTCCCTGTGTCTTGCTGATGTCCAGGGGTCTGCAAACCAGAGGGCTGAGAAGGGAGCAGCACGGCGATGGGTGATGTGTTCACCAGCCACGCAGTGCTGCGAATCCCGGGCTGCCCAGGTGGATGCAGGCAGCCCTGTGAAGCCTCAGCTCACTTACGCAGCAGTGTCCAACACGGACATTTCCCTTCAGATCTGACAGAAAAATTGCAGTGGATGGCCGCTTGCTCTTGCAAACAACTTGCAAGGATTTTTGCCGTGCCGCCTGATGGGTTGTGTGTTGCTTTGTTTTCAAATGCCTTTCTGATAGGCTGGCTCGGCGGGTGTCTGCTGCAGATCCTGCACTTGGCGTGTGCCGGGACCAGTACCGTGCCGTGCTTTATCTCCCATCCTTTGTCTTGTTCAGACTGGGGGAGTTCAGGGCCGAGGCGAGATTCTGGCTGGGAGACCCCTCTAGCATCTGGTGCATGTGGGCAGGAGGGGCTCGTCGTGGAGCACGCTGGAGGCTCGGGCCGCGTGCCCTGGGACACGCAGCTGGGCATCGGCAGCAGGAGGCTGCCGAGCAGAGCTCACATCCTGGCTTCTGTCTGGTTTCTACTCACGAGCCAGTGAGCTACAAATCTTGTCAAGTGGTTAGTAAAGTGGCTTGTGTCACCAGAGCGGTTTGTGTCACCAAATACAGTAACGTGTGTTTGCACGCGTTGCAAATACAGCTGCCTTGGGGTTGGACGGGTAAGTGCCTGCTGCAGTTGTTTTCTTGGGAGGGAGAAGGTAAAGGAAAGGGGGAGATGCCAGTATTTCAGCTTGTTGAGGAGTGCCAGGCAGAATAAGGAGGTAGGAAAGTCCAGCTCCAGAGAGGGAGGATTCAGAAGATCCTTGGGAGATGGGCAAGGAGCAAAAGGGGCATGAAACCTGTTCTTTCATGACTTTGCTTGGGTTGGCAATGTGGCTCTGAGGACCAGAGGGGACTTTCTGCAGCTTCCATCTCTCCCCAGACATGTTTTACATGGGTGTGAGCTCTAGCATGGGCTGTAGGATCTTGGGGTGAGGAACTTCTGTTTGTCTGGTCTTTTCCTGGCCCTCAACACAATAAACTTGAATCTTGCCAAGAAGTTACTCATCTTACAGACGTGTGCACGTTGCTGTTCTTAAAATGCATTTGAGGCACTGCTTGCAAAATCAAGCTGCAGCTTGTACTGGTGGTCTTGGCACTCACGCAAAGACCAGTGTTCACAGGCTTCATACCAGTGGAGCTGGGTTCTTGCCTTGGGGTCTCACTCCACTGAGTTTCGGAGGCTGATATAAATCAGACAGATTAAAATCCCAGGCTTTAGTTGTGATTTAAATCAACCAGCAGATCACCTGGACTCAGTAACTGATTTTCTTCTATTTTTGCCTTTTTTTTATCTGTTTCCCTGAAAAAAAAGGTCAAGTTTTACTGAGCAGCATCTATCAAACCAAGTGCGGCTCTCCTTATGACTGCCCAATTGTTAAATATGGTTATTCTTTTAATTCATCAAATACTCTATTTTTGCTACATTTATTTTGATCGATGGTGTAACAAATAGACCTTTATTCGTAGTTTTTAGATATTTGTTACATTAGGAAAATGGTGAATTACTGTTTGTTCTTAAAGAGGTGGTGATTAAATTATTACTCATGGTTGCTCTTTTTGATGGAAATTGGAATGCCACAGTGAAATTCCCCAGCAGCAGTTCGAATTGATCTTGTTAGGATAATCCCGTTTCCTTTTCATGTGCTTAGTACAGAAGGAAGAGTAAATTTCAGAATACTTTTTAGGTAAAAACACCTGGTTCACGAAGCCAAAGCAAGAAGCAATCCGTGAGTTGAAGGAGTGTCTCTAGGAAGCACCCTTTCAAGACTGTAGAATTAGCACATCTCATCTTCTCCTACCTTAGCTTTTTGGTTTGTTTCCCTGGTTATGGAAAAGATAAAAGGCACACCTACTTTATTTTTTTACCAGTCCTTTGTTGTTTCTCAGCTCTGAACAAGCCAGTTATTTAACTGAAAATACACCAAAAAAAGGGAAGATACTTCCAAATCTGCTGGTGCTGGGAAAGTTTGTTTCTCCTTTGTCAGCTCTGCTTCCACCTCCAGTGCATCGATTATCGTTAAAACATGATCTTACCCCTCACTACTGGCCTTCTTTGAACCTAATTGAATTTAATCTTCAAAGTTTAGACTTTAGCCCACAGATTATTATGATTTTAGATTTAGTTCTAAATACCTGTTTTGTGATTTGTTGTTTTTTTGGTGGGAAAGGGTAATCAGGCTGCTGTGTCTCCCATTAGTGAACCCACGGTGCCCATCCCAGGCGACCAGGAGGTCTGGTCCCTTACTAACCCCTGTCTTGTCTCAGTGTCCTCACCAGCCGGTGTGCCTAGAGCTGGGAGCATCTGCGCAGGGCTTCACCGTCTCCCCTGTTCCACGGGCCCCTGCCTGGGACTGTGCCCTGCTCCCTCCTGGGCATCTCTGCCGTGCCAGCTGGGAAAGCCCCACCTGCCTGGGCAGGTCAGCAGCCCATGCGGTGAGCGACCCAGCGAGCCGCGCTGCCTTCCCGGCTCCATCTCTGCCTTTTCAGTTACTGACTGGAAATCTCGGAAGGTTAGGCTGTGATATTGTTCCTGATCCAGAGCATTAATTAGGCCTCGGCAAGAAGAAGAGGAATTGCGTGTTTTTAACAGTGAGGTTAATGGGATGCTCGCAGAGTAGACAGTTTTAATGAGCTTCAACTCGATGTGCAGTGAGTTTACTCTTTGTGTTAAAAGGGTCACACTGCAGTAGTTTGATGTGGATTGTCTCCTGGCCCCCAGTGTCATAGGTGAGCGGCTGTCAGAGTCCAGTCAGAGCACATTTACTTAGTGACACGATTCTAATTAACTGCCTCGAGCTGCCGCCGCGGTGGGGAGCGGGGCCAGCGCTTGCCGGGGGTGCCCGGTGCCCGGCCGAGCCGCCCGCTGCCAGCAAGGCTCTGTGCCGGCCCCGGCTGCCGGCCCCGGGCCGCGGCTGCAGGGCGAAGGGCCATCGCCGTAACCGGGCCCTCGGCTGCCAGCCCCAGCTCTCGCCCCGCGAGCTCGATGGGGCTGAGGAGGCTTTGCCTCGCCCCGCGGGGCGCTGGCAGCGCGTAGTCCTGGCAGCTTGGGCTCCTGGGAGCTTGCCAGCTTTATTTCAGCCTCCTCTCGCTCTTCCCTGCTCTCCTTGGCCCTCTTTAGCTTTCCTGGCTCCCCTGGAGGTGCAAGGGAGCCTGCAGCCTCCCAGCATCTATGGGATCTTCAGTCATCCTTGGTGCCCCCTGGCCTCCTCTGCAGTGAGGCAGAGCGAACGAGGGGACAGGGAGAGCAGTTAGTGCAACCCCCCTCTGTTTTTCTCACCACTCTCCATTCCTGCACGGCCCTGGCTGGCAGAGCCAGGCCCACTCTCCTCATCCCTCCCGGGCATGGGACGAGCCTGAAGAGCCCCAGGCTGCCCTGGCGCGGGCAAACCTCGTGCTTTGGCTCTTGGTTTCTCGGCAGAGGTGGCACTGAGGGGTGCCGTGCCCGGGCACCCACCATCCCTCGGCCAGGGGAGAGCGAGAGCCGAGCACGGGGCTTGCTGCCCCAGAGCGGGGCACGGGGCTACCTCGGGGCCACTGCAGCGGCCCCAGCCCAAGGCAGAACGGGAAAGGCTCTCGAGTTAAATAATTAAAAGAGACTTAAGTAAAAATCAACAGAAATGTCATCAAATGAGCAGTGTCATTTCGAATTAGCGCCTGTAAAGGTCAGGCGGATCCAGAACAGGTGGAGCGGCTGCGTGCCGGGTGTCGCAGCCAGGCAGCCCGTCCCGGCAGGCAGGGTGCGGGGACAGCCCCTGTGCGGGGACAGCCCCTGTGCGGGGACAGCCCCTGTGCGGGACGGGGATGCGGCAGCGGGGAGGGGTCCCTGGGCTCCCCGGCCCCGGGGAGGGGAGGGGAGGGGTGGGGAGGCAGGGCCAGCTCGGGCGGCCGGTCGGAGGGTGTGCGTCTGTCAGAGTCCAGTCAGAGCACATTAACGTGCTGACATGATTCTAATTAACTGCCGCGAGAGGTGTCACAGCTGGAAAAGCAGGGAGCGGAGACAAGCTTTTAAAAAAAGAAAAAAGCAATGTGACAGTCTTTTTTTTTTTTTCCTCTCTTTCTTTTTCTTTTCTTTACCTTTTTTTTTCTTTTTTTTTTTTTTCTTCTACTTTTTTTTGGTTTTCCCCCTCCTTTGTGGGAGTCTGCTCAAGTTATTTAAGCATTTTGGGTTTGCTCGGACAC
>WUAM01000431.1:91565596-91584453 GCA_024336885.1 Actenoides hombroni | reverse complement strand
CACGCATGCAGCTGCTCGGGGCTGCGGGCAGGGCTGGCTTCACCCATAGCTGGCGAGATTCCGATGGCAATGCCAAAATGCTCTCTGACCGCAAAAATCACCTTCCCAACAGACTTCAAGGCTTTGTTCCAAACATCTGGACCTGCACAAAAAGAAACCTGTGACAACAAGTAGCTGGAATTTAAGGAAAATAGAGACATATTTCTCATTCTTGTCGATGGCAACGTGTTAGCAGGTCAGGTTGGAATTTCCTGTGAAATATATTCAGCATGAGTCGGACATCCAGCATGGAATATCTCAGCCAAATGGCTAAACTTTGGGGACAGTCAGGGTAGGTCATGTCAGAGCAAGGGAGAGCCACCAGCCCCTCTTCTTCCCCAGCGTGCTCCTGGGGCCAGGGCGTCTGGGCACCCGGCTCCCGTGGCCCCAGGCCCACGGGGATCGGGCTTTGCTCTCTCCAGCAGCCCTGTGCACTGCAGCATGTTGCACATCACCCAGGGAACATTAATTAACATTGCTGGAAGATCTTAGAAAAGGTGCAATTTGAATGATCTGGCACCGCAGTCATTCAGATGCTGAGTTAATTCAATCCTTGCACACAGTGCTCCTACAGATTGTTGGCTTTAAACAAACAGCAGTGACAGATTTGTTGCTGCGGAAATGTGGTCATTAAGTCGGGAGCGTGTGTTTGACCTGAAAGCGATTGAGTGATGGATGCAAGTCATTTTAAAGCTGCAGCAGCCAAAAGGATGCTCCTTTTGGAGAGCAATCTTGCAGCTGAGGAGTGTAAATAATTTAAGCAAACAAGTAAAGTAAGGTGGAAGCACTGCCATTGCCCGCACTGCTGTATTACAGCACTAAACGCAGAGCAGGGCAGTGCTGCCAGCTCTGTGGTGGAGGAGAGCTCCTCTGCACAGCGCTGGCATGCAGAGGTGGGAGGTGCCAGCTTTGGGCTTCTCTCTGGGCATAAAAGGTGCCGACTGAGCTCGCATCACCGAGCAGTCGCTCACGGGAGATGCGCACTCGCCTCTCTCCGAGCACGGGCAGTGTGAGCACCACGAGATGCCCAAGGAACGGGGACCTGAGTGGCTCAGTAGAGGTCACCCTGCTGTCCTGGCGGAGCAGGACGGAGGTGCCCTGCAGTGTGGGACCATCCCACTGCAGGCACTCCTCTCGTCAAGCCGAAAGAGCTCGATACTTGGCTTCCAGACGACCAGGTCTGGCTGGTCTGGTCCAGCAGGGATGCTCTGGGGAACCAGGAGGTCAGCACGCTGTTGGGCGGCTGCTCCACGCCAGCCTTGCTCTGAGCCATCCTCTCAGGGCCGTTGATCATCCCCTCGCCCACGGGCTGTGAGCTGGGAGGGAGCGTTAGAGCCGCAGCGGTCACGTTGCATGGGTCTGCGCCTTCCGACGCTGGAATTGGCATCCCAGTAATGAGGCTGGTAGTTACTGTGCATTGGAAGCAGCCATTGCTTAAGCCTCAATATCTCGGCCATTTAATTTAATGGGGTTTTTTAAATACCAAAAGCAATTAAGTTCACATTGTGAGCTAATCGCCTACAAAATTTCATTTCAAAAATGCTCAGATTGTTTGTGAGAGAATTGCTGGAAAGAGACCCAAATATGCCACCGTGCCGGTCCGTTTGTCCTCTGCCTCCCCTCTTTCCCAACCAGAGCCAGGCGGACTTCTCAAAAGGCAACAATCACATTCTAAGTCTCCTGCTTTATCTGGCAGGTTTCTCCATGGTGTGAATTTTAGGTGTGTAACTTCAGTGCCAGTGATTGGTGATGGTTATAGCGCATAGCTGGTGCCACAGGAGTGAAAAAGGGGGATTTAAAGTCTGGCCAGATGGGCGTTGCTGGGGAATGGGTGGGTGCACAGCTCTGTCCCTGGGCCGGGAGGAGATGTTGGGATCTCTGCCCATAAGTGTCTGTTACCCACAGCCTTGAGGCCATGTGTCTGTGCTGCTGCACCAGGGGGTGCCTGAGCAGGAGCACCCAAACCTTGCAGAAGCCCTTATGTTTTGGGCAGGTGTCCTGGGCAAGCTGTTTGCAGCGTGTCCATCCCATCCCTTGGTGGCTCACCCCACGTGCCTGCCTCCCCGCTCCTCCTCCAGCCCCTGCAGCCCCAGCCTGCAGCATCCGTCCCTCCAGAGCAGCCTGCACAGGGGCCAGCCTGCCAGTAGGCCACACGGCTTTATCAGATCTGAGAAGAGCCAGAGGTCTTTGCCAGAGATTACTTGTTCTCCTGAACGGCCGTGTTACTGAATACGGAATAATCCTCCCTCGACAGCCAGCCGGGGGTTTCTTTTCCTGCACCATGGCTATCGTGTTAACGCCGTCTCCTCAAAGCACCTTTGCTGGCTGAGCCACCCACGTGCTGCCTGCCACCCGCCAGCACGGCGGGCAGGGGCACGCTCCGCACCGCACCCTGCCCCGCTGCCTGCCCCCGTTTCAGCCGCGGCGTCGCCCGGCCGGCCCGGACCCCCCCTTGCCGTCCTCCCCGGCACATTTCCCTGGCCGGCGGCGGGGAGGCGGTTGATGGAGTCCCGCGCTCACCTGGGGAGTCCGGCTCTCGGCGTTTCAGGGAGATCCATCGCACGGGGAGGGGAGGTCACCGCGTTGCAGGTTCGCTAACCTTGCCCGCTTATTAAAAATGGTAAAAGCCTCCCTCAGGACTCGTGAAGTATAGATCCAGAGAGCTCCATATGCTGTTCCCCTTAATGAGATGTCTGCCTGAAGAGCAATAGCAAAACACACCATCCAGTTCAGGGTCCCTATAGCTAGATGGCCTGGCTGTAAACAGAGCCGTCCGTCTTAATGGGCTATCGTGTAAAAACTTCTCCCAGTCAATAAATCAAAGGGGCTCCATTTATATCATGTGCTGCCTTCGCTATTAGGCCGCCTCTGGCTGGCATGTTCCGATACAGAGCTCCCCAGGACCGCCAGGCGAGGCCAGAGGCTCTGATGGGCATTTAATTCAGAATTCCCCTCACTGACAGCCGTGCAGAGCTCAGCAGCAGGGGATGCGCCGTGGTTCGGGATGGCCCTGCCACGAGGGGAAGGTCACCCGCCGACCCGCACCTGGCCAGCATCGCCTGCCCTGCCCTGCTGGGCAGAAGCCTCTGGTGTACCAGGGACACCTGGGGAGCTGCCGGGGCCCCGACCCTCCCTGGGAAGAGGTGCGTGGGGGCTGGCTCGCTCCCCTGCTCCTCTGGAACAGCGGCAGACTGCCGCAGGTATTTATTTTTCATTCCCTCCCTTGTGCTGCTCGGGTGCCACTGGAGGGAAGTTCCGCTCCAGCCACCATCCCAGGCAGAGATATTAGTCCTCATTACTAATTAAAGGAAGCAGGAGTAATTGACGGATGGTGGATGGCGGGGGAGCGGGCGTGATGAACGGCCCCTGTCCCTGCGCCGGGGACGCATGCTGAGCGCTACCTGTTAGCTACAAATAAACAAACCTGATAAATAATAAATAGTTTGAGAAGAGTAGCCGAGCATTATTTAAATTAATAGGGATTAGAGGGAGAGGCCTGAAAGAGCATTCCTCCGGATGAGCTATCCCCGGACAGGCAGGGACTCATTTGTTGCCGAATGGAGTAAACAAGGAGATGGGGAGGATTCATCACAGCGGGGCCTCGCGGTGCTGCTCGGGCTTGTAAAGGCACAGCCACGCTTTTCCTGGCCGCCCCTGCTCCCCGTGCTCCCCGCTGCCTCGCCGGTGGCGGGGGGTGCGGCACTGCCGCTGCCGGGCTGGGGCGCAGGGTGCAGCGGGAGCCAGGGTGCTGCGGCTGAGCACCGGGGAGCTGATGCTGGGCTCCGGCACGGCTCTCGCTGGGGTCCCGCACCACACAGGGTTCCCGGCCAGGTTGATGGTTACCCGGGCTGTGCGGCAGCAGCTCCTCCCTGCGCCCGGGTGCTCGCTGCCCGCCGTGGCTTGGTCCCAGCCAGTGCATCTCTCCTCACCCGCTGACATTTGGATAACCCCCCCGCCTGCTCAGCGCTGGGAGGCTGGGGACGGGAGCGGGAAGGATGCCAGGGAAAGGGGAGAGGGGAGGGCGGGCACTCTGCTCGCTATCACATCTACTCCATCTTATTGCCACGGTAATTTGATGATAAAAAATAATCCGAGTCTGGAAAGGAAACATGTGTAGTGGAGTAAAGATTGAATGTAGGTGGATTGTGCCCTGGGGCGGCGGCTGGAGATAGAAGGCAATGTCCTTCTGTTTGACATACTGCCGAGGCGCAGCCCCGCACCCCCGCCTCGCCGAGCCCTGTCCGTGGCACGGGGACCCCCCGGCTCGTGTGCCGCGTGGTGGGCAGGAGGGTGCCTGCCCCAGCCCCCCGCCAGCTCCTGACACCCTGCCTGCACCCCCCTGTCCCCTGACACCCCGTGGGGTGCTGCCCCCTGGCCTCGGCCCCACAGCTCGCTCCTGGCGTGCTACTGATTTATTTTTTTTTTCCCTTTGGTTATGCTTCACAACTCATTTTATCAGCTGTCAGTAGCCAAATGTCTTTTTTAAGGAGTGGGTTATAGCCACTAATGTACTGAATGCTATTGCACTGGCTGCAGTTAGTGTTCCACGGCTAAATTACTATAATTAATGTTCCACCAGAACTGTTTGTAACAGGCGGCTGGGGGAGCCCCGGGTCTGGGCTTTCACAGCCACTGAATTATCTTCTCCCTGGAGAAGGAGCCTCTCGGGAGGGGAGGGCCGAGGTCAGCACTGGGACAGGCAGGCACGAGCTCTGGTGGATGGAAGGCCCAGGAGCCGTTCCCACAGCACTGGTGTCACCTCCTCGGCTGCTCTGCCCGTGGCTGGGTGCGCGGGGGGCTGCCCCGGGCTGGGAAACAGGCGATAGCTGCGTGGGCAGGAGGGGCACGCACCCCTTGTTTCGCTAAATGCATCCGCTCGATACCTGCAACAAACAGATTAGCCGGGGCTTTATCGGGGACAAGGGAAGGGGAGCGGTGTGATAATGGTTTTCAGCAAATCCTCGGGCTGTCACAGATTAGAGCGGCCGTGGCAGGAGCATTATCAGCCCTTTCCTCCTCTCCCCATCGCCTCCCCCTTTGTCTCCCCTCGCCATCAGATTTCTCCAGCCAATCTATCCCGGCGAGAGCCGGGCAGATACCAGCAGAAGTCTGTTTCCATCTGATCCGCCATTGGTTTTCCCGGCAGCCGATCCGTGTCGCGGCATCGATCCGCGGGCCCCCTGGCTCTCGGCACCTCGCGCGTCCGGAGAGGAAGGTGGGGAGGGAAGGGGCCGGGGGGGCTCTGCTTCGAGCGTGCCACGTGCCATCGATCCGCAGGCAGGAGCGTGGCCAGGCCGGCCCCGCCGGGCAGGAGGGGCACGAGCCGCCTGCCCCCGGCAGGGAGTCGAGATGGCAGGGACCTTCCGGCCGCGGGAGAGGAATGGCTCTGGAGGAGGGGGCCGGGCCGTGGTGCCCCGGGAGAGCGGCCGGGAGCCGCCCGGCCCTCGCTGTCCCACAGGGGCAGCTCGGTGAAACTGGCACCGGGGCGCCGGGAGCCCGTGGGAGCCCTGCTGTGTGGGGACACCCACGGCACCCGCCTGCCCCTTTCCGCTGCCCGGCTGGCCGTGCCACCTGCAGCGCGGCCGGGCACAAGCTGCCACCCCCATCCTGGTGCTGTAGCAGAGCCCAGGGGAGAGGTGCTGCCAGGGGGGTCCCGCTGGGGGGGTGGCTTTCTCAAGAGACCTGAAGCTGCAGGGGGTGACTTTTTCCTTCTGGAGGGTGGGGACAAGGCTGCCCTACGTCCCGATGCCTGTGGCCAGGGCCTGCTGGGGGCTACCAGCCAGCGGCGAGTGGCACCGGGTGTGGGAGTTTGCTGAGCCACTGGAGACGCTCAGAGGCCATTGCCCAATGGGCAGGGCAGCGGTGCGGTACTGGGCAGGGCCCCGCGTCCTTGGGGTCAAGCTGGAAAGTCCTGGTGTGACCATCTCTGCCACTTGCCACCCCCCTGCACCCCTCTGCCAGGCTCCTGCCGGGGTTGAGCTGTGGGAACTCTGCCTTGTGTCCCCTTCCCTGGCTCACCCGAGGGGCGGTGTGCGGGTGGGTGTGTGGGAGGGCAGGAGGGGATATAACAAGTAATGGCCCCAAGTGTGGAAACAGTGTTAATAAAGTGTATTTCACTTTTAATTTTGGCATATAATGTAATGATCTTTTTTAAGGCCCTATCATATTATCTGCATGACTAGATTATTGAGTCTTCATCATCTCCAGATAAATTTATGACCAGGATGATGCTTGGAATTTATTATCAGTCAATAGAGCTCAATACTGTAACAAGGCGTGTAATAAGATATACATATTTAATGATCCGGAGTAAAACAGCCCCGCTAATGGGCAGGATGAGACGGAGGCTGGAGCGTTAATTTCCAGCCCCTGCCCCTTCCCGCAGGAGCCAGCACGTTCAGACGGGACGCGGCCCCAGGGTCCCCTGCGTCCCCGGGCACAGGATCGACTCAGGGGCATGCAGGGGAGCAGGGATCAACCTGGGGTGTTGCAAGGAAGCAGGGATTGACTCAGGGGGATGCAAGGGAGCAGGGATCAACTCAGGGGGATGTGAGGGCACAGGGATTGACTCAGGGGGATGTGAGGGAGCAGGGATCGACTTGGGATGGATGTGAGGGCACAGGGAGCAACTCGGGGGGTGTGAGGGCACAGGGATCGACTCTGGGTGGATACAAGGGCACAGGGATCAACTCGGGGGGAGGAGGGAGCACAGCCCTCGTGCTGCCGCGGCCGGGAGCACGTGCCGCCCGCACGCAGGTGTTGGTGGGAGGGTGGGTTCAGGTCCCCCACGCACGGCACACACGTCTCCTGATGTTGGGCTGACATCTCCGTCTGCACCGTGAGCAGACCTGACACATGTCTGCCTCATCTGCGGCACCCAGCAGCCCAGGTCAGAAGGTGACAAGCCCAGGTCAGAAGGTGGCAGCCCAGTGGCCAGCGATGGCCAGCAAAGGCCACCCGCCACTTGTCATGTTTCAGAGGCAAGCCTGAGCTGCTGTGCCGGGGCAGCGCAGGGCTCTCTGGCTCGGCAAGGGCAGCAGAGCCGGAGCAGACAAACCGTCCCCGCCGTGTGACAGCGCAGCTGGCCCAGCAAAGCCCTTGGTGGGGACACAGTCCGGTGCGAGCCGCACCAGCAGTGCCAGTGCGGCAGGTCCCCCACAGTGCTGCTCACCGGGCTGCGTCCCCAGCAGCGGAGCGGTCGGGCCAGGGTGGTCTGTGTGCCCGCGAGCAGATGGGCCTCGTGTTGGTCGAGGGCCCGTCTCCCTCACCGGGTTATATTTTGAGCTGCTGGGGCTGATTTTTGCAGCCCTTTGGGATGTTATTAAATTAGTTTCCTAGGACTTTTAATAAGCACTTTTGATGCCTTTGAAGCATGCGGCTTTGTGGGAAGATTACAGTCCCGCATCCATCTCGCTGGGAAAGAAACAATGGCAGCGGGGCTGCCGTTTGATCTGTCCTCCCGAAGGCAGGAGAGGGTTTGTGTGAGACAAAGAGGTGAGCTGCTGATTTGGAGCTAATGTTTAAAAATAGGTAGGTCTCCCTCCAAGATAAAGAGACCTGCCCTTCTCTGTGTAATCGCCTGCCTCTGCCTCGCCGGACCCGCAGAAACACAGCTCTCTTTATTTGAAGGCTTCGAGTGCAGCACCGCAGTTTGATTCTGGGTCCTTTTAAAGCAATAACTAGGCCATCTGACCAAGCTTTAAAGAGAGGAGAACTTTCCATTAGGACTCACCACACACTCTTGGCAGCACTGGAATTGCATCCTTGCCTTTTATTTCCTTTCTCTGACATCTCGTGTCACTCACAGGCAGGAGAAGCTCAGCTTTATAAACTCTTTATCATTTCTCCCTTGAAATTTCTCCCTAATTAGGATCCCAATCGCAGTGGTGGGACTGGGTGTCAGGAGCTGGACATGGAGCAGAGCCAACACCCAGCTGGTGGTGTGGGGCTCGCAGGGCTCAAAATGCTTTGCAGAACCCCAGCCTGGTTTGGCCTTCTGCTGCCCTAAATGAACCAGGGCATGGCAGAGGCATGGCAGCAGGCTAAGGGGATATGGGGGGCAGGGACATCTGCCCTGGTGCTGGGGACCAGCAGGAAGGCAGACTGAATGGCTTGCTGTATCCTGGGGACCTCCTGGCAGTGGTGTCAGTCAGAGGCAGGGAGATGACATCTTCCATGCCCATCCCCACAGCTCCCACGCAGCAGAACCAGAGCCGCCGTCCCTGCCATACTGAGCAGCTGCGTGCCCGCCCTGGTGCTGGCTCTGGCAGGGTCCAGGGTGAGCCACACACCACGAGCACCCAGCCCCGGCCGGGAGTGAGGGTGCCACGGGGAGAAGAGGTGTCAGAGGAGCCGGGTTCCCCTTATCTGGGGATAGCTATTGCTGCCTTTAACAGCCTGGAGTAAACTAGCCATAAATACCGTGATCGTAAGCTGTTAGATATGGCAACTTTACACTGACCAGGGGTTTCAGCCTTCCCTGCAGAGCATATCCAGCTCGGCACCACTGGCTGCTTCCATCTGGTCAAACGGCCAAAGCCAAGCACTAGGTGAGCTGCTCAGAGCAGCCACACCAGCTACCAGCCAGCCCTCAGCCCAGTACATCCCAGTGCGTAACTCAGCTGTGGAGAAGCACCTCCTTCCTTTCTAGGCCACTCTCATGAGACCCCACCTGGAGTACTGTGTCCAGCTCTGGGACTCTCAGCATGAGAAGGACATGGACCTGCTCAAGCAGGTCGAGAGGAGAGCCATGAGGATGATCAGGGAGCTGGAGCACCTCTGCTATGGGAACAGGCTGAGAGAGCTGGGGTTGTTCAGCCTGGAGAAGAGAAGGCTCCGGGGAGACCTTATAGCACCCTATATATATATAGGGGACCTACAGGAAAGCTGGAGGGGGACTTTTTATCAGGGAGTGTAGTGACAGGATGAGGGGTAACGGTTTCAAACTGGAAGAGCCTAGATATAGATTAGATATAAGGAAGAAGTTTTTCACTGTGAGGATGGTGAGGAACTGGAACGTGTTGCCCAGAGAGGTTTTGGAAGTGTTCAAGACCAGGTTGGATGGGGCTGTGAGCTATCCAGTCTGGTGGGAGGTGTCCCTGCCCATGGCAGAAGGGTTGGAACTGGATGATCTTTCAGTTTCCTTCCCACCCAAACCATTCCATGGTTCTACGAACCTGCTCTCAAGGGCTGTCTGCTGCTGCCTGTGTGTCCTGCTGGAGGGTCCAGGAAGGAGCCGTCCCACCGCGCTCTGCCTGCCCTCTGCCTGCTCGGGCTCTGCAGCCGGGAAGGGGCGATCGGGTGGCCCCCGGCACCCTGCCTGTGGGACAAAGCCCCAGCACCCTTGCAGGGCTGCCTGCTCCCACCGGCACCCCCGGCATCGCCGGGGACCCTCTCCGGTGGCAGTGATGGTTCTGGCTGCACAGGCAGGGCAAAGGCAGAGCCATGGTGGTGCCAGGCTGTGGGCCGGGCAGTGTTACTGCAGCAGCATCCTGGCTCCCACCCATCCCCCAGACCTTCCTCTTGCTTCGGCCTTGGTGGAGCTGGACACACTGGCAGCGTGGCTGCCCGCTCACCTCCCTCACCTGCCCACTCCCCTCCCCTGCCTGCCCGCTCACCTCCCCTGCCTGCCCGCTGCCCTGCAGGCTGCCCAGGCTGCTGCAGGAGGTGAGGCTGGTGCATCTGCTGAGCTACCCCGTGGGGTTCCCAACCTCCTCCCTCCCTGCACTTTGCTCTGGTGCCTCCGGCTGTGCCGGAGCAGCGCCTGTGGGCAGGGACCCTCCATCCATCCCTGTTACAGAGATGCCCTGGCCCGGTCCCAAGTCCATCTCACCCCAACCTCAGCAGGCAGGAGTCCGCTGCCCTCTCTCCCCTGCCACTGTCCTTTGCTTCCTCTAAGGAAGCACCAACGCTGGAGCCTGGAGTTAGCTGGGCTTCTGTGGGGACCCACTTCCTGCTCCCATTCCTGTTCGAGCCCTGGACGGGTGGGTCCTGAGCCACCAACTTCTGCAGGAACTTGTCACTGTCCCCTTGTCGCTGATCCAGGCCAGCCCGGGAGCAAGGGTGCAGCTTGCATCCCCCCGCCCCTCGCCGGTGCCCCGCCGTGACTTTATTTTGCACGACGACTTTCAGGTGAGCTGTAAAACACTCCGACGAGTTAAATAATACACGACAGTGTACGGTATAAATTACAGGAAGCCAGCGGTGGAGCGACATTGTATGCTGAATAAATTAAAGGCTGCGTGACTTACAGGCAAGATTGATCTCCTGCCGAGCATTTTGTTTAGTGACGTGCTTGTCATAAGGGAGAGCTAATTAGGGGTGCGGAGCCGCGTGGCTCCGGCGCTGGGGAGTACGGTGCAAACTGGGCTCCCGAGTGTCAGCTGGGTCCCCGCACTGGCAGGATTTTCTCTTTTCGAGGCCGGCCGCGTGCCAGGTCCCCGCTGCCTGGGTGCCAGCTCTGACCCTGGGGCCATCCAGCTCCGTTGCAGCCCAGGGCAAAGGACTGTGCTGCTCTGGGAAGCTGCTGGGGCCTGGCAGTGGATGTCCCTGCTCGGAGGACGCAGCCGGATGGCAGCTCCGCGAGCTGCCCCGGGCAAGGGCTGGTGCTGGGGCTGTGGCAACAGGCTCAGGGGGATGGAGCTGCCCTGCCCCGAGCCTGTTCCTAAGGGAGCAGAGCCCTGCAGCAGTGCCTCCGTCACTCCTGCGGCCTCCTGCGTCCTCAAGCACTGCTCACAAGGTGACACGGGGACCTCAGCGGTGCCAGGGGACCCAGGGCTGCCTGAACAGCAGAGCTGAGAGGCTGATTTGGGGGCCAAATAGTACGAAAAGGCAAATCCCGGCTGGAAATTAGGTAGGGATGTTGTAGTAGTAGGATACTGCCATGAACCACCAAGGGAAGGGGAGTCTTCTTAAGAGCACTGTTTGGGCTGAGCAATTTGGGGGCAGACGCGTTTTCCCCAGAGGGATGTGGGGGGCAGGTGGGGGGTGGGGTGCAGCCGGGCCTCCAGCTGCCGACTTCAACCGCGGTGCTTGCGGCAGAGCTCGGAGGCTCCTCCTGCGTCAGCGGAGCAGGGACACTGCCGTGCAGCGTCCCCGTGCCACGAGGTCTGTCCCCGACCGCGCGCACGGCCGAGCGACGCCAGGCAGTGCTTTGCCACCGGCGAGGCCACGGCAGAGGCTGTGCCACGGGGTCGGCACAGGGGAGACCTCTGCGGGCTACCACGGGGGTGCCGGTGGCTGGAGGCCGTGCTTGGGAGCGGGCTGGCCAGCGGGATGCTCTCCCCTCTGGCTCGGCTCGGCTCGGCTCGGCTCGGCTCGGAGGCTGTCTGTCACCCGGCGGGATTATGAGTAGTGAGCGTAATGCATCGGCGTATGAATAGGGTTGTCTGGCTGATGGTGATGTATCGTTTTTCATTACTGCCTCTCAAGCCCTCCCTGCTCCACGTGTGGAAATTCTATTTATTCCCTAATTTGTAAAAATTCCCTCCTTATCTGATACCAATCAGGGAGGGGTAATTGGCTCTCCAGGGCTAGCGGCTGGGGTCCTGATGAAGAGATATGTGTGTCTGCTCTGGCTGTCCAGGCACCCTGCCCTGCTGCACCAGCGACACAGGCCACAATTAATAATGATTTGCAAATGGCAGACAAGCAATAACGCAGAAAGATGTCCAGCCAGCCTCCTGCCCGCCCCTTAATTTCCTTCTGTAATATAAATGGCACGGGAATGAAAATCCAGCACTATAAATTCTGAAATTAGTTATTCACCATAATAAATGGTTCCCTTTTTGGTGCACGTCCCCCCCCCCTCCTTCTGCCCTGACCCCTCCCCCCCCAACCCCCTCCCACCCCCTCTCGCCCGCTACCTACTTCATTTGAGTCCTAATATGCAAATGCTGTAATTTAACGGGATGGTGAAGTTGATTTTCATGTTAACTTAATTACTTTGATTTATGAAGGGCTGGGATGCAGACACGGCTCCATCCTTACCCCCCTCCCACCCTCGCCCCTCTGCGGTCCCGCTGACCCGCCGCCTCTCTCCCCTTGTCTTCCTTTCTCTCGGTGCTCCCTTCCTCGTCTTCCCCAAGTTCGGTGTTTTATTAGCTGCCTTTAAGTGGACATAAGTCCTGGCGACAATCGCATGATGCGGAGGACAAATTCCCCATCCTGCCTTGTTTAATCGTGCCTGGATAATGGATGTATAATTGACTCATTTGAATGCTTTTGCCTACAGGAGTGCAGAGCATTAAATGTTTGATTGCCTTAATTTCCAAACAGATCATTATCCCCTTCTTACCCGCTCTTAATAAACACTTTATGAGGATTTTTTTTTGTAAAGGAAAAAAATCTCCACTCCTTGTACTTCTCTGAAGTGATAAACTCTAATTAAGTCTAATATTTAAAAATATGGTAATGGTGACTTGTTTGAATAAGTGGCCTGCATTTCCATAATTTCATTATTACGTAAAACACGCTAATTATTTGAAGTGTGCTTATTACTAAAAGAGAAATCTCCTTCTAATAAAGATGAAATTGGCTTTTTTCCCCGTATTGCCGCACACGCCGCTCCCCTTCCCTCCCGGCCGGAGAGCGGCTGCAGCCGGGAGCGGGTGATGGCAGCGCCTGCTTTGTCCGCCCAGGGATGCCTGTGAGGCTGCTGGCTGTGCGGGGACGGTCACAGGGGCACCAGGCCAACCCGGGGCTCGGTGCACCCTGTGCCACCCTCGCTCCAGGCGGCACTGGCATCTTCTGGGCTTGCGGGCTGCGGGAGCAGCCGGGGAAGGTGCGATGGAGCTCAGCCCCAGTTGCTGCCCCGCCAGCCGCAGTGCCCTGATCGCGGGGTCTCCGCGCACGGCATCGCCTGTGCCGGGCCAGCCGGCAGCCTGCGGGGCTGGCGGGGGTCTCAGGCAGCTTGCGGTGCTGCCCCTCCGAGCCACCCAGCTCCGTCTGCCCTGGGCGGACCCGCGCAGCAGGCGCATGGCGGCGAGGGCAGTGCCCAGCAGGGAGGATGGGAGGATGCATCCTGGCACCCTTGGGGTGACAATGGCCAGCCCAGGCAGGAGGAAGTGGGGGCCTGGGGTGGCAGTTCGAACACCAGGACAGGTCCCCTCTGCTATGCTCATCTGCCCGGCTGCTTACTGGGGACACCAGCGGCATCGCTTCCCTGCAGCCCTGGGAACTGCCAGAGGCCCTCCTGCTCCAGCATCCCTGCTAGGATGGGCCAGGGTTGGTGGCTTCACTGACCCCGGTGTGCGGGGGGTGGGCCGAGCAGCCCGTTCCTCCAGGACAGGGACAGCAACAGGTTGAGGGAGGAGTATTAATTGTGTCCGAGCCATCTTTACGGCCTGTGTGGGCACTCTGTGGTGGGGCAAGCCAGGGAGGCACTGGGATGAAGTCAATATAAAACTAATTTTCTTTTCTTCGTGAAGAAATGAGGTGTGTGGCAGTAACGTAATTGCAGATAATGAGGTAAGTTATTCTTAATACTCTGCGCATCGCTGTCATCTCAACCTAATAGATCTGCCGGCTGTGCGGGCCACACGGAACCCCTTGCCCCAGGATTATGAGGCCGTTCATTTGGGACCAGTCCGGCAGGACCATCCCCGGTGTCCCCACAACCATCCCCGGTGTCCCCACAGAGCCCTTCAGGCTGGGAGCTCTGGGCTCTGCCATGTCCTTGTCACCGCTGCATCTGAGCATCCCTGTGTCCCCACCTCACCCAGCATGTCGTGGTGGGGATGACTACAGACCAGACACAGCCCCCTCGGGCTGCAGCACAGACAGGGCGAGCAGCCGTGAGACCCTGGCTCCGTGTGCCCAGCAGGTGCCGTCGCTCCATGCCCTTGGTGGCCGTCCCCTCCTGGGGACACGCCTGCTCCCAGGGAGCAGCGCAGCCCACCCCGGGGACACAGCACCCAGCGCTCCCCTTCGCCACCGCCGGGGATGCCGGCGGCAGTACCGGGCCGTGTGGGGACCTCGCGGCTCCCACCGGTCACAAGGCCGCCTGCTGTCACCCAGGGTCGGCGGCGGGGAGGCGAAGGGCGGTGGTGGCCGGGCAGCCTGTTTCCGCTTTGCAGGGAGCTATTATACAAAGGCAGCAGTGATATTATTCATTAACAGTAATCTGCCATTAGAACATTGACAAATGGCCCCTCGTCGCCTGAGCACCAGTTCTTTTACAGCCCATAAAGCATGGGGACAGTTTAAATATGGCCCTGCTCAGCTCGGGCCGGGGGTGATCCGTCTTCCCGGCCGTAGCACAGGTGCGGTGGGGCTGCCTCCAAATGAGCACGTTTAGGGGGGCCCTGTGCCCCCCAACCCCCGCAGCCCACCCGGCTGAACGCCGGGACTGGAAAGCTCGCTCCTTACACCGCCAGCCTCCCGCCCGGCACGCAGTGGCCGCAGCGACGCTCGGCCCTCCGATCCCCGTGGCCGTGTGTCTGGTCCCCGGGGTGGGCAGGGAGGAGGGAGAGGTCAGGGAAATGCCGTCAGGATGGTGTGCGTGGGGACGTGGCCACTTCCCTTCTCCCCGGGGTGGGTGCGGGGTGATGTTCTCCCCGAAGGAGCCTCGCTCCCCCTGGCAGCCCATTCCCGCAGCGTGGCCGCAGCGTTCCCGGGCCGTGGGCCAGCCTCTTGCTGCCGAGCTCCTTGAGCTCATCCCGTTCTCTCAGCGGTGCCGCGTCGGGGCGGGAGGGTGCACGCCGGGCGGTGAGCCCAGCACTGCAGGCTGGGGGCTTTCTGCCTCCGTCCTGCCAGAGGAGCGCGGTGGGAACATCTGTCCCCCTCCAAGGATAAGGACAGCAAGCGATGCTGAGCGGCGGCAAATTCCAGCCCTAATTAAAAGACGGGTCCTGCTGCCCCGCACGTATGCACGTGCCACTGTCCCGACTGCCACCGTGGCCGAGAGCTCGGCAGGATGTGGCGAGGGCCGGGACACGAGGGTCAAGGCGCAGCGGTGTCGCTGTGGGTAGCGCCTAAACACGGGGTGGAAGGGTTAAAAGCCAGCGGGGCTGAGCCAGCCTGAGCGAGGGGGTTGGGGCAACAGTCACCCCCCGCTGTAGTGGCAGCCTGGCCAAGGAGGGTCCCAGCTTGGGGACCCGGCAGCTCAGGGCAGGCTGCTCCTGGCTGTCCCGGGGTCACTGCGGGGGCCGCGGTGCGACGCTGGGAAGCAGCGGGACAAGGCGAGGGGCAGGGCAGAGCCACCGCTCTGTTTTCAAGAGGCAGGATAACCCCAGGCTGACCTCTTTCACACACACCGCGCAACACCCCTAAATCAATTGCATCTTATTATTACAATATCAATATACAATATTCCTACAATAACACCATTGATTTTCTACTCAGAGGCTGCACCTAAGTCTGTTTTAAAGAGGAGGGAGTTAATAGTGCCCTCATTAAAAATCTATAGATTACCCCCCACCCCCAAAAAAGAAAAAGCAGTTTATATTCATTAGGGCTATTGAATATAAAGTAATATGTTTGTGTAGGACATTGGAGTAATGTGATAATCCGTCCGCATATCAGGGAGAAATCCACTTAGCAACCCTGTCAGCTTGACAAGAAAAATGTGCCCATAAAGTCAGGAATACATTGAGGGAGCGAGCGTGAGGAGAGCAGAGTGCGCGTGCGCGCTTGTGCGGCACCCGCAGAGCCGCCGTCACCCCAGCCACGCGTCCCCCTGCCCGGGCTCGGGGACACCGAGGGGCACCTCAACAGCCCTTGGAAGTGGCCAGGGCCAGGGCGAGCCCGTCGCAGCAGGGCAGGGGTGGCAGGGACTCCGCGCTCTGCCAGCACGCGCAGCCCCAGACAGGGTCACCCTGTTGGGATGGGTCCAGCGGGCGCCAGCCTGGGTGCAGGGGCAGCCCCACCATCCGTGTGCTCCCTGGGGAGATCCTGGCTGGGGGCACAGGGTGGGCAGGGCTGCCCGTGCCCCCCACCCGCCTCGGACCCCACTCGTCCCCCGCCCCGTGGTCACCTTTGCGATGGATTAAGCACTGAGAGAGCGGCAGAGCGATCCCATTCGCGCTCTCTTAGGCTGTCAATTGCCATTTTGTAATAGAAATTCCTTTCACAAGGTAACGACGGGCAGATTTAGAGGATTTCATATTGCTAATAATTCCCCAAACAGCCATCTGACTGTGTTGTTTTAAAAGCCGCTTAGTTTTTTGCTTTGGAGTTTATGAAAATCTCCCACTCTAATATCCCGAGAGCCAGCCTATAATTGTGTTATTAAATCAATCGGAGCGGATTACATTGTAAAATCAATAGATGGCTGTAATTGCATATTAGAAAGTTGTTCTGCTGTTGTTGATTTTTTTTTTTTTTTTAACATGGATAATTATAATAAGCGTGTTTACCTTGGTGCTGATTTGGAATGAGTCTCACTAAATGACTTATGATGAGCTTGGCACTCCCGCTGCCACGGGGCCTGGGCATCGTGTGGGACATCGAGGATGGTGCTGCCAGTGCAAGTGTGTGGGTGGCACCGACCTGCTGTGGTCTCACCAGCTTTGCAGGGTGGCAGCCCCGAGCTCTGGGCAGCTCCCAGCACTGGCACCTGGCACGAGAACACGTCAGGGCTTTGGGGAGATGGCTGGTGGGCTTCAGAAAGCAGCCGGCAGTCCCAGACAGTCTCCCTGGGGACCAGCTCAGGGTGACACTGCCAGTTTGGCCGCTGCCCTGGTCCCTGTGCTGTTTCCCTGTCAGCAGGATGGAGCAATAGCCCAGTCCCCGCCGCCCGCACCGGCCCAGGCGCTGCTGCAGGCAGGGAGGTGTGCAGCGGAATGCCTGGGAGCGGGGAAGGGCAGAGGCCAGAGCTGTGCTTTCAAATCCACGCCACCCTCTGATGCAGCTCAGAGCCTGGGAGGTGCTTTGCTGTTCCTTTTTGGGGGGACCAGGCCAGGGCTGGCTGGGGGCGGGTGTCCTTTGGCCACAGAGAGTTGCACTCCCCCTGCCTCGGTTTCCCCAGCTTTTGAGCCACTGTTTCCCTGTTAGGTCCCACTGGAAGCTGGCTCCAGGGGCAGGTCTGGTGCTGGTTTCCCAGGGGCTCCGCTGGCCACGGGGCAAGGTAGATGGAGCCAGGTCCTAAGGACGGCGAGAGGCTCGCTTGAGTGGGAACAGGTGGCAGCAGGAGCTGGCACTGTGGCTTGTCTGGGCGGGACACTCCCCAACTCCAGGGTGCTTCCCGAACCATCAGTGCCACCTCGGCCAGCAGAGAGGACAGAGGCCCAGAGAGACAGACTCATCTCTGCCCCTGCACCAGCCAGGGGTTCTGGAGACACATCTCCTTCATCGGGCTGTCCGTGTGCCCAGCTCCCTTCCCCAGCCTGGCACACCAGTGAGGGGAAGGGGTGCCATGAGAGGGGCTGGGGGACACTCAGGAGGCACATGGCTCTGACGGGGACATCACCTCTCCCGCTGCTGGCCATCAGCCAGGAGGGTCCCCAGCAGCTCAGGGCAGTCCCTCAGGGAGCTGCGCATGGGGGAAGCCCCTTGCACCTCCAACCAGTGCTGGGGGACAGGTGATGCCTTTGCCACTGGGTCATCAGTTGCATCAGGGCTGGGTAGGGCTGCTGGTCTGGCAGGGAGTGGCGAGGGGACCCGGCAGCCCCATCCCCGCGGGCAAGCGCCTGGCAGCAGGGCAGTGCTGCCCGTCAGTGCGGGGCCCTCAATCCGGCACGCGGCACTGTCAGCAGGCAGCCTGCTGTCTCCTAGACAGTGAAATATGGCCACAATTAGCCCGGATACAGTTCAATTATGATAAACAGCGTTTGCACCCTTTAAGCCGTGATTAAAAGGCCTCCTCCCGTTGATAGAGAGACCTAATTTCACATTATTATCGCTGTAGCTTGATTATAAAGCACTCCCTGGATTTACAGTTGGGAGATGGATGTGGAGGCTTCTTTATCATTTACACATCAGTAATGATGCAGCTTTCCCTCCACCACAACATCCATCCAGCGGTGGCGGGGAGAGGGGGGCCCTGCCTGCACCCCCCTCCCCGGGCACCCTCTCCCCATGTCAGCCGGGCCCCGCTGCCACATGCAAGTGGGCAAAGTCACCCTTACGGTAACAGCTTGATAAATGGGCGGGCGGTAATGAAATGGAGACATCAAGGCGTGGGGCGAGGAAGAAAGAGTGGTAATCGGAACGAGTGGAGCTGTCCCGAAACGGAGGGGAGCGGGAAGAAGGATCGCCTCTGCGCCGTGTGCTGTCAAGGGAGAAATTACACATTTACTCTTGCTTTTTCTTAAGGAGACGGCCCTCATAGATCAAAACATGGATTTACAAGCCAATTTTCAACATGAAATATAGACACCAGGAATCAATTTAAGCCCAGCTTCTATTTTAGCAAACGGTGCCTGAGTTTAGTCCCAGGTAAATAACACCAGCCGGAGCCTTCCCCCTCCCCGCCTCACCACCGCTCGCTCTGGTGCCCGCGGTGCTGCCGGCCGGCCCCTGGCACCTGCTTGGGCCGCAGCGCTGCCACGGGCTGGCTGCGGCTCCCTGGGCCAGCCACAGCCTGGCAGCCTGGGGCCAGCGGGCGTGGGGTGGCAGCGAGGGCCGGCTCCAGCGTGGACAGGGACGGCCCCGAACCGCAGCGGCGAGCAGAGAGAGCTGGGGGCCACACAGCCCCTGCCTGAGGAAGGCAAGGGGAAGGAGAGGACCCTGATTGGCTGGTGGAGAGCAGCTCCAGCATCACCTGCTGTCCCCATCCCAGTGCACAGACAGTGCTGAGGGACAGGGGTGCTGGAAGAGGAGGCTGGGGTGACCAGCACTGGGCTTGCAGGGAAGTGGCCACTGGCCCGGACGTGGGGGCC
>WUAM01000431.1:91529346-91563403 GCA_024336885.1 Actenoides hombroni | reverse complement strand
GGCAGCCAGAAGGGCAATACAGGCACTGAACTTGGCGGTACATGACTGCATGGTGTGTGGTGTTCCAGTTAAACCAACCGATAATGCAAACCCAGCATTTTCATTGTCTAGTTATTCCAATCCTTGCTGTAAATGTGCCACATGAATAAAGTTTGGGGGTAAAGGAGCCCAGGCTGTGCCCGTGCATGTCGCGAGTGTGTGCGGGGGGCAGGAGCAGGGGCACGTCGCCTGGATCGGTGGGAGCGAGATGCCCCACCGGCTGCCCTCCCTGGGGTATGGCACCCCAGCACGTCCGTGCTTCCCAGAAAGGCAAGCTTTTTGGCTCTGGAAGGGCGGTTGGGGTTCCCTGCTGCCGGGAGCACTGCCCCGCTCTCCAGCACGGGCACTGCAGGTGGGCCCGCCAGCCTCCCCTACCCCCTGGCCTTTGCTTGTGCCTGAGGATGGCTCTGAGGATGCCACCAGCCCGTCCCAGCTGGGTGTGCCCCAGCACAGCTTCTGCCCAGTGCAGGGTGACAGCCACCACCGTGTCCCACTGGCACCTGGCTCTGCAGCCTGGCACGCCGTACCCACACAGCCACAACCACAGCGGGAGCATCTCCACTGCAGGCCAGAGCCAGAGCGGCTCTGCCCAGGGCTCTGGGGCACCCGCTCTGCCCCAGGCAGCAGAGCCAGCGCAGCACCGCGATGCACGGGAGCTGTACCCAGCCATGCAGGAACCACCACTGCACCCAGGGGACCTGCCCCATGCCACGGTGCTGCCAGGTGACAGCTGTCCAGCTGGCAGAGTGGGCAGCTCCCAGAGGGAAGGGGCAGCCCCAGCCCACTTGCTCCAAGAAAAGGTCACGGGGGTTTTAATGGCTCCCTCTGTGCAGCCCCTGATCAGCTTTATTGACCTATTTTCGATGGAGTCGTCTAATTAGTTTTCTATGAAAACTAAGAACTTGGCCTTTGCCCTTTACTCCTGCAGGCGAGAATGTGACTCAGGAGATGTTGTCACAGCGGATCGATCACCAGCTACACTTGAAAGGCAGGCGGAGGGGACACTGGGTGGGCAGAAGCCAGGGCCACATGTGCAGGAGCCCAGGCTCCCCTCGCTGGCTTGAGCGATGCCTCAGCCCCTCCAAGGCCCTGCAAAACATGGGCTGCAGGGACCAGGGGCCCCCCTCACCACAGCCTGAAGCCAGAGGTGTCTGCCTCCCTGGGGCAGGGCAGCAGGAGGAACTGGGTGCAGCGGTGAGCGCTGGGGGCCAACACGAGTGTTTCCCAACAGGGTCATGCCCTCACCCCCCAGAGGCAGTGCTAGCAGGCATGGGGCACACAAGAGCCGAAGGAGGAGAGCAGCTACATGGGCACTGGGCACACGGGATGCTGGAAGGAGCTGCCCAGCCCGCTGTGAGAGGGGCTGTAGCAGCCAGAAGCAGGGCCTGGCAGCCCTGAAGTCAGCAGGGGCTGCAGCAACCCCAACTGCTGCCCTGCCACCGAGGGGGTGGGCTCGGGGAGAGCCACTGGCAGCCAGGGTGGGGGCAAGACAGCTGGCACCACCTCCTCCTGCTCCGTGTGGACTCACCGGGGCCAGCGGGTACCCCCCGCACTGCATGCTGTAGGGACGCACGGTGCCAGAGCCCTGGGGACCCCACGGCACAGTCAGATCGGGTCCGCTTTGCACGACCCACCGCAGGCAGCGGCCGCACAGGCACGATGACAGTGATCAGGTCCCCACCGCGCAGCCATCGCCTGTCCCCAAAGGCCAGCAGAGCCCCGGCCCCGGCCAGCAAGCTGGCAGGGCTGGAGAAGGATCACGGACACGCTCCCTGCCGGGCACCCTGCCTGCCCTGCCTGCCCCGCTGGGCCCCGCTCCCCGCGGCAGCGCGCGCTGGGAGGCCCCGTTCCCGCCGGGCGGAGGGCAAACAGAGCGTGGAATTTGCACGGCTCCAAGTTAAATATAACGCAGACACGGCTTTCGTCAGAGGCCCTGGCACGGCTGCCTGCGCGGGATCCGATTAACGGGGAAAGCAAAGGGCCGGAGAACCCCCACGGCAGCGCAAACAGCTGCCCTGTAAAAGTCAAATACATGGTAATCAAGGGGACCGAAAGGTACCTTTAGAAAAACAAAAACCCACCCTGGAAACAAAGGAGCTGAGCTTTGTGGCTTTCCTGGGAGGGCTGCGGAATTAATGGGGAAGAGCACATGTGTTTGATAATCTTTATATGGCAAAAGACCCATCTTTCAAATATGTCACAAATTCATATTAATCACCTTCCTCCTGCCTTCTGTGGCGCAGCTATTCCAGTCGCCCTGGGCAAAATTGGGAACTGTCTGGTTAAAAAAAATGTTTTACATTATAATTTACAAGAGCCTACAAGTCTAGTTTCTTTTAATGGAAAGAATGATTTAAAAAAAAAAAAAAAAAGAGAGAGAGAGGAATATATATATACACCCTGGTATATATACACTATATATATTAAAATATATATATATAAAAGGAAGATATTGTAACTCCATCTGGAAAGAGAGAATGTTTGATCTTAACAATGTAACTTCTAGCTTTCAAACAGGCTCAGAAAACAAGAAGTCAGCAGGAGTTCAGATAAAGGAAGCTTAAAAGTCAAATAATTCTGACTCTGAACCCGAGACTTCTTAGACTCGAGGTCCTTTCCTTTACCCATTAATGGGCTGACTTGTGAGCTCAGGAACAAAGTGCTGCAATGTGAGGATTTCTGAGAGTCACTCATTACAGATCACTGAGTGGAGTCTGAGTTGCGGAAATCAAAGCATCCAATCTAGAGTAACTGGCTGAACTTCTGCTTGGAACTAATTTGTTCCGAGTTCGGCTCACCTTTCACCTCCCGAAGGCCCCGAGCAAAGTCCCTACCGGGGTCAGCGGCAGACGGCACTGGGGGGATCCCAGCTCGGCTTTAATGGTCAGCAGTGGGCACCGCAACCCCGGGGAGAGGGTGAGCGGGCAGGCAGGGTAGGAGGGATGTGGTGGACATGGCAGAACGGTGCCAGGCTTCCTGCTGCCGCGACAGGCAGATGCCTCTCCTGACCTGGGCTAAAACACCCTGCCGAGATGTCCCGCTGCTGGCCAAGGGGGACAGTGGCAGACTGCTGGCACCACAGCCAGGATCTCAAGACCCTGGTGTGCCATTGCCCATCCATTCCAATTGCTGGAAAGGAATCCAGGCATGCTGGGCAGGGCTGGGGAGTCAGGACTCCCAGTCCTATTCCTGGCTTTGGTACTTGCTCCCTCCAACACCTGGAGCAAGATGCTTCTCTCCAGGGAAACAAACCAGGCTTCAGGGGAGCAGCTGGTTTGAAGGCTGAACTAATCCAGGCTTAATCCGACATGTGGAGTGCCACGGATGGGCAGCGCTGGGGGATTCTTCAACTCAGAGGAATTTGAAGCAGGGAGATTAAATGATTCCCCCAAGGGCCCTGGCAGCTCAGTGGCAAAGCACACACTTGAACTCGGGAGTTCAGGGCTGGTGTGGCAGGGTTAAACCACTGAAGCAGCCTCGGGGAGGGGAAGGGCGAGCTGTCACCTGCAAGCAGGGGAAGGGCAAGGGGTCACCTGCAAGCACCCCCTGCCAGGGCTGCAGGACAGAGGGAGGGAAATGCCACTACCAAGCACTGCTGCACTCGCTGTGCAGAGCCACTGGTTTGCACCACGACCAGCTCTACAGCAGCTGCAGGACCCGTGCTGGGGGAACAGCCCTGTGCCTGCAGAGGCAGGCTGCCTTCTCAGCACTGTGCCCTGGGCCCACCACCGCCCACACCATCCCCCCTGCGCTGGGGGCTGGGACAGCACAGGCTGACTGCTGTGCAGGAGGGGGACACGGGACACGTGCACGCACCCTGCCAGACAGTGACTGCCCCAGCCACCCCGCTTCTCAGAGCTGACCCCGGCCTGCTGATCTTCCAGAGGCCAATTTTAGCCATAACACTGAGCAAGGAGCACTGAGGCCGCTCCTGCCAGCTGTGGGCAGGGCAGGGGCATCACCAACACCCAGCCTCCGCTCAGCCCAGCCCCTCCTTGGAAAAGCTGGCTGTGGGCCAGAGGCTGCTGGTCTCTCCCACTGCCACACTGCCCAGAACCACAGCAAAGGTTCAGGGCAAGCACAGTGCCAGGCCCAGCCTCATCTCCAGCTATACCTGAGCCAGGCAGACCCATTTCCCTCCTCTCCAAGATACCCCTCCAGCTGGGATGTAATTTTTCCCCCCTCAAAAGGTAGCACAAAATGGTCACAGTGTGAATGTGCTTGACCTTTTGTCTTGGACTAATCTAATTGTGTCGTCTTTGTGTAATCAGCCGGTAAAGGTCAGTGCTGTATTTAACATGGGGGCCCTTTAGGTACTGAATTTGCCTTGCAGTGAATTAACTTGATTATATTTCTTTCAAATATGTCAGAGACCAGGTCAGTTTAACCCTCTCTGTGCTGCCTGGGACCACCCCTTTGTTTCCAGTTCCAGGAGGTGGCACTGAGGAACAATGTGGTCAGAAAGACACATTTGGGCTCCCTCCTTCAGCAGCCATGGCTGCCGCCACCACCACCACCTCTCCCACCTTCTCAACAAGCAAAGTGTCAGGGGAGGGCAAGTGTGCTGCGAATCAGCCTGAAAAGTTTGCAAACCAGGACGCTGGGGACCGCAGGGAGGGGGGAGATTTCAAATCGAATGCAGGAGGGAATAAAAAAAATTCAGAAGACTCCTTTGCAAACATGAACCTGTCTCGGCGGAACGCTTCCTTTCGACTCCATATTGTCACAATCAAATAGGGCATTACTCAAGTCCAGATTAAGGTGTCGCCTCTGCCATCGACAGAGGAGGTGTTCTCAGCATCCTGCAATACATTACACACTTCAGGAAGTAAAGGTCTGTGCCGCTACCAGGGGCAGTATGTCTGAGGCGTCGGGGATGCCACAGTGTGCAGATGGGCAGCTTTCATCAGGCAGTTCAGCTCGGCTGTGCCAGGGGACTGCACAGAGGGGAAAGCAACCTCAGCTGATCCCCAGGCACACCCTCGGCCCTGAGGCAGTGGTGAGGGGCTGGGCAGCCTGCCCTCAGGGAGGCAGGGAGGAGAGGCTGGCGATTCGTATCCCAGGACACTGTCACAGGGCTCAAAGCAGAAGCCCTAGGTCTGGCTTTCCTTTCTCGGCACTGGAAGGAGGGTATAAAACCACTCCTTTGCTCTTCAAACACCTCTCTCCTTCCCAAGCCACCCGCTCCGGGCAGGGCCACTGCTTGACTCCAGGGACTTGGGCAGGTCATGGCGCATCATCTCAAGCCTGCTTTCCCCACTCGCTTCCCTCTGCTGAGCAACCTTTATGGGGCTGTGTTTAGAAGGAAAATGCCTCAGGCCCGCAGCTGTACTGGCATCACTGTTGCTGCCCTAGTGCAAGATGTCATCACCCAAAGCCTTACTGCTTTGGATCACGGTGGCACCCACGTCAAGCCATCTGCCTGCATGCAGGATGTAGAAAGCCCTGCTGACCCCACCTATAGCACCAAGAACACTGTCCAGCACAGAAGACAAGCCCCGAGAGCAGCGCTAGGACCTGGGGAGAAGAGGCGCGCTGTGCTCCCGTGGCCACGCGCGCCTGGAGCAGAGCAGGGCGGCATCCCCAGCGCTGGTCAGGGCAGCTGCGTCGGAGACCTGAGCGCTCCCTGTTCTGCCCCCGACACCTTCCTTCTCACCGAGTTGGGGGTCAGTGGTGCTCCTACTACATCAATGATCTGGTCCTTGGCATCTCCCTTGCCCTCCTCAATGCCAAGCCCCGCCTGGCCGTCTGGGTGGGCACCTTCTGCACTGAGGGGGCCAATACTGCCGGCTTTGGCCAGGGCCTCATAGCGGTGCCGTAGCATCTGCAGCTCGTATTCGCAGTTGGCAAAGGCTTGCTTCAGCTCATACAGCAGCACCAGGTCGCTCCGCAGCTCGTTGAACATCTGCACGATCTCCTCCGTGGGCATAGGGTTGAGATCTAGGGAGAAAAAAGGGGAGTCTGTTAAACACCCGGCCATACAACCTGACAGCGGAAGATCCCCAGAAAGGTCCTGGCTGCCCCTTTGCTCTCACAAAGATGTGCCAGAAGCCTCACTCCCGTCACATGGATCATTAAGCAACCAGCATCCCTAAGAAATGGGGACCTGAATTTCCAGGCTGTCCTTTGGCTCTCTCAAAGACTAAGGGTGAATCTGCAAAGTCCAGGACTCAGCAAGTGAAGGACGACAGAAGACACAGATCAGACCAGACAGCTGAACCTTGCTACCCATCAGCTCACATGAAGAGAGCCAAGTCTTGGGAACAAATCCTCGCACACTGGACAGAAGAGCTCCTGCTGTTTCCCACACCTTCACCAACAAAGGGTGGCCAGGCTGAGCTCCCTGCCTCTCTTGTTACTCCTCCCAGGGTAGGACTAGGACACAGAATTGCTCTGTTGCTGTGTTACAGACATGTTTCAATGCGGGCCTGGCAGATCACCACCCCACACGCTCTGCTGCAGCCCATCGTACACATACACAGCCAGAAGTGCTGCATGTTCTGCAGAAGAAAAGGCTGAAGCTCTGTGTGTTTGTCCTGACAGACAGCAGTGGCCCCCTGTCCACAGAGCTGCCCACATGACCCCTTCCTGCTTGCACTGTGTTCACCCACAGAAAGCCAGGGGTGTTCCTGCACTCTAAGGCACAGCAGGGCTGGAGCACCAAGAAACCCTCAAGATGTGTGTGTTTTCTAAGGCTGGAGTGGGGAGTCAGGAACCCCTTGTTACCCTCATGGAAAGTGAGCTCTAACAAGCACTCACATCCTTCCCCAAGGCTTCCCTCACAAGCCAGGACATTAATTCCCTTAGTTTTAAAGCAGAAAGGGGAAACCACCCTGTTAGAACCACTTTCACCAGCCACAGGAGGCCTTCAGAACCACACACAGTCCCTGACACAACATCATGCCTTAAACCAGTTGACCCAAAAACCTAACAAGAGTTAACAGCAGTCAGTGCTGGCAGCAGGCTCAGTAATCTCTTGTAAATCACCAATAAGGCTTTTTTTTTTTTTTTTCCCCTTTTTCTATTTAGCAAAATTCCCCCAGCAAAAGCTGGGGGGAAAAGGGATCATCGGGTGACTAATCAAGGGGCACTGCATGCTGGGACCTGTAGTACCTGCAGGCTGTACCCACTGCATGGAGGGCAGCAGCAAGCCATGGGCTGCACTGCTTCCCCTCTAGCTACGAGCTGTATTGTGCCTGTGAAGTGAGCCCCTCTTTCTGCTGCTAAGACACTGGAGTTCAAGAGCGAGGGATGTGTGTTTACTCGCCTTTCAGCAGAGATGCTCCAGATTTTCACACAGCGTGCAGCCTATAAAGGGGGGATGAACAGTCCCAGACGCATTTTGGACTTGCCACCATGAGCAGTAAATTAAGAGGAAACGAAGCTTGAAAGCAAGACAGGGCAGCCCTGAACAATGTGTGTGCCGTGGTCACTAACACACTTAGAAGTACCTCTCCCGGCAAGGCTGAGATTTGCCTTCCTAATACTGTGCTGCCTCTCTTGATGGTTAAAAAGGCCCAAACAAGAGAGAAACAAAGGCTCTTTTAAAACATTTTTCTACTGGGGAAAAAAAAAAAAACAAAAAAAACCCCTGTGCATCTTGTTCTGGCTTTTACCCTCTCTTTTTTTTTTTTTTTTAAACACATAAAATATTTTAAAAACCATTCACATACTGTTATTCAAGAAACTGGCTGTATTACTAGGGGAAAAAATAGCCCATCTCAAGAACAAAGGCTAGCTCTGTGTGTCTCTTTCTCTCTCGCGTGCCCCCTTTACTCACCTACTCCGAGTTCCATCAGCATCTGCTCCAGGGCTTTAATCTTCTTCTGTCCCACCGAGCTTGGCAGTTTCATCTGGAACACAAAGGTAACAGAGCCACACAGCTCAGAGATAGCCCTCACTCACAGCCGTCTAGTTCAAAAGGCAAGAGAGCTTTTCTTTTTATAGTGCAGGGGGAACAAAAAAAGAAAGAGAGAGAAAGGAAAATCAAGTGGTAAGAGAGGGAGACAGGGGCTGAAAGTTTTCAGACTAGGTCCGAGGGCAGGCATTGAAAAGCCCGGTCGCGAGGGCTTTTATTTTCTCTCTCGTGTGTGTGCAAGACACGCTGTTTTACAGTTTCCATGTGTCACTGAATTAACAACAAAAGTTCTCCTTGGTTTCAAACCCTCTCCTGCGGTGCCCAGCCCATCAAAGGGCTCATTTACACAGCGGCTAATGTGCAACGCTGCCCTACTTTATTCGCTTTAGCCGGCCTGATTAGACTCATGCGCTAACAGACTCACTTCTCCTTTTACCTGCTGAGCCCCAGACCTGTGGGATTCATTTACAGAGCAGGCTTTATAACAAAGGGGAGAGACAGAGAGAGCACAGTTACTTGACTGGCGGAAGTGTGAACACACATTTACATCGGAGCTAAGGGGCTAGGTGAGAGAGGAAGCATCAGATGTGAGCTATGAAAGGGAAGCGGAGCTGGCCAGGAGAGGAAGAACGCGTACACTTAGCAGGGTCCTTCCTCTGCATTCATTTGGGCTCCAGCAGGAGCGCGAGCTGCTCAGACCAAGCATTTATTAGATTACAAGCAGCACGAATGCTGCTGGCACAGCATGGCAGGGAGAGCAGGTTTCCAAGCCCCGTGGAAATATCCAAGAACGAATCAAAGCGGTTCCCTTCCTCGGCAGTGCTAGAGGACAGAGCAGGAAGGAACCGATTCTCAGCAGCACAGTGCACACAGTTGTAGGCTGTCCCTCCACACGCAGCCCTGGGAGGGGAGCTCACACCTCTACCTGGGCATCATCATCATCATCACCAGCCCAAGAGGTGAGAGCATCCCACAGCCACCCTGCACACCACTCACTGATCCAACCATAAGCCTGCAACCCTAGGCTGGGAATGACCTGAGGAGCCTTTTCTTTTCTCCACTTTAAAACTGGCTTCTGCAGCGAGCTCACTGGGGGGTCCTACGGTCACCTTACTTCCCATAAGCCAGAGGCTGGAATTCTCCAAGACAGACAGGTCAATGGCAGTCTCCCAAATAAGGCCCATCTTTTCCACAGTGTTCACTGCCCCAAGAAAAACGACAAGAGGCACCATCTGGAACTCGTGAATTCCTCTGAAGGCAGGAGCACTGCAGGCACACACCCAGCATGGAGGCACTAACCTCAGCTCAGCTGTGGCTGAACTCACCCCAGCATCAGCTCCCAGCCCCAGTGCAGGACCTGCTGGGAGAGCCTGCCTTCACCACAGCATTTCAGCCCAGGAACCAGAGTATGGATGCCACAGAGCACCCCGGGGGAAAGGGCCTTTCACACTACAGCTTAAGAAGCAGTTACTCTTTTTGCTGGATATGACCATCAAATTAAGCCTCCAGCAAAGCACCTAGAGGACTGTCATGGGGGGATTTTTAAGAAACCAATCTGATCCAGAGGAGCACTAGGGAGAAAACACAACCTTGTGCAAACAGCCAGCACAGGTAAGGACTAGAGGACACCTCTGTCCTTTTTTGTACCCTGAGTGCCTTTGGCTTAGAGCTGGGTTTCTGCAGAGCAGTGAATTCCATACTTCAGAAACTGAATCTTTACAGTTGACTGCAAAATGATCGTTTTAGCAGAAGAAAGGCTGACAAAGGTATCAGATACTTGAATTTCAGTCAAGTCTTTGGTCCAGAGCCTTAACTTGTGCAGAATCTTACTAAGCCAGGTTTTCCCAGGAGCTCTGCTGCACAGACTATCTGCACAGGCTCTGCTGAAAAGCCCCAAGGCAGCCCAGAGCTGGGCTGGCAGAACAAGAGGTAGTTTTGTTTATTTGGCGGGTGCCACGCTGCAGCTAGTAATGGGATGCCAAGGAAGGACAGGACACTCACCACAGCTTAGCAGGAGACAGAATGGTTTGCATCAGGAAGGTATTTCTGAGAGCAAGAGGCCTTGGTCCTGAGAACTGTTCTGCCCCGTGAGGAATTACAGAGAACATTTAAGATGGGTGATGTACCCAGCTCTGCTGCAGCTGGGGGATCGATGGGCTGAGCTGGTCGGACTGTGTAGGACACAGAGGTAATGGAGCCCAGCATCTCCTCATTGAAGAGCTCTGGACACACCACACTTGTGATTATGGCAGCCCTGAGAGTCTGCCTTCGCCCCTGCCCCTAACACTGACATCACCCTCTTTCTAGCTAAAGGCAGGATTCCCTTCTCTTCAACAGCAGCTGGAATTTAAGATAGCTTCAGGAGCAAAGGACAAGACATAGGAAAAGCTCATGCTTGTCTAGGTTAGGTGGACAGACAGGAGACCTTGGTTTGCTGGAAGAGCTGGGAGGCTTCCACCAGCTCAAGGAACTCCTGGCAATACAAACAATTGACCTGGCAAATCCTTCAGCTGTGATGTTGTGCATGTCCCACTCGTGTCCCACAGGAGTCTGGCCAATGAATGCCAAGCCAAGGTCTTCACTGACACTCCTGAAGATTAGAGGATGGAGCAGGAAGAGGTAGGACAAATTAATTTAACTTCAAAGAAAGGAACACTAGAGATGTTCAGGAGGAGCAGAACTGTGAGATTAGTTTAAAAACACATCAATTAAGCTTCCTTTTAATTCAGGCAGGAGGATCTGGCCTGCAAACAGGAAGGCTTCATTGGTTTCTCAAAGCAAGAGTATATTTTAATTTTACCATCATTAAGAAAATGTTATGATTTATGTGGCTGCTGTCGGACTAATATCTTTAGAATTTAGCTGGCTAAGCCAATTCATCTCTAAGACTGATGAAGGCTGATTGCTCTCTATGCAAAATGTATTAAAACTAAATGAGCAGTCTATTACTCAAAAGCTGCTGATAATCTGTTAGCCAGGGTCCGTTAGCTGGGCTGCCTTGTTGCAGGAGAGAAGCCTTCCTGCCCTGTACAGCTCTGATAAGCCCAAACTTACTTCAGCAAGCCCTTCTTTGTTTTGGGCTTTTAAGTAGATGTCTGGAGATGCCCCAGCGTGCTGGAAGTCGCGTATCACCTGCCCTCGTTCCCCAGGCATGAGTCAATCCACGGGGACCACAGGTCCCAGCCAAGGGCACAGAGGACAGCTCTCTGGCTGGAGGTGGCTGTGCTGGGAGAGGGGATTTCTGCAGGCCCCATCTCTGCGTTAACTAAAACACCACCCAGGGCAACCTCCTTGCTCACACCCTGGCTCCTCGGATGTTCTTGGTGTTGTCATGGAGCGAGTTCCCCACAGGAGTGAAAGAAAATTATGTTCCTCACAGAACTCCAGTGAGCAACCCCAGCTTCTGAGGTGAATGGCATTTGCCCTTTTCTTTCCTTCCTTATACTAGACTATTATTGGTATTTATTATCTTTAAAGTCCCCATATAATAATAACACCTGGGAAACAGATTGCTCCCGTCAGAAAACTGATTAGCTGGGATTTTTGAGGTTACTATATTTTGGATGCTCTTCTCCTTTGACAGCCTCTCCCTACAGCCCTCTTTGCTACACCAGCCTGCACTTATAATTACACCAACATCGCTTTTGATTTAAGGACTGCAATCCTTTGTCCTTGCTATAAACAACCTGCACTGAACGCACGGACTGAGCCTACCAAGAGAAAAATAAAGAGCTACAGAAAACCGTGTGACTCAGCACCACAGGACAGAGCACCAGAGCCAACCTCTCTGCCCCGTCCTGGGATGCAGAGTCTCTGCTGGCAGGCCCCTGCCCCGAGAGGCACGGACTATAGGGACAACGACACACCCTGCTGTCCCCTGAGGGCACTGCTCAGGAATTGGGCCAGGAGCTTCAAGAGATGAACAGAACATCCATGGCAGGGGCCGAGCAGTTCCATTTCGACAGCGGGTCTCACTGCAGAGTACCCTTGAGGTTTGGGCTGACACAGGATTTGTATTTAACGTTCGAGACATTCCGCCAACAAAACATTGCTAATTCACACTAATGACTAGGATACCAACTGCAAATGAATCGCTAATTGGCAAAATTCATTAAACGAACAAACATGATAAGAAGTAAGTGAAGATGCAGCTTCCCCAAACAGACTTGGTTCATTTATTTTTGTGTGTGTGCCATGCAGTTTTCATGATTTATGGTAATACTTCTAAGCAGAGTTGTAAATGTATTTGAGTAAATTTTGGAGGAGTAATGAAGTCTAAGTACTAGCAGAGCTTGCAGCACGGTCCCCTGTTACGCCTTACACCATCACCAGCTGGCAGGCAGAGACTGCCACGGGGATCTGCAACAGGAATGGAGAGGTCTGCAGGATCTACAGACAGACTCAGATCTATCCCATGGCTATACTCATATCTGGGTGGTCACTTTAAATGTCTTGCTCTCCATGTACTGCTTTCTTCAAAAACGCCCCATTTCTGGTGCTCACAATTTAAACAAATGTTTTTTAAATCCCACTTTTGTGCTGAAAACTTGTGTTTGCTTTATCACCAAAAGACAAGGTTTTTAAAGGTTCTTTGGGTATTTCACACGTACCCTCTGTGACGCTGCACTTCATTTTAATTCAGATTTGAGGCAACCTTTTCAGCCTTCCCCAACCCTGAATGATACGACTGTCCTACAACTGTTAATCCTAAAACCTCCACACACCTGACCCGGGTCTGTGCAGCTATAAACTGGGGGTTTATGCAGCGGCACCACTGCTGCTGCTCAGCATTATAACGCAGCTTGCTGACATTGAAAACCACCTTCTTCATGGATTTCAGCAGCCAGGAAAGTTTCTCATTAGGCACTTTTCTTCATGGATATCTTTAGAGCACTGAATTGCTTAGTGGGTTTCTGGGAAGGAGTGCTAAAGTTTCAGACTAATAATGGGTTTTCTGCATTTTCCGGTTTAAGATGGGGAAAGAAGGTCAACCTTTCCCTAGCTGCATGGCTCTGCTCTGCAGGACCAGAGAGCCCCCACTCCTGAACAGCTTGAAGAGTCGAGGAAAGAAAGAACCACATTAAGTGCTTTAGCCTTAGAGCTCTGGAATTTAAAAAACCCCAACAGAGGAATTTCATTTGAGATCTGAATGTGCACGTTTCTGTAAATTTGAAGCACTGAACTGCTCAGAACTCAAGTGCTACGATGGAAGGCAGACACACAACTGCACTGGACAAAGGCAAAAGTTAGAGAAATTTGAAACTGCAGAGGTTCTTGCTGCCTCAATGAACATACACGTCCTCCCTGCCCCAGCCCACAGCAACGGGCCCTCTGTCTTACACCAGTGCCTGCTGCTCTGCCAGACGAAGACTTAGGACAAGTTCAAATAGAGAGTCACACTGCTGTGCCATCTCTGCTGTGCTGTGTAACACAAACACACAGCCAGCACGCTGGGATGGAGCATCACCATCAGCTTGCTCCATCAGCGAGGCTCAGTGCTGAATAAACCAATCTGTTAAGAAGAAAACATTTCTATAGTAACTTAGGTAGTTATTTCAGGGTTTTTTGGGGACGGAAGTCAGACATACCTCACAAATGCCCAGATCAACTGTGCAAAAAATGTAACTTCTGTATCTGAATCCTCCTAGTAAATTAAGCCAGTTTTAGTTTTTAGAGGAATATACCCAGGGAAAGCTTTGTCAAGGCTGAGGGAGTCCAGCAGCTCCAGACAAGTGCAGCACACTCGGGCATATGGCAAAGTAGCAGCTGATTGATCCCACAAACAGCCTAGAAACATTCCTGCCTCGTTGTGCACCTACAGCAGCGATTCAAGGGGTAGTTCTGGGACACTTCCAAAAGAAACCAAAGGTCCTGGAGCATCAATGGCTCAGCACGATGTGCTTTCACCAGGGCAGGTAACAAGGACTTGGGGGTTTTTATCCTCTCCCGCCCTTGCCCCCCTAGGAAAGAGGTACAGATTGCTTTGACCCAGAACAAGTGGTGAAAATGAGAATGACTGGGAATCCACACCGATGAGGGCTGATGGCCTGGGAAAAGTCAGCTTTCTCCCAGTTTGACTTACCAGCTGACACCCGAGGAGACAAGAAGAATTCACAGCTTGCCAGGACTGCCCACCCTTTAGAAGATGGTCATCTTCTGGCAAGCCAGGTATTTTCTGCCACTTACCAATCCTGAGATTTCTTTGCTCTTAAATATGTTTTGCTTTAAATATAGCACAAGCCTATAAAACAAACGCAGAGTGACTACAGGAAGTGTTTGTGGACGGAGAAAAAGTAAATACAACGTGCAGAAGAAAGGACTGCACAGGACATTTTAACTGGAGGGTGGTTTATGTTAAAAGCACATTCCCAGGTAGTCCTACCCCTGCCTCTCACTACAGGTGTGGAAACCCAGCCAAGGCCTGCAGGAAATGGCAACGGCTGCAGCCTCTGAGCTGCATCTGACAGAGAAAAGGCAGAGCAGAGCAGAGTGTGCTGTGAGCACAGCAAGGGGCCCAAGGCAGGCACAGGAGGGGGAACTCTGGGGACAATTTCACATCACAGGAACTTCCCAATCAGACACAAACCCAAGAAACTGTAGCAAAACACACCTCTAGCCTCAAACTGATGTTGCCTTTCTCTTAAATTCAACTGAAGCAACACTTAAACACAAAAAAGCCACAGTGACTAAATGGACTCTGATGATTATATTGGTTCTGCTAATTAAAGACAAATGTAATATATATGGCACTCCACGCAGGCTACATACAATCAGGTTACCTGATGAATGACACCTAGGACTACCTCACTATGGGCACACAAAGGTAGTAGAAGCTCAAATCAGTCCGGGCCTGGCAGACAAAGGTCCCCAAGGTCTCATCCTGCACAGACACCGTTTGGTATCTGATGATTCAACAGAAGCAGCAACACGGAGTGTCCTTTCCAGATAAAAGAGCCTCATTACTGTACCCAGAGTATTCTTTTTACTGAGACCTTACCAAGGCTTTGGTCCAGATGCTCTCCCACACCAAAGAGCTCCACATCCACAAAAAAGGTGACAGATGGACTTTCTTCAAGCACTTTAACATTAACTGCCTTTCAGTTTGGCTAAGAATGCCAACAGAGGAAGAAAAAAGTGCTGGTTTCACCTTCTCTAGTTCATTCAAGATTTTGTACCCTTTGCTGTTCTCTTTAAAAATAAATACTCCAATATTTTCATCTTCTTTCATTCTCTACAGGCAGGAGTTTGATTAGGAAATGCAACCAGCACTCTCCTGGCCCTAATTAAAGGGCGTGTAATACAACAGCTAGCTGGCAATGCCACAAGGTGAATTCGATCCAGCCCGCATCGTTTGTTCATAACTTTTATTCCCAGAGATGAGGCTGCTCCTTTCCTTCCACACCTCTGCCAAGCTCCCCATGGAAATTACCCTTGCCTACTCTTTAGTAGAGTGCAAAACATACACCTTTGCTGATGAAAAATTGTCAGCAGAAGCAACAAGCACATCTCAGCTAAGTAATCCATGGGATGTTCAGATCTGGAAACATAAACTTTCCTACCTACCAAGGGTGTGCTGATCACTATCAGATTGATGCCAGAATGCCTCAAAGGACGGTCGATACAAAACAAATAAATTATTAATTGCTCCAACTAATTAAATTTATCAAATCCAAATAAAAATAACTGATATTTTATGGAACTGCTTCCAAAGCTGAACCTCTGAAGGGGCAGTATTGATCACAGGAGGACAGACAGATGTTTCCCATGCTCACAGACGATGAGGTCTGGGTTTGCATTAATGACAAGGAAGGAACAGAGCCAACAGCCTCTGATGCAGAGTAAACAGGCAGCGTGCTTGGCCATCTAATTGTGGGTCAGATTAAATACAGAGAATAAACATGTCTAAACACATACATACAACCCCATCTTCCTCTAGAAATATCATTCACCTTGGAGCTGCAGTAAGCACTCAGTTCACACACACACTCCCCCCACAACCACAGTAAATTCTTACTCATTAATCACTGCTAAAAAAATTGCTCAGCAGACTAGTAAATATTTAAAAACTGGTGAGTGTGAATATTTGAATCAATGGATATGGAAGCTGTACTTGTGATTTTTCTTCCCTGAATATTTGAATCAATGGATACTGAGGCTGTACTTGTGACTTTATTTCCTCTACTTCTTAAATTGGTTTAACTGCCAAATTGCCCACAAGATCCCAGTTAGCAGATGGAATCAGGGTGCTGGCTGGAAGCCTTTTCTAAGGGGAGGTAGCCAGCTTTGAATGACTAGCTGGAGCATCCCTCAGTCCTTTCTGCAGACTGAGATGTCTACAAACTCCTTTTCAGCCCAGAGTTTTGTTTTGTTTCCAGATGAGACATCACTCAATCGATTCTCTTCCAGTTCCTTTGTTTCCAAACCCATGGCAACAGAGCAAGGACACAGACTTACACCTCAACATGCAGGAGTGGGGACGAACGTCCAACCTTTTCCAGCTGTCACCTTCTCTCTTAAAAGCACTGCTGCAGCAATTCAACAACATTAACAAAACCATAACTTAAAACTTGCAGATAAGGCTGAGAAAAGATGAGCAACTTTAAAACACGCTGAAGAGACGTTAAGTATGCCAAAGTCAAGTGCTCTGAACACAATAAAGTCAAAGACAAACAAACTTAAAAGAAAGCTGAACATGACACGGTACAGAAACACTGTGGTGAATTCCAAAGGAACTCAGCTGTGCCCTGCAGAAGCAGCATGAAGCCTGGATCACAAACGTGTGCTTATTGTTGGTTTGTCTGAGTCCTGGAAAAGATCAAGTTCAACAGCTCCCATTTTCCTTTCCTTCAGGCAGATCCTCAGCAAAGCTTTCCTTCCCCATAGCTCCCTGCTTTCCCTTTAGTCTCTTCCTCTCCTTTCCCTGTACCAATCCTCTACCCCTCTCTCATTTCCTCTGGCTCCCTGGCTGCCTGCCCTGCCTGAGCAGACCTGCTGTAACCGGAAGTTTTCCAGAAGCCACGCTCAGGATTCAGAATACATTTCTGCTGTTATTTTCATAACACTGTTATACTAACAGCAAAGGCAAAGGTCAAAAATCCCTTTTCAAGAAACTCATGAAAGGCTTGCCCCCCTCCAAAACATCTGCGACTGCCTCCTGTTCTCAGTGGCACCAAGGCAACACTGCCTTGAATGAAGAGGAAGCTTTTCACAATGCCCAGCGTCCTACTGCCTTAGAGCAACTCGCAGTCTGTGCTCTCAGGAGCCAGAGGGGAAATCCCACGCAGGGCAAGGGCACGGGGGCTGTGGCCTTCTTTGCCTGTGGCCACAGTCCCACGGAGAACAATGGGAGACTGAAGGCATTGTGCTAGAAGGCAGCTTGTCTAACTCACTGGAGAAGATTACTCTTCAGCGTCTGCTGAAGGAGAAACTTTGGGTTATGAAGAATAATGGCTGTGAGTGACCATCAATCGTAGGGCTGGGGGAAGTGTTCAAACTCAGTCTGTGGGTAAGATTTTATAAGCTTTAACAACATGGAAAATTTGAAAAGCCAGGGCTATTGGCATAAAAACTACTGGGAACAAATTAAGTTGAATACAGATTACTGACTTTTTTTTCCAAGGATGCATTTCTATAAATTAACTCAAGTTTTCAAACTAATTATAAATCCTCAGGGGAAAGAAAAGAAAAAAAAAAATAAGAATGGCTCTAATCTAAGAGTAAGTGCTATTATCCTGGGGATGATATGGTACATTTTTCACACGTGACAGAGGTTGAGTCCCTGATCTCAGTGTAAAATCCAACTTCACCTAACTATGAAGGCATAAAGCACGGTGGCAAAGTACAGAAAAAAGGAGGACAACAGAAGCCTTTAGGTGAGGAATCCTTTAGGTCCTCGGGCAAAAAAGAGCTTACTGCAGGATGTCACGAGTCTTTAGAAATCCTTCTCCAATGTGCTCAGGGCAAAACATTTTATGCTGGATGTTGCCAGAGTATGAGCTGCCAGCACACCATCCCAATTCCTACCTTAGCCCTAGCTGGCTCCCCCACTTACCAAGCCCACACCACTGGTGTGTAGGGGGTTTCACACAGATCCCACAAGAAAAATAATTCTACTTGACGTAGATTGTCAGCTCTACACCACTTAGCACTTCAGCATCTCTTACCAGTTCAGAACACCCAACCTTACCTTGTATAATTAATTGTCCCCATCACCCTTACATGATGCAAGTGAGTCTATTAGCTGCTGTTTCAAAAACAGAGAAGATTTGAATAAGGAAGCCAGGTAACTGGCTAAAAGCCACAAATTAATTCATTTTTCTGGGTTGGAGGCAGGTTTCATATTTTCAAGCAACAAAGCATTGGTTTTTTTCACCTAGATCAGTGATTTGCAATCTTTTTCAACTTGCAAACCACTGGTACTGCTAATAGCAGCATTTACCCCCTTAAAAATTTCAAGCAGAGGCTAGAAAGCTGCTCTAGGTTATCCCAGAAGCTTGGATACCACAGGCTGAAAGTTGCTGAATCAGACTGCCATGCCTCAGCTTACCACTGCATGTTGTGAGTGTTAACTAGAACGGGGAGAAGCACATAGCATCCCCTTTTCACAAAGGCTGGCACTGGATTGCCTGTTTGGGACACAAAAAGGCTGCTGGTTTTGCCAGATGGTTCCATCACTGATAGGTTATTGCTCAGCTTCTCTTTCACAGCGTGTAAAAAAAAATAGAAAAGATCAACCATCACTTACTAGTTTTCAAAATCCAAATCAAACTCTGTAAATTACTCTATTTATCCTGGTGCCAGAAAACACATCTGCCACATGTCCATAAATCTCAACACACACACACACTGCAGTCTTGTCTGTCACTTGCCTGTGACTTCCTCAAGGCTGCAGCCCCTCACTCAAACAAGCAGCCTGCAGATGGTGGCACCTGCACACTAAAGGTGTCCCCCAGCAGTGATGTCACTGAGGCACCCGTACTTCAAAGCAGCATGATCCCAAACACATTTCAATTAACAGTCCCAGGGTGTTCCCAGAAAGATCTGAAACTATTCTGACATCAAAAGAACATCCCATAAACCAGTCTTTAAAAGTGACCTAGAAAATTACTACTCCAAATGATGCTGATGAGCAAGGAACCTACTTCTCCACCTCTGCTACAATAAAGCCACAAAAAAACCAAAAACAAAAACAAAAAAAAAAAGGTGCTTCTACTGGGCAAACAGGATTTTGCTGTTAAACCCCTCTGAAAATATTCCATCGTCCAGGCAGGCTTAACTTACTCAGTATCCCAAAACCTGTCACTACGAGACAGGTGTCAAATCTTGCTAACAAAACAGCAAGGAAGTTCTTTTCCCAGGGATATTTCTGCAACACAGTGAACAAGGGGGCTTTTCCCCAAAACATTGTCTGAAGCCAACAGAAATAGGAAGGCTACGTGTGCATTTAGGTGTCTTTTTTTCAAGACACAACCTGAACATCCAGTTCTTAAAAGCACCTCTCATCTATTAAGACGCTTGCTCTAGGAGGCCTGTTAGGTTTGGCTGTGAGCTCTGTTTAGACTAGAGAGCTCCTGTCGGGTCTGTCACGTGTCTAAAAGCAGAGTGGGCACACCAGTAACAAACACCAGCAAGTTCAGGTGCCCCTGCAAGGCAATGAGCTGGCTTTCACAGAGCCAGCCAGCATTCCAGGTTTCTGAGTCTCCGCATTTGCGGAATTCCTTTCTTATTTTAGTGACAAGAAGTTGAGTTTCTTTAGCTATAAAAGGAGAGCAGACGAGGAGACAGACAGGCAGACTGAAAGACATGAACAGAGGTCCCAAGGGACCAGGACAACAGCTTACCCTCTGGCTTCGCAGCGTGACACCTGCAGATTTGAAGTCAGGAAACTTGATGCCAGCAGTCTCAGGAACAGCCTGAAAGAGATCGAAACAGGATGTGTTGATGGAGGAAACACAAGATTTCACACACAGACTATCTGAAGCATAACACTGCTTCCTATGACAGAGAACCACCTGCCATGGCCACATGTCAGTGCTGAGGCAAGAGGAAAATCCCAAGCAACGGGATTCAGTGGGCACTGAGAAAAATACTCCAGTTGAAGATATCTTTGGAGAGATCAAGTGTTTCCACTTGCTCAGCTTAAACATACTGCTCTACACAGAGCCTTACTCCCATCCACACAAGCTTAAACCCTCACCCTAAATGGTACTCCCTATACCAACATATGCATATTTGCACAATATCATCCTTGTTTCTCTGATCAAAACAGCCCGAGACTTCACTCAGTCTTGGCTTTTAAGTCTTCTAAGGAATGAGCTGAGAAACCTCTGATCTGTACAGACATGAGCCCATTAATGAGGGTGTAAGGACTGCACCCCTCCAGGGAGGCCTGCTGTTGATACACATTTTGTCATCTTCCCACTCGTTAGACAGTTTTCTTCCTTCACCACCTCACATCTTAAGCACAGCGATGCAAGGTGGCAAACTTCTAGTGCTGCTGCTGACAGACAGCAGAGCATTTAGTTGCATTTCAACAAAATGAAAAGAAAAAAAAACAATAAAAAAAAAAGAATGCAATCCCTTAAAAATTTGTGCTGCTGTGCAAAGCACAAGGTTGAGCAAACTTTTAAATAACTAAACCAGGGCCCTGCACACTGAATGGCGTGGGGTCTCCTGAATGGGTCACCAGTACTCAGGATTCTATATAAGAATAGCCACAGACTCTGCAAAAGGCACGTGCTCAGTCATGCTTTCCCAAAGGGATCTACCTCAAATCTCCCCTTTCCTTTGGAGACAGCATTCACCTTGCTGCTCCCACATTTGTTCTGCAGAGAAGCTCTGCAGCTTGCTCTTTGTTCCAGACAGGGCTGAGACAACCAGGGCTGTCCCAAGATCATAAGAGACACTGAAGGACAGTGACTCAATTCCTCAGGTTCCCTGTAAATGACTCTCACATCCCTATCAGCTATCTCTATGTCTTGGTCTTGAGGTGGCACCCTGCAAATCACCCTGCAAGGCCAGGCATTCTTTTTGCAATCATCCGTGGTCAGTCTAATAAACAGAGGCCCCAGGAAGAGATTTCTAAACACAACCATGGTTCAAAAAGTATTCTCTAAGTACCAACAGGGAGCAGGAACTTGTAGGGACCACTTTGATGTTTGGTAGGACACAGCCTCCCTGCCTGGATTATTACACAGAATCACAGAGTGTTAGGGGTTGGAAGGGCCCTCCAAAGATCTGAGTCCAACCCCCCTGCCAGAGCAGGACAGAACTAGAGCAAATTACAGACAAAGAAAGCTGCAATCAAAACCCAGTCCTCTCTGCTGCCTCTGGATGAAGGCTGCCTTTCAGAGTCCCCAAACTCTGTCCCCCAGCCTGTTGCTGAACACGCTGCCCCAAGCAGGGAGGGTAAATCAGCATCATTGGCTCGGCCGAGACAACTCCGCCCGCCCTCGGCGCATAAGCAATTAAATGGGTTCTCCTGCCTCGCGCTGTGCACGCCGTACACGCTTCAACCTCAATTGACTCTTTGGTAAATGATTTTCCTTTGTTGAAATGATGCTGATGCAGCTCCCGATTCAAATTCTTAGTTAAAATGCAATTTTTTTCTTAACATTTTGCAGCTATAGTTGGTAATTGACTCCTAATGGACTCTGTCATGGTTGAAACGACGCCAGCGCGACAACAGAAACTGCCTCTCTGCCCACCCTGCCGTGCCGATCCCCTGCATGCCTGCAGACAGCAGCCAGCCAACTGACAGCAGTTTGGGCTGGACTCCCTCACCTTGGCATCCTCAACATCCTTCCAGCCCCATTCTCCATCACCACCCTTTCTTCCACTACCACCAATAACCAGCTGCTTTATTTTGAGGGAGATGTACCAGCTATGGCTGAGCTTTTGTTGAGCTTTGCCAGCTCAGTCCTCAAGGGAATTCAATGCACAAGGTGCCCAGCAATATTCTATTAATTAAAGAGAGGGGCAGAGGGGGAATTAAACCAATGTTTTTAAGGAAGTGGTGGCCATTAGGCACAATTCAACAAGCAATAAATGTTTAGCATTCACTGCTTTCCTCCCTGTACAGAGCCTTTTGCAGGACAGTGACACGAGTGCTCTCTGTTCACAAGGTGGAAGGACAGAATTCCCAGGGACCCACTGGAAACATCTGAGATTTTGTAACAGCCCTTTCCTACTAAAGGTGCTGAGTTTAGTTCAGTCCGCACTGTCCTCTCTCCACAAAGGGAAACTAAGGTAGCTTCAAATATGAACTAAACCCTGTGTTCTGGGTTCCACAGACTTCAGCTTGCCTCAGGGAGAAATAAGCAGCAGTAAGCACCCAGAATACATGAGTCCCCAGGAGGGCTGCTCTGATCTCAGCCAAGGATCAGAAGGGCACGTACTGAACTTGGGGAGATGTTGCTGATACCCAGGAGTGAGGAAGGGAAGGGAAGGGAAACCTGAACTAGAAACAGAAGGCAGGTGAAGGACAACAGGTTTGTGGGACAACCCTGCAGAGCAGTAACAGCATACACTTGGCAGAAGCAGGGAGTAAGATGCTTCTCCCTGCCATGACACGCATGAATACCTGGCATCGTTTCATCCCATTTCTCAGGGAGGGAAAGGGAAACAGGACTTAAACCAGCATTTTTCAAATGGCACAGGGACAGAGAGCACACCAGAGTACTCTGACAATGGCTGCCTGCCTTCCAAAAGATGTAATCGAAAAAGCATCTGCCAGAAGGCAGCCAGTAGTTACTCCCCTGTGAAAAGAGCTGAGGGCCCAATCCCAGGAGGATTGCTGAAGGGAACACATTACCCAGCCACAGCACAAGCAGGGGAAAGAAAGGGGGGGAACAAAAAAAAAAACAGAGAGAGAGAGAAATGTTTACAGGCTTCTCTGTCTCCTTCTTCTGTGGCAGCTTCTTCTTGGGAGCCTTGCGCTCAGCACGCCTCTGCTCAGTGGTGGTGTCAGCAGCTGTGATGAGCTTCTGCAGGTCTTGGGTTCTCTTTTCTCTCTCTTTCTTCCTGGTTTCGATTTTGCGGAGCTCCTGGATGAGGTATTCTTCTTCTGCCACCTGCAGACGACAGCACGTAAAGGCAATCAGAGCAGCAGAGGAGGCCCAGCAAGGCAAGAGGGCCATCTGCTGATAACAGCTCTGCTCTGGGCCAGCCTGGGAATGACTAGCACCCCCTGCCTAACGCCTTGGATTTGCAGGGCACATTAGGTATGCTCCGTAGCCTCACCCAGAATGCATGGCAATGCTAGTCTACAACCTGGCAGGTACTGCATCACAACATCCACGATGCACCCTTCAGCAGCCCACCTCCAGACAAAGAGGCCAAGAGCACAAAAAAGCCCAAATAAACTGTAGGTGCAAATGCAGTGTTGTGAAAATCTGGCTTCCCCCCCCAGGCATTGCCTGCTGAGCCTCAAGCAGCTAGGCCTAACAGCAGCACCCCTACCAACGTGGGAAGGACAAGCAGCTCATCCCACCTATGAACCTGTCCTCAGAGGAAACCACTCTCAGAAAAGAATGTTCTCCCCCAGCCTTTGGGAAACACAAAGTTCCTTAACCCCCAAACCCCAGGTCTGTCACACAGCTTCAACAAACAGGAGAATTGAACAGATTTAGTCTTTGATGTTTTCTGGCAAGATTTTTACTCTCAAGGAAACAATTCTCTCCCATGTGACTCGACTCAGGGACTCTTAAGGACACTGATGTGAGAATTTGTTTGTATTCAGAGGACTAGTACAGTAAGTGTCACAGAGCAGGTGTTGGCAGTTACCAGAGACCATAACTCTGCTCACCTAACTCTCCTCCATAGTCAGACTTCTCAGTTTCTGTCCTTCCATACCCCCTAAAATGACTCGAACTCAACAACAAAAGCAGTACTTTGGTGTTGCTCTTTTCTTGTCCATTCTTTCCTCCTTTTTCCCACCCTCTGGCCTATTTCATCCACCAAATTCAAATTGTCATAAATCTTTCAGGGACAGAGCTGCTCCGTTCCCCAGGTCACCTGCTCTGGTGTCCTATTGTACAGCCTTTCCAGTTGTTCCTTCCTTCTCCTCTCATGGCCAGCATCGAAGACTGGGATTTTCAGGTCTGTGCCCGGAGCCGCACGGATATTGGCCAGCTTGGCACAGATGTGGTAATACCGTTCCTTCAGGTCTTCCACTGACCTTTTCTGGGGAAGACATCACAGGAGGACATTAGGGAAGAACCAAGCAAAACCTCACGCACTAGCCAGCTAAGGACCTCTGGGTGGAGGATGCCAAATAGAGTATAAGACACAGTGCCTGGGAGGAACATCAGCAGGCAGCCTGGTCAGCACTGGTGGGACCACAGGGAAGGGGGAGTTTCATCATGAGCTGGAAAAATAAATGTCGGGTGTTCACTTGACCTGCCCCCCTCCCCAGAGGGTCCAACAATACAGCCCAGGGTTAGAAGCAATACAGCAACACAGACTAAAGGATGCAAGAGTAGCTGTCTCGAGAGGAGAAAACCTGCAAACAGGAAACTGTGACAAGCACACGAGGCCTCCTCTGAGCTGCTTCACACAACAGCCATTCAAGCCATAATGAAGAAGGCATCAGCTGCAACAATTCACTGCCCATCATTACATGAAGTCTGAGCTGAGTTCTCTCAGTCTAAGCACCAGAGGTGTTTGGGCTGCCCAGCTGGGCAGGCTCTTTGTTATTTTGCCTTGCTACAGGCTTTTCATGTGAGCATTTCAGAGGGCAACAAAAAGCTCCAGCATTTGGAGCTATTCTGTAGGAGTCACATCATTCCCTCATGTCACCAGGAAGCACGGTACCAGCAGTTACAGGCGATTTAGGATCATGACACCAGAGCTGCATCTGCAGACCACTGATGTTCCCTGCTTCACAGCAGACATGACAGAAACTCTGCACCAGGTCAGACCACAAGTCAGGAGCAGCACCAGGGAAAAATACCAATCCCCGTGGACCACTGACAGATCCTTCTCCCAGGGCCTAGACACCTATCCTGCTCAGCTAAACAAACTCCCCAGCTGCCTTATCTTCAAGGAACAACGAGCTGTTTCCCTGGCAGAGGCAAACCTTCTAACTTTCTAATAAAACACAACAGGGAACGAGCACAAGTCACAGCGGATTTAATTACCAACAAAGCAAGCAGCAATGCCCTGTGCTGGAAATTCAATATTCCTCGCTGCCAATAATTCATTATTTTCCCCTAATTAAGTTGATATAAAGGGTAATTCGGTCGTGGAGGTGCAGTGAGCCCCGCACGTGCCGTAGCAGCAGGTTGCTAGCAGCACCTTGGACCCTGGGACTCACCTTGAACTGCTGGTGATCGTAGCGGTCGTGAATCACCACAAAGCGCAGATCAAAGCGCCGAGCCAGGTCGAAGAGGTGGTCTGTCTCAGCTTTGGTCCACGCATCATCATGCAGATACATCTGGTACTCCTGCTCTGAGTAGACAGGGACCTGCACTGTCTATGCAGAGGAAAGAAAAACAGTAGCTCTCCTGTAGCATTGCCCCTCTCGCTGCCAGCTGGTAAGGGCCAAGAACAAGAGCAGTGCGCTGACAGGAACAGGCTGCCAGGACCCTGAGAAATGGGTCCCGGTGGGAAACGTGGCGAGCAGGAAGAGGACTTGATAAGGAGCAACGTGTGATCTCAGGGGCACAAACAGGACATTCTGGGGAGCCTACCAGGAACAGCCTGGGAGGTTGAAACCTATTTCAGGTGGCCGACACAGGCAGAGGTCAGCAACCCACATCCTGAGTATAGGTTTCAAAATGATCAGGCTAACGTGACAGCAAAACCAAGGTTCAGCCTGCCTCCCTGCATTCCTCCCACACAGCAGCACCAATACCTTGACATAAACTGGTCTGACAGTCAACTCTTCCCTTGGGTTGGGACACGGTCACTTGTGCAGGAAGAACAGGCAAGGCAAGGAGAAGCAGGTCCAAGCCTTTAGCTCACCTTCTGCTTTGATACCCACCCCACTCCTCTCATGCTTGGTGTGCACGGTGCCATGAAAGATCTGAAAGGCTGGGTGCTCTACAACTGAGGGCCATAAACCAGGTAAACAACTTTGTCCGTCCCTTCCTTAGCCACCTTTTCTCCAGTAGGGCCACAAGGCCAAGCAATAGTCCAAGTCTCAGAAGGGTCCCAGGTGCCTAAAAGTCCAAATCGACACCACTGTCCCCAGCCTGGAACTGCTCTGCAAGGGCTGTATTCAGAACAAAAGTGTCACATGAGTACTAAAGGAACAGTAAAAATACTTGCTGTATTAGGGGAAGTCCTAGCACATGGTAAAGCAAAAGGGCAAACAAGCCTGTGCTCTCCTCCCGTAGAGCTTCCCACCACTGCCGCATCAGAACGGGGCTCAGCCTGAGGAGATCCTGCCTCCCCTCCACAGGAGCACACCGTGCGCACATGAGCAGCTCACCTGCTTCAACACCTCTATGCCCTCCCGAGTCCTGTGCCAGAAAAGTCATCCTCGTGAACTCCATGCAGCTCAGGAGCATCTCTGTGCCTCCAAATAACAGCCTCTCTGGGTCTACTGCCCTTCTTCCATCACTTAGACACAGAAGACTAAAGGTGAAACTTATCTCTTGGGAATGCACTGAACCTCAACCTTCAGGTACCGCTTGTAGCAGGAAAAAAAGCCATCCTCCTAGATACTGCAAGGATGTCCTATGTACATCACGAACCAAAACAATATTTTCCAGAGCAGCATACATCCCTGAGAAGGGGCATCAGGGCTCTCTGCAGGGGATGGAAGGGAAGGTGGCAGATGCCTGATCAGAGAAGAGAACAGCACGAGAACAAAAAGCAGTCCCCAAAACACTTCCTCAGCCCCACTCGTGGCTGCTCAGGTGGGAACTGCTGGGAAGTGAGAAGGTGGGAACTCATCAGATGGAAAGCTTGAGCCAGTCACAGGATGACTCTAAGTTCAAACATAATGTACCCAGGAAAATGCAGATATGAGCCTCAGAGAGGGATTTCCAGAAGAAACTAGCAGGGTTTCAATTGCACAACAAGACCTTGACAGGAATACCAACTACAACTCTACTGACCTCTGTTCAAGAAAGATGAACTGAAATGGGAACAAGTACAGAGAAGAGAAATGAGGATGAGTAATGGGGTGGGGAGTTTGTCTTCCCACAGCAGACTGGAAGAGAAAGGAGCCCAGCAAAGTAAATCTGAAAGGAAATCTGACTGCAGGCTTCAAGTATGCTAGGTGGAATGAAAGGAATAACCACAGGAAGAAAAGAGCAACTGAAATAAGGACAAAGGAATTGGCTTGCAAAGAAATGCCAATTTAACATGGAAAATTTAACATGGAATAAAAAAATGAAGCAAGGACAGTCTGGAACAGCTACTCAAGGAAGCACGGGGGCAGGAAAATCCAAGTGCTTTTCAAAAGGAACTTGATCCATTTGTGAAAGGGAGTGGATGGTGCAGGACCTGAAAGTGCCAAGAAGAGGATTCAATGGCCCAGAAAACTCCTCTCTCAGTCCTACATTTCACACTATCTAAACTCACACAATGATGAGCATTAAATTAGCTGAATCTGCTCAGGAAAGATCCTGGATCCATGAGACAGTTCTGTGAGAGCATCAGCACAATGCCTGGTAACGGTGAAAGAATACACAGTAAAAATGATCAGGGAAATAAAGAGAAATGGCCACTGTACTAACCCACAATGCTTCCAGAAGTGAAACACTCACTGCTAGTCCACCATTTCAAAAGAAAGGATATTTGAGAACAACAAGGGCGAGACAGGGCACAGAAGGGCAGATGTGTATGTCAAACTCTGGAAAGCACAGTACACAGCAAGGACAACTGATTACGTCAGGAAGCACAGGAGCTCAGCAAAAGCCCAAGGCAGCAGATTAACAGAAGCAGGCACCTTCACACACCAGACAAAATGAACCTGAAGAACTCGTTACCGTGGGGTATTCACAAAGCAGCTTTCTGCCCTGAACATACCGAGCAAGAATTAGTAAACACAAATTCCAAGTTAAGAAATCCTTAAGCCAAAGGCCACCAGAAGCTAGGAAAAAAAAAAAAAAAAAGCTCTATGTTTGCCCCATTCTCATGCTCTTTCTCTAAGCCTTTACTAATGGTAGCCAGAAGCAGAATATTGGCTGAGAGAGGCCTTTGCTCTGACACCAGCAAAGCTGCTTTTATATTCCTGTTTCACACCCTGGATCAAGGCTCAGTGTACACTGCAGAGACTAAGTTTACATTTTGGATCTCACAATGAAGAGAAGGGATTTGGTTTGGAGACTGGAAGCACAGAGAAAAGGCAAACCAACCAAGCAGTGATGCAGGAGCCAGGTGGAAGAGCTCGAGCAGCCGACAGGACAAGCTACACGGGAGAATGGGCTCGTGACTAGGGGAGCAAAAGATTCAGGCAGAGGTATCCAGTATGTGAGAAGGAACCCACAGAAGAGTCTGGAAAAGTAAATAAAATTCCCCTGACAAGGCCAATGTCTGCAAAACTCCTCATCAATGCCTTCAACCCTCCCAACCACAGATGCACAAGGGCTACAGCTTGCTTCTAATATTATGTAATTGTGTGTGTGCAGATGGCAGAGGCCTTTACCACTAATCTAAAGGGTGCAGCTTTGCTGAAGGCTCTTCTGTCTCACAGTACGTGATAAAGTTAAGGAAATGAGAATCATAATTACAACACCCACGCGTGGCCCCCTCTGATAAACTCGGTTGAACTCTGCCAAAAGCTGTTAGAGCAGTGGAGTCTCAGAGACAATTACACTCCCAAAGTTTCACTGAGGCAGAAGGTACCTTGTCCGAGTCATGCTTCAGACTTCCACCCTAGACATCAGAGAAGAGATACCACAGGAGGCTCTTACCAACATCCCAGCAAGAGGAAAAGCATCAGTCAGAGTTTCAGCCTTCTAACATACAAGGTCAACCAACCACTTAACTCTGCAGGAAGCCAGGCTTTGTTAGAGCTGATGCTCTGTGGGTTACAAACTTTAAATGTTGTACACAGTCACACGCAAGCAGAGCTTTTGAGGAATCGTGTTGGTGCTCACTTTGGTTTTCTGCCTTCAGATTTGCATCATGAAGGGGGGTAAATCACATTATGGGGGAACCTTAACTCTGCTCCTTCCTAACTTTGGAGGTCCTAACTTTGAAGAATAAATCTCGATGTAGTTTTCTTTGTGCATACACATGAAAGCCCCAACCGCTCAAAGCAGATACATCTGGGACAAAAAACAGCAGGAGATTACAACAACACATTGTGATAATTTAATGTAAGATGCAAAGAACAGGGTACTGCACCACACTGCTACCACAGAAGCAATTTCAGAGGGAATGCAACATAATTCAGCATCTGTGCTGGAATCTGGCCAAGAGGCTGCGAGCCAGCTTTTTGGCCATGAAGCTCAAACCATTTTTTTCATACTGGGCAAAATAACAAGACTTACAACTTGAAGGTCTCACTCAGAATAGAGTGTCTTTTACTCCTCAGAGCCTGTAATCAGGGGGAGGGTGTCGGTTAGGAACGGAGTCGGATGGCAGAGTGCCTCCTTACCAAACCAGTGACTGTGCCCCTGAAACGCAGCAGGCTCCAGCAAGCCCTGACCACACACTGAGCCCCCTTAGCTTGGACGATCTGGAGACATCATAGTGTGGTCACGTGGCTGCAGGCTGTGCTGCAATTTAGAAAGCAATTGCCAAATGTAACTCAGTCTTCACTTGGTGAAAGAACCAACTTCCTGTCTGGGCATTCAAGAAGCTGACCGAAGGGTATTTTCCAGCTGCTATTTATATGCTTTGCTTGAAAGTGCTCCCACTTACTTTATTGAACCTGGCAAAGGGGTAGTCCTTCCCTTCCTCTGCTGCTCTCCTCCAGTGGTAGAACATGGCTCCATCTTTCCTCGCTGGGTTGGTGAAAGGCATCCACTTCCAAGGCCGGACCTTCTTGGACCCTAGTTTTGCTTTGACTGTTCGATAACCCTGAGTTGTGTCACTCGGCAGCAGTGGAGGAGCATCCCTGGGGGGGGAAAGCACTGACTGGTGAGAAGCAAGAAGCAGCCCAGGACAAACCCAAAGATTTCAGACTTGGGCTGGGATGTGCCACTGCCATGTTTAGGGTGGGAAAACCTGAGTTTAAGCTTTATTCCAGGTTTTGTGCTTCCCAGGCTGCAATGTTTCCCGCAACAGAGGGCAGCGTACACATTAGGGATGGATTTGAACAGAACCAGCTGGAAAGCAAACTATGCAAGACATGTCTGAGGCAAGGGCACAATCCATAATGAGCTAAATACAGGCTGCAGCAGAACTCTTTCTGAAGAAATAAAAGCAAGTGCTATTTCCAGTCAGGAATAAAAGAGAATTAGATACAGAAGGGTAAGAAGGCTGCTTTGTCTGTACTAGACTATTGTGCGTGTTCCTCACCCATCTCCTACACAGAACAAACCCCTCAAATTTAGAAGAGACAAGACAGGCACTGTCTGTGACTGCCTAGGACAGAAGGGCACAAGCACGGGCCAAGCACAAAGGGGAATCAATTCAGGAAGTGAGATTGCCCATGGTTTCATGAGAATGCTGCCCTGCCACCAAAAGCCCAGGCTACCCCAGAGCCTGCACAGATGACCATAAGCTCTTACTTTTTGTCAGAGTAGAGGAGTGCATAAACTTCTCGGTGCATCCCTTCCGGCCTCTTGAACGTCAACGTCTCGGAAGATTTCTTGGATTTTTTCTGAAGCAAAACAATTGCATTTTAGATTCAGAAGCAGCAATCCCCAAGGGAACATTAAGCTACATGACCTGGCAGCCCGTAATGGTTTTCACTTTTATCTGTTCTCAGACACCTTGAATCTCTCCAGAGGAGTGCCTGTTCCTGGTGGAAGACACTGACAGGCAAACTGTGCCCCCTTCCAGTGATAGCACTCACCAGTACTCAAACACTTGTTGCTGATAACAAACACTGAACATTCCAAGTTGAACATCTGGCTGCAGTTTTCAGGGGCTGGTGCACTAGGCCTTTTTTCACTAGGTAAGCACTGTCCTCACATGAAGGAATTAAAGCATTTAACTAAGTGATTCTCTACCCCTTAGAGAAGATAATAAGAAATGTCTTTCCACCTTCTCATAGTTTTTGTCACTTTGCTCCACAGCAACTTTGTTTTTTACCAGTTGTGATCAAGCCCTTGCAGTAGCCCCGAGTCAAAACTACTGGTATCACCCACAGGAGTAAACTCCAGTTCCTGCCTCCACTCTCCCAGGTATACAGAAACAAATTTTACATAGCTTCCTCGTACCAGGAATTCAGTGTAGATGCCTCAATCTGGCCCCTAAAACCTTGTCAGAACTGATGGTTTCCAAGACACAGTTCATCTCACAGCACATGTACAAGTCTATAAATTAATCAGCTTTGAATTCAGGGAGATACAGTCACAGCCCCATTAACCAGGTACACTTTATTTATGTGGGCCAAGTTTACCGAGTAGTCCGGAGCACGCAGTTTAACTGTACCATCTTTTGAACTACCAGCCATGTCACTTCTGTTAAGTACTTGCTTACCATATCACTACCAATTTTTAAATCAGGATATTCTGCACTAGTAAAATTAACACTGTATCATAAATTGTATTAAATCTATAGTCACCTTTCTCAAGCAAATTCAAAATCCCATTAAAAAATAACAATCTATCAGCTTGGGCTACAACTACTTCCCATAAAAATTCATGACAGACATTCATTATGTTAGCACCTTTGCACTCCCAATCGAACACCCTTCTCCTAAGCGTGTCCATCCCACGCCCAGGAGTGATGTCAGGCCGAGCAAGGCAGTTACCTGTGGGTCACCACACGCCCTGATTGAACACAGGCTTCTGGAATCCCCCTAAGTGCCCAGATTTATTAAAAGTTAATATCAGCAGGACAGAGATCAGCTTAGGCAGCTCTTTCAGGAGTTGAGAACAAATTACTTGGTCCTGCTGATTTAAATGTTTTTATGCCTAGTAATTTTTATTTTAACATTCTCAGTCACTAATGGGCTGGAAAGCACTTCATGGTTCTCTTGTGATTTAAAGACATCAATCTGTTTCTTTTCTAATTGAGAATGGATCTATTTCCTGAGCAAGTGCCACACTGTTATGAACAATCTTGCACTGTCCATGTGACAATGGCTTATTCCTTTAGTTTGATGTAGTTTCTGTACTTTGTAGAAATTCAGAACGTTTCACTCACGGCTGCAAGTGGCTTCCTGCACTCCTCCCAAAACCTCTCACTGCACCTCCCCTTCATCTCTCTTTCCATTACAGTAAATTTGAGGGAAAACTCTTATTATCTGCCCCAAAAGAGACAGACAGCTGCCAGCACTCCTGCAGCTCTCTGCTAGCTAACAGACAAACGCATCCAAATCCAAGAACCTGCACCCAGTGGCACAACATCCCAGGCTGAATGCAGCCAACGAGCTGCTCACCAGACAGACTATGCACCAACACAGCTGGTCACTGGTGATTTCAACGTCTCAGTCTTTAGATTAGTGTTTTCCATTATGTGAAACATACTACGTGTCCTATCCCCAGCAAGGCAGTCCTGAAGCCACTGTGCAGAGAGAAGCATTTCAGCGGAGGCAAAGACAGTCAGGAAGGATTTTCAGGGATGAGGTGGTTGCTTATGTTTGGGTTTGTTTATTGGTTTGTTTGTTTTTTTCCAAACAAATACACAGGCTTTGCGTTAAATCAGACCATCTCTGTGCCAGAAAGCTCCCAGGGATTTGATTCTATCAAATCTCATGAGGAGCAGCTGATGGAACTGAGGTTGTTCAGCCTGGAGAAAAGAAGGGTCAGGGGAGACCTCCTTGGTGTCTGCAAGAGCTACCCTGTAGTGAGGTGGGGTTGGTCTCTTCTCCCAGGTAACAAGCAACGGCACAAGAGGAATCAGCCTCAAGTTGCACCAGGGAAGGTTTACGTTGGATACGAGGAAAAATTTCTTCACCAAAAGAGTTGTCAAGCACTGGAACAGACTGCCCAGGGCAGTGGTTGAGTCCCCATCCCTGGAAGTTTAAAAGACATGTAAATGTGGTGCTGAGGGACATGGTTTGGTGGCGACCTGGCAGTGCTGGGTTAAGAGTTGGATTTGATGAATCTTGACGTTCTTTTCTAACCTAAATGATTCTAAGATTTCATAGAATTTCATTTCTCATTTCCAGGCACTTCCACATCTCATAGTTACTTGTAAATTGACCCTTTCAACACCTTGCAAAGCATGGGACAGCCAAGATCATGTCCAAATTGAAAATACAGAAAGCAACACCACACTGTGGCATATTGCCACCCAGAGGGCAGCAGGTGATGACATACGTCCTTAATGGAATTCGCCCACATTCCCAAAGGCAACACAGCCCCCTTCTCCCAAACCCCGGCCACACAACTTCCCTGCACAGGGACTGCTGTCATGAAACCATTTACCATTTAATCAAGTCATGCAATGGGTTTTTTCATCTAAAATAGGACTGTATTATACTATTTCCATCTTCTTAGGGGCTAGACACACTTCACACTTACTGAACAAAACAGGAATTTTAGAAACAGCTGAAAGTGTCCTGGGGACAAGACCCAGCTCACACAGCTCCAGCTTAAGCGGTGCTTCAAATGCCACGGCACAGTTAACTAAGAACACCAAGAACCAAGGAGTGAGGCCCTCCAGGAATTTCCAGGTTCTCCCAGGAAGCCCAAACCCAAACGTACTGTGGTAGGAACACGCTTCATTCCACCCTTTCCCCACTATTCACCCCAGGTACGGCATGCAAGGCAGGTCAGTGCCTAGAAACCAAGCAGCAGCCCCTGAGGGCATGGCAGCTCACCTTGTCCGAGTTGATGATATCCTTCTTGTTGATGGTGCCCGTGTTCTCCGACTCTACGCCGCCCAGCTCCAGGATGTCCCGCACGTCTGCACCCGTCGCCATCTCTCCGCCTGCCCACGGGCCTTCCCTGTCGCCGTCCTGTCCGTGCCCTCCAGCTCTGCGGGTGGGGGGGGAGGGAAACCAGGGGGTCGGCGTTACCGCGCACCTCCCGCGGGGGCTACCCCGCACACACACAAACACGCACATGCGTGTACACGCACATATTCGCGTATACCGACAGAGGTACACACGGATCTAAACACACAGAGGGGTATCAAAAC
>WUAM01000431.1:91498805-91513837 GCA_024336885.1 Actenoides hombroni | reverse complement strand
GCAGTCGCACACACAATTCAGACACGCACGGTGCAGTCGCACACACACTTGGTGCAGTTGCACACCTGGTGCAGTCGCACACACACGGTGCAGTTACACACACACACGGTGCAGTTGCACACACGGTGCAGTTGCACACACACGGTGCAGTCGCACACACACCTGGTGCAGTTACACACCCGGTGCAGTCGCACACACCTGGTGCAGTTGCACACACCTGGTGCATTTGCACACACCTGGTGCAGTTACACACCCGGTGCAGTCGCACACCCGGTGCAGTCGCACACACGCAGCCTGCGCGAGCGCGTTCTCCCGCCCGCCACACGTGCGGTGACGAGCGGCAGGAGCAGCGGCCGCCCCACGTCGGTAGCAAATCCCTTTGCGCCGGTGATACTTAAAGCTGCTTCACTCTGCTCCAGGAAGTGGCATTTAATTACCCGGTCTCTCTGGTAGTAAATAGCTTTGCAACACATTACAAAAGGCTGTACATGCTCCTGCGCCGCACCAGTGAGCTCATCCCCTGGGAATACCAGCTCCAAAATAGATTCACTCCCTTGTTGGAAATAATCAAATGGGAATCCAAGCTGGCCGAGCCCAAGCCCAATTCCTCCCTTTGTTCTGGGGCTCTGGCAGTGAAGGGGTTTGGAGAGGGGTGACAGGAACTCGCCTTCTCTTTAATTGACCTCCGATGATGAAACAATCAACCAAACAATTTAGAAATGTGCATCCAGTGAGATCATTGGGAAAACTTGTCCAGGAATGAGCCTGGGGAAAGGAAGGTGGTGGTAATCCACCTGCTCCAGCCACCTCGGCAGGCCTCTCCGTGCGGCACAGTGTGGCACAGCGCAAACACCCGGCACCAGCTCCCCTTGGGCCACCTTGCTGTGGCTTCGTGTCGGCAGCTGCATCGCCAGGGCCAACACCAGAGCAGGGGGCGGTGGGACCTGCCCCAACAGGGTGAGATGAGGGGGGACAAGGGGCAAATGGCACTGCTTCCCATCCACCATGGGCCGGCACCACTGACAGGGTCATGATACCAACGTCCTGACCCAGATGCCCTCTAGTCTCAAAGGCAGGAGGATGTCCAGAGCCACCTGCTCCCATGGGACACCAATCCTCCTTTTTTTCCAACCTCAGCCCATCCTTAGCTGCTGGGTGCCCATTCATCCCACACCAGCACTGAGTGGCAGAGCTGCCCATTTCCATCCCAGCTGCCCCAGCCCCACTGCAATTGCTGCCACCCTGATGGGCATTTCTAGGATAGGATCTGCTATTCCAGGATGATGCGGAGGAAAAACCTTCCTGTTCCCACGAGTGCTGCCTCCCTGGGGATTTCCATCCCTGGCACCCTTTCCTCGGCTTTTCACAGCCCAGCAGGCGGGCAGCCACCCGGGAAGGGCTGGCATGGCTCCCTGGCCTGGGCTCTGCTGTCAGGGCTGCCCCGGCTTCCCCAGCCCGGGTGAGAGCAGGCTCCGGCTTGGCATGAGGCAGGGGCTAATTTTGGCCCAAAGGGTTTCCCTTCAGCAGACTCTGCCGCCAGCATGGTTTTGAATGCAATCTTAGCCAGAGTCTTCCTTCCCAGCTGCCAGCGACCCAGAGCTGGGCTGGCGTGTTTGTGTTGTGTGTGCATGTGTGTGTGTGTGTATCTCCAAACCGCAACAAATATTTCATATTCGTTTTCTTTCTTTCCCTCTTTTTTTTTTTTTTTTTTCCCTCCGAGCCCTTGGCTGTGGTATTTAAATAGTAGGTGTGGTCCCAGCGCTGTGTGCCAAAACCAACACCAGCTCCAGAGCAGATAACCCTGCGAGCAAACGCAGCAGCGAAACCACGCCGAGCTGCCGGGAGAGCCGCACTGGGACAGGCAGCGGTGCCATGGCCTGGCCACAGCTCAGCCCTGCGGGCAAGCGGGAAGCGGGCACAGTGGCCGTGTGGCTCCCTGGCCCTGACACCCAGGCTCAGCTGAAGAGGCTGGGGTGGAGGAAGGAGGCAGTGGGGACAGCGTGTCCAGCTGCAGGGCCACGCACTCGCTGTTCAATGTGTGCAGCGGTGGGATGGACCCAGATGGTCTTCAGGGTTTTTTTTTATATATCAAGACAAAATATTTTACTGAATTGTCTATTTTCCATGTTATAAACAGGGATTTTTTATTAAAAATGCTACTTTTCTCAAAAAAAAAGTAGAGTGTGAGCCAGTGGGTGAAGTCCCTCCAGTGTTTTCAGGGCAGCTTGCAAAGGAACTTTCTTATACCCTGATGTTTTTCTCATTGAAGCTGAAAGCCCTGAAATATGGTGAACATCAAGAATTTCAGCATGAGTCACTGGCAGAAAACTGGCTGCTTCACCTACCCTGGTGGTGCTGGCAGCACAACTGTGTGCTGGGGACAGTGGGGACAGGAGGGATGGAGGGGACTTCTGGGTGCTCTTTGTCCAAGGATGGAAAGAGACAAATCCAGGCAGGTAGAAGAGGGATGAGGAAAGATGACTAGAGATCCATAGCTCAAATCCTGCCCTCCCTTTCACTGAGGCTGCAGCCATTTCTGGGGATGGAGAGGGGTTGCCTCAGAGCACCTGTCAAGCTTCAAAGCTTCACAGAGCGAGCATAATCCCCAGGAAATTTGCAAGCCCATCTGCAGGTGAATGTGTCCACGTGTGCAGCACTGATGTGCCACAGCCAGTCAAGTGGGAGTCACAGCTCCCCAGTTCTGGCAGAGCCTGTGTGCGGTAGCACCCACATCCAAAAAGATGGAGAGAGACCCTTATCACAGCCTCAATCCCCTCACTTTCTGCAGGGCTGGCAGGGCAGCATGTTCCTAGGAGGGGATGTTCTTGCAAGATTTTGCTCCCAAGGAGACCCAGTTGCCATTTGCAAGTAGTGGGATAGTGAGGCAGTGCCCTGCAGGAGGGATTAGGGAGAAGCCTGAGCTTTCCAAGTCCCAGAACGCACACCCCACTCTCCCCACTCCCCAGGTGCCCCTGCTGTGGGAAAACCAGGTTTGCTCCTGCCCTAAGCTGGTGCCCCACGAAAAGCAGGCAGAAGAGGTACTGCCATCTCACGAGTGTGGTGCCAAAGCAGAGATCACTCCCCTGGTGTGAAGGGCTCCTGGGGCCCTCATCTGCTGGGTGCAATGCTGTGAGATGGGGATGCTCCTTTCCACCTGCTACAGGGCACCGTGCTGCCAGGGCTGGAGCCCAGCATGCTCTTCAGAGGATGCCTGGGGATAAGTGTCCCCTGGCTGGACAGCGCCTGGGGGTTGCTGTGGGATGCTTGTCCCTGAGCTGGGCTGGTGCACAGCCAGAGTCGGGTGTGCGGCAGGAGCAGCCAGCACACCCTCCCTGCCTGCCGGCCCGCAGCAGTGCTGGGGCAGAGCGGGCCAGCTCTGCAGCGCTTCGCCAGCAGCACACGGTGCGCAGCGGGGCCAAGATCCACCCGGCCCGTGGCGGAGTAGGAGGGTCCTTGGCAGATGGGGTGCTATTTTAAAATCCACAGTCAAGCAGGCTCCCTGCCTGACCTCGGCACATGTCTGGGCTACAGGCAAACAGCCCCAAGCCCAAACCAACCTCTGGTGGCCTTCATTTTCCCCCTCTCTATCTTCCCCACCGTGCCTCGGTCCCGCTCAGCCACTGCCTCCCACGTGCTGGCGAGGTGCTTGGCGCAGCCGCAGCGTCCTGTGGCTCCCCGGGGACTGCTCGGCCTCCCTGGCACGTGTCCCAGCACGGAAAGGAAAATAAGGTTCGGATGTCACCTCCCCAGTCAGGAGAGGGAAAATATTTCCAACAAAACACGCTTTTAATTCCTCACCAAGCATAGCCGGCGTTGGAGTCCCTAGCCCCCCAGGTTCCTGGCCAAACAGGGAATTTTCCACCTATATCAAAGCAGAGCCATGTGGTTTTGCGAGGACGGATGGGGAGGCCATGCCCTGCACACCTGCTCGCCTGGCTCCGTGTTTTGGAAAGTGGCAGTGGCCATGGGGCACCACGCAGGACCCCAAGGTCCCCTGCTCCCAACCATGCCAGTTCAAGCCCTTCCTGGCTCCCCTGGCACCCTACACACTGTAGGGTGCATGGGACTCGGTACGGGGTGGGGGCGGTGGATAGGTGGGCAAAGGAGCATGCAGAGTGGTAGCCCACACCACAAGCCAGGCACACCCCACACCAAGCCCTTCGTAGTCCCCGCAATCACAGGCCTACAGCCCAGGGCGGGGGGTAAGGAGCCATGGGTTGGTGGGCAGCTCCTGCTCCCACCCTGCCTGAGGGAATGCCCAGGGCAGCTTAGGGGATGTGTATAGTGTGGGGATGCCGGCTGGCACGAGGTGCCCTGGGGCCAGTAGAGCAGCACTGGGATGGTGCTGGGAGGAGAAAAGCCTTCCTTGTTGCCACAGGGGGTCGGGGGCTGTCACATCCCAGTGGAACTGTGGCCCACCATTGTTCTGAGCACTTGGGTGGATTTAGGGAGCCGGGATGCTCCTGAAGTGACTCAAATCCGGGTTTGACCCGGTGAGTTTGACCCATTTGCTCCAGCTCACCCTGTGCAAATGGGCCACAGCAGGCACAGGGGCTCGGGGCATGGTGGAGCTCGGGGTGTCCCCCTGGTCACCTCCCCCCCTGACCACCCCTGCCCTGGGACGGGGATCGCCTCCCCCAAGCCCCTCTGGGGATGCATTTCCCCATTAGCTCAATCTGATGCACTTCAAAGGGGAATGCAGAGCCGAGCTCCAGGCTGGGCTGCCCTGCGGACATTAGTGGCAAGCAGAGGGACATGCAGGCAGCCCGGGCTGGCGGTGGGGATGGTGGGAGATTCCTCCGGGAATCTGCACTTCCCAGAAAGGGGTTGGTTCCAGGAAGGCATTGAGGCTGCGATGTCCAGCACCTGAGACATCAATGGGATCATTACGGGGCCACTCAAGCTGCCTGGGAACCTTTTTGTCTCCAGCCAAGTCTGCTTCCACCCGCCGGTGATTTGAGGATTCTTCTCCCCTCCAAGTCCACAATTGCAGGGTCATTTGCATGTAAAATGGGAGCGGGGCCCTTTAGCAGCTTGTCTACTCCTGATAACGGGTGCTGGGTCCCTGCTCGGGCACTCAAGCCGCTAATGCAATCATCGGGGCCGGAGGCTCCTGCATATCAAAGGTCCTGGACTCTCTTATAGCAGCCCCCCCGGGCACAAACCTCCCCCCCGCCACCTTTCATCACTGCCGGGGTGGCTGCCACCCGCTCCTGGGAGCCCCTGGCCATGGGGAAGCCCAGGGAGCGGGGATGGAGAAGGAATACCAGCCCTCTCCGGCTGCCGGGATGGGGACACCCCTGCGCCCTTGCCTGCGCTCTCTCGAGCACCCCGCTGCTGGGGTTTCCTTCCCTGCAGGGCTGCACGGAGGAGCTTTCGTCCCCATGCAGGTGGCAGGGGACAGTCTGGGGAGGGGGACACGGGGCCAGTGCAGGGCAGGAGCACCACGAACGCGGTGACTCACGTGCGAGGTGACCGAAAACATCTGAAGGGAAACTGGCTGGGGCAGCCCTGGCCCACATTCCCTGCACCAGGGAGTGGCAGAGTCCTCATCCTGCCGTGAGATGTCCTTAGGGAAAGGACCGGCAGCTCCGGTGCCGCGTACCGGCAGGGAGAGTGCCGCTCAGCATGCGCCTAACGGGGTGCCAGGCGCTGGAGACTGGGCTGAGGGGGGGTGGCCAGCACCCCGGAGTGGCTTGGCTGTGGCTGCTGCATCCCCCGAGGTGTGCTTGCAGATTGAGCAGCGGCTCCTTCTTGCTCGTCTCTGCACCCCACAGGGATCCCCAGAGCACCTTCCCTGAGTGCGGAGAGGACACTGCCCCACGGCCCGAGATGGCATCACGCTACCTGCAGGCGAGACAGACCTGAGCCATCTCCATATCTGGAGGGATGTGCTGGGTGCTCCTACACCCCTGGCTGATGGCCCTACACTTCCTTCTCAACAGAACCCCAAAGGTTCCTCAGGTCACTGAATAATCTTTGTCCTAGGCAGGTGCTGGAGACCAGGCCCTGCCTGGGTGGTGTCCTGGCTACAGCTCTCCTAGTGTCCATCTGCAGCAGCGTCCCAGGTCTGCTGGAGAGATGGGGCAGGGGTCCTGGAGGGATATGAGGAGAGGAAGTACATGCAGTGGCACAGGGGTGCTGGCTGTGCTGGCTTCGTGCCATCCAGGGCGCTGGCCCACAGCTCCTGGCCAGCAGTCGCCCTTCATGGCAAACACAGCTGCTTCCCCATCCTTCTCCGTACCCTGCTGCTGGTGCCAGCAACTGCTGCCTTATGGTGCTGATGTGTACACAGTGCCTGGGTACGCACAGTGTGGCATGAGGGCTTGTGCCAGGAGGCTGCCTGGCCTTGGGGGCACCCAGCACCCCCCAACCATCTGCGCCCTTGGGCAAGGAACAGGGTAGTGGACATCAGGTGCCTTCACAAGGGATGGGACACCACCACTGCCTGCCCTGCACCTGATCTGGCCGTGCCAAAAGCCCCCTGCATTTTGGGGAAGGATCTTTTGGGGCAATGGAGTGGGCTTTGTGGTGCTTGCTGGCTGCTCGGTGCTGCCTGGTGCCACCAGCAAACGCAGCAGGACACCGGACAGCTGTGGCGGTCCCACCCTGGCAGGGAAAGCTCATGGTGACTCAGCACCCTCACCAGCCCTGCCTGCTGGGCAACTTCTCATGCACCCCATCCCGTCCCGTGGCTCCCACCAGCCCCTGCACCCTTCATACAGCAGCAGCTGAAGGTCCAGATCCTTCAGGGCACTGAGAGGGTGCTGGCAGGGACGGCTGCCACCTGTGGGGGACATCCCCTGGACCTGGAAGGACCTCACACCCCATGTCAAAGGCCATTGCCACCCTCCTCCTGTGCCCTGGTGTGGTGGTGCCAGAGCCAGGACAGGGTCAGGAGAAACTAATCTTCTACCCCATTCCCCCCGACCTCTGGGGGCAATACACACTCAACCCCCCCTGAAGGATCCCTTCAACCTCCTGCTCCCGGCCAGTGCATGGGGCAGGGAGAGAGGGACACCTTTTGGGACTATCTCCATCCCCAGAGGGGTGCCAAGCCCACAACACCTCACCCGGCCACCCCAGGTCTCACAGGGATGGGCTCATCTCAGAGGAAGGATGTGGACAGCGTGTGCACCCATGCAGGGAGGACAGAGAGTCACAAAGGGATGTGTCCAGGCAGCCAGCCTCCGTTTTGGGAATGTGTATCTGGATCAAGAGGGACAGTTAGGGATGGGGCAGCAGTTGAGAGGTGAGGAGGGGACAGGCTTTGGAGGTTTCATAGGGGTTAGTTCCTCTGCACAGCTGCTGCAGCAGGTGGGTGCTTGTCTCAGGCAGCGGTCCCGATCCCTGGGTGCCCCAGCCATTCTGCACAAGTCCTGCGGGCACCTGAGCCCTCAGGGACCTGCACTGTCTCCCAGCCAGCACCCCATGGCTTCAGGAGCACAGCTGTGGATGCACAGATATTTTGCTACTCCCCGTGCTCCCATGGCTAAAGATAGATCACGTGAACCAGCGCAAGGAGCCAAGGACCCCAAAAGCAGTGTTCCGGAGGGGCGTGGGATGACAGCATGGGTGGTGGTAGGGAGCTGCAGGAGAATTTGGGGTTAGTAGGGACTGGTTTCTGTAGCCAGGGCTGGGCAGTCGAACCACAGGTCTGCTGGGTGGTGGTCCTTGGAGGGGGGGGAGGTTACCCAGTGATTTGCATTTTGGGGTATTTCCCTGCAGGCCCACTTCATCCTGAGGGCTGGGTACAGTGAGGGGCAGAGCAGAGGGATCAAAGGGGCGGGGGAGAGAGAGGAGCAGCTCGTGAGTTGTGGGTCATTATCTGTTATTAACATCTGTAATCTCCCGGAGAGCAAACTGAGATTTACAGCCTGTTATTAGGCTGTTACTCAACCTGTTGTGCAACAGCTCAATTTAAAAAAAACTGTATGTGATTAATAGCCCGCTAATAAGGGGGAAATCTCTCCTATTTAATTCAAACAGCCTCTGCCTGGGCAATCCAGGAAGGTATGGGCTCTTAGTCCGGGTTCCCAGGCTGGCTGCTGTGCTCCCCCCAGGACCCTCCACGCCACAGGACACTGGTGCTGAATGGGGGTCCTGGGTGACAATGGGTGCTGTTCCCCTTGATAGATCTGGGCTCTGGGGTCTTGAAGGCATCGGGGTGCAATCACTGCCTCCTCCCAGTGCTGGCTGCATGGCAAGTGGGGGTCCCAGCCGGTCCCTGGCCATCCTCTGTGGTCACCCTCTGGAAGAGGTGGAAACTCTGAGTCAGCTGCGGTTCTTATCCAAGCATCTCACCTTTTGTTTGGCTGTGACTCGCACCTGACTCACTTTGACCCCACAGCTTCCTGTCCTTCTGCCTTTCACTGCCTGTGGTCCGGAGAGTGCTCTCTGCTCCTAGACGTCCCTACGCCCACTACAGCTTCTCCTCTTGGCTCTCATCCCCTTTTCCGGGACCAAGACCAGTCCTACCTCTAAACATCTCCTTAGCCCCAAGACCACCACACTGGGAGTGCTCCCTGGTTCCTGAACATCTCTGCCCCTGGGTCTTTGCCTTTCTGAGTTGACCTTTAGTAGGATGGGGGCAAGCAGGAAAGCATCACATGGCTGTTCTCCCCCAAACCAAATTGCTGCACACTGTTTTCATCCCACCTGAACCCCAAGGACTTGTTCCTGGTCAAGGAAGGGGTTCATCAGCACAGTGACTGGTGGAAGAGAAGATTCTGATGACCCCCTTGCACTTTGCAGTCAGGACTCAGCCCCTGATGCTCCTTCTGTCAATGGCCTCGCTCTGCTGGCTTTGACCTGGTGACTGAGTGCTGTGGTTAAGTGGATTGCAGCTGGCCCCATTCCCACCCCTGCTGCCAGCCTGAGTTCTGCCTGTGCTCCTGGGATGCTCCAGGAAAGCCACTGCCTGGGACCCACCTCTGTGCAGCCTTTCCCTCTCCCTACAGCATTAAATCCCTCAGCCGCTTCCCTTTGGATACATGCTGGCAGTGCCCAGAGGGACTTGCGTGCTCCGCCTTGGGTGGAGAGCATGGGTGCCTGGGAGTTGCTGCCATCCGCTCCTCTGGGGTATTCTCCATCCCTGGCTGAAGGCAACATCACCTGCAAAACCCAATGCTCCAGGTCTTGCCAGCAATAGCTGGTTTCCAGGGCCATCCTCTGCCTGTCCTGGGGTGGTTGGAGGCATTCGGGAGTGAAAAAGCAGCTTGTGTCACATTCAAAGGACACTCTGGAAGGACTGAGGGGTCCCTGGGCAGATTCTTCCAGCATCATGAGGATTGTTTGGGAGCAAACACACCTGGGAAGGGCTAGTTTTGGGCTGAGGGGCCCGGAGGGCAGCGGGGGCGTGGGCAGCATCCATAGGGCGCTGGCATATAGCAATGGGTGCCACAAGCGTATAGCTGGGGTCCCCATGTTCCACACTCAGCCGCCCTACAAGCCCAGGCAGCTTTGTTCACCAGCCTCACTGGTGGAGCTGCCACGGGCCACTGTCACCCATCACAGGGCTGCAGCGGGCAGGGGCTGGACCCATGACGCCTGTGCTCCCCAAAGCATCCCGTCCGGCTGACGCTGCCAGCCGGGTGGGCGGCCGCACCGTGCCATCCTGCCGCACGGTTGCTCAACGCTGCGGAGGTGAGCGAGCCGAGCCCGTCCCGGTGACCCACGCATTTAATTAGGGCCTTGGTGACGCCTTGTCAGCAAGGTGCCCTCGCTGCCCCAGCGAGCGGTGCCGAGCGGGGCGCACGCAGCACTGCAGCCGGCCGCGCTGGCAGGCCTGGCCCTGCCCGCACCTCACGTGGCACGGCGACAGGGCCGCATTTTCCACATTCCTCTTGGCTCTGAGTCACCGGCACCTCCGCTGCCAAAATCTTTACCTGCGCCCGGCCCTGCCGGCAGACTGCGCTGGCTCCAGTGGCTGCTTGGCTCCACGAATGGCGGTGGGCACATGGCCCAGTGCGGGTGCTCCAGGGTGCCCGCCGCTGCCCTGGGAGGTGCCCTCTTTTCCCACCCTGGACCCCAGTGGTGGGGGGCAAATGCTCCTGCCCTGCCCTAGGGATGCTTTGGTGCTGGGTGTCCTGCACCCCATGAGCAGCTGGGGATCACCCACCCTTGTACCCTTTGTGCCAAGCAGGCATGGGAAGGGGTTTGCATCCTCTGTGACTGCTTCCCCACTGCCCAGCCCCAGGGACCGCAGGCAGCCTCACTGATCTCCTGCCACCTCCGTCCCGGCTCGACGTAGCGCTTGACCTTTGAAGAGCGCAGCCGTGCTGCCAGAAACCCAACCCTGCCAGCCCCTAGCCTGCCCTGGCCCTGGGCCCTGCTTGGGGACACGTGAACTGCCCCATGGCCCCATCCAGGCGTGCCAAGGAGTGTGACCCCCCAGCAGCAGGGCTGGTCTGGCATTTGCAAAAGTGGACGCGACTGAGGCCTCGGGCATGTGGGAAGCGCTTGGCTGGTGGCACTGGGTGCCAGGGGGGCTGTGGGGAGGGGGTGCAGGGGGAGGAGAGTATGGGGCTCTCCCCCTGCAAACGCCCTGGCAGCTCCTTGGGCTTGCTGTGGGCAAGAAGCACACCAGGCTCTCCCACTGCCTGCCCATTCATCCCGGCACAGCACTCCCCAAATCCACTGCAGGGCCTGGCAAAGCTGTGCCAGGGATGGCTGAGACCCGGCCGAGCACCGGGGCAAAGCTCAATGCCCCCGGCACAGCAATGACCCCCACCCAGCTGCCCTCCCACAGGGCCGTTGGCTCACACTGGTGCCACCATGAGCAGTAGCTTTGCCAAGCCATGGGCAAGCCTAGTGGGGAGCATCCAGGGTGGGGATCAGCGTGCGTGTGGGACGTACAGGACCATGGGGACATGCGGTAGTTGTGTGTGAGGTCTGGGGGTATCCCTGGGGGAGTGCCCTGTGTCTGTGCCCCCGTGTGCTGTGCAGGCACACATGAGCCATGAGGCAGGGGAGAAGTGGGATGAAGGGGGCTGGGTGAGTGGGCACATGCGGGTTTGATGCTTGGGGGATGTGTGTGTGGATGGGAGGGGGATACATGGGGCAGGGTCCGGGTGGGGTACGCATGGATGTGGTGGGTGTGCATGGTGTGTATGTAATGTGCACACATCTGTAGGGCATGTATGTGTATGTGTAAGGTGTGCATGCATGTGAGGGGTGCAGATGCATTCAGAGGGGGCACTCGTGGAGTGCATAAGAGCATGGGGGACACTGACACATGCGCAGAGTGTTGGGGGGTGCATGTGTGGGGAGACCTGTACATGTGTGTGGGACATATGTGGAGGCATGTACACAGCACCTGGAGGGGGGAACACGGCAGAGGGGATGACAGGGGTGTGCATGTGAGTGGCGTGTGTGTGTAAGCAGAGGTGTGCACTGCAAGGTGCACGCAGTGTCAGGGCGTGTGTCCACCCACCTGCACCACACACATACACACGCAGGTGTCCCCAGTAGCAGTTCCCGGTGTGCAGCGGTGTGCTGGTGAGCACCGCTGGCTCACTCGACAGTGGGTTGGCAAGCTCTTGTGCGAGCAGGTGGCTGGGGAGCAGCCCAAAGCCCTTCCTGGTGCCTTGCCACAGAGTGGTGGCTCCAAGCCGTGACACAGGGGCCGGGCTGTCTCTTTCCGGCTGCTTCCCAGCCTGTCAGGCCAGTCGTGTCGAGTCTTGCCATGATTTCCCGGATGGCTGCTTGGCACCTGCCTCTTCCCTGTCTGGATGGGCAAGTTCCTGGAGCACCAAGCTGGGGTGATGCATCACCCTGGCCCTTGCTCTGTCTCCCTGGTCCAGTCCCTGGCTGCAGCATCCCACCCCAGTGCTGGCCAGCTCCCCGCGGCGCTGGGGCCGCACTGCCTGGGAGATGCTGGGCGGGTGGCAAGGGAGCGCGGCTGTGAGCGCTGGCTGCAGGCAGGCACTGAGTCATGCCGGGAGGTGCAGGGAGAATCCTGCTGCCTCTTGGCTGAGTGGTTGGGGCGGCCGGACTGGCTGGGCAAGTCAGGCCCAGGCGGGCAGCACGGGTGCCGTTCGTTTGCCACTGTGGCTGGAGGACGTGCTGGGAGGACTGGTGCTTGTAGGGACGGGCATCTCCTGGTGCTGCAGCCTGGGGAGAGGTCCCCACCGGGGCTGGGCAGGAGGGCGAAGGCTGCCTGGGGCTGGGAACTGGGCAGGCAGAGCTGGGCTGGGATGGCTCTGGTATGCTGGGCTCTCCCTCCCACTGTGCAGGATGGTACTGGCCACACAGGGATGCTCAGCCTTGGGGAGAGGTCAGACCTTCAGCCAAGGTCAGCACCTTCATGCTCCCCATGAAAAAGCTCTTCCCCACCCAGAGCCACCCACAGCTCCATATTTGGGATGAGGATGGGATTTTGGGCAGAGGTTGTAGCTGTGGCCCCAGATGGGTGCATGGGAGCCACTTACCATGCCGAGCCCTTCCAGGCCTTGCTGTCCCCACAGCCTGCCCAGGGCAACTCAGGCTGTGCCACCACTCCTGCTGCAGTAGCAGGACAGCTTACATGTCCGGTTGCCCACCTTTTCTTGTGCACATGGGGAAATCAAATCAGAGAGCATGGCAGAAGAGACATGCTGGGTTAAGCTCCAGAGAAGCTGCAGACACTGAGCTAGCAGCCCTGCCCAGCTCCAAGCAGTTCCAGAGCAACCTCTGGAGAGAACTGGGGAACCTTGGAGATGCCAGACCCATTTCAGTGTCACCAGGAGACTGTCCTGGGGACATCCACCTCCAGGCCATGCCAGGCTGTGCCTCCATGCCTGCCTCCTGGCCATGCCAGGCAGAACACGGGCTCTTGGCTGGGGTAGGGAAGGCACAGGTCCCCAGGCACCCCAACCTGCTCTGTTTATTAATACAACCAGTGATTAGCATTGCTGACGGGGTCTGTAATTACCTGCAGCTCTCCCTGCCTGGAACAGGGGCTGCATGGTGATTGCAGGGGCAGTCGGGGTCCTGGAAGGATGATGCCCTGGCAGGGAGACAGAGGGACCCTTGGGCTAGAAGTACCCCTTGGTACCCTTGCGAGACCCAGGAGCTGCATCCCCACTGGAGCGATGGAAGGGCTCCCTCCATCCCAAACCTTTCCAGGAGCCCCTCCAGTGTGATGTCCCAGTGTCTGCTTCACAGGGTGCTGAGTGCCAGGGCAGGAGGTAAGTGCTGGGCAGGAGGGAAAATGCCGAGGCAGCCCACAGGGTGGAGGAGTGGGGCTGGTCAGCCCCACTGCTGAGTCAGGGTCTCCCCCCTGAGTAAGGAAGCCAGATCCTGTCTGGTGAAGGAGGAATAGAGCCCCACAGTGCCCAGAGGCTGGGCCCTTGAGCGCAGCTCTCCGTCCTTAATGATGTCCCTCCCATCCCTGTCATCAACATCTGGTTAAAGATCCCCATAGCTCCTGCTGAGAAGGTGCTGAGAACCTTGTCCTGCTGCAGATATAACCCTTCCCCACCTGGGCTCTCATAGCCTGCCCTGCACCCTCTCCTTGCTGGAACCCAGAGGTTGAGGGTACATGAGCCACAGGGACCCAGATGTCCTGGCAGAGCCATGATGTGTCCCACTTGTGCTGTCCCATCCAACCCCACAAATGTCCCAGGGAGTGGACTGGGGGACAAACATGTTGGGGAGATCCAAATGTCCCCGTGGTCCCTGCAGGGTGGCAGAGTCAGGGTGCGGGGACAGGGCTGTGGCAGGGGCCAGGCTGCACCCTGAGTGGGTATTTGGGGAGCATTTCTGCCCACATCAGCCAGCGGCGATTGCACGGCAGGGCCAAGGCCTGCTGTGGTGTAAGGCAACAAGCGCATTGTCCTAGATGGAACAGCAGATATTTGCATCACTGGAGGAACCTATTCCTGGGTGCGAGAGGGTGGCAGAGCCTGTCACACCTGCACATGTGTGGTCACAGGACTGTACATGCCTGCCACACACACGGATGTGCAGAGCAAGGGCTGACCCCCTGCAGCAACATGTGGGCAGCATCTGTGACCCCTGCCCTGACTGCAGCACCAGCAGATCACAGTGGTGTCTAGGGCAAGGCTGCTGGACACAAGGGTCCAAATAAGCCCACGGTGTCCCTATTGTCCCCCACATTGTCCTGCCAGAGCCATCTACTCCATCAGTGATTCTTGCCTGGGGTCAGGACAGGTAGAGCAGGATCTCTGCCCCAGCCTGTCATTTTGGTTCTAAGTGGATCCCCTGCTGTTCCCCTTCATCAGGGCTGAATGAGGGGCTGGCTAACGAGGGGAGTGTGATTAGCGATTAGCGGGGCAGGGGGCTGGCTCTGGGCCAGGTAATGACAGGCTTTTGTCCCCTCTTCTCCTGCCCCCGACAGAGGCAGGTGGATGAGGATGCCCCAGGCAAAGACCAGGTACCAAAGGGCTGGACTCAGCAAGTCCTGGCCATTCCCACCCCCCTGTGGTGTTACACTAAGGGGATGCCTTGGCTGCAGGGGCCTCACCGGGACACAGAAATCCTGGCTCCAGCTTGGCTGCCCAGCCCTATCATGTCAGCTGGGGGGACATGCCAGTGCTGTCACTCCCATGCCTGGAGATCCTGATCCCAGCTGAGAAACCCATCCAGCCATCAGATCCTGTCTTGGTGGCCAGGGTGTATCGAGGATGGAACGGATTCCTGGACAGTGGGCTCCAGCCTGCATCAGCCCTGGGCCAGAGCAGCATGGGATGCAGAGACACAAGGGGCTGGTTGCCCCACATGCAGGGGCCAGCATGGGTGCAGACGTCAGCTGGCACTGTTGGGGACACATATCTGAGCCCATGGCTGCTGGGACCCATGGACAGGGTCTGTCTCTTCATGGGTTGAGCTGGATGCTGTACCTGGGAGCAGCCAGGACAGTGCAGGGTGAGGAGCGACTCGCTCCCACCCTGCTGTGAGTGCTAATGGTGCTCTTAGGCCTTTGGGAATGGAGGTGTGGGTCCCCTCTTTAGCCAAGTTCACACAGCCAGTGCTTGGACACACTTCAGCCCTTCCAGGGGCCTGCACACTGCAAGGCTGCAAGGACACAG
>WUAM01000431.1:91486182-91497988 GCA_024336885.1 Actenoides hombroni | reverse complement strand
TGCAGGTATAACAGGTTCCTTGAAGCAGGAGTTTTCTTTGCATGAATATAAGGTTAAAACAGAAAGAGATGAAAAGGCAGCTCTGTCCCTGAATGCGGGTGGGAGGGTGACCCTGGCGCAGTGCGGGGAGGTGCAGCTGTGGGAAAAGGCTGTGCTGGGCACTGCCAAGAGGGCTGGGAGCCAGAGCGGCTGGAGGGCTTGTGGGGAGGGTATTGCCTACATGCCCCAGCCCATCACCGCTGCATTAGGGAAACCGGGTGCATGGCAGGCCCTGGCATGAAGCAGCATCTTTGCTGAACATCTCTCTTGCCTTAGCATCTCCCAGGGGATGTAGTGTGTTCCCCTGCAGGTGTCCTGGCCTTGGGGGTGCCGAGTGTGCACACTAACACGTGTGTGTGTGTACACATACGTGTGAACATGCGCTATCAACTGTGCACATCTTCACACACCTGCAGTCAGGGCTAATTGGGTAGTGAGCTAATCAGCAAAAGACCCTTCCCCATTGGCTTTCCGGGGTCAGCAAAGGAGACAGGTGAGGATCAGTGGGGATACAGGTCACCCCGCAGCATCCCTCTCAGCCAGCTCTGAGCCACGAGCAACCCCACACCAGAGTCTGGGGGTAGGTGTCTCCTTGGGGAGGGCTTTCCTCACCTTCAATCAAATACCCTATCTCTGTCCTCCCTGTACCCAGCTCCCTGCCTCTCTGGGGAACACACTGAGATGATGGAGCTTGGGCACTGAGCCCCATGCAGCTTGGTGGCCTCAGCTCCCCAGAGTAAATGGACACACTGGGGGGCATGGGGACACACTGGGAGGCACGGGGACACCCTGCTGAGCCAAGGTCATGCCAGGCACCCTGCCTGCAGCAGGTGGGACTGTGGTGGGTGCACAGTCTTCTCCCCAGCGCAGCCACGCTCCCCGGCTGGTCCCCACGTCTCCCCGCCGTCCTGCCCCGCACAAACATTCCCTCACTCCTGGCCACAGTAAATATTGTTGCAGGGCAAACAGTGAATCAACCCCCTTTGTTCAAGTGCTGCTGGCAGCCCTGGCTTGTTCGACTGCTGTTTAATGACCCTCCAGTTGTGTACCCTGGAGGTACTCATTAACCCTGGGCTGCAGATGGTGAGAGGATGGATGTGAGCCAGCCGGGAACAGTTTGCCAGTGCTGAGGACCAGCTCCGGGCAAATTCTGGTGACCTTTTACCAGATGCTGACGTGCCAGAGGTTTTCCCTCACACCTCTGCAAGGTGTGGCCAACCTGCTGTCAGCCCAGCATGCACGCAGGCTGATGGCCACCCCACAGCATGGCACAGCACAGCGGGGCTTTGCTCGAGGCAATATCCCCATCAGAGCATCCCCCTCCAGATCAACCCATGCTCCTGGCACAGACATGGGTTGCAGAGATGCTGCTGGCTCTCAAAGGGGGATGCTAGAGCCCCTGTGTGTGGCAGGATGTTTCAGAAGCCTCACGATGGGAACCATGCAGTGGATGGCTCAGGCAGGTCAGTTAGTGGTGCAGGGTGTGGGACAGGGGCTGGAAATGTGCATCCCAGGAAGGACTGGGAAGAACTGGCCAGAAACTTAGCCCAGAGCAGGGAAATGGGTGCAGGTGGGGGCTCAGAGCTGCTGTCCTGGCCTTGATGCCATCCCATGGGCTGCAGAGAGGCTGCACTTCCTACAGAAAACCCTCATTCCCAGAGGCACCCCAGAGCAAATACACACAAGTGTGCCCAGGCTGGTGTCAGCATGGGGTTGCTCCACAGCAGCAGTGCTGGGACACTTGTGGTGGGCAGGCAGGGACTGGGCTGGGGCAGCCCTTGGGTGCTGAGCCCACGGGAGCCTCCTTCCAGTGCCATGAGGCCGCTCCTGCTCCTGTCCCTCTGCCTGGTTCTCAACTCCCATTCAAGTGGCCTTGGCTCCACCCCAGCACCTCCAGCTCCACCTCACATTGTAGTTTGGCTCCTCCCCACATACTGGTCCTCGCCCCACCCGTTATTGTGGCTGTGGCCCTGCCCCATGGTGGCTCCGTGGTGACCTGTCCCCAGATGGCAGTGCCAGCACAGCCCAGGGACGCCCCATTCCCCAGCTCTGGGGCTGGACCAGCAGTGCCTCAGGATCCCCAGGGCCACAGGAGCAGTGGCACATGTTCCCAGGGTGGTCCCAAGCACTAGGCAGGGATGTCCCACACCAGCCACAGCAGATACCAGGATGCCAACCTCACTCTCCTGTGTTCCCATGCAAATCTATTCCCGGGGCAATGGGGCTGGTGGCAGGTGATAGCACAGGGCCTGGAGCCATCCCTGCTCCTGCCAGCAAACAGCCAGAGTCAACATCTCCAGAGGAGCAACAGCAGCTGCTGGACCTTTTCCCAGTGGGATTGGAGCAGGGCCATGGCATGGGGCAGAACGCTGCACCCGTGTCCCAGCAGGACAGTGCAAGACCCATTTGTGCTGCCAGCAGAAGGGACAGACCGGGGAGAACCACAGAGAGCGAGCGGTGTGCCCAGCATGCTGGAGCAGGACTGCCAGGAAGGCCCCGATAAACATCTAGCCTCTCTGTTTATTTATGACTGAGGATATTTATACCACAAAGTCCTTTAAATTTAGCTGGGGACACACCCAGGCACCATCCAGTGCTGATGGCCACGGGGGAGCTCCCGGCAGCCCGAGTCGGCACAGGCGGCGGGTGCGCCGGAGACAAGAGATGTGCCCCAGGACCAACACCCCCCGTGGGGTGTGAGGCACAGAGCATGGCTGTGGAGATGGCAGCGCTTCTCGCAGCGGGCAGGATAAGGCCCTGTCCCAGAGGAACAGCTCTCCCGGGAATGATAGCATAGACTTTGTGCCCATGCAGCAAGGACGCCAGTGCCACCAAGGCAGGTTCGCATCTCCCCGACCCCAAAGCACCCTGGGCCAAGTAGCACCTTCCTGCCCCCGTGCTCCGTTCCTTGTGGGGCTGGTTGTGGGGTCAGAAAGAACCTCAGGACTGCATCCTGAAATTACAGCTCAGAGCTCAGCCACAGCACAGCTTGAAGCAGCCTCGGGGCCGTGGGTTGCACACTGTCCCCACGGCCCTCTGTCCCCACGGCCCTGTCCCGATGTTCCCCCGTGCCCGCGTCCCCCGTTCCACGCGGCCGGCGGGACGGGGCGGGGCGGGGCTGTGCCGGGGCTGGGCGGTGCGGGGCGGTGCGGGGCGGGGCTGTGCGGGTGCGTCCCCCGCCCGCCGCCGCGGTGTCTGCCTCCCTCTGCCGGCAGCGGGCATCCGCCGCTCCAGCCCCTGCTGCCCGGCTCTTGGAGCTCCGTCCGGGGTTTGCGGTCCCTCAGCTCCAAGGCAGCACTGTCCCCTGCCAGCCAGGGCCGCTGCCCTCTTCTTTCCCCGATCCAGCTTTGGGTGAAGTGTGGCGTGTCCCACACGGCTTCCGGCCGCTCCATGTGTCTGTCGCTCTGTCCTTGTCGCTGCAGCGTTGTGTGCGGGGTTCAATCAGCAGGTGGTTTGGCACCGGCCCTGCCCTGCAGCGAAGAGCAGCCTCCAGGCACTCGCAGGCCTGACTGCCCTGTGTCCCATGCGAGGCATCCCCTCTGCAAGGTGCCGTGGGTGCTCACCTCAGCATCCCTCAGTGCTCGCAGCCTTGTCCTGTGTGGACGTGCCACCATGCTCATCTTACCAGGCTGCTTGCTGCTCTGCCCAGTGTCTTCATCAAGTGAATTCCTTGTCTCAGGGAAGGACCCGATAGGTTTGGACAGGTGAGGTCAAGTTTCCACGAGATGAAGGCAGTGTGCGTTAAGATCCCTCCCCGTCCAGTCTCTGTTAATTAGATCCCATTGTAGTTTGCCCTGTTTCTCCAGGACAGATGTGATGTCCACCAGCCTGTGATTGCCCTTGACAGCTCAGACAGCCACATGTCCTCCCATGAATGTGCTGCATTTCATCCTACTCTGACACTGAGACTTTCACCTCCAGCTTGCACTAAAATCCCTGCCTCCTGGACCAGAAGAAGTCCTAGATGACTATCTCTGAGCAGTGGAAACTCAAGGCTCGCCAGCCTCAAGAGAGTCCGCATGCCCATCACCCCAGCATCGCACCCTGCCTCAGGGAGGCCGTGCACACGGGTGCTCCCCTGGCCTGGGCCATCCCTCCCAGCCTTTTACTGCTGTTCCCTCTGTTTGCTGCTTCCCTTGCTGCTGCCAAGTCACATTAAGAGCTGCAAAGCCTCATGGCAGGGTTGGCCAGGGTGCGTGTCCCAGGGACAAGCAGCTCTTCGTGGCAGATCCTTCCATGCCCAGAGGCTTCCTGTCCCTGTCCCCATCCCCGGGCATTCCAGACCTTTTCAGGCTCGGGTACACTCTCATCAGCACAGGGCAGGGATATCTGGGTTTTATCTGCCGTGAGCAGCTCCGAGGGGATCCACCCCGCCGTTTTACACATGGAGCTCCTGCGAGTTCTCCCCAGGGACACACAAGCGGTTCTGAAGACAATGTGTGCCCGGCTGCAGGGCAGCACCGGCACACACGAAGCCGGTGTCTCCAAGGAGGAGACCCCCCCGTGTCCCTGCCAGCAGCTGGGGCAAAGGGGACCCACGCCGAGCTGTCCCGCTGCCCGCGAGGCACAGTGTCCCTCTGCCCGCGGGGAACAGCGTCCCTCTGCCCGCGGGGCACAGCGTCCCTCTGCCCGCGGGGAACAGCGTCCCTCTGCCCGCGGGGGACAGCGTCCCGCGGGTGCGCAGGAGCGGGGCGGGCCCCGGCAGCAGGTGCTTTGCCCGCGGCTGCAGTGCGGGGCAGCGGTCCGCAGGGGGAGCCCGGCCCCTGCCCAGGCACCCTGGCACCGAGCCGCCAGAGCCCTCCCGTGCTCCGCTCAGGCCGGCAGCTCTTCTCCGGGCCTCTTGGGTTCATGAGATGAGCGTGTGGGTCCCCAGCACTCTCCTGGTCCCTCCTGGTCTCTGAGGAGGGCGAGCTGCAGGTCAGGTCGGCAGAGATGTAACACCCCACCCAGGCACGGTTGGGTCCCTGTCCGTGCGGTGCCCCTGCCTCCATCCCTCCGGACCTGTGCTGGGCAGAACCTCTCCAGACTGTCTGCAGGCAGCAGCACAGCACCCACTCAGCTCCACCAGCACCAGGAATTTTGCCTGTCCTAGGCTCTGTGGACTTCAACCATGGTTGGTGCTTTCCAGCTGCCCACTCCTACTCTGGGACCTCCACTCCAAATGCAGATGGTGTTTGTTTTGCACCAGGAGGTGTTGGTTTGTCATGATCCCTGTGAGAAAGTCACTCAGACTGCTTAAGTGTCATTTAAAATGCTGATTATTAGAGCTCACACTATAAAGAGACTACTACAGGTCATTTTAGATGCCTTCAGATGCAGGAACCCTGAGCTGCATAGCGTTGAACAGACCTGCCATCCACGCCTGCATGCCACATAGACCCCATTGGTGGAAAGGATTATTCCATTTTCCTCAGTTCAGCTACTATAGATTTTCTTATAAGAAAACAGCTCTAATTGCTATTTCTACTGCCAAAATAAAGACACTTACATGAGATCTTCTTGCTGCTGTGTTAGATAAAGAGACAGATACACACGTGGCAGGTACAAGGTATGCACTCCCTGCAGACTTCTCTGTTACATCCTGGTTTCTAACCCGGCTGAGGTTACCCTGCAGCCAAGGAATGCCCACAGCACTGGTCTGGGCCTGCTCAGGCTTACTGTTACATGTGTCACTACCTCCTTGGCCTACCATGGTCTCCCTGCCGGGATCACAGCAGCACCCTGGCTGGAGCAGGGTGGCAGAGCTGCAGGGGGCTGTGCTATTTCCCAGGGTCCCCAGACTCACGCTGTCACTGTGCCCCTCCTGCACAATCCAGCCCCAGTGACACTTGGCTGAATTCTCCACAGGGATCTTCAGCAGGGGTTAGAGGCATGACATAGTGGAGGATGGGTGGATGATTAAAGCACGTGCATTCCCCAAGTGGAATGAAAACTTCTGTGTCATGCAGAATGGAGCACTGCTGGGTGAGCTGGCCAGGCAGCACCTCATCCTTCTCACTGCCCTCAAGGATGCAGAGGAGATGGCCTTGGGGACTGTCCCCAGGGATCTGCACTGGCAAACGTCATGTGTGGGTGAGTGCCGGCTGCTGTTTGCCAGGCTGGTGGTGCAGCCACAGTTCCTTGTCCCTCACCCCAGTGTGCTCCTTGTGGGAGGGCCACAACCCTGCACCCCAGGGACACTGCTCACTAGCCCCCAGCAGCCAGGCTGATTTATGCCTGGCCACCTCCCTGCCCAGCACTGCCTGGAGACGCGGCACTGGCCCCATTCAGGGCAGCCACACCACCCCCTTTTGCCAGCTTCCAAGAGCTGGCAGGCTGGGCCAGGAAGGGGGATCCAGCCACAGAGAGACACAATCCTGGTTCCCTGTGTTTGGCTGGCTCATGGTGTGATGGGCACAGGACAGGGATTGGGGATGCCTTGAGGTATGTGACTGGCCATTAAGTTTCAACAAGAGGTGGGAGCAGCTCTTCGAGCCCTGTCCAGCCTCTGGGCACCAGCTATCCCCATATGGGAGGTGAAGATGGGTTTGCAGAGCCCCAGGGCTGCTGCCACAGACCCTCACTGAACAGAACACCCATGGGTGCAGCGGGATGGGGCAGTGCTCAGAGGAGACAGTCCCTGGGGCAATGCTCATCCCAGCCTGGGGCACTGAGAGGTCAGTAGCCTGTGGGTGATGGGCTGAGCACTGCAGCAGGATGGCAGCCACCTCCAGCTGCTGCAGGTCCATGGGGCACTGTCATGGGATAGCTCCCAGCGTCCAGGCAGTGGGGCAAGAGGGGACAGTTATTTTGGGCAGACCAAGGCACTCCAGCTGTCATGCTCTCTGCAGCATAGAGCCTGCGCTGACGCAGGGCCCCGGGTGCTGCCCTGGGCAGCATTAGGGGAGATGCCCGTGCTTCCCATGAGGTCCCCAGCACCCTGTTGCATCTCGTTACTCAGAGGAGGGCCACATCCTAAGAATGAGGCAGCCCAGTGCAGAGCTGACAGTGGTACTGAACCCATTCAGATGGCTCTGTTCCTCTAGCCATCTGCAACCAGGACAGAGGAAAGACCAACACCCTCGCAACGTGCAGCCAAAGTACAATCTCCCAACAATGGAGCCCTTGTCTGTGCCCAGGTCTGTCCCCGCCAGACGCACATGTCCGTCGTGTGAAACACAAGCCCTGTGCTGTGAGCTGGTGCCGTGTGTGCTCCCGAGGCAGGCTGCAGGGAGGGCAGCACGGGACAGCCAGCACAGGAGCCCACCTTCATCCCCCGCAGCCACTGACCCCAGGACACTGCACGTTTGCCCACCCATTTCACTGCCCATCCGAGCCAGGGCTTCCCCCAGGCTGACTGCATGCTCTACGAGGTACTTTTCCGAGGCCACTTGCATGCAGAGTGGAAAGTCCCCAGGACCTGTGGCTGCTGGGGATGCAGATCCCTGTGGCCGGGAGCAACGATGCCTGTGGCGTCTCCTCCCGTCCCTGACGCCACTCGCCTGCCCTGGCACTCGCCCAGGTCACAGCATTCAGCGGAAGCGTGGAGCCAGAGGGGGTGTGAGCTGCTGGCAAAGCCCCGGGGAGGGGCACGGCAGGGGCCGGGGGGAGCCGAGCCTGGGGCTGGGTGAGTGGGACAGCTCAGGACAGCAGGGACAGGGGTCCAGGGACAAGGGCAGTGCCAGGGCAGGAGTATGGCACTGCCACACAGTGCTGCAGGCGTGCCAGGTCTTTGCTGGGGAGTGAGATGGCTCTCACAAGGTGGTTTCACATTGCTCTTGAATTGAGGACAATTCTGGGGGCTTTCCAAGAGCTCCGATACCATCACAGGAACCGTGGGCAGGAGATGATATGGACCATTTCCTCTCCCCACATGACAGGCAGGATGAGAAGGACATGCAGGGAGAGAAGGAAGATGGGAAACCTGAAAGGGCAAAACATGAGCTGGTGCCTTTTTTCCGGAGCTTCCCCTGCTGCATTGCAGGACCCTTCCTAACAATGCAGGAGTGGCTGTGCCATCCCCAGAAGGGGCACGTCCAGCTTGTTTGGGGCCTTCTACCTCCATCCCCCCCATCCTGATGGCAGAGGGTGTGTCCTGCAGCCCACCCCCTCCCCAGGCTCCAGTGCTCAGGTGGGAAGCTGGGAGACCTGGGTAAGGGTCACCCAAGGGTGCACAGTCCCCCAGTCTCTGCAGATCTCCAGGTAGCCCTGGTGCCCTTCAGGGCAGGACCGCAGACTGGGGATCTGGGGCCCAGTTCTGAGAAGCTGTTTTAAAAGAAAAGTGGTTAATTTTGGTGATGTACCATCATGCCAAAGCCAAACTTTGCTCTTTCCCTGCCTCCCACGCTGGGATGTGTCCCAGAGTGTGCACAAGCACTGGAGGTGTGATCCAGGACGGGGAGGGCAGGGAACATCCAGCTCTGCATGCAGCATCCCACTGCGGGAACATCTTGGGGACAGATCCAGACCCAGCATTGTTTGGAGTAACAATGCTTTGGAAGCATTTGGGACACAACTCCAGGGTCCCTCTGGTAAGGTGCACAGCCAGCCCCGTGCTGGAGGCACAGAGGGGACAGCATTAAATCCTCCTGCTTTTGGTGCAACCCCAAAACTCAAGGACAAGTTCTGGGTGACACCAAGGCTCCAAGCACTTGGGGATCACCATGGCCCTGTGCCACAGGCCTGGCACATGGGATGTCGCTGGAGATTGCAGGAGTTTTGGCTGCCCCAGCCCTCTCTCAGGTGCTAGGCGCTGGCATTTCCTCCCTACCATTCACCCCTCTGGATCCCTGCCCACATTTGCCCACAGTTTCCCAGGCAACAGCACCCAAGGAGATGGGAGAGGCTGCACGGCCGAGGCCACGCTGCCACCCGCACACTGAACCGTGTCCCCCACAGAGATGCCACAGCGTCCATGAGGTCACTGCACCTGCCCGCGGGGGGGGCAAGCCACCACCCCCACAGACTGGAAAAGCATCAAGGAAGGGGTGCTGCTGCATCACCGCTCTGCAGGGGCTTGGGGGACACTGTGACACCTGCCAGCCTAGAGGAGGGGTGGTGTAGAGGGTACAAGACAGGTGCCCCAAAGCAGGGAACGGAGGGATGGTTGCTACCAGGTGGGGACAGATGGGTGAAGGGGGCACAAGCACAGGCTGGAAGCTCACACCCATCCTGCGCCCCTTTGGCACTGCAGCCTTGCACCCGAGGGACTGGGAGGACAGTCTCTGGGGAATGCTGGCTGGCACAGCAGGACAGTGGATGAGGCCATGGCTGCGTGAAGAGCCGAGGCTCCTGGAGAGGAGGTGTTTGCACCCAGGGGCAAGGTGCAGCGAGGGCACTGCAGCGTCTTGGAGGCTGCTGGGGGACAGGAGCAGCCCCTTGCTGACCCTGTGAGGACTTCAGGACCCCTCCTCCTGCTTCCCCAAGTCGAGGCATGGAAGAGCACGCTGAGGAGATGCACAGAAAGGGAGCGAGCCCTGAGGGCTGGCACACAGAGGCCTCTAGTCCCTGTGGGGCTATCACAGCCCATCCCGCCTGGCATAACCCAACGCCTGTCCTTGGGTTTGGTTTGTGCAAGGACAGAGACGCTGGGCGTGAGAGCTCTGGAGCTAGCCCTGCCTGCATGAAGCCATGCTGGGGGTTGAAAGCATGAGTTTCTTCCATGGAAATCCATCCCTTGAGGGGGAAGTCTGCAACTTCGTGCAGCTGGCAACTCCTCTGCAAAGCCCAGACCCTGGGGCAGGATGTGGGTTGCAGCCGGGTTCTGGCTTTGATGCAGAATGCTGGGTGTGGGATTCTGGATTTGGGATGCCAGGTGTGGAATGCTGGATTCAGGTGCTGGGTGCCGGATTTGGGCTGCAGGGTGGGGTGTGAGGCCACGTGCAGACAGGAGCGAGGGTGCTAGCGAGCAGCCTGGCTCCCGGTGCAGAGCAGCCATGCGCGGGTGCTGGGAGGGCGTGGGAGGATCTGAGCACCCGTCGGTTTCACTGCTGCCTTCCCCTTCCTGCTGTCGGTGCCCTGACTCTGGCTCTACCGGAGGTACAAAACGAAAGCTGTGTCGGCGCGTGATTGCCCCGGCACCGTCTCCTGCCCTGCGCCCCAGCGCCCTGGCGAGTCTGCGGTGGTGGGGCCTGCAGTAGCTGGTCGGACAACCCTGGGGCACCCATCCCATTGCCGTCTGAACCTCTGCCCCATCCTGTGCTGAGGATTTCCTTAACCGGCAATCAGCTCGCAGGAACAGTGGGGATCCGTGGAGAGACAGGTAAGGGATGCTGCCCAAGGTGGCTGGAGCACCAGAGGGCAGCCCTGGCATGGGTTTCAGGGCTGCAGAGGCAGAAAGGACCAGAGAGCACCCAATGAGGAGGGGACACGGATGGGGATGTGGGAAGAGCTGTGCTCTTGGTGCAGTCAAGGTGCTGGGCTGGGGGGTTCAGGTCACCTCCTCACCGCGCCACACTCCTCACAGCCACCCCAGGGCCCCAGAGTGCAGCGAGCCCTGGGAGCTGGGAGGGATCCAGGGAGCAGGGCAGGGTGCCGGGGTGCAGGCACCCGTCCCAGCTCGCGGGAAGGCTGGCGGGAAGGGGAGGAAGGGGAGGCCTCGGCGAGGGGCCAGGCGAGGGGCGGCCCTCAGCACGCCCGTCATGCATTACTGGAAACATCTGGCCTGGTCTGCGGGGGCGAGTGCCGGCTGCACACGCATGTGCACACGCATGTGCACACATGCACAGAGGTATGGGGACGCACACATGTATAGATACATTTGTGGGTATGCTTATACCAGTACATGCATCCATACCTGTGTACACTCATGTATGTTCACCTGTGCATACATACCCATACACGTGTGCACACACATATACAGACATAGGGGTTTGCACACATAGGTAGATGCCCACATACACATGTATGCATATAGATACAGACATGTACACACACACCTGAATACAGAGGTACACGTGTACAGATCTGCATGCATACACGTGTGTACATGTGCCAGCAATCACACAGTGTGCACATGCAGGGACATACAGGTGTGTGTGCATGGACCCACACACGCGCGCCACACACACACACACACACACACACACACACACAGAGCAGCCACACTAACCATACGCATCCCAGAGCCCATGGCCATGCCCCTGCCCGGGTTCATCATGGTGCTGTGTCCTGGCAGGGTGAGTTTGTGTGGGTGCGTGTGCTCCTCTGTGGGTGCTTGTAGGTGCGAAAGCACATGTGTGTGTATCCATGCGTGCCCCGTAGGAGCCTGTATGTCTCATATATGTCTACATGTGCCATGTGCCTGTACAAGCCTGCATGTGTTCCTGGGTGTCCCCATGACTATGGGCTACAAGTGTCTATGTGTGCCAAGTATGTCACGCGTGTGCCCAAGCGTGCCAAGTGCATAGCGTGCCCATGTGTGTCCGTGTGTGCCATGTGTACTCGTGTGCCCCACGCGTGTACCATGTGTGCACCACGTGTGCCCACGTGTGCCGCCTGCGCTCTGACGCCCCGCGGGTGCCCGCGGCGCCCGGCGGTGCCCGCGCCCCCGGTGCGGGTGAGGAAGCGGGTGCCGGAGCGGGGCGTTGGGGAGCACGGAGGCGCGGGGGGCGGAGCGCAGTGGCGGGGGCGAGAGGCGGTGCCAACCCCCACAGACCTCCAAACTTTCATTAACTCGGCAGCACCGGCGGCAGCGGCTCTGGGCCTGCTACGGTACCGGCACCGGCACCGTTACCGCTACCGGCGGCGGGCCGAGCGCGGCGGGCGGCGCCCCCGTGGGCCCACCCAG
>WUAM01000431.1:91430386-91448857 GCA_024336885.1 Actenoides hombroni | reverse complement strand
AGCTCTAAGCCCTTCACAGGGGGGATGAGAGGCCACGCTACACCTGAGTGTGTATATGGTCTGTGCACTGTCCCCCCAGCCCGCCCCACACCGCAAGGCAGCTGGTGCCTGGGCAAGGCTTTACAAACACATCCACTCATCATGGCAGCTCTGCCTAGTCCGGCCCCATGTCGGACAAAGCCATGGGAGACTACCCCTGCTGTGGCCCTGGGGCAGTGACCACACACCTCTCCCCCAGCAGCGTGCTGCTCAAGGGCAGCTGGCTCCCGGGATACCACCCAGCTGCAGGTTCCTTTACCCTGCCCATCCAAGGGGCTGCTTTTAACTACAAGACTGCTCAGCTGGCACAAGAGTCTTCCAACGTGCTCAGGTTGCCACCTACCTGCAGGGTGCTTCTCTTAGCCGAACCAGACCCCTCTGCAGCGGGCAGAGCCCCTTAACTTCTCCTGCAGACCTGCTGCAGCATCTGCTCCCTGCTCTATCAGTGCCACGGGAGAAAGCATGCCAATATTGGGAGGGCTCCTTCCCATAGGACACATCCACCAAGGGAGAGGAGAGTGCAAGCCCAGTCTGGGCACGTGTGTACATACCTAACGTAGACAGAGATGCTTTTTAATCCCATGAGATAGGGCTCTGCGGAGCTTCTCCCATTACCAAGCAGCACCAGGTAGGTCCAGCTGCTCTTTCCCAGCACCAGGAACCCTACTCCAGCTCTGGTGCCTCTTACTGCCAGCCTGTCCTCCCCATCTCCTGCCAGAGCAGTTCCGCCCACGTGTTCTGGGATGGGGACAGGTCTTCAAATACTTTCAAATGCTCCCCCATGTCCTCTGCTGCAGCAGCCACTGCAGAGGTAAGTACTGGCTCTCCAGTGAGGGCTGTCCTGCAGGCTGGCACAGAAAGGACACTGGGTTCTTCTCCACAGCAGCTGGGAGACCCCCAGACTGGTCTTCAGAGCAGGCTCTTCTTTGCCTGGCTTTTCAGAGGGAGGCAGGCATGGAATGTACACCAAACCCCACTCCTCCAGCAGACAGGGGACAGTTCCTGTAGCTCTCCAGGACACACAGATCAGGCCCTTATGTCTGGTGCCACCACCTCTTCCCAGACCAAGTGTCTGGCAGAGCAGAGCCTCCAGCTTTGGAAAGGGCACACGAGCATGGCCAGGCATCAGAGCCAGGGCCCTGGGGAGAGGGGATGCTGAGCCCATGGCTGGAGAAGGCATGGTGGAGAGTTCAAGGACCACTGCGTGCAGCCTGCACCAGCACAAGAAGGGAGGGAGGTGGAGGATGGCAGTGGCTGGGCCATCACAGGTCAGTCCTGCATCTTCTGCCTGGCAAGGCCCCGCTTGCCCAGTCTGCCCCTGGGCTCGTGCTCAGGGGAGGTCATTGCAGTGCTTGGGAGGCAGGCTGGAGCCCCAAAATCCTACCTGCAACTGGGAGTGTGCACAGGAGTGACACCCACTGGCCAGGGAGCAGGTGAATGCTCCCAAACACCTGAACCTCCTGCCTGGGTTTGGAGACACAGATGTGGGTGCAAGCCCGGGCGTGGGCACTCTGGCTGCGTGGGCAGCATCGAGCCCTGCAGCCCTCCCAGCGGGATGCTGACCTCAGGCACAGCAGCAGCCACGCTCTGCACCGTCCCCAGCATGCAGCAGAGGCAGGAGAGGGCAGCTGAGGACAGAGCTCAGGGCAGACAGGCACCAGCACACTCCATGCAGCCTTAACGGCAGACTGGTTATTTTATACTTAACTTTGAGCAGTAACTGTAACTCCAGGGTCTCCAGCATCTCTAAGACATTTGGTTTAAGCCAGCGTGCTCTCATGATCAGCCAGCCATCGTCAAGAGTGGACTGCCAATTAACACAGTGGCAAAATGATCAGCCACACCAATTGGGCAGACCCCCTGGCTACAGCCAAGCCCAAATAAATACACCGTAAAATCAACTGAAATCCTGTCACACAGAGAGGCAGCTCCCTGTGAGCTGATGACAGAGGGCTGATGTGCAGGTAGCAGGAGGTAGGAGCTGCTTCTGAGTTACCAGAAGGTAGGAGAGTACTTGCTGGCAAAGGGGGAGGACAAAAACACTGTCTGCAAGGAGAAACCAGAGACATTTGAAACAGGGAAGGTGGTATTTCCACCAAGGTGATGAACCGCAGGAGCAGACGGTCAGGGAAGTGGGAAAGTCTCCACCTTGACACACTCGTGGGTCCAGACTTGCTGCTGCTCTGCAATATGCATTACTTTGCCAAGGGCTCCACAGGTGAGGGCTGAGAGAAAAATGCAGCCCCCACTACATGAAAATCAGATCTGAAGAGATCTGCATTTGTCTCTGACTTTAATCCTTGGATATACAAACGCTCAACAGCATCACCACAGATAGGGTACTCTGGAACACGACAGGCTGGACCCACCGCTGTCATCAGACAGCTCTTGAAGTCCTGAGAGTAAAGAACCAGGCAGGGATGGCAAGGCCATTTCTTGGTGTGTTTCAAAGCACCCCATAAGAGCACCAGTCTGGGCAGAGGGGCAGGCCAAGGAAGAGGAGGAAACCTTGACAAAAGTCCTATGTGTGAGGAGAGAGGACAGGGATCTTTTGTCTCTGTAGGGCTGCTGAAATAAAAAGCCCAGGAAAACATCAGGTCTTGAGTGGCATCAGGCACCTCGCAGCAATCAGCGATGGAGCAGCCATGGAGACTGGAGCCTCTGAGCTGCTCCTGTAACAGGACCTCCAAAGGACATGGGCTGTCTGGAGACCAGCATGCCAGGGACCAGGCTGGCTGGCAGCATCTGGACATCCTGCCCGTGAGAGCAGCACGTTACAGCTTCCCAGCAGCTGGGATGGGTGGTGTTTGCTCTGACAGCACGCTCCATGGAACTGCAGCAAGTTGCACTTATCTCTCCCAGAGAGCACAAATTTGCCATGTCTAGACGCAGAGAAGGACCCCAAGCCAGGGAGAAACTCAGCACACTCCACAGAAACAACAAATAACCTTGGAAGAGTCTCTCAGGGTCAAATAATTCCCCTATCACTCAGCAGGATCACATCTACCTGCTCTCCAGGAATAACAAGTTCTTTAAGTCTTTTCAAGCCCTCCAAGCGACAGCAGCTCACCAAGTGACCTTCCAGTGCTTCCTCAACCTGTTAGAAAAATCTTCTACTGCCTAATCTGGGTCCTTTTCCATGATTTCCTTCTCTGACTGTCCCACTCAAGGGGAACAGAAGCAGCAGTTTTACCCATGACCGGGACATTACCTTTTACATACCCTGACTCGTGCAGGTTCTCAGGCTCCCACCAGCCTTTCCTCCTCGCCATGTGTATAAGGTGGTCATCTTCCCAGGTGCTTTTCTCTGCACTCTCTGATCTGTATCTATGAAATGTGCCCTAAACTGGGCACAGCGCTCAAGCGAAGGTCCCACCAGCACCGAGGAGGACGTCTCCATGAACTTCACACCCAGACCCCAGTCACCAATTCTCCCATTACGTTCAAAACCATTGTTAAAAAGTCACAGCTTCCACAGCCGCACCCACAAAACCTGCGACTGCTTTCCAGTAACCTCTGTTACATTGCAGCTTCCAAGGAGAAAGCGGGGAAGAAAACACCACGACAGAGCTTGCGAGACGCGATGGGTCTCAGCGGGACCGAGGCGAGACCCGCGAGGAGCAGCCCCTTCGCCCGCTCCGTCCCGCGAGCCCCACGCCGGGGCCGAGCTGCCGTCGGCTCAGCGCCCGGCCGTGGCACGCGCTCTGCCCTGCTGCCGGCACAGGCGGGGTGGCCGCGGCTTTGGCAGCTGCCCGGCCGGGTGTCCCTGCACGGCCCCCAGCTCCGCACGCGTGGGCAGAGGTGTCGCCAGCACAGAAACGAAGCCGAAAGCGATTTTGCCGGCCCCTCCTTGCCACCGAGCGCCCCTCCGGGTCGGTGCCGGGGGACGGGACGCAGGCACACAGGGCACGGCGCCGGCCCCGCCTGCCCACCGCCAGCCGTGCCGCGAGCACGGCCCCCGCCACGCCAACGCAAACCGCCCGCGTCCTGCCGAGCAGGCGGCAGCGCTGCCAGAGCTGCCGCCCCGCGAGGCTGATGGGGCGGGAGGCGGTGTGGCACCCGGGCACCCTGGTACCCCGGCACCGCCAGACACCGTCACAAGCGCGTCGCTCAGAGCCTGGCCCCGGCAACCGCCTGCTACCGCAGGCGGGGGCTTCCTCCCCCTGGCGTGGGGGCACGGCGGCCAGCTCAGCCCATCCCTGCTCCAGAGGACGCAGGGCAGGTAAACGGGTCGGAAAACATCCACTTAGTGCTCTAATTTGTCTGCCACCCAAGGGTGATGGCGGCAGCAGCTCCAGTGCCCTGTGCCAGCTTCAGCAAGGCGAGGGGGTGGCAGCTGGAGGCTGCCCTGCAGAGGAGGGCACTGCCCTGGGGATGGTGCGAACCCAGAACTAAAGGAGAATGTTTTGTTTTCAACTTCCACGGAAACAGATGGAGAAACTCGATATTCAACTAAAAGGAAAAAAACGTTGTCAACAGAAAGCTAAAAATAGGTTTAAATTGAATTAAAAAGAGAAAGAGAGAGAACAGAAAGTGAATGAATAAGAAACTAAAACACACCTGTGCCAGGAGTTGCATAAATGAATCAACAATATCAGGATGATCCCTGGGCCCTAAAATATAATAAAGATGTAACTTAAGAGAAAAATCATACAAACAGCAACTCAACATCATATAGTTATGTGATACAGAAAGAATTTACAAGTGAAAACAGGAGTGTAAGGGAGGAGGGGTGTGTGGGGAAGGGGATGGGCAACATGAGCAGCTTGAAGCAAGTTAAAGAAACAAAACATACAAAAAATCATGAAACTTGAAGAACCCAAGAACAGAAAGAAACTGCAAAGGAAAGGGTCTGAAGCCCCAGGGTCTCCAACTAGCACCTGGGTGCTGCAGAGCCAAGGAGGAGACCTTTGTGTCCCTGGGAAGGAAGAGGAGGGGGAGCAGGGGCTAACTGGGCACCATCTCCACAAGGAGAATTAGAGCTTTTGCACTGTGGGGACTGAGCGGGTGTCTTCAGAGCACCATTTGGTCCTGGAAGGTAACCAAGTGAACAACAACACCTCAGCAAACGCCTGACAGGCCCGGCTGGGCTCAGGTGTGCACATGCTTGTCACCAGCACTAGCTGCTCAGGAGCCCCTTGGCACAGTCACCCTCCCACCCCGTTCAGATGCTCTCCCAGACCCTGAGTCCAGGACTCTCCTCCTGGAGGTCTCCTCCAGCATCCCCCAGCAAGAGAGCAGTTCAGTGCCCAGAGATCTCCATGCCAGCACCACTCACCCTGCCTTGGCATCTGACTGTGCACAGACAAGTCTTGGCCCCTGTGGGGTCAGGCGTTCCCCCCTCTCCTGCTGCCCGTGGGCTCAGCAGAAGGGGTTTGCCCTGCTCAGGGCCAGCCGCCCACCGAAGTGGACCCACGGGGGTGGGTGGGAGCACACAGTCCTGGGCACACGGCGAGCTGGATGGCCACTTGCCTGAGCAAAGCTCACATCCAAGTGCTGGCACAGCTCAGGCTCTGTCCCCTCCCCTCTCCTCCTGTAGACATGCCTGCTGCTGCCCGGAGGCATCGCCACCTCCCCGCTGCTGAGCCAAAAGGGGTTCAGCGTAGACACATCCACAGACCACTGGCAGAAGCGGGGACCTGATCTCTGGGTAAGCCTGGCTTGCTCGCCACTGACCCCAGTGTCAGCACAGTGGGATTTGCTCAGACCGTGGCACGATGATGAAGCAGGGGTCCTCATGCCTCCCCTACCTCTCTAGAGAGCTCCGAGCTTTGTACTGGGGGACAGCACCACCCTGCCCAGCACCGGGCTCTGAGCGAGGGATGAGACCCCTTGGGGACCGCACACAGAGCTGCGGAAGGACCAGAGCCAGCAGCTCCAACGTACGTGTGTCCCAGTTACAGGGCAAGTCACCAAGAAGCTGAGGGCAGCCATGGTGCAGAGGGGCCATTTGCTCTTAGCAGGGTGGGCAGCGAGCCAAGGAGGGGCCCTGCCCCGCGGGAGGATGCCAGCATCCTCAGCATCACAGCAGGGACTCGGTGCCCAGCAGTGACTCTGAAAAGGTCGTTTCCCAGATGTTCACACACACATCCTCCTGCTCGTGCGAGGGCTTCATTCCTGGCCGCTACCAGCAGCACCGGCCCCCAGAGGAGCCCTGGGATCTCCCGGGGAGCGCGGCCTCCCTGCCAAGCGGGACCGGAGCTCCAGCTCGACCCTTGCAGCACACGACGCCCGGCCCTGCTGCAGAAGCGGGGCTGTCACAGCAGCACAGAGTCTCGCCCGGGGGTTTCCTGCTTCTGCTGCCCTGCAGGGAAGGTACCCACCTTCCAAGGGTTGGGATGAATCCAAGAAACAGAGATGGCCCCATTAGCTTAGCTAGGAGTGAAAATAGCCATTCCTGGTAAGACGCCTCCAGACTCCATGCATGCAACAGCCTCACAACAGCCCCAGCGCAAAGAAGGATTAATCCCACGTACCTTGCTGGAAGAGGGTCAGCGTGACTGAGGTAACGAGCAAGAAGAGAGCCTTGATGGGAGGGAAGTGGGCAGGCTCATGGGCAAAGATGTGAACCAGCTGCAAGAGAGAAAGGAGGACTGAAGCTGCTGCTGGCCCCGCGTGCCACTCTCAGGCAGCGGCAGCCCCAGCCCTGAGCACAGCTCCCTACCTGCCGGGTGAGGTCGATGGCAGAGGCCTGGGGGATGGTGCTGTACATCTGTCCCAGCATCTCACACAGCTGAGGCACCATGGGGGCAAAATCATCCAGAAGCGTCTTCACAGACTTCTCAAAGATGGCACAGACAGACTGTGGGAGAAGAGGGACTGTGTGAGCAATAGGCATCAGGAGACCTCTCCTGAGAAGCGGGTCTTGACTCCTTGAGGAGGGAAGGGCTGGCAGTGGGGACAGGGACCAGCCAGGCAGAGGGCTCAGACCTGCTCTGGTACTGGTACCCTGCCCTGCAGCACAGGATGCTCCCAGAGACCATGGAACACCCTTCCCACTGCAGCAGGAAGTCTACCCGAGGGCCAGTGGGAAGTGGCTGGTGGGACACTGTGCATGGGCATTACTAGACTGAGCAAAATGGAGTAACACCAGATGACACAGGTCTGGGTCAGAGCAGAGACACAGGGAACACAGGTTTGGTAGACCCCATCTCTCTGCTCATGGCAGGGCCTCTGTAACAGGGGCAGAGCAGAGCTGATGGGGACACAAGATGGACAAGAATGGCTGGACACTGCTGGTGACAGCAGCGAGCAGCACTGGTCCTGACAACCCAGCAAGACATCCCTCTTACAGGGCAACACCCAGAGGCTGTCCTTTGCTGTCCTCAGTTCAGGTCAGCAAGGACAGGCAGAGCTGCAGGCAGCACACAGGAGGAGCCTGGTTACCTCCACCACTTGGGCATCATTCAGCCATTTGCTGAGAACCTTCTGTATGAGCTGGAAGACTTGCTGCAGAACCACGACCACCTGTAAGGAAAGGAAGACACTGAAGAAAATTGGCCCCCACAGCACCAGAGAGGGGAGATTCAAGACTAAGCATGGCCTGGACTCAAATTTTCAGGCACCACTGCCCGCTCCTCTCTCCAAAGCTGGGCAGCTTTCTTCCCTGCTGAAGCAGCCTGGCACAGCTTGCAGCTGGCAGGCAGCACCCAGGCTGTCCTCCAGAGCAGCACCCAGCCAAGACAGATCCTGTAGGCCACCTCTGCCCACCTCAGGAGCAGTGGGATGAGCTGAAGGAGTTGTTTTAGCTAGAATGCACCAGCAGCAGTACCCCACCTCCACGGTAGCCTCTGCATTCCCCACAGACCTGCTCTCCTGGCACCAGCAGTGAATAGCGAGGCTTTGGCCAGGCTGGGGCAGAGAGCACTGAACTACTGCTCTACTCACTGGATTGGGTCCTTGCTTCACTGGCAGCTTCTTGACCTCTGTGCTTTCATGGTCATCATCATGGTGGCTGATGTCTAGGGTGGTGAAGAGGTTGGAGAGCAGGCCCAGGATGTGGATGATGGACAGCTTGTTGGAGGGATTTGGCTGCCAGAGAAAATAAAGCCGAAGCATGACACAGACTGCACCGCTCAATCAGTTGTGCCTTTGGGACCATGAGGAGCCAGGACTGCAGAGGCAAAGTGCCAGAGGGTTTCCCTGCACTGTGCTCTCTTGAGCCCACGTCCAAGAGGGATGCTTCAACACAGCACCCCAGGACTGCAGCCAGTGGGAGAAGTCACTTCTGGATGGCAGTAGCACACAAGCACTCACCGTTTCGTCAGCCAGCTTTTCCAGTTGCTGGATGTAGGGGGTGATCAGGGAGTGCAGGTTCTTCAGGATCTCCTCCACTTGCAGCGCAGAGAGCAGAAAACCAAGAGCCTGCATCAGCCACATGCACTGGCTCGTCTGGGACAGAGGAGACACCATGAGGCAGGTTACTGCCCAGCCTGCAGCCCTACCACACACATGCTAAGGCAGCTCCCAGGGGCCCACCCAGCAAAGCCAGGCCCCCAGTGTGCTGTAGTTCCTGAGCTGCTCTGTCTGGGTCACTCTAGATGCATCCCACTGCAGGAGAGGAGCAGCTCCCTACCAGCACAGAAGAACCCAGGGAACAGGCGCTCTGCCACCAGCACACATGGCCTCTTCCCAGCAACCCGACAAGGAAAGACCAGTTGGTGCCCAGAGATCTCCACGCTGGCACTGCTCATCCTACCTCGGCTCATCATCCTTTGCACAGCCTGTCTCAGCCCTTGTGGGGTCAAGTGTCCCACCCTGTCCTGGTTACAGGCACAGCCTGGGCTCTGTCCCCACACTTACAGAATTATAGACTCATTCAGGTTGGAAAAGACCCTTGGGATCATCAAGTCCAATCATTAACCCTACTCGACAAAGTTCACCCCTAAACCATGTCCCCCAGCACAACATCTAAACGACCCTTAAACACAGCCAGGGATGGTGACTCAACCCCCTCCCTGGGCAGCCCATTCCAGTGCCTGACTACTCTGCCTTGTGAAAAATTTTTCCCTAATGTCCAGTCTAAACTTACCCTGTTGCAGCTTGAATTCATTTCCTCTGGTTCTATTGCTAATTGTCTGTGAGAAGAGCCCAGCACCAACCTCTCTACGATGTCCTTTCAGGTAGTTGTAGAGAGTGATGAGGTCTCCCCTCAGCCTCCTCTTCCTCAAACTAAACAGTCCCAGCTCCTTCAATTGCTCTTCATAAGATTTATTCTCCAGGACCTTCACCAGCTTTGTTGCCTCCTCTGCACTTGCTCCAGCACCTCAGTATCTCCCTTGTACTGAGGTGCCCCAAACTGGACACAGCGTGGCCTCACCAGTGCTGAGTACAGGGGAACAATCACCTCCCTGCTGCTGCTGCTCACACTATTTCTAATACAGGCCAGGATGCCATTGGCTTTCTTGACCACCTGGGCACACTGTTGGCTCATGATCAGCCGCTTGCCTATTGGAACCCCCAGGTCCTTTTCTACCAGACAGCTCTCCAACCACACTTCCCCAAGCCCGTAGCATTGCCTGGGGTTGTTCTGGCCCAAGTGCAGGACCCGGCACTTGGCCTTGTTGAAGCTCATACCATTAACGTTGGCCCATCGATCCAATCTGTCCAAATCTCTCTGTAGAGCCTCCCCATTCTCATGCAGATCAACACTCTGACCTAACTTGGTGTCATCTGCGAACTTACTGATGGTAGACTCTATGTCCTTATCAAGATCAGCAATAAAGATGTTAAACAGAAACGGTCCGAACACTGAGCCCAGAGGAACACCACTCGTGACCAGCCCCCAGCTGGATTGAACTCCAGCTGGATTTATCTCCCTTCTTTTTCCTCTTGGAAGACATGCCTCCTGTCTCAGCATCCTTGGGCCTGAAGGGACTGAGAACTGCTCAAGCCAAGCCTCCCTGGAGGCTTCCCTCTTTGTGGGGCCACGTGTGGTGGAAGCCCAGCAGCACAGTGAGAGGCAGCCAGCGGGCACTCCTGGCCCTACACATGATGGCTGCAGTGCTGAGCTCTCCTCCAGGGACAGTCCAGCTCATGATGGCAACCCTTCTGTCTTCAGCTGAGTGGGACTGAGGGGTACAGAGGGGTGAGCAGAACTAGCCAGAGATGTGAGCCAGCCCCTCTTACCTTGTGTATCTGCTTCATCAACACCTCCTGCCGAAGGGAAAGGGAGAAAGAGGAGGGTGAGTGCTGCAGAAAACCTCTTCCCTTCCAGTAGACAGGACAGACACCAGAGGTCAAACTAAGCAACACCGGTGCAGGCATAGACACGTGGCTAGCACTCCCCACGGCTCGCCACAGACAGGGGGCAAAATCCTTGTCCCCCAGTAAGCTCTTCCCTGAGCCAGCCCATTCAGTCACTCAGCAAGGGGAGCCCCTGGGGCTTGGATGGGCTCTGCAACAGGATGGCTTGAGAAGCCAACCTCAGCCAGGGCTTCCTTTCCACAGTGACAGTGTCCCCCAGGCTCTAAAAGCAGACTCACCCCCTCCACTGGCCACTCTGTGCCCATGCACACCCTGGCAGCTCGCCCAAGCCCAGCCCTCCTCACAGTGCCTTGGGACTCTGAGCCCCATCTGCCTCAAATCTTGAGAGACAAGAAGGACCACAGGACAAGCTGTCCTGGCACTGCAGAGACCAGCTCAGCCTCCACGGAGAGGCTTGAACACCAGGATGCCCCGCGAGACACTCAGCAGTGGCACCAGTTGAGCTGGCAGAGCAGGCAGGATGCTGCTGCCAACAGACAAACAAAACCCCACAGAAAGGACAGATGCCCAAGTGCAACCCTGGTAGACCCCTTGGCAGTCATATTTGCCACTGCCTGACGCTTCTGCGCTCACAGCAGGACACAGGGCCTGCCACCTGGGTCTGCTGGCCTAGGAACAGGACAGACAAGAAGTCTCCCATGCCAAACAAGCTGCCCTGAGCTGCTGCTTCGCATCCCCCTGCCCTGATCCTGACCGGGGAAACGGTGTGCACAGAGCACATCCCAGGTCAGCACCACACACACCTGCAGCCAGCTCTTACCTGCGACACGGCGACGATGTTGGCAGCGTAGGGCGGCAGGTCGTACTTGCACTCCCGGCAGATTTTCTTCAGGGTGGAGACACTGGAGATGGAGAGCTCAGGGTTGCCCAAGGCTTGGAGCACCAGTGGCAACACGTTGTTAATCATGACGGGGTGATCAGCCAGCCACTCCGACAGGGCCCCTGTGCACACAGACAGGGTCAGAGCGCGGGACTGTGCCGCGGGCTCTCGCTCCCCGTGTCACGGGATGCTCAGCTTTGCTTTTCACCGCTGTTACTGACGGGCAAGAGCGGTCCCAGAGGGAGACCCCTCCCCAGCCCAGCCTGCCCGTGAGCAAAGGCCTCACCGATAGTGAACATGACGGTGTCGGCGAGCTGCACATTGCTGATGCTGATCCGAGGAATGAGCCCGATCAGTCCCGGCACCACGTCGGAATAGTTTACGTCGATGGTCTCGGCAATGGACTGGAAGCCGTAGAGCAAGGCCTCCGTGTGCTGCCAGAGTGGGAGAGGCATTTTCAGAGCCACACACAGCCCTCGCCATGCCCACCCCGGCTCCAGGCACTGGCTCAGACCCCTCCAAAGGGGCTGAGGGGGCTGGTCCCTGGGCAGCGCTAATGACAGGGAGGCAGAAGACCTGTTCTCTCCCCATCAGATCCCAGAGAACCTGCACGCGTGCTGGCAAGGTGGTCATGCTCCTCGCCTCTATCGCATCCCTTTGCTCCCAAAACCTTGTGGCAAGGACAGCTCCCTGAGGAGCTGGCAGCCATCAGCCTGGCACCCGGGTCCCCTCACTCACCTGCCACGTGGACGGCTGCTCTGTGTTGGTCAGGAGACGTCCCAGTTTGTCATAAAGGCTGCTGAGGAGCTCAGCGCCCAACATCTCGTACACGTACATCAGTGTGTCAGAGATGTCCACCCTGCAGAGAACAGGGAGGGTCTCCACATGCTGTCCCCAGCCCCTGCAGAGTGCTCCAGGCACAGACTCATTACTTCCCCCGCCGCTGCCCGGCAGAAGCACTGCCCCAGCCCAACGCGGAGTGCCCCCAGGGCTTCCTAGGCAGACCAACTGGTGCCATGCCAGAACACCAGCTTGTTTACAGTATCGCCACCACAGCTGAAGCAGCTTTTGGTGGAAGGAGTCTCCTCTGTGTCCCAACTTGGGTCTCCCCACAGCACTGTCTTCAGGGTGGCAGGACGCTGTCTGCATCCTTGCCTGCCTGACAAGCAAACCCAAACCTCCCAGCTGTACCTGTATATCCGAAACTGCTCCTTCTCATCCGAAGACCAGAAGCCATACTCCTCATCGGAGGGGAACTGGGCTTTGTGCAGCAGCACATCCACCAGCTGGAAGTAGACAGGCCTGTAGACCTGCTGGTACACTGCCTGCTTGTCTGGCTCGAAGGAGAGGATGTCATCCTGCCAGCAGGAGGAGGAATACACATCAGGTGTTGCAGGGAAGAAAATGGAGCTAGCCTGCCTGCTGCATAGAGGACCTGGGGACATCTCCTAGGGCTGGTGGAACCTATCACGCCTTGGAGGTTGCATTTCCACCTCCCAAAGGTCCACCTGATGCCGAGCCCTTCTGCAGTGGCAGCGTTATCTGGAGGCAAGATGCCAGAAGCTCCAGCAGACAGGTGGACCCTTGAGCATTGGAGGACAGCATGAGTACTGCAGGGTGGCATCTCCTGCCACGCGCTAGCCCTTGGGGCACACCTGCAACAGGAGGACACGTGCCTCAGACCCCCAGGAGGCAGGCTGGGCTGGGTGCCTGGTGAGCACAGTGCACCCTCTCCTCAGACCCATCTGGAGAAGCAGTGAGAGGAGGCAGGAGCCTTGGCCCAGCCCCACACAGCAGAGGAGCTGTCAGCATGGAGCCGACATCACCCTCCTCCCTGCCCATGCTCAGCCACACCACGTTGGATTGCGGAGGAGTGGAGCTGCATGGATGAACAGGGGCTAAAAATAGAGCACGATGTGGCAGGGCTGCTCTGCTGGCACAGGGGATGCCGGCCCTGGGAGAGGAACAGCACAGAGGGCAGCCCCCAGCAGCCCCCAGCCCTCTCCTTCCTCTGAGAGTGTGGCCATGCGCCCGGCAGCGGGCTCCAGCCTGCAGCAAGCCAGCACTCTTCTCCCTGCCTGCAGCCAGTGCCGCTGCCCGGCACGGAGCTGAACAACCAAGTCTGCTGATGGGAAAAAAAAAAAATAGCACAGAGCTTTAATTAGTTATGCTAATGAGGCCCATAAAGGCTAGCTTAGACTTCCAAGGAAGTCTGGGGGTGGAAAAAGCAAGCCAGGGGACCAGCGTTTCTGAGGTGTGTGCCCTGTGCAAGTGCAGGGCAAGGAGTGGGGGCATTGGAAATCCCTGGGGGCCAAATGCAGCCCAGTCCCTGTGCACCAGTGCTTCCAGCTCTGCCTGGAGTGAAGGGTCTGGGCAGGCTGTCCCATGATGACCACTGACCTGCAGGGTGTACCAGAAGGTGAGAGTCAAGGAGCTGGTGGTTTCGTTGACGGGGTAGTGCCCAGGGATGCCGGTGCAGAACATGATCATGTTGACCAGGGCCAGGAAGCTCTGCCAGTGCTCCACCTGATCCAGGAGAGCCCTGGGGGGCAGAGAGCATGGTCATGGGGACACCACCACCCAGGGCCCCTGACACACATCACTGGCTGCAGGACAGGCCCTGGACAAAGCAGCATGTGATGAATACCGGGCTGCTCCGAACTCCCTAGCTCTCCTGGGGACAGCTCCCAGCACTCACCGGGAGTGGTTTTCCCCCAAGGCCACAGCGATGCGGCAGATGCCATGCGATGTCTCCATGTCCCCGCTCTGGACTGCCTGGCGCAGCTGCTCTTGGAGCCCCAGCACAGGGGGGATAAGCTTCAGGAGGGTGTTCACGTACCTGCAAGCACAGCCTGAATGAGCGCCAGGCAACGTCTCACTAGCGCCGGCTGCCATGGCATCCATCCTTCCCGATACTCTCCCAGGGCCCCCGCCCAGCTTTCCCTACTGGAAGGCTGCTTTGTGCAACAGGAAGCATCCGGGAGCCTTCTCCGTTCACAAGGACTCTCCCCCCAGCCCGTGCCATTGGGACGATGGCCGAAGCCCTGAGCGCTCCAGCAGCGAAGCCTCTGCTAAGAGAAGGGCTGAGCCTGTGGCCATCAGCTCTGTGCCCCCCGCCGCACCACGGCGCGGGCATCGCCTCTGCCCACCCAAACCTGCCGGCAGGGCCAGCACCCCCAGCCAGTCACTGCCACCGCCAGCTCGGAGCGGGCCGTGCCCGTGCGCGGCAGCGTCGGCGGGACGGGCGCCCAGGGCAACCCGCGGGCTCTTTTCGCCCGCAGCCCGCGCTTCGCAGCTCTGCGTGGAGGCAGCCAGAGCTGCCGCCGGCAAGCTGCACGACTCTCCAGCGCGGGCACATCCAGGCCGTGCTCTCTGCCTGGGATGAAGGGCAGCCACCCCCGGGGACTCCCATCCGGTGAGGGTGCTGGCTCCACGGCACGGCCGCCGGCCCCCCACCCTCCCAGGCTGCCGCAGCCCAGCACGGCACAGCTTTCCCACACCGCACCACGCACATCAGCCTCCCCTCCACCACCGCCTGTAAGTGATGGTAACCAAGGCAACGAGGAGGCAGCCAAGGTGAAAAGCAGCCCAGGGCCCCCGGAGAGAGGCTGTGCTGGAGGCTGAGGAGCAGCCTGCCATTTCCCTGCCCGCCGAGGCATGTTATTGGGAGCTGCAGCTATTCCGTGTGCTCCCCGCCTGCCCCACTGCACGTGGTTGCGGGGCTGAGGATGCTCGGAGCGGGAGGCACGCTTGCTGTGCCTGATTTAGGAGAGAACAAAGCCATCGGTGCCACCAGTGTAGGGAGAGAGCCGTGCCGGTGCTGGCAGCTTCCAGCTCCAGGCCAGCGGAGGAAACCAGAGGGAGCAGGGTGTCTCCAGCCCCAGGAGCTGCCCCAGCATCTCCCGTGTGTGCTGCCGGGGCTCACCTCCCCTTGCCCCTCTCCTCCAGAGGGGATCAGCAAAGGGGATGGGTATTTTTGTGTAAACCTTTTTCAAGCCTCTGATGCCTCACGAGTGATGCCTGTGGCAGGGTGGGAGCAATGTGGTGATGAAGGATCTGGAAATTCACTAGCTTCTCTCCCTGGGAATGGATGATACAGTCAAGGTCAGCCCAAGGGAGCCAGGGCAGTGCCCAGACAAAAGGGCACAGGGGACCTTCCACTGCTCCAGTGTAGGGCAAAGTCATCCTTCCTCCATAGCACTGCACTCACATCACCCTAGAGATGTTTTCACAACTTTAGGAGTTTATGACAAGGATCCTGCTTCTACTGGTTACCTTGAAATACTCACAGTGCAGATGCCTGGACCTGAACTGGTCCTCTGGGTTCCCTGCACAGCCAACAGGGAGAACCACCTGGATTTGCTCCTATGTTCCATGTTAGTGAAGACATCTAGAACAGGTTGGGTGACCCATGTCTCCTGAGCATCATCTTACTCTGCTCACTGCCTAGGCAGATGTAAGGGCAACTCAGACACAAGGGTCCCCAGCACGGAGGGAAATTCTTGCTGTAGATGAGTTATTTTAACCAGCTGCCAAGCCTGCTAGAGCTGAGCTGCTCTCCTCCACATCCAGGAGCATGGAGACCCAGGCCCCTCCACCTGCTTGGTGCTGCTTCCCAGCTCCCAGCAACCAGCTGGCACTGTGGCCCTGACTGGGTACAGACACCATGCCTGCCGTCCCTGCTGCCAGCCATTGCTTCCCACCCCTGGCACCCCACCATCAGGTAGGACAGGACAGGACAGGACCACCCCGGCCCAGGCAAGCCCCTGTCTGCCCAGCTGAGCAGCCTGTCTGCAGCCACCAAAGCCTGGGAAAGTCTGTGAAAGAGTCCGAATGTGGCAGCCATACAGTGATGGCTCCCCATATACTCCAGTTTGTGTTCGCCTTCCTGAGCAAGATTTGCTACCCCTGTATTTCTCAGATGAGCTAATTTTGCTTCCATGAGTTTGTAAGCTCCCTTCTCAAAGCTCAGCAAACTGCAGCATCCGCAGCTCCCTCTGTGGGACCAGCACCTCCTTCTGCTCTTCCCACAATCCTCCCCGACCCGCACCACGGGGTGGGGGGCAACCTGCAGAGGGGAGATACAGGCAGCTCTTATGTGACAACCTCATCCTTCCTGATGCAAAATGCAAGCTATATCTTGATAAGAAAGCCCCAACGTTATTAAAAACCCGTTTCTAATTAAGCTCTTGGAAAACTCTTCTAGTGAAATTCCTCTTCAGGGATTCAGCACCAGGTGCCAAGAGCAGGAAGGGATGGACACCAAGCAATCCTGCCAGCTCCACCACTGCAGCAACACCCTGCTGCTTTCAGAGAGGTGACTCGGTGTCACACAACCCCCAGGCACACATCACGTGGAGGTCTCTCTCCCCACTCCACCACTACCCATTGGGCTGTGGGAGCGTGGCCGAGGGCTGCACGCCAGCTCCCCCCTGCAGCACGCGCTGCTCAGCTCTCTGACCCGCTTAGCCGGGAGATAATCCTCAGGCAAGATGGGAAATCCAGCCCAAGCCTCCTCTGCAAACGAGATGCAACAATACCACCATTCCTTCCCTCCTGCAACTCAGGAGCTCCCCGCCACCCCCAAGAGCAGAGGTGTCCTCAGAGATGCTCCAGTTGCCAGCTCCTGGCCAAGCCTTCAAGGTTTCGCCTCAGGAGCACCATATACTAACAGGAGTGGTGTTCAGCAATGCCTGGGACACCCCCTTCCTTGGATGCAAAGGGCTCCTACCTGCCTGGCAGGTAAGGAGATCAAATACTTTGCACCTACAAATCTCTGCTGCATCTTCTCTAGTGCCCTGGAGGCAGGAAAGCCACCCACTGCTGTTTGCAAGCAGGAAGCTGCCGGCACCAGCGACTTACCCAAGAGTGAGGCACCACCATGGCCAGACGATCCTTGCCCATGAGGTCCCACCTGCCCTTTTCCATCCGGACACATGTGGATCTGGCTGATCCCAGGGTGAGGAACTGTAAGTGTGAGGGATGCCTTGCAAGATGGTGCTCCCCTGGGAACATGACCCACCGGCTACCTAACCCTCAGCAGCAGAAGCCAAGCTCCCAAGCCACCGAGCCTTCTGCTGCTGCACAGCTGCACGATCACAGCCACAGCAGTGACAGTGAAGCCAGCTGGGAGGGAGCAAGGGGAAAGACACAGGGCCCATAACACTATGGGGCACCCATGGGGAGCCCAAGACCAACCCTCTCACAGAGCGATGCCCTAGAAAGCTCCAGAGAGGATCATGTCAGCCCAGCGCTGAGGATGCTCTGAGCCTGCGGCCAAGGGGAGCCAGGCCCCTGTGAGAACAAAGGCGAGAGGCTGTAGAGGAAGAGAGCAGCTGAAAAGCAGCAGGGATCTCCCAGACTGTGGAGATAAGAGACAGAAAGGTCAGGAGACTCCCTGGGGGCTCAGGGAAGAGCTGGATGCAGCAAGCGGCTGAGCAACAAAGCTGGGGGGGCGGGACAGCTGGCACCAGCATCGGGAGGAGGGACATGGGATGGAGGTCACAAGGAACAAAGGGGAAGACAGAACCCACTGGGCTGGGAAGTGGTGACTCTGTAAGCTGCTCCACTCCTGAAGCCATCCCAGATCTCATTACCGAGCACAGTCCTGCTCCTCCCTGGAGCTGCCACCACCACATGCCGCCTGGCAGGGCATCCCTGTGACAATGCCACTGCTGTCCCCGCGCACTGGGAGCAGGGGCTGTGCCAGGCTCACACACTGGGCAGCCTTTCAGGCTGTCTGCCTGCCCCATCCTGGCCACGCCCCACATGCCTATGGACAGGAGAGTGCTCTGCCGTGGTCAGTAATGCCTCCAGAGAGAAGGATGGAGAACAAGTGCCAGTGATGCTGTAAGGGAGCAGCCAGCATGGCAGGACCGAATGGAACCAGAAACTGCAAGGTAGGGTGAGCATGAAAGCAGTCAGCCACAACTCTCACCAAAATTCACTTTGAAAGTTCAACAGAAAGCTCAGGCTTTTAATGCAACCAAGGAACAGTGCTGCAGGGCCAGGCTCCTGCACACAAGTAGGGAATCACAGACAAGGGTCTTCTGAGATCCAAGGGAAATGGAAAGGAGGAAGACAGAGAGTCTCAAGACTTCAGAACTCCAAGAAGCAACCTCCTTTCACCTTCTTGTTTTCTCCACCCATCCTGCTACAAGGGCTTGGGCTGGCCCACAGCCTTTGCCAAGTACAAGGAAAAGCTGCTTGTGGTCACCCTATGAACGCTAGCAAATAAGTCAACCCCTCCTTGCACCCAGCAAAGCATCAAAATCCCGAGGGGTCCTTTTGTGCACCGTGACTTGCAGTCTCCATATGCAACCCTCATGCCATCGAAGAGGACAGCT
>WUAM01000431.1:91418301-91430286 GCA_024336885.1 Actenoides hombroni | reverse complement strand
GGGGCTGGAAAGTCTCCAGAGAAGGAGACTCCACAACCTCTCTGGGCAGCCTGGCACAGGCTCTGGCACCCTCACAGTCAAGAAGTTCCTCCTCATGTTTATACCCATTGTTCTTGTCCTGTTGCTGGGCACTACAGAAAAGAGATTGTCTCCTTCCATGTGACACCCACCCCTCAGATATTTATAGACATTAATAAGATCCCCTCTCAGGCTTCTCCTCTCAAGACTGAACAGCCCCAGTTCCCTCAGTCTGTCTTCACAGGGGAGATGCTCAAGTCCCTTCAGCACCCTCGTAGCCTCTGCTGGACTCTCTCCAGTAGATCCCTGTCTCTCTTGGACTGGGGAGACCAAAACTGGACACAGTTTTCCAGCTGTGGTCTCACCAGGGCAGAGCAGAGGGGGAGGAGAACCTCCCTACACCTGCTGGACACAGTTTTCTTCATGCCCCCCCAGAGACCACTGGCACTTCTGGCCATCAGGACCCACTGCTGTCCCCTGGAGAGCTTGCTGTCCACCAGGACTCCAAGGTCTTTCTCCATGGAGCTGCTTTCCAGCAGGATGACCCCTGACCTGTACCACTGCCTGATGTTCTTCCTCCCCAGACGCGGGACTCTACGCTTGTCCTTACTGAACCTCAGGAGGTTCACCTGTGCCCAGCTCTCCAGCCTGTCCAGCTCAGGTTGGACAGCAGCAGACCGCTGGTGTGCCAGCCACCCCTCCCAGTTCCCTATCATCACTGAAACCACTGCTCCCCCCCCAGACCCAGCTCCCGCGGACAGCATTTCCACGTCCCGGCTCACACCCCCAGGAGCGAGCAACGCGCTCGCAGACCCGCACAATAGAACGCAGAAGAAGGACAAACCCCAAGTGACAATGAGAGCAAGCAGCACGATCCCTCCTCTCCCGGCACGCATCGCCGAGTAACGGCTCCCGGTAACGAGGAGCTGCTCTGGCAGCCGGCTCATTGCATTCCCTTCCCGGGAAGGCGGAACGGCACCGAGCCCGCGACGCTCCCACCCTGCCAGCCGTGCTCGCCCGGCTCCGGGGAGGGAGAAATCCATCCCGCTCCCCAGTGGGGTGGGAGCTAATGGAAGTCAACCGGAGAGCATCGGTCTCAGAGCAGCAGCAGCAGCCGCATCGCCGCAGAGGGTGGGAGCTCGCGCGAGGCACAGGGATGCACAGCAGCAGTGGCTCAGCCCAGCCTTCAAGAGAACCCTGCTCTTTGGGGGAAGGTTGCTAAGCAGCCAGGAGGGGATGTGGCCACAGGAACCAGATGAGATGTACTTTCCCTCTTGCAGGCATTGGTCAGAGAGCTGACAGCAGCTCAGACAACATGGCCAAGCAGATGAGCTCAGAGATCCGTAGTGCAATCCCAGCGGGACCTGCCCCAGCTCCCAGCTCAGCTGCTCCAGGGCCAGCCATAGCCACAAAGAAAGGACGAGTCCTCAGCTGGCACGAGCTGTCAGAGCCAGGAGAAGAGAGCAGACTGACAGGTCTGGTTTTGTTATCTCCATCAGATCAGTTCCTTGGCCGGACCAGCAGTACAAGGCTGAGGAGGGTCTCTGAACTCCCCCTGGCATGAGCTGGGCAGCTGTTCCCTGGTCAGAATCTGACACAAGAAACCAGAAGGGACCATCCTCATTTGTTTGAGAGGAGGAGGGTGGAGATGGGCTGCGGCTGCCCAAGACTACACAATCCCCACACAAGTCAACTATCGTGCAAAGCCTTCCAGAACCAACCATGTGAAACCAGCAGTCTCCAGCTGCTTTTAAGATCTCTCACTTCCAAACCCTGTCATCATCACTTCCAGGGCCAAGGGTAGCTAGAAAAAAGCCTGAGGTTTCGCCTCCCCACCCCATTCCCGTTGTCACTCAGCAGCCCCACCCCTCAGCGCGTGGAAGAGGCTGCCCTTACCTCTGGGCATCAGGCTGGGAAATGGCGTTGACAACGGCCTCCACCGCCGTGTCAAAGAGCTCGGGGTCCTGCAGAGAGGTGAAGGCTGCCTGGATCAGGTTCTCGCAGTCCATCAGCGGGATCTCCAGCTGCACCCAGCTGGAGAAGCACTTCAACACCTTCTGCTTGATGAAACCCGGCGAGTCCTGCTGCTGCAGCAGCTGCTCCAGCAAAGGAAAGACGGAGCCGCACTCCTGGGCCAGCACGCTGCGTACCTGGCCCTTGCGGTACTGCGGCAAGCGGCTGGTCTGAAACTCCTCGGGCAGCACCGTCAGCAGCTCCAGCAGCGCCAGGCACCGCGCTCGCCCGTCCACGTTGGAGTCCTCTGCCTGGAACATGCGCACCATGTCTGCCACGGCGCAGGGCCAAGCCTCCGGCATCATGCTGAGGGCCAGGGAGGCCAGCGCCACGCACAGCCGGGTCAGCACAATCTTGGAGCCGCTGGCGAAGCGGGTGATGTGGGTGAAGAGCTGTGACTTGAGGGTCTCATACTGGTCGGCCGGGATGTCATTCCAGTAACGGGAGATCTTTATGTGGAGAGCGCTGGCACCGAAATACTGGATCTCAGGGACCTTGTCCATGTGGAGAAGCAGCCAGCTGAAGTGCCAGGCCTGGGGAGAGACCTGCGCCTGCATCAGCCATTTCTGAGCCAAGTTCTTGTTCTCGATGTTTGGGTCATAATACAGCTGATGGAGAGCCTGGAAGAGAGAGGGAGGCATCCTAGAGTAGCCGAGGAGCATCACCACGGACAGTCCTGCCAGGGGAAGGCTCACTGGGATGGAGCCCAGTGCCCGGGCTGCCCATCAGCCGCTGTCCTGAAGAGCCAACCCCCTGTACCCCGCATCAGCTGGCCTCCCTCCCTGGACTCTCGGTGAAGTGAGAGCAATCTGGCAGCAGGCGAGAACCTGCAAAATGTTCCTCTCTTATGCTGCACTCTGGAAATTTCCTTAGTCATCTCCTATCATCCCCTTCACTCGTGCCAACCGCGTCTGCTTCCCTGCTGACATGGCCACCGCTGGGGTGGGCACAGGACCCCTGTACGGCACAAGGGCTGCAAGGGACACGGCACACCAGTACTCCCGCCTTCCACCTGCACCCGCTCTCAGAAAGGTGCTACAGATGCACCAGCCCAAAGCTTCCCAAAGGTCTGGCATCCCATGCAATGAAAGAGCCACTGCAGACATCTTCATCTGTCAGGTTTTACAGAGCCCTGGAAACCCACTAAGCTCAGGGATTAATCCCTCTACAGAGTCTCTCTTAAATATTCTCAAACCCAACCAGTTACAGCTGAGCCAGGAGAGCTGGCATCCGACCCCACCTCTGCCGCCACCTCCGGTGACGGTCTAGGGCTGCTCACTCTGGCTCTCCACAGGGAGAAGGGGAACATCACTTACCTTCTCTGACAGCTCTGGGAGAGCTAGTTACTGCTTTGCAGAGCTCAGATCCACACGAAGAGCTTCACAAAGGCTGCAAGGCTTTATTTGCAGAGGAATATTATATAGAATTTAAGGCCAGCATGAATTAGTTACCTATTCTGCAACTGGTAACCAGTGATGCCCTTGCATGCGGAGGGGGAGTGTAACTACCCCTCGCCTGACTTCCATCTTCCAGCAGGGAGATTTTCTGCCTAGCACAACACGTTTCATTTCAAATTGCTGATTGGTACACACCAGGAGCAAGGAAAAGCAATGGCGTTTGTCAGGCTATCGGGCACCCGTTGCACCCCACCAGCAAATCAGGAAGAGGATTCCAGCAGAGAGCATTTTTTGTGTCCCCATCCTGGCTTCAGGTATCAAATATCACCTTCCTCCTCCCTAAAAAGATCTATGAAATTCTTATGTGGCTCTTGTACCCAGGAGAGGATTTAAACCCTATTTTTAAGCACGCAGAGCTGGCAGCCTGGGGCACAGGAACAAGCTTCCCAAGCACTTGTACCTCCCGCTGCTTCCCAGCACAAGAGCAAAGAGCAGGACAAAATGGCAGGAACCTTACAGAGACAGCATCGCCTGGGCTCTCTTTTGAAACGCCTCTGTTCAAGACTTTGTGGCAGGGGAAAATGAGGATAACCTCTTTGTAAGAAAGAAAGAGGTTATGAATTGCGTTGTAGGACACAGAGCCAGACAGCACGGGCTGCAGAGGGACAGGAGTCTGTCCCACTAAAAGATGTACCCTGACACAGAAAAGGTTAACCTTAGAGAAGCAGAACACGAGGAGAGAGAAATCCGTCCCAGCAGAGTGGCCAAGGGGAGCCCATGAGTTAGCAGCAGCTAGCTGAAACCTTGCCCTGTTCCCAGTTCTCTTGGCCTTTGCCTGAAGCATCACAAAGCTGCTGGGGCAGAGATCAGTGCTGTCATCCCCTCCCATCAAAGCAGCTCTTTACTTCACTACTGAGCAGTAGCTGCAGATGTGCTAAAAGCTCAACCACTCCTGGGGGTAGGAACCTGATTCCTACCCCTGCCCTTTTGCTAAGGACTGAGTCATCCTGTAGCAAGGCTCAAGCTGGAGCTCCCAACAATCTCCTCCATTACCAGCTCAGTCTCTACTTGCTCTTGTCAGAGCTTGCCGCTTATTTTCTTTCCAAAAGAAATCTCACTTGAGATTCCCAGAGTTGGTTACAGCCCACTCTTTCCTCCCCCCACTCACTGAGCACTGTCACAGGTACAAAGGCTGGCAGCGGTCCCCTCTGCCTGCTCCCTAGCCCAGGACCCTCCCTACCTCTGCCCACTCTCTCTGTTTACACCCTCATGCATTCTCAAATTAATTGATTTCTATTTTGAATAGTTTTCCTGCTAACACTTAGAAAACTGGGGGGGAAATCCCTATGCATCATATATCACAAGGCACAATGTGCACACCCCCCCCAGAAGCCCAAAGCTCTATCGCAGTAGGAGGTTTGCAAAGCACGGACCTCAGCACGCTGGGAACCTGGCCTCTAGCACCCGCAAGGTCCCCAGCTGCTCACCCCTGCTGGCTTCGGGGCTGCTGCTTCACAGGCTCAGGGTGCGGAGCTGCAGGGAAAGCCTGGCACTGCACACAGCGAAGAGAGCCCCTGGAGCAAGGTGCAGACGGGGCGAGGCCCCTGGAGCGAGGCGCACGCGGGGCGAGCCTTGCACGTCTCTGGGGGTGACGGGGGACGCGGCAGGGCAGCGGAGCGGAGGCTGGTGTGAACATCCTCCTGGACAAGGCCGCTGGCTAAGGCCTGATCCTGCCAACGCCTCCAAGCAAGCAGACCCCAGTGCTTTCACGGGATCCCCCAACTGAAGTGAGAGGAGGGAGCAACCAGGCAGAGCCCAGTACGAGGCTGGGGTGCGAGCATCCCGCACACAGCCCCAGCTCCAGAGACTCTGGCACCATCTATGCAGAAAAACCCCATCTGCTGCATCGTAACAATGGCAAAGAGGGAGCGCTACCATAGATGGTCCCCTCCGTGCTCACGCTGGGGAGATGTCACTGCCACTGCAATCGGGGGATGGTGAGCAAGTGCCTTGTGAGACCCCTCCCCAGGCAGGGCCAGCTTTCCAGCCACATGGATGGATGTCGTTCCCACCACCACAACCCCAGCAGCTCACATGCACCCCTCATGCTCTGCCCTGTGCACAGTGCCGGCTGTCACCAGTGAGCTCTCTAGAGAGGTGTCCATCACCCAGCAACACCAGCCCAGAGCCCCAGTCCTCCCACACAGAGCCTCTGGGGAAGTTTCCAGTTGAGGCCCCCGGGGATGTGTTCTGGAGCCTCTGCAGCTCAGCACCTTGGAGGAAGAGGATGAGTGGCAAGACAACGAAGTCTACCAACTATACTAAGTTATTCAGAGGGTGGAAGCAAAGCTGACACTGAAAAGCCACATGGCTAGATGTTGGAAGTCAGAAAAATATTCTGGAAAAATGCATCTTCTGGTTTTCTCAACCCTCTTCCCCAAGCATCCTGCCTGGGAGGGCAGCAGCTGTGGCAGCTCTTGCCCAGCATACAGATGTTCCTGCCTGCACGCAGGACACCAGGTAGAGAGGCAAGGCAGCACATGCTCCAGGGCTGCAGGCAGCACACCCATCTGGTCCTCTGTATGACATAGGAATGCTTCCCAGAGGACCTCCAAGGATGGGCATCAATACTGGGACCAGCCTAGCTGAGCTCAAAGCAGCAGATGAAAGCCCTGGAAGGAGACTAGGCTTTCTCCCTAGCCTAGGATACACATCATCTGAGCACCATCCTCTGCTGAGAGCGCGGGACAGGAACTGTGCCCTGCAGAAAGGAACCTAAACAGCCAGCACACTCCTCATCAGCAATGAAAGGCACTGTCCTCATCCCAGAGGCAGGCACCGGCTGCTGTTGGACTTTGACATCACTGCACTGGCCAGCACTCTCAGGCCCATCAGGAAGCACTGGAGATGATGAGGGGAACTCATTAGCACCAGGAGGGAGAAGCAGAAGGCATGAAATTGGGCAGCGACATCTAATAGGAGGGCTTTGTGCATTCTGATTGGAATGAGTGGCTGACACCAGACTTGCCTCCTCCTCAATTAGACCTGTAACGTGAGAGCTGGTAAACAGCCCGGCTGTCGGCTATGCCCTCTGGCCAGGGAAGGAGCTTCCTCCAACACCAGCTCTGCTTGGTTGAAAACAATTCAGGCTTGTTGTAGTGGCTCTTCCCTGCTCTAAAAAGCTGCGGCCAAAGCCTCAGTTAGGCTCTAGTCCCCGGAGCCGCATCAGCCCCTCAAGAGAGCCAGAAGTAAGCTGCCTTCGGGCAGGGCAGCTTGCCCAAAAGGAATGGGTCAGAGCTCCCAGGCTGGCCACTTTGGGAGGTGGGGGGACACCAGTCCGAGAGTTACTGCCAAGCAAAGGCACCTTATCTGGCATCGTGAGGGAAAAAGAGCTGCTATGAACCCAGAATCTTCCATTCCTCACCCCTCAGAGCTTCTGCAGTGAGCCCAAAGCAGGCTGTCTCCCTGGCTGCACTGTATCAGTACATTAACATAGGGGCCCCAGCAGAGAGGTGGTGTGTCCGTCCCATTTGTGGGGTGACAAGAGGAGCCCCAGAAGCACAGCTCCAGTCCCAGAGAGTGGACCCGTGCTGCCTGCCATTCTCGGGGGCTCTGCCTGAGCAAACAAGCGTGACAGCGGGTACAGCCTGCACCCCAGCAGGGGAAATGGCGAGCTGAAAGACATATTCCTGTCCTGCTCCTTGCCCCGTGCCCGCAGCTGTGGCATGCCGGGGGCAGTGGTGGCCACGGCCCCTCAGTCGCCACCAGCCTTCTTCCAGCAGGACCCCTGGGGATGTCTCCTGCTGCAGCCTCTGACTGTCCTTCCGAGCTGAATGCACCGGCACCGCAACAGCGCGGCCGTTACCAGGGCTCTGCCGAGCCAGGGGAGGGGAATGCCATCCCCACCATCCCTGCCATCCCCACCATCCCTGCCATCCCCACCATCCCCGCCTGCCCTGGCCCCCAGCAGCTGCCCTCCCCGTGCCACAGTCAGGTGGGCCGGGCAGCCAGCGGCCCCGGGCGGGCAGCACCCTGCCGAAACACCCAGGGTAGCAAATGGAGGCAAAATAAAGCCATGTGCGTGCTGCCAGGCACACTGCTCCCGCTCGAGGCATCCCTGCTTTGACAGCAGTCCCAAAGGGTACTTTGGTTCCCCCCCAGTAAGAGGTGCTGTCACTCTGCAGCCCCTCTTCGATCACAGGCTGCCCATGCTGAGTCCTTGGCTGTTCAGAAGGGGCTGCCACCCAGGTGCAGCCCAGCAGCCTCAGCATCCCTCCCGCTGCTCCCCGGCCAGCAGCTCTCTGCAGAGAACAGCGTGGTCCCCAGCAGTCACCGGGGCTGTAGGAGATGCGTGTGCTCTCAGTGGCACTGGCCAGGGGCCTGCACAAGCAAAGGGTGAACAGGACCAGAGAGGAACCGTGGGAACACAGAACCCAGGATGAGTTGCAAGGATGACCCAAACACCCCTGCCCACCATCTCGTGTTTCTACCCATCACTTTGGTGAAAGAGTTCACAAGCGTTTTGAGAGAGGAATCCCCCCTGGCACCCAGGTACCAATCCCACCCATCCCCACTCCATAAGATGTCAAAGTTGAGATGAGGCTCCAGTGATGGCCCTTGCATGGCACTGCCAAGCCCTGGCAAACACGCAGTGCTGCCCTCTCACCCCATCACCACCATGCCACAGGAAGGAGCACGGTGTTCAGTCAAGGCTGGCTCTGGGTGGAATCTACTTCTGTGGTGAAGGTCTGATTGAACAGTAAACAAAGGGACTCCTCACATCCCTCAATTCTGCAAGAATCTCCTCCTCTCCTGAAGTCCCCAACTTACCATCCCTGGCACGGCTGCCACGTCTCATGTATGTGAGTTGCCTCTAAGAAAGAGGTGGCCAACACACTGCCAGGGGTGCACTAGACAGTGGGTGCCATGCCCCCACCCTGACAGAGTTGTCATTCTCTTGATCAGGTTTCTGAAGACAGGCAATGACCTTTTTGTGAAGAAAGCAGAAGCACTTGGGTTTCTCCTCCCCATCCTCCCAGGTGGAAGGCAGCCCCAGCAGCTGCCACATCCCTGAGGCTCAGCATCTCCGAGAAGCAGTGATCAAAGCCACCCCTCTCCCATTACAGTAGGCTCCGGATGTCAGCTCCATGACATCCCGCCTACCCATCCTGCCAGAGAGACTGTGCATTCATCAAGCATCTCCAGAGAGGCACATGGCAATCTGGAAGGCCCAGAGATGCCAGACTGCTAATGTGCTAGGGAAAAGATGTCAGTGAATATTACAAACACCCCAGAGGATGAGAGAAAGGCCACAGGAGGAAAGACCTGGAAGGAATCACACACAAAAAAAAAGAGGGCAAGAGCAGGCACTTGGGAAATTCACAGAGGAATGGCACTGCTGCCTTTCTTATTTCAAAAAGGGAGATACTGCTGGAGCAGATCCAACTGCACCAAAAGCAGGTAAAGAAGGCCTCGCATTCCTCTTCTCCTGCCCACCACAGCAGTAGGTGCTGCCAGTATAAAACCCGCTCTGACGGAGACCGAAAATACAAGGCACAAGTCCTGCTCGTTCACTGCTCCTCTGAGACAGACACAGCCTGCAGGGACCAAGCATCTGCAATCCATCTTCATCGCAACTGGGTTCATGCTGCAGCAGGAGCTTCACCTCCCCAGGGCAGCATCGCCCCATCACCAGGCTGCCAGTCACGCTGAAGACAGCCCCTGGGCACGCAAAAGCGCACGCAGGTCACAAACCAGATTGCACGGTTTAGGCAGGGGGATGCCGAGCATCCTGGCAGCCTGAAGCCCTCAGCTTGCCCAGCCTTCGCTTCCCTCTGACCTCTCCAACTGCAGCAGCAGAGCCCGGCTCAGCAGCAGGTGCAGGGGCAGCAGAGCCAGCCCAGAGCTGCCGGCCAGCAGGTCCACCCAGCATGGCCACACCAGCCTGCCCTAGCTGTGCCGAAGCCAAGGCAGTAACTAGGTCAGGCTCAGAAGAAAACAAAAAAGCAGGCGAGTAGCCCTCGGCTGGGACCAGGGGAGGCTGACACAGTAACTGTACAGCAATGCCTCAGTCCCAGTGTGGCCCAGCTCCTTCCCTGGGTCATGGGAGAGCTCCCTACGGTAAAACAGCAGGAAAAAAAATACAGGGAGCAACCTTCAGATGGCTCTGGAAGTACAGCACCTAAAGCTGGCACCTCCTCAGGAAGATGGGCAGCTGCATGCCTGCTGCCCACAGCCTGTCAGACCTGCCAGCTGGCAAAGGGCAGCGTGGGCCCAGCCTACGGCACCCACCCCCCACCTCTCTGCAACCACTGGTCATAGCTGGAGGGATCTACCCTCTCTCTCTGGCACAGTTCATGCTGGACAAACACAGCAAGGATGCTCTTCAGCTATTTGGGCACCCGGGACCCTGCAAAACTGCAGGGGTGTTTGCCCAGCCCACCACAAAAGAAACAACAGCGAGGGTACAGAAGGTTCTTCCAGGGACGTGAATCCTCTCCACGAAAACCATCAGAAGAGCGTGATGGGCATGGTCTGATCATGGACTTCCCTGCCTACAACTGACACATGTGATGTGCAATTCCACTGCAGGTGACTTAGAGAGGCTTCAACCATCTGACTTAAGAGAGGCTTCAACCATCTGACTAAAGAGACAACCAGCCCCTAACGCTATTCCTAACCCTGGCACTTACCACCAACTGACTCAGAGCGGAGTCAACCCTGACTTTAATCACTATTCAGTGTTATTAATAGAGCCACGCACAAAACCTGACAGGCAGAAGAGCCCAGACCAGTAGAAGAATCATCTGCCAGCATCGCCTCTGACAAAGCAGCTCTACCCACCTGCCTCCCACCAGCCCAGCCCCCAGCAAAGTCCATCTTTCCTTCGCTTTGTACCAGAAACACCCCACAGCCCTCGCTCAAAAAGACAGACTCTGAGCTGCTGAACCTCTGAGGTTTTTTCTGATCCCATTCCACATTTCTTGCCCTAGGCAGGGACTGTGCTGCTGCCCCCAGGCAGCAATTCAGAGCCCCACCGCAGTCCACAGCCGCACCCTCAGAGGACACCAGAGATGGCAAAGCCTGCAGAGACCAGAAGCTGGGCAGGCTGGGGGAGGGGAGCCGAAGCATCCTAGAGAGCATCTTCGCCTCCTCCCAGACAGCTGGAGGCTAAATCTGAAGCGGTGCAGCGAGGGTGAGCTGTCCTCTGGCACAGCCCCACCCTACCCAGCCAGCGCTGGGCACCCCCCACCCCGCGACTGCCCACCATTCCCAGCAAGTGTGCACTTCATTGTTGGTGCAAACAAAGGAATGGTTTGTGTGTGCCGAAAAGAAAGGAAGTCGGAAGCAAAATCATCCAGCAGACCCAGATATATGCAGATTAAGCTTCAGAAGGCTGAATTAATGTACCGTTTTCCAGACGTCAGTTAATCCCCTTGGCCATGCTCCTTGGCAGAGGTGGGCAGTGTCACCTGTGGCCACAAAGGCAACCAGTGCCCACTTAAAACCTGACAGCCCTGACCCTTACACCTCTCGCGAGGCCAGGCAAGCTGCTGGGGAGGGATGGGTGCTAAACACAAGCCATGTGCCCACCAGCACGCCCGTGGGCATCACTTTGGCAAGGAACTCAGTCTATTCTTACTGAGGAAAAATGAGGACACTGGGATTCCCACTAGCTGCCTGGAGCTCGAGGTATGGATTGACAGGTTGTCAGTCTCTGAGTCTGGCTACAGGAGGAGTGTTCTCTTGCCGTTTGCCCTTCAGGGATGCATCCTCTGCTTTCCTGCCCCATCATCTCCAAGATGGCTCAAGGGAAGGTGGTTGCCCGGCTGCCCCCCAAGCCGCTTGCTGGGGTGTCCTGCTCAGTCTCTGCGGTGAGCCCCAGGTTCCGAAGGGGCTGCCCAGGGCCCTTTCCCAGCAGCAGTGTGATGCCAGCAGGCCGCAGTTTGCCATTCCCTGGATCCCAGGTTTTGGCAACCGCAACCTCACTCCTCTTGCCCTGCAGCTGCTTAGAAGGACCTCGACCATCAGCAGAAGCACGGGAGCTGGATTTCAGGTTCAGAAAGGCATCGCTGGGCCATCGGCCCTCTGAACGCTCTTCCCAACCGCAGCTGCCAGCACCCAGCGCGAGTCCCTTCCTACCTGATGGAGAGACCGATGGCGTCGGGCTTCGCATCGCTGCCGCTCGGGCAGCACCCAGGGCTAGACCCGCAGGCTCTCCCTGCCCGCCGCTGCCGCACGGCGACCCGGAGGGTGCCCGTCGGAGACACGAACCCTCCCCTCTGCTCCCATTTCTGCCACATCATTTTCCCTCCCGGGGCTGCCCCGGCACACGGGAGCCGCCGGATCCGCCTCTCGCGCCGCGCACCGAAACCCCCGGGCGGCTCCTCGCGTCGGGCAGGGCACCGGGGACGGGGGGATGTCCCCCCGCCGCCCTCCCCGGTCACGGCCCCGCCGAGCCGCTCCCCCGGCCCCGCGCCGGCATCAGCATCCCGCGGCCGCGTCCCTCCGCCCCGCAGGCCGGGCCGGGGGCTTCCCGGGCTGCTCGCTCACCGTC
>WUAM01000431.1:91351926-91399605 GCA_024336885.1 Actenoides hombroni | reverse complement strand
TGAGCAACCTGCTCTAGTGGGAGGTGTCCCTGCCCATGGCAGGGGGGTTGGAACTGGATGAGCTTTAAGGTCCCTTCAAACCCTGACAATTTTATGATTCTATTTCCTAAAACATCCCTCTGCAAGGTCTTCATACCTGCCAAAAACAGCTCTGAAAGGCCAGCAGCTCTTCTTGTTCTGGGCACAGTGAGAAGAGCTGTGCTGGCTACTGCATCTGGGAGGACCTGGGGTCTCCCTGTGACAGTCATACTGGCTCCTACTGTACATCTGCACCGTGCGTTTTCTGGTGGTGCCTGCAGAGGTCTGTGTTCAATGTTGGCATCAGCAGCTGGCCTCTAGCACACCCTGTAGATCCTTTACTATCTTTTCCTACAGACACCTTGTCCAAACACTCTTTTTTTTTCCCATCCTACAGCCTTCCCTTCCTCACTGCCCTTAGGACACTGAGGTGTACGAGCGTTACTGTCCTCCTGTTCTACCGAACAAAGCAATACCTGTGCTCTGGTCATTACTGCTGTTCCATCAATCTTTTCCAGCTTTCTGTTACATGGACACACAGGAACAGCATGCGGGGCCTTCATTCAGCCAAAACGCTGTCAAACAGGTGGCTTTTAAACAAAGACAAAAATGTATAAACCTCATCAGTCATCACTGCTGGCCCCAAGAAAAAGCACGGCCCTTTCAGAGGTCCCCCTGCCCCAGCCCCTAACCTCCCCCTCCAAAGCTGACCTCCATTTCAGCCTGCACCATTCCTCGTGCTCCAATCGCAATTCATCAGCCGGGCTCAAATAGCTGTGTTTTCAGTCTATAAATCACCAAGCCAGACATCTGCCTGGCTTTCAAAGGAGTTTTGTTCTTCTTGCTGGCTACTGCAAACTTCAAGGTACTTGGAGGCCCTAAGCAGCCCAACCACCCCCTCCCAAGCAACCTGCGTTGCTTTAAAATGCAAAGGATGGCTTCACAGAGAGAGCCTAGCTGCTGATAAAGCACCATTGTTTGTGCCTTGGGCCAAGACTCCAAACTTGATGTTTGCGGATTGCTCTGAGAGGTGGCTGCTGACGGGGACAGAGACAAAGCTGTGTGGGACTGCGTGCTGCAGGCCACCTCCCCTGGCCGTCCTGACAGCCCTGACACAGACTGAACAAGAAACCTTACAAGAAGGTGTCCTCCAGCAGCCCACAGAGAGCGGCTGGGTAAGCGGGGCCAATGATCAGAAAGAAGCCATCAAAGGCATTGGTGTCCCCACCCCCTCGGGTCAGGCAGGGTCCCTGGAGTGCCCGGGCACAGCTGGATCAAAGGAGCTGACACCTCCAGCGACATCAGCTCTGGGGCTTGATCTGCTCCTGCAGCAGCGAGGAGACCAGTGAGCAGCTCCAGTGACACCAGTGTGGGCTCTGCAGGGGCGAGGGTCCCATTTAACCACGTTCCACCCACTGTACCCGCTGCTCAGCACCAGGCTGCTGGGCAGACAGCTCGGAGTGTTCCCTGGGCAGCTCTCAGGGTGACTCTGTGCTCATGATTCACTCCTGCGAGGAAGGACGGAGACCGCAGCTCACCTCTGGCTGCCCAGGCCAGGGAAGGCCATGTGCTGGGGCAGAGCACGGGGAGGAGGGATGCTGGGAGCCAGGCTTGGGCTTCGTTCCCATGACTTAGCACAGCCTCCTGCTCTGCTCTCTCAGTTTCATCATGTCTTTATGGATATGTTTCTACTATTCTAAATACTGTCACTTTCCCATCCTGAAATACTTTCTGCCTGAAACACGACCCTGTTTTGCCATTCGCAATGAAGGTCTCCTGTAATCTTTATAGGCAAGTTCATTAATTTTTTTTAATCTGGAAAAGCCTTCACTCTATTTTAACAGCATTCCCTTTTTCCTCGCCGCTGTTTCTGCGTTTCCTTCCCTACGTTCCCCGTGGATCTGACACCTCTACGTTAATAGGAGACAGTGACCTGTGATAAAAATACACTTGTATTGAGTGCTTGAGCAGGAAGCATTACAGGACCTGAGCAAGAAATACAACTACAATAAACTATATCAAAATTCAACTCCGATGGACTCAGAAACAAGTGAGCAGATACCCTGGCAAGGACCCAATCATTTTCCCTACAGCACTCATGCAAACAGCCAAGGGTCAAAGGCTGTTGCAAAGTTATTTGGAATAGGGAAAATAGTAACTGAAGGGAGATGGCATACTTGGAGATTCTGTGTGTTGTAAGTTAAAGCAAAGAGACAAGATCAGAGATGAAAAATCACCTGCTGTTTACGCAACAGCGCCAGATCTGTTGGGCGGTGGTCTCCCAGTAACAGACCAGAGAACAGCAGGATGTCTTCATACCACCCAGAAAACCCCTGCTGAAGTGCAGGCCAGGAACTCTGCACTGCTGATCATGATGGGGAGAAGATGAGAGACGAGGGGAGAAGATGCTGGGCAGTGGAGCTGAGATCAAGGGGTGGTTTTGCACTGCACCAGCGTGCTTCCAGTTCTTCAGAGCATACTTGGCAACAGACAACTGATGGTCTTCACCAGCTCTCCCTGGACATACCCTGGCTGGAGTACACTGAGCTACCCAGGACAGAGGGAAGCCATGAGGACTAGACTGGAGAAATTTACCCTCATGAGCATCCACAAGCACAGGACAATCCCTGAGTGTTCTGCAGCCATACTACTGACCAGAGTCCCCAGACAATCTACATCCCCTTGACTGGTAACACCAGTGAAGCTCCAGAGCATCTGCCCCCTTGCAGAGCCTTTGCTCTGGGCAGGAAATGCCTGCCCAGCTCTTGGGAGCTGGAGATGCTGGAAGAGGCAGTGGAGGCAGCTGCCTCCTGCGGTAATAACAGCAGCACTGTCTTGGACCTCGAGGGCATTTAGTCCTCCAGGGAAAGCAAAGACTAAGCAAAACTACACACTGGGGCTGCCTAGATCCCCTCCTGGAAATGCAGCTGCCAGTCCCATAGAGCAGCAGGAAACCTCACATTCATTTCCACAGAGATTTTATCACCTCGGTCTTGGCATGGGAGAAGCATCTCCACCCAGCTGTGAGCAAGCGAGTGCATTTTGCTGGCTTTTTTTTATGTAATCAGAACAAATTCCTCAGAGATGAGTCACAGGGTTTCAAGGGTGTCCAGAGACATGTCAAGCAGTCCTCAAGTGTAAATTGGCGACACACCTTGCAGAGAGGACCCACGCTCACCCTCTGGCCCTTTGCCCCTGTGGACACCAGGCAAGGGAAAGGGTTTGATGGATGTTTCCAGGGAGGCTTCCACGAGCCACACACGCACGTGTGGCACCTCCAGACCCAGGAGGCTGCTGGTGTTTACATTTCCTCTGTAAAGCCAGTGATGGTTTCAGGGTGGAGCTGGAGTGCTTCCCTGCAGCTGCTCTCCAGGCTTAAACACTGAGGAGTTTTGGTCATTCAGGCTGGAGAAGCCTGGGACTCAGGGAAAAGACTTGACCTTCAGAAATACAGGTTCTGCTGCACCAAAGCCTGGTCAAGCTGCAGGGGGTCCTGCCTGGGATGTTCATTGTGGTGGAGCAGCTGCATCCCATGGCAGTTATTTCAGTGCTGTGATGTTGCTACATTAAGCAAAGCTGTTCCACTCCTCTGACTGGGAATGAGCCTCCAAGGGTCTGCAGGCCAGACAAGAGGACAAAGATGATCCTTGCATAATTTCAAGGCATAGACTGTTTTAGTGTCTCCTTTAAAGGCTGAAATGTAGAAGAGAACCAGGAAGAACTAGACCTGGATACAACCCTGGAGGTCCAACCTAACACTGAGGAAATGCTGTGGATGCTCTTGGGCCTTTGGGTGTCAAAGCAGCCAGAACAGCCACAAACCCTGGCGGAGCTTGGCTCTGGGTCATCTCCTTTCACTAATGCCAAGGGTAAGGGTTCACAGAATCACAGAATGTAGGGGTTGGAAGGGACCTCAAAAGATCATCTAGTTCAACCCCCCTGCTAGAGCAGGATCACCTAGAGCAGGTCACACAGGAAGAGCTCCAGGTGGGGTTTGAATGTCTCCAGAGAAGGAGACTCCACAACCTCTCTGGGCAGCCTGGGCCAGGCTCTGGCATCCTCACCATGAGAAAGTTTCTCTTTATGTCTACATGGACCCTCCCATGCTCCAGCTTGTACCCATTACCCCTTGTCCTATCACTGGATGTCACAGAGCAGAGCCTGGCTCCATCTTCCTGACACTCATGCTTTACATATTTATAGACATTAATAAGGTCACCCCTCAGTCCTTTTCTCCAGACTAAAAAGCCCCAGCTTTCTCAGCCTCTCATTGTAAGGCAGATGTTCCACTCCCTTCACCATCCTAGTGGCTCTGTGCTGGACTCTCCAGTAGTTCCCTGTCTTTCTTGAACTGGGGTGCCCAGAAGTGGACACAGTATTCCAGGTGTGGACTCACCAGTGCAGAGTAGAGGGGGAGGAGAACCTCCCTTGACCTGCTGGCCACGCTCTTCTCAATGCATCCCAGGGTTGGCACAAGGTACCAACGCAGGCCAGTCTCCGGACTCGCAAAGCACAGGCAGGTCTCTCTTTCAGGAGGGCGTGCAGGGCAATTCCAGTCTAGAGTGGGGCAAATCTCCATTTGTGCACTCTCTGGGGGCAACTGCACATGACACAACCCAACTATTGTGCCCTTCACCTTTCAACTTCACCCTCAGGTGACTAACTATTACTGGTTACCATTAATATTCAATAGGAGAGAAAGAAACACAATCCTCTCTCTGCTCTTCACATTCCACAATATCACAAACAATTTGTTATATTGGGAGGGGCAGAGGCAGGAGGAGCATTAATTATTGATCCTCAGAACAGATGGCTTTTCTTGTACCAGGGCAGTGAAATGTAAGAGGAGCCTGTGGGTGAGGATGTGAGGATTAGATGGGCAGACACGTATCAGATAACCAGCCTTCAAGTGGAACAGGAACCTTCCCCCCAGAACCAGCTCCACTGGCCTGCAGAGCTCTCTTATCAACAGCCTCGGCTGCAGAAACAAACCCACTGATATCTGAATTAGTGAGGCTGCACCAAAGCCTTTCAACGCTCCCTCACCTCCATACAGAACATCCTGGACATGATGACTGACAGCTTCCAGACAGCGGAGGCATAAAAACACAGGCATCAACTGGTCTCTCTAGGAGACCCTACTGGTTGCATTTCATACGTTCATCCTCATTTACTGCCCTGTGCAAGGTTTACTCCCGAGACCACGTATGGTGTCCAAGAGTGATTGCCTCCTGTCTTCCATTGGCTTCTGCATCCCACTCAGGATGCTGGCCTACAGAATCACAGATCCAAATGATCTGGACTGGTGACTTCAACCAGAGACTTTGTCATTTAACTCTTTTTGCCAACTTTTCTCATCAATTCATTTAAGGATCAAGAGCAGTAAGACTTCATTCTTGTCGGCTCCTGTGTAGGTCAGGTCCCTGAGGTCAGAGACACCTACTAGACCACAAAACAGGCTTGGCACAGGACATCTGCTCTTAGTGACCTCACATCCAAAAGCAGACCATGGGACTGACCTCCTCATGAGACAGAAGGTAGGAAGCGGACAGGAGCGATTCTCCACCACAGGCAGTCCACTCACCAGAGTGGACACAGCAGCATCACAGAGACAAAAGCTTTTCTGGAAACTTCCGTGAACAGTCTCTGGACTGTTCACTCTGGAACACTGCTGGAGCCAGGCACCTGCAGGAGCTTTCACTTGGGTGTAGCTGTGTCCTTGCTGGAAGAGTAAAGAAGCACCTGCACAGACTCGGCCATGGGCCTGGGTAGCCCAGGGTCTCAGGCAGGGGTTATACGAAAATGCCCAGGGAGGAGCCAGAGCTGGGTGAGCCAAAGCTGGGCAAGCCAGTGGTGGCATCTCCTCGGCTACTGCACGAATGATATTCCTCAGCTATTTTCTGTTCAGGGATTTCACAAGCCAGGCAGCACTTCTGTACATAGTGACTCAAATCAATTTTCCTCTCTGGACATACCTCTTAAATCTTGTAAATGGCCACTTACTTTCCGAGCCATGACTGATTAAATCCATGGTTATTTCACTGAGCAAGACTTTCTTGATACCTCCACAGGCCCAAAAGGTACCTCAGGATCACAATGTCTCATCCCTTGATACATTGGGGACCTCCTCATAGTCTTTTCCCAAACTCAGTTTGTTCTCTTGGCCTCTGCTGAGAGATTGTTCCAAAGTCTTGTTACTCTGATAATTAGACATACTCATTTCTCAAGCTGATTAATCACTGATTTCTAATTCCTTTCAGTCTGCCTAGGGTCATGCAGCCTGCAGCCTGTGAGAGTTCTAAGACACATACAATCTTGTGATTTGAAAAGACACGACATTCCAGATTCCCTCCTGGCCTGGATCAATGGGAAAGTGCTTGAGGTAAACAAACGTCAAGTGCCAGGAGACAGCTACTGTTCATGAATAACACAGCTTTTCACAGTGTGGAGTGGGATGGGAAAGGTTTCCCACCTAGGAGCCAGTGAAGAGTGGGAAGCAATCTTAGAAAGACCTGGGCCACATCTGTCCTGGGAAAGATTGAGCTGCACCAAAAAGGCAGCAAACTGTCCCACTAGAGAAGCTCTGACCAGTGTCCAAGTTTGCTCTGGTTCGGTGCAGGAAACAGATAGATCTGAAAGAGCATCTTTATACCGCTGTGTTATAACAACATGAGAGCTTCTGCTCCTCTAAAAATGCTGTTTATCTCACTGTGATAGTACCAGGAAATGTTTCTGCTGTAGACCTGTCTTTAAAGAACAGTCTCCACAGAGCTGCAATGTGTTTACACTAGCTAACTGCTGCTGAACACAGGCTACTCTCACCTCCCCCACATTTCACAGGGCTTGAGGAGTCTAAGTATTAGAGAGCAATACAACAGATGAAAAAGCAGGAGGAGGCCACATCTTTTCAACCCCAGAGTGGAATTGCTCCCTTTCACCCTACTCAACATTTATGTGAATCTTTTCCATGCTGATTGAAGAAGGAGTCACATTATATACACATGCCAGACAAATTTTCCCAGCAGAAATAACCATTTTTAACATGCATTGCACTTGGGAGAACGTCTAGAATTTTACAGACAAATGCATGGGTGGAGCTGCGTTTTGACCCGCAGAGGAAAGCTCTGAGTTGACATCACCATCCCAGTCAGGCTCTGGAGTCGGGGTGGTTGGCAGGCTAGCGAGGAAGATGTGCTTGGCAGGAGCTCCCTACCTCTTTGATGGCAGACATCTTGATGTTCTCATAGTAGTGCAGCGGTGCGTTGGGTGAACTCATGTCATAGCCAAACCCAGCCACCGCCACCTCATCACAGTTGTGCAGCGCCATGGTTATTGCTACGCTTCCCAAGGTGGGGATGTTCTGAGAGGAGAGAAAGGAGGAATGGAAGTCATTAGCAGTTGCCATTTCTATAATCAAAGATTTCCTCTTATTGTTTCTGCCCAGAGGTGTGCTGCTGCTGCTAGGCAGAAAATCAGGAACGGGGTATTTGGCTACATCTGCACATCAGCTGCCCAAAGCAGCTGGGTCAATAGCCTCCCAATTTGTGAAGAAAATTGTACGTTAGCCAGCTTCCTGCAAAGCATCTGGCACAAAAGTAGCAGCTCATGTTTGAAGTTCCATGACCTGACTCTCCAGAGGAGCGTTGCAGGGCAGAGGGATCAATGCAAATGGCCGGACTCCCCTTCCACAACTTTGCTATCCTGAGAACAGGGCAGCAGACAAGCCAGAGGATGAATCACAGTGGATATGTTAGTCTTCTGAAATTAAACCAGACATAGATACTGGATTACAGCTCTATGCACGTTACTGTCTTCCAGCTAAGACGGAATACTTATCCCAAATGGGCCACCACGCAGGAGCAGAAGGGAGGAACAGTACAGACTCTGTATTTTACTGGTGGCAAAGGCGGTTTAAGGAGGCTGTTAAACATCTCTGGTGATGGAGAGATCAGGCAGACCCAGCCAGCAGTGTGCTGCAAGACCACCTCCTGTGCTCAGGGACTCCTCCACAGGCTATAGGGCACTCTGGCCAGTGCCACCCCTTTCCTAGCCACAGCATACTGGGAATATGAGGAGCAGCGAGAAGGCAAGCAGAGGAGGGTGCCAGCACTCTGCGAGGGACACCCTGCCTGTCCTCTGCCATCTGAATACCTGCTGTCTGCACCCAGCCCAGCCTGAGCCCTTCCCATTCCTTCTGGCTTCTGCTGAGGGCCCCTGGCAGCAGAGCTGTGCGGCTGCAGCTCCTCCCGTGCGGTCAGGGCAGCACGACCGCTGCCACAGGCGAGTGTTCCCCGTGGGAAACCCTGGCTCGCACTCTTCTAGCTCCCCTTTAGCCAGAGGAATCCGGAGGTAGTTTTCCCCCAGGGGCTAGGGAGAGGCTGAGAAATCCACCCACATATCTTATCTTCACTGGTAGAGCATCCGATGGTGCCGTATCAAAAGCATCATGAATTCAGAGGACATGCTCAGACAGTCACCAGGGGTGACAGCCTCGTAGCTGAGATGCAGAAACCAACTGCACCCTTACAGTTTGCACTGGAAATGGTTCACCCTGAATGGTGAGCAGTGCTACGGCATTCACCTGGTGTTTGTAACAGGCTGGGAACGCAACGGTTTGAGTTCCTGCTTCTCACTCAAAGGAACTGGCTTGGGGCAGCACACGACCTTGCTCGCTTGCCTGACCAGTCCCAGGACCGACATTTCACAAGTGAAGAATTCCACCTGTACCCTAGGTGAGATGTGCAGAGCTGGGAGCACAACTCCACTGAAGTGCACCCGAATGACACACACCTGGAGACTAGTGTGGAAAAACTGCTTGTGGCCGAATCAGAGAGACATTAAATTCAAACCTTTTCAGAGCAACTACCACAGTGCATGGCTGAAATGAAAGACCTTACTACACCCTTCTGGGCCAGCTCGCAATGTCAGGAAAAACAGCAGAGTAATTTTGTTCTCACTGCTTCATTTCAACTGATACTCACCACAAAAAAATACTGGTTTTATTCCAGTTTCTTTAGTTGATTGTTAATTGACTGGTAGCCATGAAATATAAAGGAGGGGCTTAAAAAATTCGGGATAAGTTTATTAGGCAAGGACAAGAAAATTCCCTGAATTTCAAAATCTACAAGAACATCCGGTCTTCCCAGGCACCGCAGTTCAAAGTCAGAGACTCAGCTTTATGTTTTACATAGGAGATGACTTTCGGATGTCACTGGAATTGCATCAGCTGGTAAGTGGACTTGCCCCAAGACACTTTCCCTCAGCTGAGCTGTAGTTACAGTGTCCAAAACATATTGAGTAAGTGGTTACGTCCTTGAGAATGTGGTTCTTGGGAATCAGATGGTGTTAACACCACCACACTTCCACTGGGCCCATTCCCACAGTACAGCTCAAGGGAGACACAGGGTCTTTGCCTGGAGGGAATTTCACTGGCCAAGTTAACATTTAAGAGCTAACTTTCTAATGGGAATCTTGCAAACCACAGAGAAGTAATCATACTACCCAACCTTACGGGAGGACTGCCAAACCACCACAGTAACTTTCTGTCAAGCATATTCTTACTTCTGTTTGGAAAATAACAGATTACAGAAATCAAAAGTGAACTTTCTTTTCGTCACCAAATATCTGCCTGACCTTTTTTCTATGTATAATACCTCCAATGGCCTTTATGGAAAAATAGGGGAAAATTTTCTCCTCTGCTTCTGTTCTTCCGTAGTCCCTGACATGCCAGGATCTCAGTACTACCTGTTTCTCTCTCAAAAATGATTAAAATACTAAAAACTTTCAAAGACTTCCTAACCTCTTGGACTGTAGTAGTTGCATCTGGTTTGGCCCCTGCAACTAGGAGAAAATCACGTGGTGTCCTTAGCAAAAGAGTTTTGTGTTGCCCTAAAACCACATTCAGAAACTGATGGCAGTTTTTAATTAGATTACACCTTACTGATGTTAGCACCCTCTAATACTATGGTAGCTACAGCCCAGTGCACGTGTCCTCCTTGGAGACAGAGACCTGCAGCCATTCCCACCTTCACTGCTGAGGTGCAGCCTCACTCACATCCCACTGCTGCAGTCAGAACTCTGTGTGTGAGAAAGGACCACCTAGAAAACACTGTTAAAAACATTGTCCCTACTGTTCACCGAGGGCAGTAACTGCTGGGGCAGCACAGGGGTGCTTCCAGAGCCCACCCTGAGTAAATGGTGTGGACAACAGCATCGGCTGAGAGAAGAACACAAGAACAAACTGCGTGTGCACTCACATGTGTCCGGATCAAACACACAGAACTGGGCACTTGCTGGGAACTGCTTACGTTGAGGAAGAAGCAGCCGCCTGACAGATTCAATGGTAACGAGGGAATTAGAGAGAGCTGAAAAACAGGAGCCAGTTTGAACGGAACCTGTTAACTAAGTGTCGTTAGGAAGTCAATACAGGGCTTTGGTCCTGGTTTGGATTAAACTAAAGAAACCAAGCCCTCTTTTCCTGTGACAGCCTGCTGAGCTTCTGCTCCTCCTTCCCTCTGCTGAAAACGAAGCACTGCCTCATGTCCAGCTTGTGGCACGGGAAAGAGAAGGCCCTGGAGGGTCTAAGGATGCATCCCAAGGCGTGCTACAGAGAAGCCAACTCAGCAGTGTTCTCCAGGACTCTCCTCTCAGCAGAGAAGTGGCAAGTGAGAGGGGACGTATCAGTGAGAGGAAACTGTTATAATTATTCTCTGGCTGCACCTACACGTCTTCCAAGCTCTCATGATTGCTCATAGGCATAGAAATCGCTTGCTGCTAAGCTCTAATCTGGGTTTTGGGGTGAATTAGGAGAGAGGTCACTCCAAAAGACATTAGGCATCACGAACATGCTGTGCCAAACCTGGCTTGCTATGCCCCGCACAATGCGTCAGCGCTATCGCACCACACACACCCTTGTGCCGTGCCCCAAAGACATACCAGAGCAACCACCACACCTCTGGCACTAAGGTATGGAAATGGAACTCTCGAACAGCCGAGCAGGCCTCTTGTCACTGCTAAAGAAACAAGCTAAAATCCCAACATCCCCCCTCAGGAATAACAATTTGGGGTTGGAACAGCTCCAAGCCTGCCTGTCTGCTCAGATGGCATTCTATGCACCACCAAGCAATGACACTTTCAACTAAACGGTTGAAGAATGGCAGCCCAGCAGTGGCCACTACCTAGGTGAGCTCCCTGGGATGCTGCCCAGCTGAATAAAGACTGGCCAGGGCAGGCTAGGCCATGGCATCTCCAGCCTCAGGGGTTGAGTGACAGAGGCTGCCTGGGGTGGCCCAGCAGAACCGCTGCTCCAGATGTGACCATGATGACTTGATGTGACCTGACCTGACCTGCTGCCCACCATCTGGGCAGAGCTGGGAACGGCAAGACCCAGGAAAGCATCGGCAGCTCTCTCCTCCTGCCAGTTCCCTGCCAAAAGCATTGAACTTGCCCTTGAAAGCTCTGTACCTGCTACGGTGTCTCACAGGTGTCTGTTCACAGTGGATACCAGGGTCAGCATTCCCTCTCCAGCTCTGGTAAACAGTTGCTAGGGCAACCTCCTTGGATGATGTGATCAGTCTGAACTGACAGTCCACATCTCCAAGACCAGGCTGGTTGTCTAAGCCCAAACATCTGGAAAATATAATGCCCCTATGTAATATAATGCTCCTCAGGGACCAGCCCTCTGCCTGGTCCCATTTGAGAGATCGCACTAGATTGACAGATGAGCCAGAGATGACACCAAAAGGTCATCTCACAAACAGAAGCAGCAAACATAGCAGTGGTGAATGACACATCACCACAGCAGTGCTGGGCAAAGGCTGCCTGGGCATCTGGAGAGCAGCTCCTTCCAGGGGCCCTCCAGCACACTTTCTCTGTAGCTCAGGTGAGCACATGCATGGTGGGTCCTGGGTGAGAAAAGCATAAAGACAAGAGAGGCAAAGATCTCTGGTCTCGTGCTGCATCGGGGATCACTGCAAGCTCCGTGTGATGCAAACACAGCCAGTCTGCTCCACCAGGTCAGGGGACCAGAAATGCCTTTAGCAGTGTAGGCAGACATAGGATAGGTTCTCCTAACTCCTCCACTGTTTTCTGCTGCAAGGGGAAAGATAAAAGGCTTCCCCTCAAGACATTGCTGTTTCATGTTCCACTGGTTCCCCTGAAAAGGCTTTAACTTCTGCTCATAGAAGAAAAGCAGCCAGTCAGCAGAAACGACCATCAGCCTTCCTTTGGCCTTAATGGAGGCTGAGCATCACCTCGTGGGCTTGTGCTGGAGATCCAGTGCTGGCAACTGAACCAGGGACCACTGCTGCTCTTGGCTTGGTGCATGTGAAAAGCTTTTCATTCCATGCCCGGGTCATTCCTGTGTCACTGCCTGCTGGCCTGGAAGGAAATGACTGCTGTAAATCTGTTTTTAGAAATATTTGACTCCCTTAATATGTTAAATGAATTCCAGTTATTTAGGGGATTTTACTTTCCTCAGGGTAAGGATCGCTCAGACTATTCCAACTGTTAACCTTTTTCACTAAAAGTGTAAGCACTGCTAAAGAATAAATTCCCTAAAAACAGCAATGCGGACAGACACTCAAATTGGTTTGACTACTACATTTATATGAAGGAAAACTTGAAAAGCTGCTCACATAGGCAAAAATGTCACCTTAGTTTTATCAGTGACAGACTTGATCACCTACTGGCAATAAAGTCAAAACAAAATGCAGAACAACACTGTAATAACTGCCACACACTCCCATACACACCAGTCACTGCATTCCCTTTTTGTTCACTTGAAGAACCCAAAGCCCATGCTTTGCTTCCCTTAGAGGGCAAGTTTGGAAATAGGGCATAAAAAGCAATTTAACACCTCTTATGGTGAGTAGAGAAGTGCCTGGCATTCTGCAGTGGTCCCTGCCACATGAGCTTACAATCTGTAAGTAAGGTACTCCTACAGCTACTTCCATCCACACACTGAATCAGATGCAAGACTGGGCTTCAAAAGACAAAGCAGAGCATCTCCAACACTCTTCCTTGGCTTCCCCTAGCTATCCCTTGCTGTAAGCAGGAGAGAGCCTCCAGAACTGGTGGTCTGCAGCAGAGCAAAAGGGAAGGGCCAGGGAACTGTTGCTGGAGACGTGACAAGCTGCCCAGCAGGTTCCCATTCTGCCATTCACCTGTGGAGCTCCTGTATGCCAGCCCAGCTCAAGTATCTTTGACAACATCTAACCTGATGCTTGGGCTCCCAGTCACTGTTTGCCATCGAGCAGATTCCTTTTGCAATGCAAGGAGTACTTCTTAAGGACCTAACGATTTAACCGAGGGGAAGCAAGGGCATGACTTTACTACAAGCTGGCTGCTCTGTGGTAACCATGTATATGTTAAGTGGGAGTTCTGGGCCTACTCCTTCATTGAAAAGTCAACTCCCTTCAGTTCCTTTGCATCTATCAAGTGCAGAAGCATGTGGCTGACACGTCTACTGCGAAGTGGCTGGTGTGCACCTACCTGCTGCCCTGTAGCAGCTGGTCTGAGTGCCCACTGCCCAGCAGATCATGGACTGACCACACTGCACTGGTAATGGATTCACCAGCCCAGCCCATGCAGCACATGTGCTGTTTTGCAAACCCAGATGACACCGAGTCTCTATGTTTAACTGACTGGAGCTGCAGCGACCCTTTACCTGTCCCTCTACCTGCCTTAGAAGATGCCATCAGAGTGCAAAAACAAGGAGGAGAAGCACACAACTGGACGGATGGGGTGGCAGGCTGCTCTGCTCCAGCCATCCCCTGCCTCTCTTCTGTTCCATAAAGAACCAACAGGTCTCCAGACACGGTCTTTACACAGTGACAATCCAGCAGGAACAGCCCAAGAGGCAACACTTGCTGGCACCACAACCCAGTTCTAATGGAAGGGTCTTTATGACCAGCCAGGGGAGTTGAAAAGCTACCTAAGGAGCAAAGGGTCACCACTGGCATCTCCAGAAAGGCCGCCTGCCATCAGGCAAAACCACAGAGGAGCAAAGAGAAGCCCTGGGGCAGGACGTGCTAAGGCTCCAGCAGCAGCAGTTAATCCTCAAGAGCAGGAGGGCTGTCAGCAGCCTGCAGAGGTGCTGATCCCTGGCAGCTGCCCGGTAACACCTCCTGCACGTGCTCTGCCTTCACCAAACTGGTGCTGAGGCTGAGTGAAGTCCAGAGGAGGATGCTTTATCTCTTTAGTAAGGATTCTGTAGATTCAGCCATTTCCAAAACACAAACCAACCAACGGCTTACAGTTTTGGGCACCAGACTTTCATCTCCTAAGAAGTAACTCATAAGGAGTTCCAAGGATACACAGCATCAGCAGAGAAACAAATGTCACAGTCTGTACTGGAGTCCTTAGAGCACTGAGAATTTGTACCACGTGAAATACTCTCCTGGATACCTTACACCATGCTCAGGGTTCCCAGAGGAGCCAGAAAGGCACTGCTCAGATGGCTCTGAGTGCTAGTGAGTAGAGAGGACTATGCACTACACAGCAATAAGCACCATGACAGTATCGAGACAACAGCCATCCCTAGTGGTGTACGTGCAACAGGCAACGATGCCTCTGAACTGATGTCCTTGCTTGTCCCCCAGTAAGCTGTCTGCAGTGTAAGGTAGGTTACTGCTTGTCTGAGTTACCATCTGCAACAGCAGTGACATCTGGTTTCAAGCCCAAAAGACCTGTATACACACAACTTCCACCTAAGCATCAGCTGTACACATACAGCTTTGTCTGGGGAGACAGCCAAGCCTGTGCCCACTCCTTAAGAGGATTCTTTAATCAAAGAGAAGATCTTTACTAGCCTGTTTCTTTGGTGCTAAATCATCTTCAGGCATTAACATTTAACTTTCCCCAGACATTTCTAGGATACTAAACTAAAGTGGGTTTTTTTATCATTGGCTTATCCCAAGAAAAGAGAAGTCCACATGTAGTAAGGAACAGCTCTCCCTCTTCTTAAGACTTCAGTAAATGGACTAGGGAAACTCCTGAAAAGCTTTATTCATTGTGGGTGACCAGTTTTGCTCCTTGCTCAGACTTTTGGCTACTAATGCCACAATTACAACCAAAATGCACGGCTGAGTTGTAGCCCCCCACTACCCTCCAGAATCATATGGCCCAAATTATATTATCAAAGCAGAGGATGTTACTACATTCACCCTTTATTGAATTCTGGGAAAATGACTTTGAGACCAGCCCCAAACTATTTTGCTAGCTCTCCTCAACCTTGCTGAAAAAGCCCCCAAATTACAAAGTTAATTGGCAGCACATTGTTACCATATGTGGTGTGCAAGAGAAGCACTGAAGTTTATTTAGGCATCAGAACCAGAGAAGAGTGGAGTATTCCTGCTCTTTATGAGGATTTCGTGTTGGCCTTGATTACTAAGGCACCCTCAGCCTTGATCCTCCTGGGCGTAGCCTGCCCAACACAGCACAGCGTGGGGCACCGATCTGCGCCCCCCTTTCCCAAACTCAGGACATATACTGTTCATTTTTGCTTACTAGATCCCAGCATCTGCCTTTTCCATGTTCATATACTTCTTCCTTGAGTAAAGTCTTCCAGGCTGTCTCCTATCTCTAAGGCTTGACCCTGAGCCTAACCAGCTATATTCTGTGGCTGCTGGGTCATCCTGTCTCTTGTGGAGCAGTTCTTGCTCTAGCTGCCTCACCTATCTTGCTGGATCTCTCTAATCTTTAATGCGAGTTGGATTCTTGGTCTAGAGGCTTTGATTTCCACCCTTCCCATTTAAAGTCTCAATGTAAAACATGTCTGTAGCAAGCCTGTGTCACTGGGATCCTACTCGGACCCTTCTTCCCTCCTTACACTGGCAGCAGGAGCCTCTGCTGAAGCATCTGCACTGGTGCAGCAGCATTCACTAAAGCATGAAGTCCCACCAGCTCCATGACAGCAGTCTGTAATTGATGTCTGCAGTCACAGTTGTACCCACAAGCTAGAAATACTCACTCTCTCCCTAATTTTAAGCTCTGACAGAATCCCTTGCGCAGCCAGCACCGGGTATCCTCACGCCCTACCCCCAGAGGTGCACCTGTGGAGCTCCTGCTGCCCCATCTGAAGGAATGAGCTACAATTTACACAATCTAGCAGGGGTCATGGGCAAAGACTACTCGCCTTAAAGCTCCATAAACTATTTTTAAATGCTCAAATAGACTTTCATGAAGTGCAACATCAGGTTTCAATTAAGATGCCTTCATTTCCCAATCTGATGTGTGTTAAACAACCTATCAAAACCTCATAAACTTCAGTTCACAGCATTTTCATTTCCGGATTCTCTCTCCTCCTCTCAGCTTAAGTAATATCTTGTGTATTAAAATAACGTGTTTAAAAAAAAAAACAAATCTGGAGAAAATAAAGGCAAAAATCTTGAGAATTTCTGCCCTTCATTGGGGCAGCAGTCCTGATTTTCTGGAAGACAAATAAAGACCACATCCTTCTAAGGGTAAGTTCTGGAGAATGCAGAGAGGTGAAGTTACTTCCTAGCTAACAGGAATATTTTGGATAAGATACCTTCAGTGTGCATAGCAAAAATCCAGTGGTTCCAGAACTCCAGGACAGCTTCTGTACATCCATATGCAGCACTGCATCTCACAGAAGACCCATTCTGTGTGGCTGAGTCTGCCTGCACACCTCATTTTAAGAGGTGCATTTCTTATTTCCAGGTACCCACCCACCTGACCTGTATAAAACAAACATCTCTAGTATTTCTGAAGATTTCACAACATAATTAGAGCATGGAAAATGAGGCGTTATTCTGATTATATCTGGTCCCAATCCATGCTCCTACATGGCACATCTCCTGTACTGGTAACAACAGGGGACAATGCCGGGGCAGAGTCCTTGTGCTTCTCTCTGGCTTTGTCAGCTGTGCTAATGTGCCCAAAAATGTCACGTGTGGTCTCTATCAGCAACTATATCACATGTGCACATGAGTAATATACCCACCCGAGCAATACTTTCTCTAATCGGTGATATATTAGGTAAAGCAAATATAAATAGGTTCTTACACAGTGTTGCAGGGTGAGATAATCCAGCAAACCCAAGTCACCACCTACTCCACACTAACACTCCAGAAAGCCACACTGGAGGTGACACACGAGAAGGGCGATGGAGGTATTCTGTTAATAACCATGACCTAAAACTGTGCCTTACATTGTTTTATTCTGTAAGCTTTTACATCTAAAATCTGTGACTGTAAGACTAGAATTTCTTACCAAAAGCCTCATAAAAGAAACCTTTAAGCTCTGGGACACAGGATGAGCTATCTGAGATCAGTGATTTTAGGCTGCGGTCTCCATGAGGACACCAAACTGTAAACCAGTAGCATGACCTTCAGGGAGAGCTGCACGACTGCTGGGTGCAAAGAGGGTGCAGAGAGCAGGGCTCCTCCTGCTTTTTGGGAAGGAGCTCCCTCCACCCACACCAGGAACCCTCCCGACAGGCTGCGGGTGACAGGAAATCACCCGGCTGGTGCTGGAAGCTGCAGAGCTGCCTCCAGGAAAGGGGCTCTGTAACAGCCACTGCCTTGTAACAGAAAGGGAGGATTGTGCCTTGGCCTGAGGCAGGCTGAGCACTGCCACCAGAACAAAGTCCATTCCCTTCGCTGTCCGACAGAAGAGGCCCAAAGGAAAAGCAAGAACAGCGTATGCCTACTCTGCTCCTTGGTGTCTTGTCCTTCCTCTTGGTTTTGCTCGTTCTGCTTTATACCTACCCCTCTGCCCATCAGGCCGTTGTTGAAAGGCAGCCCAATGAAGCTGAAAGCTGCCTCCTGGATGAAATAGGGATTCAGGATACGTATCTCTCGAGGTTCTCTCGGGACACGGGTTGCCACTGACTTCCAAAAGCCATCCGAGGCACTCTGGTAACAAAAAGAGGGGGGGAAAAGCGGGGGGGAAGAGGAAATATAAAACAACAAACATAATTATGTACAAGAGATAGCAGATTGTTATTATTCTTAAAAAAATAAGATTAAAATGCACTACTGGCAGCAGCTCCTGCTTTCCCTACTCACTGCCACAAGGCACTAGGAGGGTGAATCCTGGAGGGGTGACAGCAGCATGTGCAGATGCACCTGAGCCAGTCCACATCACAAGTGTGCGGAAGACAGAGAGGCCTGGGCTTCAGAGGAATCACCCCCCTCCCTGGTGCTATCTTTTCACTCTTACTGGCACTTCACTTTGTTTGGTTAATGGCTCTTCAGGCAGTTTGGTTAATTGCTTAAGCATTCCAGCACATGCTGTGATCACTCCCACCTGCCTCCAAGGGAATGTACCCTTAGATAGCAAATGCCTTGAAGAACATTCAAAGAGCTAAAAATGACCGTACAGCTCTACTTTAAGTGTGAGCTACATGCTTCCCACTTCATCCTAGATTTATCCTCTTCTATTAGGTTTTGTGTGAATTAAGATGTAAGCTTATAAAGGTGCCATCTTGTCTTGTGAGGAGTCATGCATGTTCACGGTACAAGGGAAAAAACAACTAAGTATGTTCTTTATGTTTGCCCAATAGATGTTTTTTTAACTCAAGTCTTTACCTTGCAAGCATGGGAGATCACTGGGCTTAAATATTGCTGTCCTGCTGCCCCTCTGCCACATCTCTCTAACCACTGCTCCTACTGGTCCAGACGGTGCTGGGTACAGCATGTCCTGCCCCCAAAATAACTGGAGGCTCTGTGTTCCCAACTCTTACACAACATTTACATTCTAAACTTTCCACTTCTGTTTGGGTTAAAAATTCAGAGCAAGGCACAGGCAGGATGGCAAGAATTTTAATCTGCTAACCATCAGCTCTGGCAGGGTAATCTGATTGAAACCTCCCTGCAGCACTGAGCCATCTTCCTTCTGATCTCCACATCACACCCTACAGAAAACGCACGCGCTTTGGAAGTCATTATTTACACTTGCAGCTTAACAGTGGCTTTACAGTTGCTACACTTAACAGTGACTTTACAGGCACTACCAAATATGTTGATAATGCCTTGCAAAATGCTCAGGAGCCTCTCCTGCCCAGCAGTGATTACCCCTGTAATTATCACTGGTAATTCTGCCGCACCTGCTGCATTTCAGACACTGTGCACTGTGCAGGGCTCCGGGGAGCTCCCACACCACATGGTGCTCGACACCTTGGAGAGGCTTCGTTAGGGAACAATCCCATGGCTGTCTCTAGGTGCTGAATTTCAGATCCTGAAGAATGAAACCTGTGGCTCTTGCCTTACAGAAGGCGCTGACGCAGCGAACCCGCCGGGGCTGCATGCTGTCAGCCAAGCCAACAGAGACAGCCAAATGTCACTGCCATCCTGTTGTGATCCTACGTGCCCAAACATAACACGCTGCTGCTGACCAGGGCAAGGATCCTCTGAGTTTAAGTTTGCATTTCGACAATGGCAAAGTGTTCTCAGGACCCTAAATGGAAAAAAATCCCACTTAACAGTCGCGTTCTTTCATCATAGTTGAATAAGAAAGAATGCCTCATACACTTGCCATTGTAATATGACATTTTCAGCTAGTAAGTGATCCCACCATTAAAAAAAAAAAATTAAAAAAAATCAACTTTCTACATGTTAATAAATTCCAACATCCATTTGACCAAGGGATTTGAGGGATTTGGTATGTCAGCTGAGCTTTGCCTCCCTGTGAAAATTCATTAAAAATTGGATAAATATTAAACCTTTGGAATTTCCTAAAGGCACATGTAAAGCAGAGGCCTTTCAGTTCCAGAGAAAGGGGGAGGAGGATGAAATAAAAAAAATAAAATTAAAAATCACAGATTCCACTTGAATTAAGCACACTCCAGGTCTCACAGAAATTGAGATGATAAACAAAAATCTTGAACAGCTACTCACTCGGCAAAACCATCTTATCATGGGTTTAAGCAGGCACACCCTGGAAAAACAGTGTGTGACCTTGAAACTAAAATAAATTTATAAGTTCAATTATGATTTCGTTTGCAACTCTAAATATGCCATTGCCTAAATTTTGCAAACAATTCAAACCAGTCTGCAAGCTATCTGAAGTGGACAAAAGTCGCCTTTCGTTTGGACTCACACTCTCTAAGAGATTCCACATAAACTCTGGGATTTCAGTAGGTTTTACAAGGCATTTACATTACACACAGAACATTAAAGAGAAAAGGAAGAAAGATTACAAATATTTGAGACTTTTATTCTTTGCTGTTGCTTGAGCTTCTCAGAAAGAGATAACTACACACATCAGAGCTGCTGAGACTCCCAGGGCTGTCTGAAGCACTAGGACCATACCTGGGCTCCTCTCAGCTACTTCAGTGCTGGTGCCAAATACATGTGGACCTTCTCCCACTCTGGGAATGCCACCTGCCTGCTTCGGTCCCTTCTGTGTGGCTGCTTCTCCTGTCATCCATCCAGACTATTTCCCTGGGTGTTTTCCTCAGCTACCATGCTGCTCTGAAACTGCTCTGCTTTCTCCCTTCTACCTCATTTCTCTTTGCTTTGTGTTCTTCCCTGTAACTCTTCCAGGCAGGTCCCTGAAGGTTATTATTGAGGGACACCCTGGGTATTCTTTCGTTTTTGTGTGTTTTCCCTCCTTAGCTTCTAAAGCAAGGGCAGGGAGAAACGTGGAGTCTCAGCAGAGAGCTCTCATAGTTGCACCTATACAGCAGGCAAAGTCCTGTACAGGTCTAAAGAAGTAAAAACTATTTTTCTGGCTTATAATTACCACAACTCTTGGCCTTGTGGTTTGGCTCTACAAACCCTGTAGTTTTGAGCTACATCTCAAGCCTTGTGGGTTTGTTCTGCAGCTTGTCACTGGCAAGCTACAAAAGGCAGCAGCCCCAGCAGCAGACCTGCCAGCCCCGGGAGGCAGGCCCTGCGGGGAGCCCTGTCGGGAGCGCGGCCCCTTCCCCGCTCTCAGCCGCCGCTGCCGCTCGGCTCTCGCTGGGCCCGGCGTGGATGTTCCGTCTGATCCGGCGCGGATGTTCGGCGAGGCCTCCAAAGCAACTCCTTCCCGTTGGGAAAGCTGTCCCATTCTAGGCTGGGAGGAGACAGGCAGCACCCAAGGTACCCCTGCCTGACCCGGGAGCCCAGAGACCCAGTCTGAGGTGGGGGCATCCCCAGTTCTCCACCACAGTGACTAAGCCTGCAGTGCTTAATGCGGGGTCTCTGGGGATGAAATATCTCCCTTCCTGATTATTCCAGACTGGTTTGGTGGGAAGGGACCTTTCAACCTCATATAGTCCAACCCCCCTGCACCGAGCAGGAACATCTTCAACCAGAGCAGGTTGCTCAGAGCCCTGTCCAACCTGACCTTGAATGTTTACCAGGGATGGGGCAGCGACCACCTCTCTGGGCAACATGTTCCAATATTTCACCACCCTCAGTGTAAAAAACTTCTTCCTTATATTCAGTCTAAATCTACCATCCTTTAGTTTAAAACCATCCCCCTTGTCCTGTTACAACAGGTCCTGCTAAAAAGACTGTCCCCATCTTTCTCATAGGCCCCCTGTAAGCACTGAAAGGCTGCAATAAGGTCACCCCAGAGCCTTCTCTCCTCCAGGCTTCTGTCCATTACCCGAATACTGAAGGATAATAGGGACAGCTGGATTTCTGTTTCCATTCAGTTTTCCATTCAGTTTACCAAGGTGAATCACAACATATGCTAAAATAAAATGTGGAAACTTGGAGCCTTAGCCAAGAAGTACACCTCAACAGATGACAGAAACAGCTAGAAACAGGTTGAATCTCCCAGAATAACAAGATTTTTAATATATCGAGCAAAATGAGGGGTAAAATGCTATTGCAGCCTCATGACACAGATGCTGCCCCTTCTGTACCTCTCCTAGATTGCTGGATTTAGGAGTACAAGCAGCACTGCTCCAGAAGATGTCTAGGTCTGAGGGGAAGGGGACAGGGAGATTATGTAAAGGTCAGCTAAGCACAACACAAAGTTGAACAAAGTCTAGGTATGCAATACTCTGCTGCAAAGCAACAGGAAAGATGAGAAGACTAGAGAGAAAACCTGTGGTAAACGAAAATTACTGCTCTTTTAAATTCTGGTAACACCAAAAATGGAGAGGAAGAAGGGCATGAGGGAGATAAAAAGCCAGGGGATGACATACCAGTCACAAGACTTCACAGTGACTGGGAGCACACAGTTCACTGGAATCTCTGCCCCTGCCTAGGCTGGAATGTGGTTTATTCTATACCCGTCACACACAAGCACTCACTGTCACACAAACACAGGGTACAGCAGGACCACTCCAATCCATCTGCAGAGGCTTTTGAAAGGTTTCTGCTCAGACATAACTGGATTAGATGTGGAAGGTGTGCTTCCACTAGAGAACAGCCACCTTATCAGCCAACGCTGCATTTCTCAGCGGTCAAGTAGACATGGAGGCTTAGAAAATGCTCTTCTACAAGTGGTAATATATAAATGAAGTTGCATCATTTGCACTGTTTATCAAAGCAACAAGGCCAGAGATGCTGAGAGCCCACAGTCTGGGTTGACAGTCAACTGCCAAAGCCACTAGCCCACACTTCACACATATTTACCCAGCCTTCTCAGAGTGATGGAGAAACCCTCACCACCCTCTGTACCCGGCTCCAATGGCCAGCACTTGTTTTGAATTTCCCAATTGTCAGTTTCTAGAGTCTAGAAATGCTCTAGAGTCTAAAGCATTTTGTTCTACTCTTATCAGCCCCACTGAAAAGCTCTTAACTCTGCCTGAAGCAGGGACATTGCAGTCTGTGCTCAAGCCTTTCCCTCATCTTCTCTTTGTTCCACCATCAAGAGAGTTTCAGCTCTTGGACTATTCAACAATATGATATTTCTTTCATAATTTTTGTTTCTTCTCTCCAAATACTTTCCCACTGGCTATGTCTAAAATTAAATGGCTGTAATTTCCCAGGCCATCCCCCTGTGGGTATTCCCCATCTTCCAACAGCCTCACAGCACCCAAGAGAACTCCTGACAGGTTGTAAACCCACCAAATTTAGCATTTGCTAACATTTCTCACTGTGAAACCCAAACACATTTTCTACCCAGTGTTTTCAGTGGCAAAGTGCAGCAAAGCACGATGGAGACAAAAGCACCTCTTAATACATGGTATTAACTTTTTTTTTTTTTTTTTGTTTAAAGCAACAATCTAACTGTGCTTCTCCATTGGTGCCATTGAGCTAATAATACTTCACTACACTGGCTAGACATTAGTTCCTTTAGGTTAGGCTTGACAACCAGGTTGAAAACCACAAGAGAGAGAAGTTTAATTCCAAGTAGCAGTTGCAGACTTTACATTTTTTTTTTTTTTTTTTTATATAAACTATATGGCACCGTGACTACACGTGCCACTGGAAGCTGCCCTGTCCACGGACACCAGCTCAGAAAGCAGCAACCTCAATGGTGACAAACGCCATCTGGGACGTGACGGTGGCACTGGTGTGTTACAGAGCAGGTCAGGATGCTCGTTCCCATGGCCAGTAGGAAGTTTCTGCCCTGTTTACTTGCAAGCATGTGTCATGAATAAGCAGAAATGCATATGCAAATGTGCCTACTCACTTGCCAACTTCATTTGACCTGTATAACTTCCAGTGCTACAGCTAAGCTACAGACAGACACGGGCCTCCTCTCTTCCTGGTCTAACACCAGCTGCTGTCTTCTGATTCCCAGGATGAGGCTGAGACCAGCTCTAAAGAGTCAGGAGAGCAAATTTATTTTTATGCTACGTTGTAAGCACAAAGGAATTCCTTTTCCTTAATGTGTTTCTCTGGTTTCATCCACGTAACCGAGAGCAAAATACAGTTCACAGTTGTAAGATAAGAAAACCTCATTGAAATATTGCCCTGTGAAGAAAAAGAAACTTGGAACACATTAGATGAGCCGCAGGAAAAAACCTGAAGTTTATTGTGATGAATACTGTGTTTCAAAAGTCAAAGCCTAACTGAGAGCTCACACATGGCACCGCATGTCAGGAGATGTGTCTGTACTACGCGCAAACGGGGGGACGGACAGACGATGGACAGACTGCACTACAGGCTCGCTTGTTCCAAAGGGAAGGTGGACTTTGAGCCAAAATTTGAAGAAATATTCCTGGTTTGAAATGACTCAGATGGGAGATGGTAGTAAAAGGAATGGATTTAGATAATTTATGTTTACGCTGTAGGTTTTTTTGACTGTGAACAATGATAACAACCCTTCAATGATGAAATGTCTCCAGCAGTACAGTTTGAGAAAAACCCCCAAGAAGAACGGGTCCTTTATCACCATTATTTACAGGGTATTTTATTCCTGTAAGGGACCAGCCCCTTTGTCTTGCTATTATTTTTATGCCATACTTTATGAAATGTCATACTCACATAACATCTATTAAAGGAATATCATGGCTGAAAGGCCATATCCACACGTTAGTAAGTGCTGAAGTAGGACAACAGCACTGCAATGTCAGAGCTTCAGCTCAGGATTTCTGTTGCAAACAGTGACTTGCTAATTTTGCCACAAGGTTTTTCTTATATGGCCATATAGCTCAGTGTTTCACAAACAGTACTTTCTTATTTAGAGCATCTCTGCAATATTTGGCATGTATTACACCATTTTACTGGGGAGAAACCAGACACAGATGGATGCCCACAGTTTCCGTTGCCTTCTGATGTTCTACTTCAGACACCTTAAGCTGAATTCTCGGGACATTTGTTAAGCTCACAGTACGACTCCACTAACTTTGCTGCTGCTGAACACCCAGCTCTACTGCATATCTGCCCCATGAGACTTAGATATTTGGGAAATTCTGATCTAACTTGGCCTGACCAATGTGATGATGGACAAGGCTAAACCACCGCCTCAAAAGGAATCTTCAGCATCTGTAATCAGGAGACCATTCTTTCTCCTCTCCTTTCCTCGCTCCTACCCACAACATATTCTACAGCTTCTGCAACTACTCATACCAAAGCTGAATGTCTTACATTACAGAAATTAGTCTAAATCTCACTCTTCTCTCTTCACTAGACAGACAGCTGTGTTCTAAAACAGCCAGAATATAATTATGTAATTAAGGGACAACATCTGCACAAGAGAACTGAATTAACATTGAAAATGCAATGTTATTTTTTTGCTTTTACAAACTTCTGTCAGCTTGATTTTTTATAACCATAAAGCTCTTTGAAGAGTCTTAAAGAGTAATTTAATATGTTAAAAAAAAAAAAAAAATCAACTCCAGAAAAAATTCACACACAAGAAAAATCCATTCAGGAAAAGCACCAAATGGAGCCATGAAACCCAGGGCACAGTCCTCTAAGTACAACTCCAAGCTCCAGTAAGCTATTGTATTGCAGATCACCCATCAGAGCAGAAAAAAAATACACCCTCTTATAGGGCTCCCAAACTATTTACCCCTAACAAACCTGGAAGTATTTGAGAAGTTCCCCGCTGGTTGCAAGGAATTCCTTTCTCTGCTGTCCCCAGCACCCACCACCCTTCAACCTCCAATACTTCCTCTTGCCAGATCTCCCACCAGACCAGGCTACTGCTGCTTCCCATTGCCCAGGTGGCTGGCAGGAGGAGAGGGGGTTTCTCAGAGTCCAGGAGAGATTCCCTGCTCCCAAGTGAGCTGTCCATGCCCCAGTCTCTTCGTGGAGAAGCAACTGAAGGCCAGGAAGGACCAGCAACTGAAGAGAAGAGACTGAAGGGAAAACCCTTTTGGTTCCCTGGAGGTGCTGCATCCTGACCAACCATACAGGGAGGGCACCTGACCAGTGCAGACTGGTAGGACAGACTGTGCCCAGCATCTACCAGCCCCCATGGAGCAGGCCATGGGATCTCAGGGGACAGCAGGAGCTGCCGCGGTAACAGCCTTGCTGATCGCCGGCCGCTGCCCTGGAGAGTTAGAGAAGCTCAGTAAAATAACAGTGCGAGACCATTATTATTATTTTTTTTTAACAGGGCTAAACCCATGCATTTTCAGTAGCCTCATCCTGAGAGACAGCTAAGTTATCTTAGTTGAAATTTCCAGCTGTGTGAAACACGTGGCATGGAAAACATCAGCTCAAAGATGACAGAGTAATAAAATGATAGAGCATTTTCCCCATTGCTTATAACATAAAACATAAGGTGATCTCATCAGCACTGCTACCTGCTCTGCTTACAACTGCACAAAAGGAAAAAAAATTAAACCCCCATAAATTTAAAAGCTGTCTTTGCAGGCTTTGGTGACAGAGCACCAGGGTTCCCAGGGCATCTGAGGACACCCATCAGCAAGTCTTTTTTAGGGAGCTGAACTGGTTCGTGAGTTTGAATACAAACAACAGCTCATTAAACAACACATAGTTACACTAAACTCTTGGCACATTACAACCAAAAAACCAAAAAAGCTGAAGGCTCACCACAGGAAGAATTATGGCCTAGAAACCCTCATCGCTTTCTGAAGTTATCTTAAAGTGAGTCTCCAGGGAAATTTTTACATTGCTTTTATAGCAAGAATACACAGAAAATCTGTCTTCTCCAGTTCTGGCATCTTTGCTGAAATGAGAAGCCAAACAATTTGTACGTTCACTGAGTGTACATATAGAATATATACAAATTATTCAGCATCCTTTAGGAGAAGAAAGAAGAAAGGACAAAATGGGAGTCTGGGAAGATGCCAGAAAGCTCCTACTCTACTTTCTAGACTTGCATTAATAATAGGTGGTTTACAAAAGAAGGGGTTTTCAGTAACACAATTTAATATTCTTAAAAAATGAGAATTTAAATAAACTGTAATCTAAACAGAACATTTACATGTAAAAGTTTTTCCCAAACACTCAAAGTGCTGACTGCCTGGGCCAGGCTTGGTATTTTCTACACTTGTCAGCTTTCAGCAAAATTCATTTCACAGAAAATGGCCAAGTGGACTTATCAAAAGCCATGTATGCCCAATGGTGTAGCCATTTGCCTTCAATTTAGGTCTCTGGTGGGGAAAAAAACAAAAAAAAAAAAGAAAAAGAAAAGAAAAAAAAAAGAAAAAAGGTACTCTTTTACAAAACTGGTTTTAACTAAGAAGAGAAGAAACACCATTAGACACATCCCAGAAATTCACAACTGTCAGAATATAAATACTACAAAAGAACTGTGAGGTCTTCCTGGAATGTCTCTTGCTTACTACCTTCCCATGGCTTGGTTTATTTTCATTTCTGTTGTCAGGCCAAGAGAATACTGTGTGTTGAGGTAGGAGAGAAGCTGAATCTAGAGGGGGAGGTGAGCAGGGATCGCACCCCGTGCACAGCAGCATCTTCCTCCTGTGCGGAGAGAAGCTGCCATTAAGTCTTTGGAAGAACCAGAAGCACCACACACAGCTGGAGCACAGGGGGAGAGATCAATTCAGGAAGATAGAAGCACACAGGGAGTTTAGTTACCTCAGTATTTATTATAGCAAACTGGAAATATAGGTCAACCCCCTGTCCTGGAGCCCTGGGTGCCTCAAGGCAGAGAAAACGTTCCAAATTGCTCAGACGGCGCTAACTATGCGAGCAATCCACGGAGCCCGCCAAGGAACACATGTGTGTCAGGCATAAATCGCCCAATCTAGTCCTTTCTGAATTAACATCTGTCATCGTGACACCATGCAAAATGACTGAAGACTGGATTGTATTAACAACCACACATCTTGGATAAATATTTACTGTTCAGACTTTTTTTCTTTTTTTCCATTAAAAAAAAATAAAAATAAAAATGCAGATAGGAAAATTCATGGAGCTGTGAAGGGGGAGTGTCTTTTCAGCCACTGATAGAATGCGTGTGATTTTATTTACAAAATCAAATCAGTGTTTTTCCCCCTCCTCCGTCAGTCTGCACACTGCCCACGGGTGAACTCGCAGCATCCTGTGCTGTTGCAATGCTGGGCTTCAATGAAGGGCTGCTCTGAGGAACTGTGGTATGCTGGAGGCTGCTCACCTTAGGGACTCCAGAAAGCCTTCCCCCTTGGAATGCACAAACAGAGCCGGCCAGTTGTGCCCCAGCAAGAGAAAATTCTGCTGTGACTGCTGCAGACAACTGGATGAAGCAAATGGGTTACTTTCATGAAGAGCTGTCAAGGGTATTACTGGCTTGCTATCCTGCTCCTGACAGTCGGTGAGCGGTCAGAGAGAGCGAGGACAGGGGTTCCCAGAGCCACAGAAGGGGGTGGCGAGAAGGCAATACAAGAGAGCAGCCCTGTCCTGGGTACCTGCAGGAAACAGAATTTTCCCAGATACTGGGCTAACTCTGTACCTCAGATAAAGGTGTCAGCACTCAGCGCTCACCTCTGCAAATGTGTAATTTGAGATTTATAAGCACAAGTTTCTAGGAAATTACATCTGTCCAGGCCAATGTTACCTAGCTTCAGCTCTTAGCCACCACATTCTGCTATCAGCACTGCTCGAAAAGCCAAGAGAGACCGTGACAACATCCTGTGTAGCAGGGAGCAGTGCTTCCTCCATCAGTAACTTCTCCTTCCAGTCCTTTACTCTCATGTTGCTTGAGTGGAACTTTACCAAGATATCCAGTCTTGACTTTAAGACTTCAAGAGCAAATTCATCAAGCCTGTAGGGCAGAGGTAGCAAAAATAATTATACTGATATAAATGTACTGCCTTTTTTGGTTGTTTGCCTAGCTTCAGATATACTTCTCCCTACTAAATTAAAGTCTTCTGAGAAAAAATGTTCCCTCTAGGTAGACAGAGAGAGACTACAAGTAAATCTCCCCACAATCTCATGCATAAGCTAAATAAATTGAACTCAAATCTCTTAGATTAAGGGAGGCTTTGCAGACTTCAAATGATTCTTGTAGTTCTTTACTGAAGTGTTAACACGGAACATCTTTATTCTACTAACACTTGCATGACTAGCTGATACCCTCTGGGCGACGTCTCCGTTTCGCTGTTGATGATGTTCTCTGACTGCTTCCATGCGCCGGATTCACGACGTGCTGCTCAGCGTGGAGGAACATCTGCTGCACATCTGGGCAGTGCAATATCCTCAGCAGGCGGGAGCCACACTGGTGAGACAGCCATGTAGGTCTGGGTGGAAGAGACACCCACACATCTCCACGCCAGGCCAGGTGGAGACGGTACCGTGCAAGCTCAGCACTTCTCGGTCCATTCGGTCTGCCAGGTGCCCGATCACAGAGGTACGGGCCAGTGAACGTGCAGCCACCACAGCGGTGAGGGGGGACAGGGAGCACAGAGCACACTGGGTATTTATGAGGTGGGGGAAATCTGAGAGCGTTGCGGTGCAAGAGGGAGATGTGAGCGAGCAGGACATAAATCCACAGGCAATCAGGCAATTTCATTAGCTCTGCTGTTTATGGAATTGTGTGTTTCATTAAGATCAGCATCAGGTTTGGAATGAATTTCTTTTCATTTCCTCAGATATTCCAAGCCTAGCTTTGACTGATGCAGCTAACCAGTGTCACCTGAGTTTACATACACTATGACCCTCAAACCTACCTACCAGGAGTTGCATAATATTGATGCCTGAATACTGTCAGAGCCTGTCAGGTGCTTTCCAAGACAGCTGCACTGGCTCTTCAGTTGGCCCTCGCTTCTGTTGGCTTTTCAAAACCATAGAATCGTTTAGCTTGGAAAAGACCTTTAAGATCATCAAGTCCAACTGTTAACCCAGCACTTTCAGGTTCACCACTATGTCCCTCAGCACCACATCTACACGTCTTTTAAATACCTCCAGGGATGGTGATTCAACCACTGGGCAGCCTGTTCCAGTGCTTGGCAAGTTTCTGTGAAGAATTTTTTCCTAAAGTCCAAACTAAATTCTTTGCTCTGCTGGCCACACTATTTCTGATACAAGCCAGGATGCTGTTGGTCTTCTTGGCCACCTGGGCAAATGCTGGCTCACATTCAGCTCTCTGTCAACTGACACCCCAAGATCCTTTTCTGCTGGGCAATTTCCAGCCACTCTTCTCTGGGCCTGTACTGTGGCATGTGGTTGGGACCCAACTGCAGGATCTGGCACTTGGCCTTGTTGAACCTCACACAACTGGCCTCGGCCCATTAATCCAGCCTGTCCAGATCCCTCTGGAGAGTCTTCCTAGAGATGGGGAAAAACTGCAACTCTTTATCTTTCCTGGCATTGGTTGAGTCGTGGATGAAGAAGGAAAGAGTGATCAAGTATCTAGGAAAGGACAGTAACTGTCACTTGCATGGCAGCAGACATCAGAAGAGATGCAAAGACGACAATTTTAGGAAGATATTGCCTCAGGATAAAGCAGGATGGTGAGGCAATCCCAGAAAGGAAGTCCTAATAGGGCAATGAGTCAATCTTTTCAGGAGGTAAATTCTGCTTGGGTCTCTTCATTTAAGAATGATGTGAAGGAAAAGGAACTAAAGAAGAATAACATTCTGACTAGAGCTCTGTAATTTTCACAACACAGCTACGATTACTGAGCCAGAAATGAAGGTGATGTTGTCTTGTCAGATGTGGAATAAGGGTTCTTTAAGGACTACTGAAGCCTAACATGAGTAAATGCTTCTCATCTTTTAATGGGAAGTACAGTGCAAGGAAGACTGGAGTTAGGTAATATCAAGCAAAGCAACAGACCAGAAAAAAAAAAAGGGACCAAACCCATGCCAGATGTGGGAATGGCTGGAAGGGCAGGCACACCAACATTTTTTATTTTAATTTTAAGATGAAAGTGTCTGAAATTGGGGTAATCGATGATGCTGTTCCTATAAATATAGATACTTCACAAACTTTTAATATCTGATTGGTTTTTTTTCCATCCAGAAAACAGCGTAATTACAGCTATTCTTAATTTTCTAGATCTGCCCCAGAAGCTCAGGTGAGTGTGCCTACAGTGAATGTTTTATTGCCCAGTGTGCATCCATCTGCTACCACGCCACGCTAAGAAGGCAGGCTGCAAAGGCAGCAGAGCAGCCCCTGCCACCAGCTGATGCCTCGCTGCATACTCACAGACACACCAAATATGTCTGGGTGGAACAGCTCTCAGCTATGTAGTGACCTGCCTAATCTTCTTACGCTGTTGCATACAGGTATGTATGAAGGGCAAGCTCCAGCCTGCACTCTCCATACCAAAAAACCCTTCCTTTGGGAATCAGGCCAGGAAGTCTCCCCCAAGGCCCATATGTTGCAAACTGGGTCATTAGTTTACCGAGGTTCCTGTATGGTCCTCACCACAGTGCTACCTGGAAGCTTGTTAAAAGCTATGCAATACATTACTAAGGCCTTCTCTCTCTTCTGGTCAGCAGGGACAAGATTTTACATAGCATACCTATGTATTTATCAGACTTTCTTCTAATCATGACTGAAGAAAAACTGGCTCACTTTCTCTTAAAGGGCACCAGTGTTCATACTTCTCCTTACATCTTCTCAAAATCTCCTAGGCCAATCACAGAGTAGTTATTTTTTTCACATGCAAGTTGTCCTTGGTTCCCACCAATGCACTGCACTGGGGGAGCAGGTCCTGACCTTGGGAGCACAACCCCTCGGGGAGTACAGACTAGCCTTCTGCAGAGCCAGAAAGACACCAAAACCTAAAAAAAAGAAGTGTGTTGTCCCAAGAATCATCCCAGAAAGCCAAACTGACTCCCAGCTACCCTTTATCAAAGGAATACAAAATATTCTCCACAGAACACATCACACAGACTCTCTTACCTCTCCTCCTCAGTCAGAGACTTTATAGGAGCCAGAAGACTCTTCCTCATGCTTTCACTTTATCACGAGGCATTTTCTCTGCTTCAACACTTGGTAACGGTTCAGTTGCCTTGACCAAGGCACTGAACCATCCTGATGATGTGATAAGGTGTTCTCTGCTATCAATTCCTCCTAAAATCCCCCCCATGCCTTTTGCACCATGTGCAAGGACCACAGCACAGTCGCCACTCAAAAGGCTTTCTTGCCTCTTCCCCGGTGCCAGCCTTGCCATGGCTTTATGCACATGGGCTGCCTTACTCCCCAGCCATGCCTTCCTATATTACCCTTCTGAAGGGGATGATTATAAACGGCTATTTAGGCGAAAACTCAAATTTGCACAAGAAATGGGACAACTTTTATGCTGACTTACAAATCGAGAAGCTTCTCCTCATTGACGATGGAGCAGCAATTTCAGCTTCTGTCCCCTGCCAGCTGAGCCCTAGGAGAGCAGGAGGACACAAGGCGATGCCCACCCAGGCACAGCTGAGCAGATGGGCCAGAGCTCTGTCCCAGCATAGGGCCAGGCATCACAAATCTGTAACCAGGAATTCATAAGGCATTAAAACAAGCCGTGGTGGATTCATGGCTCCACCAAAAACAGGTGAAGAGTCTTTCTCACAGCCCTTTAAAACTGAAAAGACCAACTGTATACAAAATATTTAAAAGCAACAAGCCCCTGGAAGGAGAAGAGGGCAAGAAAATATGTGCAATCCAGAAGCAGACCCTGGAGGAATGTGTCAGCAGTGACCCTCATCTGTCAAAGACAAGTGACAGCATTGGAAAAAGCAGGTTCTCCCTCCCTAGCCCAGACCCAGAGAAACCACCCACTGAAGTGCTTGGCTGCCCAGGCTCAAGTTCCAAACAAGCTGGAAATGCACGCACGTGGATACAGCTTTACTTGGAGTTGGACAGCAAGAACAGATGCACAGCCTCACTGTTTTCCTAAGGCCAAGAGGAGGAGCCTGGTGGCTTCTCAGTCTTTTTTTCAGGGATGCAAAACATCCCACAGGCAAGGCTGTTTCAGAACCCAAGGAATCTGCAGTGTGCTCCAAGGCTGTGACATGCACAGTCTGCCCCAGCAAACTCACTGCACGACAAGGCTGTTCACTAATGGAAGAAGAGAAGCTCTAAACAAAGCCTTGAGCAGACAGTGAGGGAGGGCTTGGGCAGCAGCCTGGCCTCAGCTCTAGCACAGCCAGACAGGCTGATCAAGGCAAGAAGGTATCGGAACAGATGTTTTAGCAGGACTAGAGGTAGCCTCTTGACTTAAAGCAGAAATGTAGCTCCCAAATAAAAGGTTAAAAAAAAAAAATCTCCACCGCTGCCACAACCAGCAGATCCCCAGCAGCAGCCAGGGAGAAGCGGTTACGCCATGCGCACAGCTGGAGCCTCAGTGGCTGCCAGAGAGAGACTGCTTTTCAGATGGCATCGCTGCCACCCAAGTCCCTGTCCCTGCAAGGGACAAGCAGCCGGAGTTGGCCTCGCTGACAGGCAGAGGTGGCTGACAGCCACTGCACCAGTGACTGCTCCTGGCAGAGGCTGCAGAGTCCCGCTGGACGCGTCTGTGGGCTCATTACTGCACGAGAAGGAAGCTCATGAGCTGCCAATTGCTAGTGAAACCTTTGCCCTCACTTGGCCGCTTTACTGCCATGTGCCAGATGTTCAGGGAAGTGAGTCCTAGCAAGCAAGACAGCTCCTTCTGATTCATCAGTGATGGGGAAAAACCCACCCTGGAACCAGCCTCAGCGCTGGGCTGTGCTGGGTAACTGGCACTTGCAAATTCCTTCTTTTGTTTCAGGAAGCATCTGCTCTCTACACAATAAAGGAATCTTCAGCTTTTGAACATTAATAGAGAAGAGCAGTACACGGCCACACCTCCCTCCCCCCACAACTCCTCTGACAATTTGGGTGTTCAAGAGGAGCTTCTGTCAGTGCGAGACCCGGGGTGATGCAGGATGGTGTAACAGTGGGAAGCAGGCAGTGTGGGTCACAATACACATTGTAATGTCTCTTGACAGAAAGAACAGCCCAGAGGAGAGAGCGTAAGCATTCTGAGTGACTGTCCATGAGTAACCCACCCCGGGGATGCTCTGGTAGCAGCAGTTTCATCAGAGGAGGGCTGCTTCTTGCAGTGACTCCAAGTCAGCACCGTCAGAGCAGTTACTACAGATGCAAAACCAACTCACATCTGTGACCCTTTGGCAATAATCAAGGGTTCATGCGACTCCAGGCCATTTCCTTTCCACTTGTGCACTGACATATTAGGTCAGCATGGTGCAATACTCCCCTGCTCTAACCACGTCACCCCTCTCCAGCCCACAGGCATTTTCCCCCATTTACTTGCAACAAGTGCAATTATTTTATCCTTCAGTTTGTCCTAATGCTTGTCAAATGATTGAAATCAGATTTCCAGGGCTTTATTGCTCAGATTCACCCACCTTTCCCCTCCTTTAAGACAGGTCTCTACTCTTCAGCAATACAGTACTGCCCTAACTTGCTACAAGACTTGAAATTCTGAGTGCCAGCTCACTCAGAACTCTTTGGTTTGCTGCTGATGTTGAATATTTAGCCAAACCTGTCCTTTTACTGGATTAACCTTTTCTCTCAAGTTTTTATTTGCTTCCAGATATTTCTATTTTAGTGTGAATCAAAAAGAAGCTTCTACTTTTATTCTGGTCCACATTCCACTGTTCCTCTTTCTACTTAGGGTGCCTCCCAGGGCACCAAGGCATTACACAGATCTCTGGAAGGCTGTTGCACCAGACTGTACATAACACATCAAATCCTCTGCCTCACCATTCTGCTGCTGCTTCTGTATCGCACTGATTTTCTTCCTTATAACATCTCCTGAAAATCCTCCTCTCTGCAAAACACTTATCCCTTCCTCAGTACGCAAGTGCTGCCAAAAGACTAACATAACACAGAGCAAATCCCTCTCAGCTGCAGGGAGAATAAGCTTATCTGATCACTGACCCCAGCAATAAACAGCCATTCGCCTTTCTTTTACTCTTTCTCAGATAAACTCCCTTTGATTTCATGTACTCAACAGAGGACTAAGCAAGGATCCCAGTAACTGGCCCAGAATCTCTGGTCAAGCAGGTCCAAGCAGCTCCAGGTCGGCTGTCTGAAGGCCTTCAGAAAGTCTGATAGCCCAGCTGTGCCTGTGGCATGGACACATGCAGTCACCATGCACATTCAGGGGCAAAGGAAACAGAGGGCAGAGTCCGGCCCATTGGAAGAATGTGTCCACTTCCACAGCAGTCGTGTTCTTTAGCAGGATGCTTCCATTGCTCTCATCTCTGCCCACAGGTCAGTCTCCTGAGTGTAACCACTGGTTTGCAGAAGGGATGAAGTCTTGCAGAAGGACAGTGCCATACTCCTAGGTCATGCAAGTGCCTCTAGAAGAATCCAGGAAAGGAAGAAACTTCCTTTTCTCTAGCATTCCGGCTAAGAAATAAACTCTTCACAGAGAGCAGTGGGCAGGCATTTGTCATTCTGAACTTACCACACACTGGTAAAATCACTAACACTCACCACCAGAACAGATGCCTGCGTCTCACTCCCATAGCACTGTTAGTTCTCTGTCAGGTCATTTCTTCTAGCTAAGAGACAGCACTTTCTGCAATGGTTTCCACTAGAAAAAGCAGCTGTACTGGCCACCTGCTTGCAGCTAAGGCCAGTGACAGCAAGAGCTCAGCCTCAAACAGAGAGAGATCAGACTAGAGAGCACAAGACAGATGTTTTCCAGTCACCTGGACTGCATCCTGAAATATTCAATGAACTGGCTCAGCAGCCTCAAAACCCAGCAATGATTCCCTTTGGGAACTCGTGTAGAACAGGTAGGGTGTCAGAGGACTGAAAAATGGACAAAAGTAGTGTCTAACCTTACGAAGGGAAAGAAGGGAAAAGAGTTGACTTATGACTTTGATTCTCTGGACAAGATTAATTATTTGTAAGCAGCTGAAAAAAAAAAAAAAGGCTGAGTAGCAACCCAGGTGGATTTGTCAGGAGTGAATCATTATTGAAAAAAATAACCACACCAGAAACAACAACAACAAAAAAACCCTATTTCTTAATACAGGAAAAAAGTATCACAGGACAGCAGACAGACAAGATCTGGAATTCAGTACGGCTCCTGACATACCACTTTCACAAACATGCTAAAAAATTTTACTAATGATACTACTGTGATACAAGTTCAGAAGTGGCCAAGAAACTATCCAGGAGGAGTTCTCAGTGGGCTCACTGTAGAAATGGAAGGACGTTATTACTTTGGGGTCTGCCTAGGAACAACTTTGTTTAGTGTTTTCATTACCAAGTGGGTGATGGAGTAAAAAATGTGTTTATTAAAATGCAGAGGAATCTGGAAAGAATGGCAGGTATGCTGGAAAGCTCTTCCAAAGGAATTGGAGAAGTGTTCTGGAAGAAAGAATTAGCAGGGAAAAGTGCACGGTGCTGCCCTTTGGCAGGAAGAGCCCCTGGCACAAGCACAGGGTGTGGAGCTGGGGAAGCAGCTGCTCTTTGGTTCTTCCTGAGACCTGGAGTCTCAAGGCACTGGACACTAAGCTTCCAGAGTGGCACCCTGGAAAAGGCAGCCAAGCCAGAGGATACATAAAGAACAAGAAGTGCAAGCCTCGTGAAGGAGCTGTTTGCTCCTCTCTATGTACACTTTTGGGCACTGCTTTTTAAGAAAAAGCACTGAAGCAACATGTGATGCAAGAAGCTCAAGTTCTTTCTGCCAAGCTGGGCACTGAGCACTTGGTTAAGATTACTGCAATCGCTCTCCCCAGTCTGCTAGCAAGTTTTAACAAATTATGAAGTGCATCTTTCCAAGAGCAGGGTATACGGCATTAGAATCCAGTGATGACTGCATGACTGCAGGCATCAGGTGGAAATTCCACTTTTTTGGAAGTAAACCAACCCATGCTCTGGACTTCAAGCTAAAGGCTAGGAGTCCCAACAACCGTGTTCGGGTTGCAGGGCGCTGACATTGCCAGGGCTTTTCCTTGCCCAGAACGACGAACAAGAACGTGACATAAACCAAAGAAAATTACTTTTGATTCAATTATTCATGTTACGAAAGCCCACTTGTACTTGCCCAGAGGCTGACAGGTAACTTCATCCCTCTGGTACCAGGAAAATAATTGCAAGTTGGTGCCAGTGTGAGACAAGAGCAAAGTATGAGCCCTTAAAGCTCTCTATGCAATAACCGTATACAATTATATTCCCAGATTGTTTCGTTCTATATATAGTGAGCTGCCAACCTCCTCTCTCTGTCTCTAAACACACAACATAACATCCTATCCTCTGAATATTAATCTGTTTGTCTGGTTACCTGTTGAAAAATCATTAAAGAACATTTGAAAACAGACATACAAAGGTTGTAAAACAAGAACTATACCCAAATAGGGGGCATTTATTCTGGATTTCATGACAACAGCTAAAGACAAACCAACCACTGAATGAGAAGTCACTGATTACAACCTGATTCCATTTAGGATGAGTGAATTACCAGAAACAGGTCCATGGTACTTCAGAAGGGCACTAACACAACCAATTGAGACAAAATTTTTACATGGGGAAAGCAGTGGATTCACCATTCCAGTGTTTTCAAATACTGTTCTTCTGGCTGATACTTCAGCCAAACACAAATCATGAATTTGATCACTGCAGTGACTGGGTAAAATATAACGGCTTGTGCTGTTCAGTTGGTCACAGAAGTCTGTGGACTGCAGCCTTTCTGACAAGCTGTGCTGCTGCTATCTCCTCCCTTCCTGTGCCACCACATCTTTATCCCTAAGCTCTCATTTCTTCCCCTTGCCATTGCTCTTTTCCTGCAAAAGGTGATCCTTTTATACACTCCTTAAAATAAATAATATCTAAATTCATTTTTCACAGTACACACTAACATAATCCTAACAGAAAGGCTCATCTGTGATGCAAGGTCAGGTTACAGAGAGATGCCTTTGTAAAATATATTTAATTAAAGATGAAGTCCATGACAGTAATGAAAGCCTTCTCTCAATGTAGCAGGACACACAGAGGAACTCTCCTCAGACCAAAATGTGGCAAACATGACTGTGATATCATCTCTGTCCATCATTTCTAATTAGCTGACCTTCACAATGTCAGCAGACAGCGTTCTTACCACTTTCTCCTTGTAAACAATGTATTTCAGCCACTTGAAATCCTGCCATTTGAATCCCGCCAGAACAAACAGGGAATCCTTCTCATACTGCTCCATTTTCTGGATTGCACCTTCGGGATATGTGATCCGGAGAGTTGTCTTGCCACCCACATCTTTTTCAAAGCCCTTCACTGGAGCCGAGTTCAGCCTGCAGGGCAACCAGAGAAAACCCTGTCATGGATTCCTACTGGTGCAGGGTGATGACACAGCAACCACTGCTGGGCAACAGCTCCCTGTAGGCAGCTGTTACAGCTGCACACTTTAACTCTTGCAGTTCCGCAGCACGAATATTTATGAAGCTTTACACCAAGTGACAATGGTTTAATTAGAAGCCATTTAAATGGTTCCATTGAATACAATGCAAACTATTTCTGCATATCCAGTCTTGTGATTTAAACTGGGTTGGAAGCTTTGGAAAAGGAAACTGAAAAATATTGCCCTTGCAAATTCAGAGTTACAAGCTAAGTGTTACTAGTTTAACATCCCATTGCTGCTGGGATATTTTGCCTGGATTCTGCGAGACTGTGCTGAACAGGACGATGCAGCTCCACAGCAGCTCAAGCAAACTGAAACTAGTCTCACGCTCCAAGCCCGGACCAGAGTTTACACTGCTCATCTTACCTGCAGTGAGATCATTTAGGGAACTAAGCCAGCTAATAATTTTTAAAAACCCCCAAAGGAATAACCTCCACATGGTTTAATTCCCCAGCCTGGCCCATCCAGAAGGTGAGCTGCCCTGCAGGGCCAAGGGCAAGGCCAAGGGGTAGGGCTCAGCCAGAACCGTGCTCTCCCTGACTCGGACCAGGGGCTGTGGCAGTGCACCCCACTCTGAAAGCACGCCAGCACACACAGCTTTGCTCTGGGGCACGCTGCTTTCTAAGGGAAGGCTATTTATTTTGCTGTGCTTTTGTTAAAACACCCCTCAGGGATAAAGTCTTTTCCCTTTGGAAAACAAACTTCTGTGGTGTTAACAGCACAGGGTGACTTTCATGGCATTAAAGTTATTCAGAAATTCTATTCAAAATGAGAAACCCAAAGCTGAGAAAATTTCAACTAACTTGGAATACAAATCTTGCTGACATCAAACAGCAGCCTCTGATGGAACAGCGTTGCCTGCTTGAATTATTGCAGCCTTCTTGACTTGGGGTAGTTCAATATACTGGAAAGTGCTTATGGAGTGCAAATTTTGCTGTGTAGGAATGTTAATGATGATCTGGATTTGTCTTTTTCAGCCCGGGTAAGCATTTTAGGTGGGAAACCTTTTAGTAGAAGAAAATCCCTGTATACAATCTGAAATTCTATTCAGAATTAAGGAGAATCAATTCTGTTGTATTTTTAGTAAAAATACTTTATCATTAGAAATAAAACCTTAAAATGAAAACAGCTTAAGAACAGGTACCACCACAATTTATACAGGCGATGAAGCCTTTTTTTCATGATTTATAAAACCTTGCTTTGTACCTTGACTTTGAGGCATCTAGACCTGACTGCCTGCGAAAACAGAGCTTCCAGCCAGCCTGATCCCTTGCTTTTCCCTCCGTTGCTGACGGCACATTCACACATCACTCACTTTTGCTATGGGCATTGTTTAAACTTCAAGGCGTTGTGTCTCTTTGGGGTAGCCGACCGTACATAGAGCATGTGGCTCTAAAGTAACAGAGATAAATGCAATGAAGTATTATGGAAAGAAAGCTAGTTATATATATTTTCACCTGTCTTGTTGATGTTGAGGGGAAGGTTAGTGTCTGGAGTTGTTTCAAATGTCAGTGTACAGCTCTTTGGCAGGGTTTTTCCCTCTCTCAGCTGCTGGATTCGCTGTTTTGCTTCTTACCTTGTTAAATCTCTCCAAACTTGGGACCCCTACTTTGTACCTAGACAGGAAACAAAACAAACCATTTCCCCAAGTAAAATGAACTTGGGTCTCCAGCAAAGGGCCAGGGTGTCAGCTGCTGACATAGTGAAGGAGTCCTGCTAAGGAGCCAGTGCCCCAGGGGCAGTGCAGGCAATGAAGCAGGGAAAGTTCTGGCATCCAGAACCAATTCACCAAGGTGCATACCACACAGCTTGAACCCTTTCTCGGGCGGGACGTGCTGGTGGTTAGCAACACAGCTACATCTTAGAAAAGCTCAGGTAGGATGCCAGGCCTCCTTGTACTGCCCATACACAGGCAGTTTTCTCCATAAGAAGTTTCAGGGTGTTTTTCTGTCTTGTGTCTGCCGATGATATATGGAGCTTAGAGACACTAACATCACAAAGACCGTCTCAAATCTCACTAAAGTATCATCATCAGGTGAATCCCTACCTGATTTTAACAAGGAATTTCTGATACATACTTGTTTTTCCCCTGCCTGCAATCTATTCTAAGGAGGCATTTCAGAGAGCTGATGACTGACTGCTCTAAGAAATTCCTGTCAGGTAAACAGTGTGACAGCTGCAAATAATGTCTGCCCTGAAACCTGATAATATCCAGTTAAACACTAACTAACTCACTTCAAGCTGTTTTAGACTGTAAAGCTGATCAGCCTTTCTTCACAAGATCAAAATTTCTTGCTGCAACAGTGATCATCAGATGGTAACACCCGAGGCATCGGAACACTCCATATACTGCTGATTGCTCCTTTGTCCACAAATGTACATTTTCCCCTTTAATATTCGCCTCCCAAGTCTAAAATCTGACCCTTCAAATGAGTTTTGCAATCCAGGAAAAAGGATGCTATAACATAAGGGAATTCCCCAGCTTCCACGGCAGTAAAGGAAGCAGTTGGATACATTTAAGAAGTCTGCTCTCACCTCCTCAGTCCCACATCCAAGCACCTGGCTTCATTTAACCTTTGCAGTTGACTTTTCTCTCCTTTATCCATCCCACAAACAGCACAGGTGCTTAGCTGCCCCCTTATCCTCTCAGCTTGCCAACTGACTTAGATTTACTGATGTGGAGAGAAAAGGTTGAACTTTTCATTTGGAAATTAAATAGTGGACTCTCTGATGTAAATCTTAGTGGGTGGCTTAGTCCAGATGGATTGAAACTGTTCTCTTGCTACTTTTTCAACAGTCTGAACCCAAAAAAAGGCTATAACTGAATTTTAATTCAACTCAAGTAACTGCAAGCCACCAGACTACATCGAATAGTAAGAGCTGTTTGCTAACAACTCAGTGGGACAAACTAGGAGAAGAGCTGTAAAAGTTTCATCCTGTTCGGATCCCCGTGTCCAGAGCACTGCCAGGGAAGCAGGGAACGTGTTCACGGGAACAAAGGACTGAAAGGGATCTTCTTGGTCTTTTTGTCCAGAGTTAGAGGGTATTTATTACCCTGGGTATTTTCTGTTCTTTCATCATGTGCCCATTACTAGCACATGGAAGAGAAAGGAGACCATGCTAAATGATACCTCTACCGTGCCTTCAACTCTTTTACTAATCCCCTTCTCTCTTCCACCTTAGCTAAGAATTTGCTATTTGCCATCCAGTCTCATGGATGAGTAAAGTTCAGAGAGATGATATCGACTACATTCCCTTTAATAAGAAATCAGTTATCTTGCTAAGGAAAAAAAATACCAGCTTAGACTACGCTAAACCAGTTTTTATGAGTTTCCTCCCACTTTTGCTATTTACCATAGTAATACTTTGTTACTCATGATTCAGAACTTGCTACAAAGCTCTGCATTTTTTTCAAGTCAGACTAATGGGTCTGTAGCTCCCTAGGGCACATCCCCCCTCTCTCCTACACACACACTCTCTCACTCTCCATTAGCACAGGTACTATGTTTGTTAATCTCCAGTCACCCAGAACACCTCCCTGACTTGACAGATTTATTACTAAGAGTTGTGACTAGACTTGTGATTTCACATATCAGCATGCTTTTCAAGCATTCTGACACAGGGATGATCTAGGTCCTCAGCAAAAGCAAGAAGTCCTAACTTTGACTGTGGTCCTTTCCACTGCTATGCCATTGCTTCTGCTCTTTAGTCAACACCCTCATCCGTGGTGAAACAGAGGCAAAGTATTCACAGTTTCTAGGGTGCACCAACATGTGTTTAATCATTGCTATGTCCTCACTCAGAGAGACTTACTGCTTCCTAAGATGCTACACTGCACTGCCCTGAGCTCTCCCAATCCTAACTGTGAGGTGTAGGTCCCAGGGATTCTAACCATGGATGACCAGTACTACTCCACTGAGCTCCCTAAGGGACCAGATACGTTTGGGAGCAGATCTAACAGTATGCTTTACTGCTTCACTGCCTAAGGGCATCAAAAAAGCAGCAGCTTTTACAAAGGAGCTATAAAGAGAAGGTTCAAGTGGGATTGCAGGAGAGACCTTCCCGAACAGCCGTGGAAAATGGCATGCTTAAGAAGTGCCTTTACCCTTCGATGTGATCACCATTTATAACAAACATTTATGTGCTCTTGGGGTTTTTTTCCCCTCCATATTAGCTAACCCTTCCATACAGACGGATATTGTCAGCAGTGGAGGTCTAACGTCTGCCTGTACGGCTTGTGAACCGATACAGGAATTGAATATACGGCAAGAAACCTGTGATGCCAAAGACTTACCTGACAACAACATCATAGTCATCAATTTTTAAACCCAAGGACTTATTTGCAAGCACTCCACCGTTTCCCACAATAATACATCGCCGGCAGCTCAGACTGGGGAAGAAACAGAAGAAAGAGGTGCTTTTTGTAACAGAATTTCAAACACACCGAGCTGCGCGTATTTAGTTCGCACCTACCTGAGAACTACAGGAAACCCTCTGGAATTTAAGAATGAAGGGGAGGACAGAGATACACTTGATCCCTAGCTCACCCCATCGTGCCCAGGCATTACACGTGATAAACTGCTTTCAACACCTCGCACCACGTGGGGCCTAATGAGATGAGCTGTCAGGACAAGCAGCTCCTCTCCCCCCACACCCCTGGTATGATGGGTTTGAATCAAACCCACCTGTTTACTTAAACCTTTCCATTATTCATTTAGCACCGAAATAACAATAAACCAAGGGTTTAGTGAGGAAGTCCTGTCTTCAAGCAGTTTTCTGAGTGCAGGCAGATATTGCCAGGTTATCTGGGGTGTGCAAAACTGCTGCAGTTAGCCTGAGACTTCAAGAGGCAGAAAAACACTAAATGGATACAAAAAGGACCCCCACACACTTGGGCACAGTCAGAAGCATATATGGAGACACAGTGGGTGAGGAAGGGGAAGGAAAATACCCTTAATTAACACAGAAACAGTGAAGGAAGGAAACAGTTTCTCGTGGAACTGCGAGTCACGAGAACTCTGCAGCAGATGTTAAAAAGTTATTTCATTTTGAAGACAGAGAGAGGACTTCTTTCCAGCCATCTAATCCCAAATGCAGCTGGCTCTTCTGGCAACGTGCCTCCATCTCTGGTAGTTCACTGAAGGGATACGTGTCTGCAGAGCCTTTTTCGGAAAGGGTCCAAGGCAATCAGTTGTTTGGAGCAGATCTCTGGGCTAGGCAGCCTTCCTAGTCCCAGGCAGGGTCAAACGGTCTCTTCTAGGCTGTCCTCACTGTGATCAGTCTAAAGAGCCAGAGTGAGGAAACCCCTGATTATGTGGGGTCTGTCTTTGCAGAGCAGGGCTGGAGCACACTTAAAGAGCCAGCTAAACCACTGAGGGTTACCCTGCTGACAGAGCCATTAGCTGGAGACATGCATGGAATTAACAGCACCAAGAGATGCTCAGAAACAGCTTCCCCAGCCCAGATAACGAGTTTCACTGCAGATCCCAGCCTTTCCAAAACTGAAAACCTCCTCAAAAAGATGGACATATTAGCCCAGTGCTCATGTGCCTAAGGGATGAAGAAGTTTGCTGTAACGAAATCACAATAGAGAAAAAACTTTATATAAAATGGCACAGAAAAAAGAAAAATACAGTTCTGGCAACAAGGAGAAAGCAGAGGCAAGATCTGGGTCAGGCAGTATATTGTGTCAAGGAGGGAAGGGAAAGAGTCAGCCCCAGGTACACTCAACCAAGCGACAGATATGGTCGTGGGAAAAGGTGCTGCAGGAGGGGAAAAAAACCCATAGTTCAGTTCTGGCCAAGTGAAATTTCAGATGAAAGTATGTTTCTTTGATGATTACAATAAGAAAGTTCGACCTCCTAAAACAACAGACTTCTGTAATTTCTCTACCCAGTTGTCTCTGAGCGTTGACTTTTCTTAATTGTACGTTTTGAAGAAGAATACCGTGCTGAAATCCAAAGGCTGCAAGCTGCAGACCCTCCCCTCTCTCCCTTTCCCACTCATTGTTAGGATGGTAGCTCCTACCAGTTCTGAACACAGATATGTTTGTTTCAGCCTCAAACCACTTAATGACATTCTTCCCTTTTCTGCTAAATCCAAGCACCACCTGCTGTCAGCAGTCCCTTCCACATCTGCATGGGATCCACTCACTGACAAACCACTGTCTGTAAACATTGCTTCTCCGTGGATAACCATGGCTCAGACTGGTGAGCATGAGGTGCTACACATGAGAGAAAAGAACCAGTTCCACCAGCCAAACTGTTCCAGCAGGCTCTCTTCACAGCCCTGTTCCCACACAGTGCTTGCAGACTCAAAGGCCATTCTTAATTTTCTCTGGACCACACAAACCTGAGCGAGTTCATCGTGCCTCTGACGGTGTGGCAGCTCTCCTAGAGTCTCAGTCCCATCTGTAGTACCTCTTTGAACTGTTTTCAACTTCTCCACAAATCTCTGAAGCACTGACTACAAAAGACCAGCATGCAAAGCTCATGTTGCTGAAAGCAGGGTCCCTTCTATGCAGAGATTTCACATACACCGTTCCAATGCTCTTTTTATAGGCAATTGTTTGCAGAACACAATCCTCAGCTTGTCAGCACGATCTGTGCTGTTACCTCTGAGGTGCATCACTTTTGGTTGGGCTCCAGCTGAGCTTGACTGTTCTGAGCAGGGACTACGTTCTTTGAAAAGGTCCTGACTGACCTGTCCTTCCTACTCCTTACTTCTCCATTCTTCGGCTCTGGCAAATTTTCCTAGTGCAATTTTACATTTCCTCCAGATTGGTTTCAAGCACTGCGAAGACCTGCCACTGGGATTACACTGGAGTGTCACTAAAGGATTAATTCTCAACTTTTTAAAGCTGTGTGACCTATTCCATCCCTAAAAAGGATATGTCTGCAACAGCCTTGTGTAGAATCAGAATGTAATGGACTAAGACAACTAACTAATGCCTGTCTTTAAAAGGTTACCTTTATCAATCAAGCTGCTAGTTCATCTAAAAAGAATTTATCCTCTCTATGACAAGAGTTCATTTCCACAAAACCCAGTTATGCTGCCATTCTAGCTCTGTCCTTCCAGGATTCTTCCTATAAAACCGAGCCAAGCAACTTACAGCCACCTCTTTGGCATCTCCCATATTTCCTGAAGAATGACACAACATTTGCTGTTCTATCCAACATTCCAAGAAGGGTTAAAAAGCAAACAGCAATTAAAGAAGCATTCTTTATTTAACTCCTCAACTACTTTTCAGTGCTCACTATTTAAAAAAGACATATAATTGTCATTTAAAAATCCTCACAGTTACTAATAAAAATACACAAAGTATTTTACCTTTGCTATAAACGGGACAACATCATTCTATCTTTATCCCCCCAAAATGAAACAAATACTTAACTGAATGGTTCTGCCTTTACTCGTCATAACTGACAGGTTAATGACCTTTGCCAGGTTCATGTCTGAACCACTCTCATACACTCGTGGTCTTGACATTTTTAAAGGTGTGTCCTCCTTTGTCCTTAAGTCCACAGAAAAGATTTTTCATTAGTAGCTTCTTGATGCTAAGGTCTAATATTTGATCTTCTAGCAGCTTTTTCTTAAACTTCTTTCCAAAGTGCTCTGTCCTCTGTCCTAGCAAAGCTGGATGTTTCTGTTGCACACTCAGAAGGCAGTGCTCGGATGCAGACTGCTCTCTTCATGTGCATACGGTGAAGATACGGTGAGTCCTGGACCTTCCCTGGGTTCTGCACATCAGGTGTCTACACCAAGGCTGGGCAGTCAGGGCTGTTTGGACTGAGACAGGCAGAAAGGTGTGCTGGCTTGGTCTCACCAGCTTTGGCTGTGGGACAGTGAGAATACTGCAGGGCCACCCTGCTGGCACCGTGGAAGGGAAGCATCCAGCAGGGACGTCAGGCACCTGCCCTCCCATCCTGACCGAAAGCTTGACCGTCTGGCAGCCGCGCAGCCGGGCTCCTTCGCAGCCAGCGCTGACTGACGGTGCCCGAGCCCAGGGAGCCTGCACAGTCACTGCTGGCNNNNAGAGGAGCACAGGCTGTGCATGGAGAGATCCCAGTAAGAAGAGTGCATAGGGTGTACCCCTCGGGGGGTATTGTGGGCCAAACACCTTTTTGTTTCTTTACATAGTACATCAAAGCTGTATTCTCTTTCCAGAAGAGCTCAAGGACTGAGCACATTGGACACAGCCCAGGTTTCAGTTTGCTACCAGGGTGGTATGAGGGAGGGTCATGGACTTTCCACAACAGACAGATCTGCCCTAAAGCTCTGAAGTGGAGCGGCAGCCAGATGTACAGCCTCTTGACACAGATGCTCAGAGGTTGAGTTCATTTACACTAGAACTGGGATTCACACAGATCTTCTTGAACAATACAGCACTGTAAACACATGTATGCATTGTTAGCAATTGCCACTTCCTCTTCCTCTTATCAAAGTGCCTTAGGGATTTGTCAGGGGAGTAAAACTGCAAAGCCTTCCTTTACACAGCTTTGGAACTAAAGGCTTTGAGGAAAGATATAACAGAATAATTAAAACTACATCTTTAGGGTAACTGATGCTTAGGGAGCCTTAGCATATTCTGGTTTGATCTGGCTGCTGCTACTTAAACCTGAGCCAGAGGGACACACACATCTCCTGCTCTATCAAATTCCTTCCTCACTTGTTAGGATATATTGCTGCAATTAGTAAAGACTGCATTAAGTTATAAGCTCAAACTCTTCCTTCATTACCACCTGGAGGCAATATAAAAAGGTCAGTCAGGTTTTTATATTTATGTCTTTTCATAGGAAATTTGCAGGTCATCACCACAGAGATTTAACCCAAAAATCCACCGGAGTCAGCAGAAGAGATGGAACTAGAAACCAAGCCCTGACTGATCTGCAGAATGAGGAGCAGGTCACTGGAGGGGCCACTAAAGCAAGCAGTGAAAATGTCAGTGACATCAATGGGCCTGGAAAAGCCAACAGAGCGCACGAGAACTCTGAAGCATCAAAGACGAGGCCCACCAACATCTGCATTAGGGAGGAAGGCATGTCAGCTCTGAAGGAAGAGGACACTGCTTCTAGAGAAACTCCCCTGGATCTCCAGTCTTTTCCAGAAAAGCTCAGAGCAGAGTTGCAGCTGCCCTCACAAACACAACTTCAGTTTTACCAACCTCCTGCCCTGGAGCAGAAGCCAGTTACTATCAGCAGCTCAACACAAAGGTGTCATAACAAGGAACCATGAAAAGCCCTAAGAAAGCACGGCATCGCTTATGCTACGCTACAGGCACTATATGGCATTTGTTTATACATCCTCCAGCTTCTGCGAGCTATTAACCCTGCTCACTGTGGAGGGATTAGATGGAGTGGGTTGGCAAAGCTGCTTTGGGATGATGAAAAATGTGTGCAGACCCAGAAGAATCACAGAATCACTGAGGCTGGAAAAGCCCTCTGAGATCATCAAGTCTAGCCCATGACCCAGCATGGCCACATCGGCCAGACCATGGCACTCAGTGCCACACCCAGCCTGTCTTTAAACACAGCCAGGGACGGTGACTCCACCACCTCCCTG
>WUAM01000431.1:91333777-91351826 GCA_024336885.1 Actenoides hombroni | reverse complement strand
CCTGGTGGCCCTTCTCTGGACACGTTCCAGCACATCCATAGCCTTCCTGTCACAGGGGCTCCAGAACTGGATGCAGGGAACTCCCCATACCTGCTCCAATATCAACGTAACAGAGAAGCTCAGCCCAGGACTGACCTTCAGGGGACTCCTTTCACAGCCTCTCCTACCTTGCTAATTCTCTGTGAGTAACCTCCATTCTCCTTGGTCTATAATTCTCCACGTGACGCTGTGTCAAAACACCTGTAGAAATCTGCAGAGTTGAAACCCAAAGTGCTTCCTTGTCTGCAAAATCAGCCCTCTCGCTGAGCAACTGGGATATCCTGGGTTTATCTCGTGTTTAGTTGTGTAGTAAAGTAACGATCTGACAGACAGCACTTCAGACTTTCCCCTTAGCAGTAAACTGTGACGCAGTTTGGTTGTCTCAAGATGGAGAGAGAACATGAGAAAAGTGGAAACCTCAACCACGTCCCAGTGGTCTCTTTGTCCTTACAGCCCGATGGCCAAATATTAACTTTTGGGGAAAAGACGGACAATGAAGAAGTTTCTAAGAAATACATCTGGGGAAGGGTCAGGTGATCGTGGGATTTCTCCCATCCCGTATTAAAGCTGTGCAGGAAATACAGGCAGGACAGCAGCCTGGGTGTTTTCAATACCACTTGCAGTCCAAAATACAGGAAATCTCCAGTTACACGGATGTCCAGCCACCCTACCTCGTGGAACACCGTGGGAGCTGGACCAGAGCCCGAGTTCCTCCTCTGCTTCCAGTTGACATTACACACATTAAGAGCACACTGGTCAGATCTCAGTGCACACCAACGCTCAAGCCTCAGCTTGGAAGTGGTGGCTGAGATCTGCTGTGCTCCTGCATCCACAGAATCGATCACAGAATTACTGAGACTGGAAAAGACTTCTGAGATCAAGTCCAGCCCATGACCCAACCCCACCACATCGGCCAGACCATGGCACTCGGTGCCACATCCAGCCTGTCTTTAAACACCTCCAGGGACGGTGACTCCACCACCTCCCTGGGCAGCCCATTCCAATGGATGATCACCCTCTCTGTCAGGAAGGGCTTCCTGATATCCAACCCAAACCTCCCCTGGTGCAGCTCCAGGCCATGGCCTCTCCTGTCACTGGTTCCTGGGAGAAGAGCCTGCCCCCCACCTGGCTACACCCTCCCTTCAGAGAGTTGTAGAGAGTGATGAGGTCTCCCCTGAGTCTCCTCTTCTCCAGGCTGAACAACCCCAGCTCCCTCAGCCTCTCCTCAGAAGACTTTCCCTCCAGTCCCTTCCCCAGCCTCGCTGTCTCCTCTGGACCTGCTCCAGCACCTCAGTGTCCTTCTGGAAGTGAGGGGCCCAGAACTGTGCACGGTACTGGAGGTGAGGCCTCACCAGTGCTGGGTACAAGGGGGAGAATCACATCCCTAGTCCTGCTGGCCACACTATTCCTGATCCAAGCCAGGATGCCAGGGTCAAGTTCACCTTGTTTCAGCATCATGCTGGTACGCTATGTCAGGAAAGGTGCATAAGGATGTCCTTTTGGCACAGGGACAATCAAACAAGTTCAGGACTTAGAGGAGGAACGTGAAGGTAACATCTCAAGGGACAGCTTTGTGACGGAGGATAAAAATGGAGGAGTTCAGGTGGGGACAATCCCAAAGGCTTGGTGTAGATCTCCCACCGTACAACTTCATTCCCCTCTTCCCTTCCTGTGCTCTCACACACTGGTCTGACCTCACCTCTGCTGCCTCTCCCACCCCTCCCCTGGGAAAGCTGCATTCAGCGTATGGTTACATGAACACTTGCTCACCTTCCCCCCCAGCCCCAGCCCTCTCTGCCCCTCGTGCTGCTGCTGCAGCACTGTGACAATGCAGCTCTTCGGTGGGAGGGGAGCTCTGTAAAAGAGGTCACTGGAATGACCCGGGTTAAGAGAAAAATGTTTAAACTGAAATTGTTTCAGTGACCCACTTTAAAAGTCCCTCTTCAAACAATAGCAGCAGCACAAGGAGAAGGTAGGGAGCTATAGCCTGAGAGCAGGCAGCAGCAGCAAATATAGCTTCTTAGACTGGCTTTTCCAACAGAGAAAATGTTGGAGCAACTCCATCCTGAAGAGAAAGTGAACCTGGAGCTTTTCCCCTAATGTCAGAATCAGCCCACTGGACTTCAGAGAGCCTACAAGTAGAGGGGTTCACAAGATCTTCTAAGTCTGACCCTATGTACCTCAAAGCCTTTTGCCATCTCTTATCTAGCTCGTTCACAATAAGGTATTTTCTCAGTCCTCAATTGTAGGATGCTTTGGGCCTTCTTTGGTCAGGCCCTCTCCAGTTGCTCCAAGGTGGTGAGCAAAGGGGAGAGGTCTGAACTTCCTCCTTGACCAGTGAGCAGTATGGAGTACGCCAAACCTCAGGGCCCCGCTCCCAGCACACTGGAGCTGTCACAGAGCAGAACTGTTGAGCTCTACTTTGAGCTTGAGAAATGATGAAAAAGTAGCTAATCTTCCCTCATCAGTCTGGTCCATAAGCTCTTCTGGAATCCAAAATGGCAAATACCCATTACTCCCAGCACTGTACTTTATTGACAATCATGGCCAAGGAACATTTCTGGAAGATACCCCAGTCTTCATCTACACCCTACTCACCAAGCAGGTTTCCAGGGGCAGCACTGCGGCAGCCCCAGCACCTCCTACAGCACCCAGGCTCTCCTCTCTAATAACCCCCCTGTTGCAACTCCATCCACCTACTGCTTTAGGCTCTCACTTTGCAGTTTGCTATCCCAAGCTTTCTTCTCCCTTTCTTCCACATCAGCTTCAATTTTAAACTTTTGTAAGACCCACTCCCTTGGACAGGCTCTGGGAGGGATCTATCTGTGAGGCACACGGACCACATGACCAACAGCCACTGCTTTCTGTGTAGCACAAAAACTCCCAAGGAAACAGTGTGTTTATCAGCATACACACCACCAGACCTCGTTACTGCAACACTACAGAACTACATTTCTAGCCCCATTCATACTTGATATCTCAGGGACTTTGCACACAGTTCATGAAGGCTTGAGTGTTAGTTCTTTCCTATCTCTGCAGCAAATCCATCACAAAGAAATGTAAAACCAAAGGGAGCAGCTCATGCTAGAGCAGCTTTGTTTCACAACCTCCTGAGAAATGACTTCTAAAGAACCAAGACATTCCACTCCTCAAAAAAAGAGGTGAGCAGCAAGGGTCACAATTACATTAACCTTCACTGCAAGAATATTACACCTGCCCTCTGTCATTAACACTAATTTCTCATGAGCAGTCTTCTGAAAGAGTCTGTATGTGGATTTTTCAACAGATTAAAACCTTAACTCCAACCTGACCTGAGATAAATCCCAGATGAATGAGACTCAGTTGTATGTAAAATCTCTAAGAAGGTAGTTTGTAAAATGATTTTGCCTTCTGGACATCATTTCTCAAATTAATCCAAACTCTGAAGGCTAAACCCCACCCGGCATTGCTGTGAGGCAAGGCAAACTTCAAAGCAACCTAAATTAGCACTTAGACTGCAAAAAACTAAGAACAGACTTTCACATAGAGAGTAGCTCCCAACTCTTAACTACAGCAGGCAAGCTCTACAATCAACATGAGAGATGTGGAGACCTATGGAAAGGCTGGAAAAGCTTATCAACTTTGTCATGGAAGAGTGAGCAGAAGGTGAGCTGGGCCAAGAAATAAACCCAACGTGTCAAGAAAGCAGGAACTGTGTTGTTAGCCCAGGTTCAAGTACCACTGCTTGGAAAGAAGTAGTACTAGGGCTCTGAAAAGAGATCATGTCCCCGCAAAACTCTCTGATAGCTTCTGAAAGAAACTACTACTAATCTGGGAGGTGGCACTAAGCCAGAAACTGCAGGGAAAAGGAAAGGGATGACAGAAAAGCAAGGATAGGAAAGACTAAAGAATTGTCATTGAGAATCTGATCGTAAACATGTCAGTGAGATTCAGAAGCAACCTCTGCAATGGGACTCTTCTCTACAATAGAAGAGCCAAAGGAGCTTCTTCTAAAGTCCTTGATTCAAATACCAGAGGACCCAGGAGCCTGCAGTCCCATCCTGGCACAGGCATGGCCAACACAATCAGACATTCCTGCTTTAAAAGGAAGGTATTAGTGACACACCATTATAACAAGCCAGTCCCTTCCTTCCCTCTATGAGTTTCTTGTGATCCTCTTGCTTTGTCAGAAAGGCTGGAAAAGTACAGTTGTGTTTATTGAAAACCTGCTATTTACTTATTTGAAAAAGAGGCAAGAGGGTGCATTGTAACACCATTTGAAACAAAAGATTAGGAAATAGTCAAAAGGTAAATTTTTTTTTCTACTTGTGTTTGACTTAAAGGTCTCCAGAGTTTACATATTTACTGGAAAGAGGACTCGGTTTCCAGTTCCTGATCTACCTCCAAAGCACAGCCAAATTTATTGGCAATAATTAATGGGAAAAATTATCTAGCAAAATTTATTTAGGACATGTGGAAAATAATTACTTCTATTCTAAAAGGTCTCATCTTACCTGTCAAGAGCTGGAGTTAGACGGTAATCTTTGGTTGCTGACAGGATGGCTTTGATCAGATTATCTGGGGAGAAAGGATGAAGATGTTAGGAACAAGTTCTCACTCCTAATGCAAAAAGACAAACTGATGTAAAGCATCCGAAGCAGTTACTTGGAGGAACTGAAATAAGATTCACATTAGGAATATATACATTAACTTGCACCTTCCTATCTTCTCTGGACAATGACCTTCCCACACTGGATGCAAAGACAGGTTATGTGCCAAATTCTGATGCAGTGTGCAAATGCTTCGCACAGAGCGGGACAGGGAGCAAGCACAGTACAGTTTAAGGCAGTGGTTTTTACACCCACTTCATGAGATTGCTGATTCACAAACACTTCAGACATGAAGAGGCCGGTATCACTGCTGCTTGCTTTCAGCCAAGCTTGTCTGCAGCTGAGCAGTGACCTGGGTGCAGGAATGGAATCAACTTAAAACTGATGCATTTGATTTTCCCGAGTTATTTTCACTTTAGACTCAGTTCCTCAGTCTGGCTTTCTTCATGGCAGAATCCAGTTAAACATCAGAGCTGCGTAAAGAAATGCCCGTGGGAGCAACCCCTACACTGATAGCCAGAGAACGCTGCAGCAGCCAAATGATATGTTATGCAAGTGCAGACACACACACAAATTAAATGTATTAAATTGCAGAAGCACAGCGATTACACATAAAGAATTCTATCCACTACGGAAATTTTTGAGTCTGCTTCCTTCTAGATTTTGTCCTTTGTCCCAAATTTTTTCCACCTCTCTCCCCATAAAGGTCCAAACTCTTTTACCATGACCTGTCCAGGTCCAAGAAGCAGCAATGTTTTGGCTAGTCTGGATATATAAAAGCACCAGTAACTTCAGAATGGCTGTAGTGGGTCCAACAAAAAGTCCATGTGCCTCCAAATCCTGACTCTAACTGTGGCCAGAAGACGACATCGAAGAGACGAGGAGGAAGAAAGCAAACAGACATATTTGCCTGAAATTATCTCCTATCATTTCATTATTTTCAAGTCGGGTGTTTCACGTATCAGGTATAGCTTCTGTGTCTCTGGCAACCCTCAGTCATCTCTCTCCCATGAGCTCAGAATCCTCCTGGATCCATACGGACTTTCAATCACTCCCCTTTCCTGCTGGTGAATATGGCTTCTCTGAGCTTCCGTTACACTGGAAAAGACTGTGAACAATTAGTCCCCTTCCACTTTCCTTGGGAGACTGGAAATATCTATCTTTCCCTTAAATATATCAATCAACTAGTTCCAAAGTTCTTAGGAAACAACCAGTCAAAAGGAATAAATAAGTCTCATTTCTTTAAAAAAGAATAAAAATGACAGAGAAACATTTAGAAGACTGACAACAAGTGATTGTTTACCACAAACTGAAATAGTTTTCCTGCTAGGTGCTACTTACTGCAGGCAGCACAGCTAGGGAAGAGCCTTTCAAAGAAGGGGTTCTGTTCTTAGCTACTATATCCCTCTGAAGAAACTGCACGAGGAGGGGGTGGGATGAACACCCAAGCTGGATGCAGCCCAGGTGCCTAACAGCTTCTAAACCAACACCAAGCTGGTGAGACACACAAGGGAGACAAACAATGATGATAAACAGAAAACTCTGCTGGGCACTTTTAGGTTTGGGGAAGTTTTTGACATGCATTACTGACAGCCCCTGCCAACCATTACAAGATGGGAACTACGATTACTTTCAGAAGATCATATTTTGGAGTAAGGAAAGGCCATTTGTAGGGTAAAAGCAACTCTGCTAACCAAACAGTGGTTTTGTTTAATTTTCCTTCATCTGAAGAATTTCTTTTGAGGTGTTGGCAACAGGCTCCCTCTCCAACAGGAAGGCTATTTCCCTAAGTCTGCTGAACAGCAGTAGGCTGTTGTGACCTCTAATGGCACCAAGCCACAGTCCTCTCCTTGGCCCGTCTCATACACTGGCTTTTACTGGACAGTATGTGCTACTGTGGTTGTTTTCCCACACTCTCAGAAAAGAGATCAAGAGATTGCACGTCAAAGGCTGCAACCTCCCATCTACCAAGTGGTTTTTATGCCAGGTTTGCTCTACCACCGCAAGTCAACACCCCACGCTACTTGGAGGCCATCCGTTATACTACATTAAAAAGCACATTAAAGGAATACAGTTGACTAACGCACTCTGAATTCTGTCTTTCTCATCTTGCCAGCTAATTAGTAATGCCTCCATAGTGAATCCTCAGGAACGAAATAAGACTACTTCAGGATATGGCAGCATTTGGGATGGGGAGTCTCCCCATTACCATCATTCAGAGAGAAAACACAAGTGAAACAAGCAATGGCACAGGACATTCAGCACAGATCAGGAAAGGCCAAACGGGATATCTCTCTTCAGCAGCCCCACAGGGCAGCCAAGAGGTTTGGAAGTTGCACAAATCACAGTGTTATCATTCAAAACTGCTGAATGAAGCTCAATAAAAGACGAAGTACTTCACTGCAAAGTGCTGGCCTGCAACAGGAATGAAGGTGGCACAGATGCCCTCAGTGCCAGCTCGTCTAGTGGCATCTGCACTGGAAGCCAGGAGCAGGAGCCACAAGCACCAACAGGAAAAGTTAATGGCCTAGGCAGGGAAGAGGCACTAGATCTTTTAGAGAGAGCTTGAACTCTACTAGAAGATGGACACTACATTGCTGCTGAGCTGAGCATGTGCATTTAACAGCTTACTCACTGGGACCAGGATGGAAGGACAAGATCTCCTTCTTGGGGCAAGGTTTGAAGGATCAGCAGATGCTGCTGTTGCTGATCTGCAGCCTTCCACAACACAAGGAAGATACCTATCATAGGAACCCCTGGCAGCACCTTGTACCACAGCTGGATCAAGGTGGAGGGTCACTTGAAATCGCCATTCAAAGCCTTCTATCATAGATAGCAGACTAAAGAAAATCAGGCACCAGGAAAGCAGGTATGAGAAACCGAAAGGGTGTTGAGCACAGTCTGCCTTATACCCCTATGTACAGAGTGATAATAATGGGGGGAAGTACATGGTACAAGTGCTAGAAAGAAAAACTCCTCCTTGTTTCCAGTAACAGGATCAGTGCACAGCCACCTCCTGAATACTGAGCTGTCAAAGGCTGAAAGCAAGTTCTGCAAGGACAAAATAAAGGCCAAGTCTTCAAGACGCGATCCACTGAGACTGCACCAGTGTAAGCACAACATGACTGGCATCCCCATGATCTAGGCATGTGTAGGCACAACACGACTGGCATCCCCATGATCTAGGCAGTAGCTGACACGTGCTATCTTCATGCAGTAACTTCTGGGCAGATTCAAAAAAACTGTTCTACAGAACAGTGGCAGAAAGGCTACCAGACCAGTTTTGATGCCTCACACATTGGTGCTAAACTTCTGAATAACTTATACTAACCCATCACCTGATTTAGCAGCAAAGGTGATGGGCAGCAGACCTGACATGCTGCACCTTGGCCACAGGACCCTCCAGTGGGGTGGGAACAGCTGGCACCCCGGCAGCAAGTTCCTCTGGAGCAGGGAGAAGGATAGAGCTCAGAACTGGGACCTACCTGCACTGAACACAGCAAACAAGGAACAGAGCAACCCAAGAGCGGTGTTTCAGTACATTCTGTTCCTGGTAACTGTCAGCTTTTCTTCATTCATCCACGTACCGATTTTATTTTCTGGGTTTTTTTAAAGGGCACCAGTTGCGTACAGCCCTTGCTTTAACACGAACCCACAGTTAAAAAAAAAGGAGATTGTTTTATTCAGGCAACAGCTACGCAAACAATTTATTTTGATTTTTTTTTTTTTTTCCCCAGCTGGTTTACCCCGGTTGTGAAGAAACCGCAGCACGGCTGCAGACACAGTGCTAGCCCAGGCACAACTTCTCCCCTCCTCAGCAAGTGGGAACAGACAGCGGTGGGTGTGCTCTGCCCTGTATTCCTGTGCACCAAGGAGAGGCCTGAGTATACATGTTCTGACTACTCCAAAGGAAAAAAAATCCTTCCTGTTACAAGCAAGAGGTATGTGTGCACTCACTTCCCTGCTCGCAGGGCCCAGGCACGCAGCCAGCTCAGGCGTAACAGAATTCATTAGCTCAGACACACCCCCATTCAAACAGGCCTCTCATTTTTTGAGGGACATTTCCTCAATGGAAATGTTTCAGCTGCTTGTGTTCAATGCAGAACCCCAGCAAATGTGCCCAGCAGACATGTCTTGTCTCAGCACCATATGCCCAGAACCGTGAACCATGGAGAGCACTGTGCAGGGACCTGCAGGGTTCCATGGCAGGTCAGCTCGGATCAAGCAGAAGTTATTACCTGCCATCCACTGCTGGCACAGAGGCAGCTCCCCCAGCTCTGTGTCGTGTTTACCCCAGACAAGGACTGCTGGCAGCACTGTATCGTGGCCACCTTGCACCCTGCGTGGCATCTTTTGGACATACTGAGCACAGAGCACCTTGGGCTAAACCACGCGTTTCTTCCCTGCTGCTCTCCTTCCATAACCAGTATGGATAAAAAAGGGTGAATTCGCCTTTGAAAAGCATTTACTCTTTGGCCTCTTCCCAGCTGCCAAACAGGCAGCCCAGCGAGTGTTAATTAGCTGCACGTTTTGTGAAATACAAACTTCCCACTGGAAGCTGAATTCAAACAGCAGACTCGTCTCACACAGATCGTCCAACAGCCATTTAGCGGCCACAGTTTTGGTAACCACTTGAAGGCTGAGTAAGCCCGACAGCAATACTGCTGACTCGGTACTGTTCCTCCTCTTCATCCTCACAAGATTCAAGGCAGATGTGACCAACACTAAATCCCTCCTCCAGCTTGCAGTCAGGCACTGCTGTTTAAATGTCCATGGCATGGTGCCACTGTGTCACTGTGCTGAGGGCTACGGTGGGTTCCTGCCCCGGCAGTGGCACACAAGCAGCAGCTCGCTGGCAGCCCATTTCTGCTTTGTGTTAGCTCCAATAGTTCAAGTCAGAAAAGAGCAAATTGTAATGCAGTGGTTCTGCTTATCCGAATCTATCTATGTGGTAGGCATAAGAACATAATGTACATACATATGTTATCTAATGGGAGGAACATTTGTGCTGTTTAATTCTAGCTGAAGTATTAGGCAAGTGAACTCATTCCAACAGTAAAAATATGTGGCTTTTATACAGCCCCTTCAAGTCAAAGCCTCCAAAGTGATAGATATACACGTAAGCATACAGCAGGTATCATAAGAAGTCTGAAATTCCCTGCACCACTTCTTTTTATTATTGATCTGCTAACTGTATGAGGTCTGTGCAGGAGAAAGCAGCTACAAAGACTTGCACAACAGAGAAATCAGTTGCAAACACGTGAACTGTCTCTCTAAACCAATAACTACAAACTGTAGAAAGCTGTCCCCAAATCACATCTGATGTGTCAAGACAAGAGAGGGTTTCTTGAGGTCATTAGCTGTACCAAACTACCAGGTAGTTTACTTGAGATACACCTTACTAACAGCACGACTTAAAACTGGCAGTACTTCCAGCATCCCAAGACTTCCATTGATGATTTTTAAAGGTACTAAGACAAGAGGCATGTAGTGTTGCATACATACAAAACAAAAGGAAAGAAAAAAAAGAAAGACTGGATGCACGGTCCCTCCCTAACAACTTTAGGAAAACCTGGCATGTGTTAAATGTAAGCTCTGTAAAGCCCTTAAGGCCTTTTTTTTAATAACAAGATATAAATAAGATACATAACATTTGGACTCTTCATTTACATGGTAGTTTTGGAGCCTTCAGGGATTTTTTATTTTTTTTTTTCCCTTCAAGCTTTTCTTTACAACCAAGAATTTGTTTTTTCAGAATATAAGCTTAGTTCCCAACATAACCCCAGGGCTTGGAAAGTTGGAACATTAATTTAAAAAACAATTATGACAAAAAAATGGGCCACGTTTTGCAATAACCATGCATTGATCATTTTGATTCAAACTCAAGTTTGCTGCAGAGGAAGCAATAAAGCCTGAAGATACAGGCTAACCCACGCCAATGGAAAATGGTCCTTGAAAGATTCACAGTGTGCTGTCCAAAGACAAGCAGGAAAATAAATACAGTTGTTATAGAGGGCTGTTCTTCACTTTGTTGCTTCACTTTTGATGCCCATTCACAGGTGGCCAGGAAGTGTCTTCAAGGCCAAAAAAACTCAGTAACTACTACAGTGAATTCTAATTCTCCTGACCCTTGCAGAAGCATTAAGATGTGGCACTTCAAAAACAACATCCAGAGAAGACCTGTTCTTCCCTCTGGGAGGTAAAAGATAGAAATAATATCCATGTCTCCAACTGCACTTCAACACTTCTGTGGAGAACTCCGAAATGGAGTGACCCACTTGACTCCAAACTTGGGGTCTGAGATCTCCCTGGGGCACCTTTCCTTTCCCTGTGGGCTGGGAGAAAGACTATTCTTTAAGCACATTCAAGAGCATCAATTCTGATGGTTGCCCTTTCATCAAGAGAGCACAAGAGAGAGAGTTGATTTAACTTCAAAATTCACAACATAACTTCCCTTTGGAGGTGCATCACTCAGTAATGGAAAGCTGATCCTGCCTCTTCTGTAAGTTTTCATTTCTCTTCCCTTCAACATTCTCAACATTCAATTTCTCCAGGCTATAAAATCAGCTAAATTCCCTGGGGAAACAGCAACATTTTACAGTTATATTCCCAAGTGATAATGGCATCTATTGCCAGTTATGGTCAAATGTAAAATTCTAGTGGAAACTAGTTCAGAAATCTCCCTCAAACTCAAGAAGAAACAACACTACTGTGTTAATACTTACTCTGAACAGAACTAATGGCTACACATGCTTGTGCTTCTTGCTTATTTATTGAAGGAAGAACACACAAAGCACAACACAAAAATGCTCCAAGTAGGAAAATCATCTATACAGTGTACAACTAACAAAATAAGGAAATGTTGGAGAATTAAAGCAGAAAAGAGACACCTTATTATCAAGCAGACCCAGTCAAATGTAGGGAAGGTCTCTGCATGTGGTACTCTAGCCTCTATAAAGAGCTGGAAGAGTTGCAAATAAGCTTACTTTTCTGATAGCTTTTCTTTGGGGCAGCAGTAAATTTCAATTATGATGTCCAAGTGAGTATTTTTTCTCAGAGATAAAGTATTGCTCATGCCAAGAAAGTTAATATGGAAGAAAAAAAACCATGCAAGAAAAGAACACACACAAAAAGAGATTTTCTCCCAGTAACGTTTTGATATGCCAACTTTTGCACGCCTGAAAACCCAACATTTTCACTGAAGATGAATGACCTCTCTCCCCATGAGACCAAGGAAACCACTGCTGAAACATGGTTCTTCCCAGAAGCGTGAACACAAAAGAAAGCATCCCAATAAAACCAAGTACAGGAACAATTATCCACTGCACAATACATATATTAGCACTGGGGCTCTGGGCAAAAGACTTGATTTCTTTGTCACCAATTCCAGACGTCCCTCTTGTATCAGATACAAAGTCTCCCGGCCAGCAGTACCCACTGCATTTGATAAAACTGTAGCACTTCAAACATGTTCTTAATATTGTCTTATCACCAGGGGGGGAGAGAAATTGCTTCTGATTCCTGGTGGGAGGTAACTTCCGAGATGGTGACAAGACAGTCAATCCCTAAGAAATAAATATCACCTTCAAAGGCAAACTGATTCAGGACCAACAAAGCAGCCGCTCTGTTTAAAGCGATCTAGCAGGAACAAAGGTAGAAGTGAAGACTTGTAATTACTGCTAAGCAATGACACAATTACTGGCTAAATGCATGGAAGAGGTATTACATGGATGGTGTCTGTTCAGTTTTTTAGTGCATGCTGTGCCATATGTTTTCACTTAACTTCTAAAAACACTGCAGTAATTCTCCCGTCCTCAATACACAGAGAGGATGCCAGATACTAGCTACTCTCTCTTATGAAAACCGTTTATATTCTTCAAGCCACATGTACTGAGAAATTCTATTAATAGTCAGGTATTTCTCCAGTCTTGTTTGTTGCCCTTCTCCAAATAACTCTTTCCTTTTGCTTTAGCTACAGAGGTAAACTTGGGGAGGAGGCCCTCTGGGATTAATAATCTCACTAACACTATAAACAGTTTTTCCACTGCTTTTTCATTGACAAATTTAACCCTGACAGCAGTGACACACGCTAGAAAATCTCTGCGGATATATGGACAGAATGTGCATATTCATACTTCCAGAAGCTACGCTGACAGAAGCACCGCTACAAAAGGGTGCAAATGCAAAAGAAGAAAATTCAATTTTAATTAAAAATAAGTATATAAATAAAAAATCTCCACATAAATAGTTTAAGAACCTGAGATTGCTGCAGTCTCCTTGCTCTTCACTGAAAAGGCTGCAAGATCAGGCTTGGTGGTCACTGGGAAATAATTCCTACAAGCAAATTAGACCCCCTGCAAATGGTGAAGCACGGGAGGCACTCCAACAGCCCAGTCAACGCCGAAACAACAGCCTGGGACACAGGACGCTGCTTGGCAGCCTGAGCTGTCCCCACACAGGACAGCTCGAGATCTGTCGCTTTTAGAGTCCCAAATTCTGGTTACCGTTTGTTCCTCCACAAGTCTTAGCAGCCGACTCACTGCACCGCGTTCCTGAGCAACACCCCCACCCCGGCCCTACGCCCGCTGCTCGCCCGTCGACAGCGGGGCAGGGGCCCACGCTGCCCGGCACGCGTCCTGCGCTGCGCTGTCGGCACAGCCCCGAGAAACGTCCTCCTCTGCCGTTCTCACGCATTCGCAGGGGCCCGGGCTAACAGTGGCTGCTGACCTTTCTCGATAGGAAGCCTGGATCCCGCCACCCTCCGCTGGCAGGGTGGGGGAAGAAATTAACCTTTCTGAACAATGAGCTCAGCTGCCTTCAGGACCAGAGGACAACCAGCTTATTTACTCACAGGGAGAGAGTCATCCCTTCCGAGCGCTCACAGTGGCACATCCTGTTTCCCGGTTTTGTCAAGTCACATAAGTAAGAGACAACGAGCTCAACGCGGCACTGATGGTCTCTTTTTTCAGTGCAGTCAAATATGACCCTGGCCTGTTTGACACCGTGGTCATTCGTCACCATGTAGAAAATCTTGCTTCAGATTCTGAAAGATAACTTCGTACATTCATAGCCAGATGCAGAATCACTGTCTGAAACCTGAGGCTGCTGTTACACAAAAGGCCAAACTGGATATTTGCAGTGACCCTTTGTGGTGTCAAAACCCAAGATCCTCACGCCTCTTCAGAAATATGAAGCATCTTTCACTTTCCCCATTCTCTGCACACAGAGAAAGTAAGAGTTCCCACAGAGGGCTATGGACACCTGTGGTGAATGCAAGGATACCTTCAACCTGCTGGATCAGCTCGAACGCTCCTGACAGTTCTCAGCTCCACTTTTGTTCCAGGTTGCTGAGGATTGGATCAAGTAATCAGGATCAATCCTTGGTCTGTGTTTTTGGTCAACAGAGGTAGGGTCAACAGGTACAGCACGTACTAAAACTCGCTGCACATTTAAGACTGTTTAAGAGAAAGGTACAACCTCTTCTCAAACCCTTTCTCATCTTTATCTCTTCTACCACCTTGTAGAGGACGCTCACAAACTACTGTTCAAAAAGAGTCTGCACAAGACTTCCTAAAGCATGCCTCACCTCAGAAAGTCCTGGTCATAAAGCAGTAGGGTCACCACCTGCTAATTCTTGTGCTTCTTGCACTTAGCAGACAAGTAATCACTGTGGTGGGTAACCAATCAAAGCAGCAGTTTCCAGCCAGACATGAGACACGCATTATTCCCACTGCAACAGGCCATCTCAGAACCAGCAGCATTCCAAGGAACGTCTGCAAACGTTGATATTCAGGACCATAGTCACCTTGAGGGCTTCTACACACAACTGCTCCTGGAGAGAGCGGAGCCCCTGGCCATGAAGCCCCTTGCCCAGGCTAATGACCACATCAGAAGATGACCAATGGGAAAAAGGAGTGAGCACTCTCTCTCAAAGAAATACTACTCAGCTTTCTGTGTTACACTGAGTATTCTGTAACATCTAAAGATGGAAGAACTGTTTTCACAATTGGATTCTTTTTGAGGAAAACTAAGATCCCTGATGAATTGTGTCGAAATGATCAACATACTGCCTTCTCCTTGGTATGATCACCTTCAAAGAGCAGTAGTCCTGCCCTGAAAATTTCTGAGCCATTTCTAATCTTGTACATCTAATTTTTATAGACATGTTACTCCATATTAGTGCAGCTCAGTAGACAATGCTGCTCAAAAGCTGTTTTCCCCTAAAGGTTGCAAGACTTGTTCTTGCAATCTTGAAATTGTTCTTTCTTGGACCAGTAAACACCAAGTGATGGATAAAAAAGGACTACTTTATTTTTTCAGAGACAAAGCAAAGAAAAGCTTAGCTAAAAGTCTGAAGAATAGAGAGAAACTTTAACAAGAGAAAGCAGAAAAGGGGGATTAGCCTCCAAGCTTCTAAGAACCTCTTGATTTCATAACTTTCATACTTTCAAGTTACCACAATCTACCTTCTAGTTTCTAGGAGTTTCCTGGAACATGCAGCATTACGGAGAGCAAGTTCATCCTGTAGCTGTATCTCACACCAAAAAAAAAAAAAAAAAAAAAAGCCATTTTGCACTTGGAAAGTGACTTGCAAAGGCCAGATGATGTTCACCAAAGTTCTCAGCAAAAATTTCCCATGACCAACCCAGCTACAGTCAGTGTCTATAAACACCGACTGCCTTTCCCAGTGTGATGCACATCAGCAATCCCTGCTGATGTTGTCACAGGGCTTCCTAAGACACAGAGCCAAACTCCTGCCCTGCCAGTTTCAGCACAGGCACGTCTCTCTACACTTTCTCAGCCACCCCAACTACTCTTTTTCCCATGGACATCCTTGTTCTGATAGTCTTCATTTCGCACTAGCACGTGACTTGAGCTCCACACTGCCTGCCTGGGTGAGCTGTTTGGATAGCATTAAGACTGTCCTGACTGAAAGCCCTAATGAGGTGCTGATCCCATCATCCAATCACTCAGCTGAGCCAGAATGCATCCTGTGGGATGGCCAGAAAAGACTGATGCAAGAATTCCAAGGGATGTGTAACATGAAAGGGGGCCATTCGCATCGCCAGGACTCACAGCCTGTCAGCACAGCCATTAGAAATCCTGGGCTACAGAGATTTATAATTCAACCCTCCCACACACAGAACTTGCTCCAGACTGAAACTTGGCACAAAATTCAGTCCCAGGAGGGCATTAAAAAAATAACCCATTCAACGGTTTCCGTCCCATGGCTTCAGCTCACAGCCGTTTGAATAATGGCAATTTCTCATTTCTCTTTTTAACTGAGGAAATCCAATATAAAACACCAGATTTACATAACACTGCAGCGGTGATACAAGCTGGCAAAAAACCCAGGGAGAAGGCTGCCAGAGCCATTCTGTCATTCCCTTTTGGTGAATTTCTCCATTTGGATTCAGTTTAACGGAATAGTTTTTATTAGGTCTATTACATCATGTGTAATCTGCAAATCCCACCTCCACATTGGCCAGGCAGCTTGCCCGAGCTTTGTACACCTTGTGTGCCTGTTAGAAGGGGACAAGCAGCCTTCCACTTGCTGCCACTGTTATTTTTTTTCTGCAAACTCTTCTGGGCTTATTTAGAGGACAGTAATTAGTTGCCTATTGAGCTGTAAAAGATTGACTGGACAAGGAGAAGCCATATACAAAACAAAGAAGGGAATTGATGCAAGCCAAAAGGAATCTATCAGCAGAGCCCTTGATTTGACCAGAGAGTGTTCTGACAACTACCATGCCTGCTTCCTGGGTTAGAGACAGACCTACTATGGCTGCAGTCTTTTCTTCAGCAGGTATTTCAATTCCTATGTAATCCTGAGTTTGTCAGTGAAAGAAAAAAAAAATAAAATCTTTGAAGGTGATCAATGTCACAAACATTTCTTAAAAAATACATCAGACTTTGGGAAGTCTGCAGCAAATCACTGAGGTGAGCATAAGGCTTTTGCTCCCCTCCCACTCACCCAGAGAGGCCTTTGGTGGCACTCGTGAGATACCAAGGAGCTTGTGTCACCCGCAAAATATATCGTCTGCTGGGTGGGCTACTGGCTCCCATCTCATCACCACCAGCACCACTCCTGCTCTCCCAAAGAATCCCTGCTGCCACGCTCCAGCTGGGTGACAGGGCATATTACAAATCAGCACCAAAGCATTTGAATAGATTTTTTCCTTTGTTACCCAATTTGACAAGTAGCACAGTGATAAAATAATTACATGACCAAATACTGTAAGAAGAACATGAAGATTTGTATCAGTGGTCAACCCCAAGACTCCAAAACTCAGAAAGCAGAGTCTTTTCTGTCCTTTAGAGAATTCTTGATTTAAAGGTACTTTAAAATCAGTTGGGACTCTGCCGCTGCCAGCAAAGATCCTACAAGATGCTATGGCAGTCAATGTCAAAACACCTCTTCCAAAACGTGGTAGAATTGCCATTGCTGCACTGACTCTCTCCATGTACCAGCCTTTGAGGTCCACATTACAGCTGTGAAAACCCTTCTGGGTTTCTGAGAGTCACATGGACAATATTTCTCTTGAATAGGGGGGAAAAAAAGTTGAGCCCAAGGGACCACCTGAGCTTTCAAAATGGAAAAACCAGATGTGGCAAGCACCTGCAGAGCCATCTTCTTTTCCAACAGCTGTACAGTTTTCTCATACCTTGTCCTTTAATTCCAAAGGGTGGTACAAAGTCCCTGATACGTGCCCATTTCCTGAAGGAGTCATCCAAGAACATTGGTGCCGGCTTCGAGAACCTGGAAAAAACAAAATTGGAGAGAAATTAACTCCTGAACTCAGAAAGATAAAGTTCTGTAGGGAGATCGAGAGAATTCGTACTGAAGTGCCGATTCTACATTCTCACTGGCAATACGTGAAAGATTTTACCTTTACCCACAGCTGCCTGCAGTGAAACCACTCTGCCAGAATTTGTGCCGTGAGGACACTCAAATCACTCGGGTCATGAACCTGGCAATCATCCCACTCCATAATTTAGAGCTTCCCTGCTATTGCTTGACCATTTAGCTACAATGAGCTGTAAATTTCAACCAGAATTTAGTGAGTTTTACTTCCAGCTTTGTAAGCACCAGCCAATTAATGTGCTCTCCACTCAAGGGGGTGAGAAAGGGGCGGCGGAGTTGCCTTTCCATTGTTCATGACATATGTGTGTGCTGCTCTGGGCAGGTGTGAACACACTGGGCAAGGGCACGTGGAGAGCATGGCCAGGGTTATGGGCAAGGGCACATGGAGAGCATGGCCAGGGTTATGGGCAAGGGCACGTGGAGAGCATGGCCGGGGTTATGGGCAAGGGCACGTGGACAGCATGGCTGGGGTTATGGGCAAGGGCGCGTGGAGAGCACGGCTGGGGCTAGGGGCAGGGGCACGGGGCGGGCGGGGGTGGGGTGATGGCGAAGGCGT
>WUAM01000431.1:91275975-91332138 GCA_024336885.1 Actenoides hombroni | reverse complement strand
CTGGGAAAAGGTGGGACAAAAAGTATAGATAAAGGAAACCTTCAAAAGAGCTAAAAAAAAAAAACCCAACAAAAACCACAAAAACAAAAAAAAAAAAAAAAAAAAAAAAAAAAAAGGAACAAGATACAATAATACTCTGAAAATATCCCCAAAACTTCAATAACTTGACCAGTTAGTTCAATGTTTTTTTAAGCATCCTGGTGCTCTGAAATGTAAGTTCCTCTGGTAGGTCTCCAAGGAGCTATCTCCACCCCCTTCCAACACCAGGAGGAGGCATCTTTGCAGGGTTCTCATACAAAGCAAGAGCTTTTACAACCTGAACGGCTACAGCACAGATGTTCAGAGCTCTTTCTTTACAGCTACCACTTGAACTAGCAGCAGAAGCCAGGTCCCACAGAATGATCCCCCTCCTCCCCCAGCAGCAGCCCCAGGGAAGGGCAGTGGCACTGCCTGGGGTCACCAGCACCTTCGGGCTGGTTTCTTCAGTGACTGAGCCACTCGGGTCGCTGCTGTGACATGCAATCTTCAGGAAAAACTTAGATGCTTCAGAAAATGCATGAGCAGGTTTTAGTCTCCTCTTGATAATCACGAGGTTCCCTACGATAACGCTGCAAAGCAGGGCAGTGTAAACAAGGAAGAGTGGTCGGGTCGGGTCGCTCAGTCAATCGCACTGCAGCAGACAGAGGGTACAGGCTGTGAGGTCAGGCCTAACTCAGAAGTTGGTATTATTTACAGAGGCAGTTAGCTGGTCTATTTGCAAGTCATACAGCAGGAAAACACAGCTTACAGTAGTCTGACATGGAGTTGGAGTGCCTCTCCAAATGCAGACTCCCCCATGCAAGGTGCCTGGTGAAACCAGGGGAAGGTCAGACCCTCCTGGGACGCCCTGGGCCCTGAGGGAGTCCCCAGCATCAGCTGAAGCACTAGCAGGACTGATCTGATGCTCTATGGTGTCCCTTCTGCATGTGACGACCAGGGGACCAAAAGTGATGCCCAAAGAGAAGGGTGCAGTGACCACTGGCCTTTGTGTTGTATTTGCTATAAGTAAACTTAGGAATTTTCCTTGCAAAAACACAGCCTTAGACCCCATACAGTTCCTTGGTAATATCTAACACTGCTGTACACAGAGCTAGGGAGACTGACTTTTAATTCATACTTTTGCATCATTTAAGAGGGAGGAGGAACAGTTTTGGGGAAAATATTATAACCATATGGGGGGAAAAAAGCAAATTAGAAGATATTTAACTCCCCTTAGAGGATATTTAACTCCCATAAATCTTGTAGGCAATTTCATTTTGGAAATATTAAGAAATCAAGAATGCCGTAAGCTCATGAGCTATGAAAAGTACTTTGCCACCTCAATAAATAAGAGCAGGCCAGAACTGGTGTCCAGCAGCGACGGGCAGGAACCATCTGCCAGCCCTCTCCAGAGCACGGCTGCTCTCTCTTGGCTCTGAAGGCATCTGGTGTACGCTGGGACCGTTCAGGGACTATCAGGATATGCCTCAAACAGGCCATGGGAATGCTCTCTGCACAGCACCTAAAATACATTCCAAGGAATGCGTAGGATTCTGTCAAACAGAACAAGTAAATGTTTCCAAGTGCTGTGAAAGTGGATCTGCAGCAGACTGCAGATGGGATGCTGCACTCTTCCAGAGCCATCCGGCATGGCGACCTAGAGGCAGGTCTGCTCGGCCGACACCCACAGCTCCAGACCTGAAATAGGCTCGTGCTCTGTGGGCAAACAGCACATTGAGGGAGAGTTTCGATTCTTCACATCTACACTGTAATCATTTCCTCTCTACCCCACCTCAAATTTCACAACAGACACGATGCCACCTCACAGCGCACAACGGCCAGGAGAAGGTGAGAAATTTGGGTGCTCGTGGCAACGCTTATGACCCGAGTGATTTGGGAGAAAAATGCCAAGTGTCTGAAACCTCCAGTCCGAATGGCATACCCCAATAAACCAGCAAAACACATCTGAATAGACTAACTGCTGGATATGACAGTTACGAGGTACAGCCCAAATCTCTCCCAGCTCTCGAGTTTGCATTCCTTATACAAAGACATCAGTAAAATCTCTAACACAATTTGTCACCGTGCACAGTGAAAGGAAGCGTACGGCCAGAAAACTATTCTTAAACAGAAATTAGGTACACAAGAAAGTGTGATATGTATTAGTGCTTAGGGGACTCCAGCTTATGTGACAAAAAAATTACTTTTCCAGTTATTTTCTCCCTGACAAGTAAGAAGAGCTGTGACTCCAAAACACTTCTACCTGGAAGGCCGAACTGACCTGCCAGAAGCTCCCCAGCCAAGTTTTCTGACCATTTCCATCCTGCCCTTGATATAGAGATCCCTTCACAGCAGCTCCTCTTGGATGGGTGCTGAGGGACTGAACACCAGCAGCACTAACCCCGGATCCTAGGCCAGCACTGCCACTGTTCCAGGTAGCTACTGACCAGCTTCAGGCATTTAATCTTGACTAGAATCTGCTCCCTACTCTCACCTACTACTTTCAAGGCAATTAATATGTAAATGTGTAGAACAGAATAAGTTAGACCAGAGAGAAGGTAAATTAAAGAAACCAAATGATAGCTTTTGGCTTTAAAAAGGAGGGAAGAAGACAAGGCCAAGTCTGAAAAGGAGCAGAGATGACGGCACCACGTTTCTAGAAATCACAACACTCAGGAAAGGCAGATTAGCAGCCACTAAGTTCCACTGTGGGCTTATTTCTTACCTATTTCCTTCCTTCCCCCTCGCCCCCTTCCTCCTTTAAGCCTCCCTGACGTTTTCTTTCTTCTTTAGTTAGGGAGAATCAGCAGTGAAGCAAAACTGGAAGGTGAAGGAACAAAAACCAAACGGTGCTAGACCCTAATGTTGTACATAACTTGCCCACTGCACTTGTAAAAGGGCATGAACCACCTTTTTCTTCAACACATAAAAGAACGATTCTTTTGTTCTGGCATTACTGTTATCTTCTGTTTGCTCAAGATCAAAAGCATCCACAGTTAAACAGAAGGCACAAATATCTACCAAGTTTATTAATAAAAGGGCCAAAATACAAACAAAAGCACTCTAGCACGGAATAATTAGCTCTGATAGAGGCATTTATAATAGTATGGAAAGAAAATCTAAACTACATTTTCCTTTTGCCCTAGCGAGACCTGGATGTACATTCTCCCCCTTGCCTCTGTTCTCTGGTGGAGCAGTGTGGTGATAGGATACGGAACAAGGAGGTTTGTCATGTCCTGATTTCACGTTTGTTATTGACATTAATCCTCTGTCAAAAATCTAAGCAGCTCAAAGATTCCTCAAGCAGTTGAAAAATTCAAGAAACTGCTTTAATAAGGATTAACCCCATCCTACAACCAACACACCGCTTTTCTTAAATCAGCAAAGAAACGGGCACAAAAAAACCCGGATGGGCGCCAAGGGGAAAATCTTTAACAGTAGAGATCGGGCCAAAAATTAAGTTGATCTTATAAAACTGAAGAAATAGTCTAAAATAAATCAGACAGTATGGTGGTGACAACATAGCACCGAAGAATGTTTGCTCAGTGCATTCAACCGCTGCCATTCGAGACCCTTAGCTCTTCTCTTCTTTTGGAAGAGACAGGGAGCCACTGAACCCCATCCATCTTCTCCCATGTTATTCATGCCTACAGACCCCGAGGGTACCTGCAGTTGTCCCTTTCATGCTGAAAAATCCACAACTACCTGGCCATTCTCAACAGAGATGCCAGTGACGTATACAGCGCTACAACACCGCTTTGGCTTTGTTCTCTGCCCTTTTCTGCTCTACCATTTGGGCTTTGTCCATCCCTGAACTGGTGGAATCACTTGTTCTGTCACAGGTCTGCAAGAATGACCAGGAGGTGATCCAGTTACCCCAGGTTTCTTCCCTGGGAATCATTGCTCTGTACCTTTGGAGCACTGTCAGCCTTCTTCACTCTCCCTCACCTAATAGGTTGTTTGAAATCATTGGTTCAGGCATTTTCCCATTGCCTGCTCACTGCTCTATTTAGAGCCAGACCAGCTGCTCCAATGTATCTTAAAAGGCCTCAACACACTGTGCTGCAGTTCATACACAGAACATTGCCATACTGCTGCAGAAAAGATAAACATCCTATCATGACTGAAAAATGTAACTTTCAGAGCTGTAAATCCTGCTAAGCACTCCACTTTATTCAGGATTGGAAAGCATCGTGCCTGGTTCTGGGCCTCATGCACAAACCATGAACAAACTGGGAAAAGGCCGTAGGAGAGCAGTGAAAATGTCTAAGGTCTAGAAAACGTGATCTCTGAGGAAAGCTAGAAATAAATTAGTTTGTTTAGTCTAGAGGAGAGAATATTGAAAGAGGACACGATAAGCCATTAAATATTACAAAGCTGCTGCAAAAGAGAAAGGTACTATCTCCATAACCCTGGTAAAAAGAAGTAGTAGCCCCGGGCCTGAAATGCAGCATAGGAAGCTTAAATCAAACATTAGAAAAAGGTTTCTTATGCTTGGGATTACTACACGTTGAAATCTATAGCCTGGGCGTGGGTTACAGAACCTGCATCAACCACATTGGTTTCTGATTTTACTGCATTATTTTTAAGAACAATTTTCCATCTGTTAAGCATGGATTAGACATAGCTGTGCCTGCTTTCAAGAGGGAGAACTAAATAGATGTTCTTTGGAAGCTCTGTAGAGGTCTATTTCTTTTTAAACTATTTTCACACTGGGCTAACATTGCTAGGAGGTGACCAGTGTGTTGTAGCTGGGAATCAAGAGCTACCCTTCAGACTCCTTGGGCTTCTTAAGTATTTACCTTCATATACAGTAATCAAATGTCAGTACAAACACAACTGCAGATAAGCAACACATGGATTTTGCAAGCCTGCTGCCTGCCAAGCCTGCTTTCTGTTTGTACCCTGTACCTTTGTGATAAACAGGAAGACACGTAAAGTTTAACCTTTCTGCAGTCATTAATATCTTGGGCTGACGCAGCACCAAGGCACAAAATCAAAGAGTGATTTTCAGCTCAGTCCCTCGTGGTGACTGACTGCATTCTGACAGGCAGCAAGTCCAACCAAGGGTCCTGAAGAGCTTCCTATATAATGCAAATAATCATTATGGGCACTGGAAAGTTTGGAGATAAACTGGAAATAGTAAAGACAAAAAGAAATCAGTTTCCCTGCTCTAACAAAATCCTTGGGCTTTCCTACCAATTCTCCAGACATTTCAGACACAAAACACACATGCACACACAAAAACAACAATAAGCTTAGAAGCTTGGTTTAAAGTTTGGCTTCCTTTGGCAGGGACGAGGACACGGGGGGTGTGAGAAGTTTCTGCCTTGTCTGAATTTCATAGCTTTGCCCTGGCCTGCCTCACACTGCAGCTTATAACAAAACGTGCAAAATTTGTCATTGTTCACCAAACCCCCTTAATATCAAAGCAGATTTATGCAAGGGTGAAGAGCTGACTTCCAGACAGCACAGAACGTTAGTTTAAAACCAGTCTCCTAACAATTTCCACGTCAGAGTTTGTTTTTCATGTGTTACTGTCAAAGATGCAAGATTGAATTACAGCCAGTTTTTCCTACCAAAAGCCAGGTGGGGTGTTCAAGGCCTCTGAGGAAGCTCTGAGACAAAGAGATGAGATTCCGTGCTATTTGGAAACACGATGAAGGTGTGCAAACACAGGCTGTAATTATTGCCCAAGTTTTCAAAGCCTTCTGTGCAAATAAAAAATAAGCTGCGGAGGGAAGGAGAAAGGGTCCAATCCTCCACAGCAGAAAGAGTTAGCTCACATGAAAGATGCCAGTCAGCAACTCTGCCAGTTGGCCAAAGTTTAGCACAATTACGTTCCTGCTCACCCTCCACTGGGACAAGATGGAGATTGCTGTTGCTAATGACACAGAATAGGAGAGCAATCATCCAGACTAGTTGTTGCTGTGCAGCATTGCACTCCTAAAAGGCAGGGTGTCCATATTTTCTGGGGAAGATCTAACACACCTTCCAGAAGACTGCAGATGATGGGCATAGTTCCTATTCCTGATCCGTTGTCTTTTGTCATAGATACTAATTAACTGGTCTGTTAAAATGCAGTGAATGCACTCTGCTTTTATAAAGCCACCTTACTGTCCTCTTTATTCTACTTGCAGAAGACAGTTAACCCACAGCCCTGGCATTGCCAGCAACCACCCCACTCATTCCTGCCTGCGCCGGCACCTCTGACTGTCCCAGGCTGCCAGCACTCTTAGATTACCCTTCACTGTTTCAAAAGGCATTGATCTTGTTTTCTCCTACCATATTATTTAGTGTATGTATCTATCCTGAGGTTACCCTACTGTATCACACCAATTTTCAGATTTCAAAGCATTGAAGGGAATAGTAAAATTTTTATCCGCCTTTGTAACAACGACACTGCAGAAGGGGCCTGGAATACTTCATTCCCCCATCTTAAACAAAGAACACATATAATTTCTGTGCACATATGTCAAGAAAGCTGCAAAGAAACTGGTACATACGTAGGGAACAGGACAATGATGAAGAAGAGCTTTCCACCACCAGCTAAACCAAAAATGCACGTGCTGCTCAGCACGGCCAAGCACAAGCAGAGCACAGATGTGACTGCTCTGTCAAAGTACAGCACAGGGGTTGCTGCATGGAAAGCAAAGACCTATTGAATCTGCAGAACAAACAGGCTCAAAAGTCATATTAGTATGACCCGATTATGATACAGTCATCTCAAGATGAAAATAAGGTCATTACCATTTAAAAGGGGTAAGCTCCAAACCAGCCTTGTGATGGAAGCTGAGGAAGACAATAAGGTGCAAAAACAAATCACTTGAGGTGAAGCTTGGTCAGCTTATGAAAGGGGCTGTATGACTTGGTGTCTGCATAGGCAGGGGACTGGACTTTGTAAATCATTCACAGAATCACTGAGGTTAGAAAAGACCTCTGAGATGATCAAGCCCAGCCTAACCAAGTCCAACCATTCAGTTCCTGAATGCCTGATGTTCCTTCACCTTGGGCATATTGCTCTCGCTCAGGTCAAAAATCTGCCTGGGGCAAAATTGTCCCACTTCAGTCTTCCTGGAGTGAGGATGCTGGCAGAAGAATTGTCAATGTTTTCAGCATCGTACATTTCAGAATCTAGACAAAAAATGCCATTAAGATTTGGAAATTCTTACTCGTGCGAAGCACACGTCACGGCATGAACCGAGGTATTGTCAGCTCTTCTGATTTCCTTACCCGCAATGCAACACTCTGAAAAGTTCTATGGGACATAGTTCTTCATATCACACTCCTGGGAAAATATCAGCTTTCATGTTAATAAAAACACCGAAGCAAAGGAAAATATTTTCCTAGCCTTATAGTTGGAAATGAGACCTCAATAAGCAATAAAGGCTCAGAAACCTGAGGAAAAATAAAAAGAAACCATTGTTTTCTAACTGCAGGCATCTTCTGTCCTGACTCATTATTAAGGAATATTTGTAGGTTGCAACTCTCACCAGTGCAACTCCCTACAGTGACTTTAAGGTGTTTGAGAGAAAGCCTCCCCAGTGAAAATGCAGGTGAAGGACAAGCTGCTTTCAGACACAAACAGGAAATGAAAGTAAAACAGTAAAAGTGAGGAGAAAAAAAAGCCTGTAGAAGCTATTGCACCAATCGTTGCCTACAGCACGCAAGACAGGCGGATAATTAAATGCAAAGAAACAAAGACAAGAAATTGTTCAGCTTCTTTGTACACTACATAAATTGATGCTTCAAGTCAATCACACAGATAGTCCATTGTGATGTTCCTTAGAATTTTTTGCCAGTTATTTTCAACAGATTTTTTTTTTTTAAGTCATCACAATCTGGGTTTGATTGGCACAGCAATGACAATATCAAATCAAGTCTCCAGTTTTGTTGAGAAAACAGGAAGCTGTGAACGAGAAACAAGAGTGAAATCTGTAGTGAAAACAAGGGACTGAATGCAGGGGAGATTCTGGGCAAACACAGGTCTCACTGATTAGGCTTTGTGGTTGGAATCAATTTGCACCATTCAGAAGATGGACATCCTAACTGAAAAAACCAGCAAGGGTGGAAATATTCTCCACTGCACAAATTCCTAATGCCTAAACAATTTACCTTGGCACGCTCCTTCTTGTAGGAAGTGGTTCAAGAAACCGTTGCGTGATTTTCAAGCCTGCCTAGTAGTCAAAGCAGTGTGATTCATTTCACCAGAGAAGGAGGGGTTTTTTTCTTCTATGAAGTGAAACAGGATAATATGGCTTTAGGTGCAATCTCCCAAGTACAGCCACCTGATGTGCGTTTGTACAATGTATAAAAAAAAATTAACAAAATAAGTCATTACTACTCCGATGAGTATCACTCCCTGAAAACCAGTTACAGATAGATTACAAAGGTTCTATTAATGAGATCCATATACTACTCAGATTAATATCACTCACTGAAAAACAGTTACAGATAGATTACAAAGGTTCTATTAATGAGATCCATATCAATCCCAATGGGAAGAATTCCAGATGTGCTTCTGTTACTCTGCTGCACAATAGACTTCACATTGCCGTGGAGGACGAACTGGGGGCAGCCAGTTGTTGCTATTTAAGGTTCAGACAGAGGCTTTTTTCTTCCTTTAACCAGATGCAAAACCCTCCAAGGATTTTTGTATCTCACAGGCTCTGGCCGGGAACTCACACACAAAAAAAAGAACAAAACGTGCACCCCAAGTGGAAAGAGTGTTTTCAGAGGGGTCCTCTCCTCCCAGGTGTCAGTGCCAGAAGGTCCTTCTGTAACTGAAGGTAATGTTTGAAACTGGAGACATGGACCCTGTTCCCAGTTTCATATAACTCTCTGTCACCTTATTAATTCCAGCTCTTAGCCAAAGAATGATCTGTAAAACAACATGCATTAAAATCTTCCAGATAATATCAGCACTGTTTAATATAAGTCTCTCTCCTTTGGTCTCATCGTTTTAAAAAGCCAAGTATTTTAACAAAACAAGCATAAGACACCGAGCTTGTAAAACCTCCTTCTGGGTATTGCTTCCAGAGATAAGGCATAGGGACTGCACACTAAAGAAAATTTCCGTGTAAGAGGCCACCTGACAAAACTGAAAGGATTTACTGTCTCAAGGAGCAAGTGTGTGCAGCAGAGAGAACTGCAAAGAGTAGACAGCCTTCCTTCATCATCCCACACAGAAAGTGTCTGCCTTGAGTTAAGAGATGAGGCAGGGAAGCAGAGACTGGAGGTGCGACGTGACTACTCTGACAAAGAAAAGAACCATCAGCCATGCTGACCTTGAAAAACAGCTGCAAAAAGCAAGACCTATCCTTTCAGCCAGCACACTTACTGGCCTCCTCCGACCAGGGTCCTGTGCTCTGTTGTGTCCCCAAGTCAAAGTTCAACACGTATCTGGCAAGAGACCCTGCAGCAACAACAGCATCCACGGCACTGCCCCAACGCTTGATGGATACCTGAAGCACAAGGTTGAGTTCTTAAAAGCCTGCTCGCCAAAATGCTAACAACCTTTTGCAGGAACTTATATACTCCCCAGTTCACCAATCAAAGCAGAGAGACCCTCCCAATTACTGTTTTTGCACCACCTGAAGAACGGTACAACAGTCCTCCCCATGCCAGGAATGGAGCTTGTCAACGAGACAGTTCATTTCAACAAGTTCCCACAAGAAAAGCCAGTACAAAAAAAAGGGATGGTGCTGGTTTATGCATTTGAGATTTATGTTAGTTGCTGAAATAAATACTAAATATTATTAGCTTCTAAAGGAAATGGCTGTGGTGAAGATGAGGGGATAAAAACCTCACAGAAATACGCCTTCTCTTTCAGTACTCTTGATAAAGAAACCACTTTTCCTACAGCTGTGGGAAAGAAAACAAGACATAACAGTAAAAGTTAAAATTACATGTCTTTTGGCCGTTATCAAAGAGAGCTACTGCATATGGACAAAGCGCAGCCAGAGCGATCCCAAACCAAAGAAGTTCCAAGTTCCAAAGCAAAGAAATACTGCAGGCAGATTCATCATCAGCATTTGTATCTGCTCTTGACTATTACAAAGAGCCAGGAACATTGCTGACCCACTACGTTTGTCCCAGTAGCAATGGGACTCAGTCGTGTGAACTGCATTCAGCCTTTACAGAAAGCACCAGTGAATTCACTCCTACCACTGATATTCTCCCAGTGACCCCCTCAGGCAACCCACTATTAAGTAGTTCCAGCACTGCTAGTTGACGCAGAAATCCTGCCCCACCCGGGAGTTCTCCATACCCTCCGTGAGTGCGTGGGTGGAACAAAGCACAGAGAGTGACCTTGTCACCCAGCATCTCCACGGATCCATCAGGGAACCACAAAAGAAGGAACTCACTCTCCGCCTCAGCCTGGAATTCAGTCTATTCACTGTATTTTCTTAGCATCATCCAGTTGGGGTTTATTTTCTCCTCCTTTTGTTTGCCTACCTCTGTTTGTCTAACCACTTAGATGGCCTACACAACCATTACAGTATTCAAGTGCTTCACAAACAATTTACATCTGTCATAGAGGAGGTTTTTGTGTTTTCATTCCACTTCTTGAAAGTTTTAAAAGGAAAGGTATTAAACTTTTCACTCCAGGCATTTTGGAAGTAGACATGCTTGGTGTGATATTGCAAGAAGTCTCCATTACAATGACAAATTGCAGTCATTTTGCTCTCATTTAATCTTACTTTTAACAAAACAATCACCTTGGTAAGAAAAACTGAAGAAAGTCATGAAAGCTCACAGCCTAAAAAGTGAAAGCTTTGGAATGCACTGGCAAAAGAAAACAAGGACCATAATATAAATAATCTTAAATCACCAGCTATTTCTAATATCTTGTAATCTTAAGTACTTCTATCCTCCAATAAATCAACAAATACAGTGACACTTCTTTGAACTTACTGAAGTACAATAGAAGAAATAACAAGAAACAATAAGAAAGCTCTGGTTCAAACTATCAGGTAAAGTTCATTAAAAATAATAACACTGATTTATTATTCAAAGTCATAATAAAATCCCAGAAAACATTTTGACTGACCTTCCAATTTTTTCCCCCAAATAGCTACCTTTCCAAAACCAATTTCCCCCATATTAGCTCACAGTGGTTAAAAAAAAGATAAAGCTTACAACCTCATCTAATTCAGGATACGGTCCAATTTCCCTGCCTACACAGAAAGGTGAAGAACTACTTTAGCCAAGTATCCCTTGAGCTCAATGACAAGAGAAGCAGATTTTCATTCACCAGCCAAATAGCAATGCTGTTGGCCAAAGGAAGAACTTCCCCCAAGTATTTATGGGTGCTCTTTGGGCAAGTGTTTAAATAGATTCCAAACAGCCAGCCCTGGAGGGGGAAAGCAGTGCAGCAGCATCCCACCCAACTCTCTTGGCCCCTGTAACACTCCTGCTTAGCCCTTCTGACCTTTCCCTTGGACGGTTTGCTTTTCCCCAGTTGCAGACCTGTCAGTGAGGTTCACAAGTGACACAATTATAAAACCTGCAGATTCTCAGGTCAATGCTGTGTAAACATCACCAGCTCAACTTAACAAATGACTGAAGCAAAGATTTTTCAGAGACGATCAGTACTTTGTTGAATTCAACAGAAACTCCACAGTAACCCATCTTCAGATTTTATCCGCTGACCTTTGAAGAAGGGCATCCCTAGCTATAAGGATTAGTAACTCCCATACTGAGAATAGGAAGAAGGAGTAAAAATACAGCTCTAGTAGAAACAAGAATAGGCTGATGTGCAGCAGTAGCAACAAACTGCTTCCTAACCTGCCTGGGGCCAGCACAGCCTTTTTTGCAGAACCTGTCCCAGTCAGCACAAGCTCCCGTTCCCACCCACTTGCTACTCCTTCAGATACTGAGAGCGTGTCTAATGCTGCAAAGCACAACTGACCAAATTCTGCCTGCTTTGCTTACTGTTCTCACCCACTGAAAGCTATCGTGAGTGGCTCTTGAAGAGCCTGGACTCTGAGGGCAGAGACCTGGAGGCCCTGAGCTGTGCAAGGGTTAACCACCAACACAAACCCCAGAACTGAGGCACAAGGATCAGAGACTTGTGCTTTCTTAGTAATCACAGTTACTGCATCAGAATTGGTTTCTCTGAGGGAGAAAAAAAAAAAAGTGCTGCTTCATTTTTAGCTTGGGATTATTTTTTTTTTTTAAGAATTCATTGGCTTGCTTGCCCAGCAGTAAGGAAAATCCCACCTAAGGACACGAGTGAGACTGTGCTGGGTCAGCTCAGGGTGCAAAATCTCTTTTCCATAAATGGCAATAAATGGATGTCCAAGGTAAAGCAAGAACAGGGTAAAGAGATAAAATATTTCCTCCCTAACACACAGCTTTCAAACGTTTTCAGCTGAGTGGATTTCCTGAGCTCGATGGACTTTGTCTAATCAGTAACCCCCCTTTCTCTCCCAGCAATGAATCTCTCCTTCAGATGCTTGTCCAGACTCCCCTGGAATTTGCACAGGTATTTTGCAGCCAACGCGTCCTTGGGCCAGGAGTTGCCCAGGTATATGACTTGATGCACAAAGAACTGAATCTTTTTCTGTTCTGTTACATGGAAATAGAAACACATTATGTGGAAAGGCTGTATCGGTGGTTTTTCCCTACCACCTTTCTTCCCTGTAGTAAAAGCCAAGAGAGAGTCCAGCACAGCTCATCTAGAAGACCCACCACAGAAGATGAGATCTCCCTGTGCTTTCTTGCTTCCATCCCCTCAGGGACATATGTTTTTATCTCATTTGTTACACGTCCAGTTGCCTCAGCAATCACATCACCTCCTACATCCCCTTTTGTCCTCAAGGTTTTCCCTTATTCTGTTCTTGGGATTTTATGTTACCAAGCTTCAAGAAATTTTGTTTCATGCAGCTCTCATCTGTGAAGCACACTCTGTCTCTGTGCGGTTGAAGCCTTGAAATCCATTTCTTACATTCCTCATGCGTTCCTCAGGTTGTATCTCCCAAAGCTCTCAATTGGCTTCCCTGGGGTCTACCTCAGGCTGCTTGCTCTCACCTACAAGGGTGAGCAACGAGCCCTTTTTGGCCTAGCAGACCACTTGGCAACATTTAAATCGGAGAGTTCTGCAGGAAGAAGTCTCTCCCGTTACACAAGAAGTCCAGCCTCCTCCTGTGTTCACACAGGGCAGCTTTCCTTACAATGCCTGGTAGCTGTAGGTGGCTGGGAAGTGTCAGATTTATTGTGTATGACTGAAAATCTCTCTCTTGCAATGTAGTTCCCACCAGGAACACCAGAAATAAAGTATCTGTAAAGGACTGAAAGGCCACAGGCATACAATGAGCCCCAGCTTCTTTCTGGGAAACCATGGCATGCTTGTGGTCTGGGCTTCTAGACCATGAAGAACATTAAGTTACTACCTCCACAGACTGTACTGAACAAGCAGCAGCAGCTATGGCAGCTATCAGTTGCTTCAAGGAGATGCTCTCTTGCTCTTTCAAGTTGGCCAATGACTTCAGCAGCTGCACACAAGGAGTAAACCACTACCTTTCAAAAAGACATATTTCATAAGGACACGAGGTCTATCCAGACACAAATGACAAATAGCCACAGTACTCCTCTTTACCCACTAGATAGCGTGGGAATAAAGCTCAGACACAGGACAACTGCCTCCGTAGCAATGTCCAGCAGCTGTCAAAGAGCTGGCACGTGAACTAGTCAGGCAGAGGAAGAAGAGAAGCGCTACGGCAACCCTGGCCAACTGAGCAAGTTCAGTCTCAACACGACAGCACAAAAGTAGGTGACCATACAGACACTCCCTCATTCCACTTCCTGTACAGCTTTGTCTTGGACATTCTCATGTTGTCTCTACTGACCTGCAGGAAGAACTGTAACATGTACGCTTTGATCCAGTAACTCCGACTCTAGACCCAGTCTTGTGTGGGAAGTGTTGACAAATTGCCTCTGGTGGAAACTGAAATCATTCAACCAATTAACTGAGATTAGATTAGCCAGTAGGTTTGGGAAAATGCTATGAATAAGATGTGTGCAGCTGCACATGTTTTTACTCAGTTACATGACAGTAGGACATGTATTACTTCAAGCATCAAGGCTACACCAAATTAGATAAGCAATCCCACCTAAAACAAAAGCCAGCAACATACTTCCCACAGAAGTAAAATAACTTTCTACTAAGTGACAGTGGAATAAACTGACCAGAGATACAGTTTTTTCCCAACCCTGATCAGCTTCAAAATCAATGCCTTAGAGAGCAGGCATTCATATGCTTATCTTAAAAAAAAAAATCTGCTGTTACTACAGCTGGTTTATTGCTTGTATTAGTATATGATGATGCATCTCTTATGCAGATCCTACCTCAGTAAAGTCTGTAAGGTTAGACCAGCTTGAAACATGGTTTACTGTCATTTGAGAGCCAAGAAGGATTAATATTAATGGTATTTACTACTTTTCTGCCATTCAGTGAATTGCACACGTCTGTGGTATCTTCTCTGCAATCTGAACAACTCACATTTTGCTCGTACAGAACCCATCCCTCCAGAAACAGTCTGTGACTTTATTTTGAGGTAGATTGGCAAGCAGGTTTGAAGTAAGTGTGCAGACACACAGCTCTTCTCCACCATTACCTCTTCTTAGCAAGGAGTGAAAGAGGAAGAGCAGAGGACCAAGGCCCCTGAGCTCTCTGTGGGTGTCCTTCTAGAGGAACTTTAGTAGATCTAAGTGTGAAAGAGCTTCTGAAGAACCTGTGTAGGAATGCTGCAGTGAGAGAGCAAGAGAAGAGACAATGAAGTAAGGGAAAAACATTTTGAGAAGAGCCAGCTCGACAGTGGTAAAGGCTGTTGGCTGAAACAACCTAAGATTGTCAGTGCAGGAAAAGAAGCAGCTATAAGGTAATACAAGGAAAGCAAGTAAATTGTCATAAGTGATGCCACAGGTCACAGAAAAATGAAAAGGACACTGAACTGTGAGATTTGAGCCATTACATCCATAGGAAGACTTCAAATAGGTTCATGCTGCATGATTTTCAGTGACAGGAGTCGTGCTGGTCTGTGTCATACCATGGTCACCTACATGGTAAACAGCCTATTTTTAATATTCCTTTTAAAGAGTTTTCCTGGTAAGCAAGTTTATTGTGTTGTGCTTTCTCAAGTTCCTTTGCAAGTCTAGGTAAGATATTTACTCCCTCCCTTCCTGCAGCTGAAAGTCTGATTTTAATGAGAGATTGCACTTTTTGGTCAGCAGCTCAATCATTGCATTCCTAAGCCTCTTTACCATTCCTGGATGTACCCAATCCAGGACGGGTGATTCAGCACTCGTGAGTTTAGCAGACAGAGAGACCACAGACACTGCTTCAGAGAGATTTTACTGTTCAGAAGCTGGTTCCTAAGTGTATGGAGCTTGAAAGCAAAAAGATAGGAGGACAGATTTACAAACCCACAACACGAAGGAGAGGTAAGGCCTGAATCACACACAGTCTCTCTCCTTCCCATCTGTACAAATGAAAGCAAAATGCCACTAGCTTTCAAAAAATACTTGTTGCTATTATGGGCAGAAGCATGAATAAGAAGAAGCCCTCCAGCTAGTTTTAGTGATAGTTTCCACGATGCTCCACCTCTTGATCAGTGAGGTTCTTTTGAAATGATTAACAAGGGTGTAATCAAGGAAACCAAAGGAAGAAAAGAAACTCAAAGATGAACAAGGCCTTTATTCAAGGTATCTCTGAGAAGGAGCAGAGACTGTAACAAGCAAAGATGAGGGTCCTGGAGGACAAGCTGAACACAAGCCAGCATTGTGCCCTTGCAGCAAAGGTGGCCAACAGTACCCGGGGCTGCCGCAGGCAGAGGGCAAGGGAGAGGATCCTTCCCCCAGCTCAGCACTGGGGAGGCACTGCTGGAGGCCTGGGTCCAGCGCTGGGCTCCCCACTGCAAGAGAGATATGGACATGTTGGAGCAAGTCCAGTGAGCTGAGATGATGAAGGGATTGGAGCATCTGCCACATAAGGGGAGGCTGAGAGAGCTGGGATTGTTTAGCCTTGAGCAGAGACGGCTCAGGGGACTCTGATCAATGTCCATAAATACATGATGGGGCAGTCAAGAAGGCAGAGAGACTTTTCTAAGTGGTGCCCAAAGTACAGGACTATCTGAAAAAACTGGAATACAGGAAATTCCATTGAAAGTAAGAAAAACAACTTCTACTGCAAGGGTGGTCAAACATGGTAACAGCTTGTCCAGAGAGGTTATGGAGTCTCCATTTGTGGAGATATTCAAACCCAACTGAACATAGCCCTGAAGCAAACTGTTCCAACTGACTCTGATTTGAGCAGCAGGGTTGGACTGGACCATCTCCAGAGGCCCCTGCCCACCTCACCTAGTCACTGATTCTGTGATGCTTCTCCCCATGAAGCAAGGAACATTAAAATTGTAAGAGCTCAACAGCTCAATTCCTATCTAGGTCAAATCTCACAGAATGGCAGGGGTTGGAAAGGACCTCTAAAGATCATCTAGTCCAACCACCTTGCCAGAACAGGATCACCTAGAGTGGATCACACAGGAACAAGTCCAGGTGGCTTTTGAAAGTCTCCAGAGGTGAAGATTCCACCACCTCTCTGGGCAGCCTGTTCCAGCGCTGTTACCTTCACAGTGAAAAAATATTTCCTCATGTTGAGATTGAACGTCCTGTTTTCCAGTTTACAGCCATTGCCCCTCATCTGGCTACTGGACACCACTGAGAAGAGCCTGGCCCCATCTTCCTGACACACCCCCTTTAGCTAGTCATCAGTACTGACCAGATCCCCACTCAGCCTCCTCTTTTCCCAGCTAAAGAGACTCAGCTCACTCAGCCTTTCCTGATGTGGTAGGTGCTCCAGGCCCTTCATCATCTCAGCGGCCCTGGGCTGGACCCTCTCCAGTATTTCCTTATCCTTGAATCGGGGATCTCAGAGCTGGAAAGCAACAATCTCAGTAACAAGGGTCTGAAAAAAATCCATTTTATACAAGTGCTGTAATTCTTGCTGACCTCAATTAGCCTAATCAAGTTCCGAGATTACAGAATGGAAAAAAGGCATTTAATCTGATCAATGCCAGTAGCTGTTCCACCGACCTAACGCCTGGCCAGTGAGACCCTGTGAAACTGGATTGATGCATGTGACTACAGGATTTCATCCTCTGGAAATCACAGCTTAAATGTGCCATTCAACAAAACTGGAAACGTGTAGCTTTAATGTCATCCCGTTCCCAATGGGCATTGTTGCCTGGCATAAAACACACAGGGATGGTTTGACCAATCGAGGCACGTGTTCAACTGCAAATCCCTGAACGCTTGGAACTGTGAGTGCCTGAGCGCATTTGATGGAAACTACTCCTTTCAGTTGATGCTGAAGAGAAATTAAGCAAAATGGGGTACTGTGAGTCTCAATAGTTGAGTCAAAGGTGCCCTAAGTATGCAAATGCCCAATGTCTACCCACATCATTTAACACCTTCCCAGTTTAAGTGAAGGGGTAGGACTGGTAAATAACATCAGCAACGGGAGACTGCGCTGGGAGACTGAGGGCTGTGGGAGATCCAGCAGTGCTGCTGCAGGCAAGGATGAAAGGACAGTGACAGAGTTGAGACTGAAAGAAAAAGAAAGCCCAGCACGTCCAGCGAGCGTGCACATTATGGCACTGCTGCAAAATGTGGTACTGCAGAAGGAACAGACAGCAAAAGCGACAACTACTCCTCCCTAATGGTTTATTTTTTTCCCTAAGCTACTCTTCAGCACAGTCCTCTGACAACCTCAGGAAACTGTAAAACTTAGAAACTAACAGAAACTTATAGAACTAATAAGCATAATTAAGGAAGCTGCTTCACTTTTGTCCTCATGTCAAGTTAATAATTCAACAATCTGTCAATTCCTCTATTAGTCACAGTTCCCAATAACCTTATAAAACGTGTAGCAATAAGCAGAGAGGTCAGAAATTTGCAAATGAGGCAGCTCAGACACGTGATCTGGTTTCATAATTTATACCCATGAACTATCTTGGCCAGCACAAAAGCAGAACATTTCCTGAATCCAAACACACTGTGGGAGCAATAGGCACTTCAGCTTCTCTGATCTGAGGCTTCATTTCTACATCATTTCAGCATCAAGCCAGCTGATCTGACAAAAGGAATTAAGCAAGAGACTGGAGAAAAGGAATAGCAGTCAGCACTCGGGTCACACTGGCAGCTCGATGGCAGGTTTTGTTCTCCAGGAGTACTACCAAAGCCCAGGTACAAAGAGATCTGAGGCCAGAGCCTCCCAGGCATGGAAGGAGCCTGTGAACATCCAAAAAGTTTACCCACTCACTTAGGACTCTAACAAGCCCTGGCAGGATCCTTCCGATGAAGGCAAGGTTCCTAGCAACACAAGCACCACGTTTCAGTGATTTAGCAAAGGCTGTCAAACCCACAAACCACTGCTGCTTCTGTAACTCACAGGGCACAGAACTGCTCTTCATCCAGAGACTTGCCCCTCCCACTTCCCAGGAGCCATCCAAGAGCAGGCCCTGTTATCTTCCTCTGGATGCACATTAGTCTGCTTAGCCCTTGCTTCATTATCTTTCCCTATCTGAATGAGAGAGGAAGAAAAGATGAAGTTAATCCCTTGTGTGCTTGTGAAGTAGACACCAAGTCCGTTACACTTATTCCTAAACCATCCATAGCTTTCTTGGATTATTTTCTCTTGAACAGTCCTATGATAAGACCAACTCAGAAACTATTTTGAGATAAGCTTTATCAGAAGAGTTCAACCATTACATCGCTGCATCACTTGAAGGGATGGGCAGCATGAAGGATGCCTTTCCATCTCCATGTGCAAAAATGCTTTACTAAGTTTCAGTGATTGAGGCCAACATTTTCAATACAGGATACCCAGAGTTCAGTTTTCTAAGTCAATTTAAGTAAAATAAGTCTAAAAAATGAAAAAGATTTCAGAAGTATTGAATGCATTTAGCTCCTACAGCTCTGTAGCATGTATAACTAAACAATCAGACTTTAAGGTACATAAAACATGGATATAGACTAAACTTTGGAAATGCTGGTTTAAAGTCAAAGATTTGAAACTAATCACAAAATAAACCAGAGTCAGCTTGTGAAAATATTTTCTATACATTTTTTTCTTAGCACACTTCTGCCACAGCAGCGTAAAGCATCACGCACACAGCAAAGAATTATTGAGGTCTGGTTCGTTGGGCACATTCTTCTGTCTTCTAAAATAAATTTTAAAAACTAACATTAATATTCTATTGCAGTGGTGGAGGCATGCCCACAGCATCCCCTTTTTGAAGCATAATCCATAATGGATGAGCTTTTAATAAGCACCTTAAGACATCGTGGAAATGTCACCAGAAGTACTAATGGACTATTCAGTGTCCACTATGAAACGCACGGCTGCTGCCACATAGCTGTGCTGCTTATTCTCCTACATCATTCCTAGTGCTTGCAGAAGTGTGACACATCACTCCGGATACTGCCCCGGTACCTCAGTTGGCTTCTTTCCTCCTATAACTGTGTTTTACAGCACTTGCAGAAGATGTGCTCTTTTGGAAAGAAATGAAAAGGAATCTATAGCACAGGTCTCAGCAGGCAGAGCTCTTATGTTGTAACTGAATTATTTCAGCTGTCTCTTCAGTCTTTCAGGTACCAAGCTGCAGACATAACCACTGGGCTTTAAAAAAAATTCCTGTATTACTCCCTTAGTGCTGGCAAAGCCAGACAGTAAATTCAGAGTTGCAGCAATTAATCTCAGATGGTACAAACAAGCACAGCAGAAAACACTGACAAACCAACAAGTTAGCACCTTACAAGAATTCCCAGTATTAGTTCTTCCATTTTCTGCCTAGTTCCAAACTGGAGGGCTAAGCCACTACGCTTAACTGATGCAAGCAAGAAGGAAACCTCTTCTCTTTTTCTGTGGCCAAAATGCTTTGCCAGTTTTCTGCAAATTGAAACACAACGAAGTAAGAGCTTCTCTTCCCTCCTTATCAGCATAATTCAGAGAACCTATAAATTAAAATTGTAAGAAGAAATAGCAAAAGCAACAAAGGATTCAACATTTAGAAATTTTAGATCTTTAACATTTATAGCCTTTATTATATTAGTAGCACGGTCACCTTACAGTCATTTTCATCATTGTTGTGCATTTCTGTTATTTATTAATAAAATGTGGGGTTGCTCTTCTGGATGGTCACAATGCCTTAGACACAACTGTGAAACACAACAGAAAAGCTGATGGATACTCTAACTTACCTCGAGGTCAGAGATCTCACAGCACATCCACATCATGTAACACAACACTGTGCAAGGACCTCCAGCTAGTGCTGAGACAACCTGGCACCCACGCTGAGGGGAAGAGCTTGGTCCCCAAAGCAGGACAACCATGTCAGAAATAATAAAGCTACCCATGAGGCCTACAAGCTCTGGCACAAGAGCCACATACGAGCTCTTCCTCCTTCCAAAGGCAGGTTCACCTCCCCCACGTCATGCCTAGTGTATTCACCACACAACACGCTGCTCAAACGTCCAGCATTCAAACTCACGGGGTAGTTTGTGGCAACATCTGGCAGACAAAAGAGTATGCAATTCCAATCAAGTTTCTTTTCCTTCTGCCAGACAGACAAGCTCTCTTCTGCCTCACCTCATTTTTCTCCCTCGTCTCAGATACCCAGATACATGGATTCGACAAGGCCAAGTGCTGGGTCCTGTGCTTGCCACACAACAGGCCTGGGGAAGAGTGGCTGGAAAGCTGCCTGTTGGGAAAGGACCTGGGGGTGTTGGTCAATAGCCAGCTGAATGGCCAAGACCACCACCAACATCCTGGCTTGTATCAGAAATAGCGTGGCCACTAGGACTGGGGCAGGGATGATCCCCCTGAACTCGGTACTGGTGAGGCTGCACCTTGAGTAGTGTGGTCAGTTTTGGGTCCCTCTCTCTCTCAGGACACTGAGGTTCTGGAGAGTGTCCAGAGAAGGGCAGTGAAGCTGGGGAAGGGTGTAAAGCACAAGTCTCATGAGGAGCAGTTGAGAGACCTGGGGTTGTTCAGCCTGGAGAAAAGAAGGCTTGGGGGAGGCCTTCTCACTCTCTACAACTCCTGGAAAGGAGGTTGCAGAGAGGTGGGGTCAGTCTGTTCTCCCAAGTAACAAGGGAGAAGACAAGAGGAAACGGCCTCAAGTTGTGCCAGTGGAGGTTTAGATTGGACATTAGAAAAAAATCTCTTTACTGGAAGAGTTGTCAAGCCCTGGAGCAGGCTGCCCAGGGAAGTGATGGAGTCACCACTGCAGAAGGTATTTAGAAGATGTGCAGATGTGGTCCCGAGGGATATGGGTTAGTGGTGCCCTGGCAGTGATGGGTTAACGGCTGGATTTGATGATCTTAAAGGTCTCTTCCCACCAAAATAATGATATGATTCTATGAATATTTTACAGGAAAGTACCATCTAATAATTTATCTTTGCAATTAAATCCACTATAGGCTTGCAAATGGCTTGAGTGAGCTGTCAGAATGTTCCCACATTTGCTTGGAAATACAAAAGATTTTATGTTTAACTCGGCTAACAGTGAAGGGGTTGGCAGTAACTGTCTGCAGAGTGCTGGGAAGGCCAATAAGCCTGAATTTAATAGACTGGCAAAGAAAAGGTTAGTGAAAGGAAGCAGATCTTGTCACTGAAAATAGGACAAACGAGGAGGATGAATTAACAGCAGTTTTACAAGAGACTAAAAGGCACAATACGAGTGTAAACAAGTGGAGAAAGAACCACATTACTTAATAATACTAAAAAGAGAAAGTCCCTGCTCAGGGCTCAGCTATGTGAAGAGGAAGAAGCTTGATGTTTTCTGAAGATCAGTTTTGGAGCAGCATCCCATGGGTTATGACTCTACATGGGTATACTATTTGTGTTACATTCAGCCATCGCGTCTTGTTATTTAGCAACACGGATGCAGGACTTGCTGATTCATACCAGCCAACTCCGAATATGAAGTGTTTGGGCTCTCTTTTCCTGTTAAAGTCTTTGTTATTTATTGCCTGCGAGATTGCACTGAAGTTCCAGCCAAAATTCATTTCTGTTTCCAGTGTACATTCCAAACACAAAAACATGGCACATAACACCATAACACCAAATGTTAAAGCAAGACCATTATCATCCAGCTGCCAAATAGTTCCTACAGGTTCCTAACAGAAAGCGTGACCAGCAGTTCACCAGAATGAGCTGGGAAGTGTGTTCACACCCGCAGCACCACAGCAGCAGGAGACATGGTGGTCTGCAGGACAAACAGAAGATTTAACCATGAAAGGAAAGGGCAATGGCTCATAACCTCCGGGCTGCCCAGAGAGAACAGCATGCAGAACAGGCAGAAAGTCTCGGCACAGAAAGGGTAGAATAATCTTTTTGCCAGCAGAATAATCCAGTAGCCTCCAGGAATGCTACTCACAACATTAATCACAAACCCGGGGACCAAAGCTGAGGTCCTGTTGTGCTATGAGGCATAAAACCACCGACCAGTCCCTGCAATTCATTCCTCATTCATTTAGACAGATAAGGGTAAAGCAACACAAATCTCACAAGCAGAGGGAACTATACAATGGCAGCAGTTATTTTTAGCTCCAGAATTTGAGAAATAGGTTTAGGTCAGAATGACATGACACAGTACGAAGGAACTAAGGCAACACTACAAGGATAATTTTAATGAAATAGTTTAAGAAAACCTGGAAAGTTCTAATGCAGCTGCAGGCAATGCGGCCAGGAAGGCCTTAGAATACAGATGCAAATGAGTTGGTTCAGCAATTTGGCAAATTTAAGGAAGTTCAGGCTGAAAAGCTTGAAAGAATTCCACAGTCCAACAACCTTCAGGATGTGTCTGAATTTCTTGCATCTATGTAGCTGTTACAGCTCTTTAAACTTTCCTAAACCCAAGGTGACCTTTAAAAAACAAAACAAAACAAAAAAAAACCCCAAAAAAACCCTAAAAAAATTGCCAGCACATACAAACACATTCTAAAATATGCTGTCCGGAACAAACAGTCTCCAGAACAGGGCACCAAATAGTCCCCATAATAAACCATGAGCAATTAGTCTGCTGGGAAACAAATTAGCTCATTTCATTTCAGCAGAGTAAAGGTGGCTGCCATGCTCCAAGGGTGATGTGAACTGCGGGGTCTTTTCAGCAGCCACCCTTACTGGAAAGCCCATCAGTGTGGACCTGCCAGAGGGAACTCAGAGAGTTTCCAGGGCCTGAGAGGCAAAGCTTGGCACTGGTCTGCTACAGATCACTGAAGTACTTCCTCCCAAGCCCTCGTGCTCCCTTAAAATGCCCTGGAGAGCCAGAACCCTCTGGTCCACCAGCACTGCCCCTTCCATTGCACTCCTCCTTGCTTCCTAAAATGAGAGAATTTGTAAAGTGAAAATCTACCAAACTTCGTATCAAGTCAGGGGTTTGGATACAAAGGTAGAAATACAGAATATGCACACGAATCAACAAAGGTAAAATGGTAACTCTAATCTACACCTCACAACATAATCCTCTCCTGGATCTCTTCATCACCACTCCTCTGAAATGCCCGTGCTCAAATTTACAGGTGAAAGCCACACACCCAGGATACAGTTTCACCTTCCAACACACTTGCCATTTTCATCTGCTAGGGAACTCAGGACTGGAGGTGACTTTCAGCTTTTTTAGGCCCTCTTACATTGTTTTTGACCTAATGTTTGGGGAGGCATGTGCTATCTGGAACCAGCTGCTTCAAAATGGGAGAGCTGGAGATCCCAAACTTCCCCAAAAAGGCTGAGAAGACAGAGCTGTCTCAGGTTCTCATCTGTGCCATTGGAGTGCTGTGGGAAGACATCAGGCAGGTAAGCTCAGCTAGGAGGCAGTATGAGTAGGACACATCCACACGACACGTGCTTCCTGACACAGGATCTACCAAGTGCTGTACAAGACTGAAAAATGCTGCTGACAACAAAGGGTACTATATTCTTTATAAAAAAAGTAAACAGCGATGTAGCCCAAGAGGGGTAAAGGATGACTATGTCCTACACAATCTGTGCACTCCATCCACATGGAAAGGCTGATGGAGCCAAGAGAAGAGCTCTGAGGACAAGAAGGGGGGAAGGAGGGAAGTGACTGTCTTGGATGACAGAGAAAACAGCCCAGGGCTGTGGCATGGAGCAAAACCCGGAAAGTGGAGACAGGGAACAAGCATCCCCTTCCCTAGGATTGCTGTGAAATGCAGTGTTATGGAGTCAGAGTACTGTAGGGTCAACACTTGGCTTCCACGGTCAAAACAAGCCCCCAAACTGTTCTAGCAGCTGACAAAATGAAGCGATCAATGCTGAAATACAACGTAGCAGATACCCTCTCAACATCTGCAAACTGGGACAAGTTTGGAAATACCCACTCTTGCATGTCTAACTCTTTAGCTAGGCTGGCATGCCAGGTCTTAGGAAGAGAACTCAGCAGCTGAAGGTCAGTGCCATGCTAAAAATATAACTTACAGAGAAGTGAGAGATTCCCACAACTCTAGGAAAAACACTCAAAGTGCACCAGTGCTTGAACACTGATATTCCCATTTAATTCTTTACTCATTAACAGCCACATGGATTTTGCTAACAAGCTGCAAAGAGTTGCTCCTAGACCAGATGTCTTAGAGGGAGGCCACCTCCCCTGGCAAGGCAGAAGGTCTCATAGCAGTGGCTGCTTCACACTCTCCAGACACAGGCAACTCGGATTATCAAATGCAGGCAACAAAGACTTGTGCACTTCTAGAGGGGCCAGACAACTTTATTTAACAAAATTAGATCTAGTAATAAATGATTTTGTCCACAGGAACCTTTTTCTCTTCCATTTCCTCTCATGCTTCTCACCTCTCCTCTGCCTTTTGTTGCAGTTCTTGCATCTTCAGAGAGCACAGTGTCTTTAGATTGGCTACAGATGGGGTTATCTCGGTATAAACCACCCTCCTGGGTATCACTTTATTTGAATTGCTGGATCTTCTGTTTATCATAAACCAACATTCAAATATTTTGAGATCTGAACTGAATTAAGACAGTTCTGTCAGTGAAAATACTTACAGTAGCCTCACAAACTGAGACTGATTTCAGCTTCCTGAATCTCATTCATTATGGTAAACTGGGCACTGGTGCAAAAGGGAAACAAACAGGAAATGAATGAAAACAAATATGTGGAAACACAAAGAACTGCTTAGAATGACATTAATCATTACAAAAAAAAATTAATCTGTCAAAACCATCCCTCCAACTGGCATCTGTCAAAACATCTCAGCAGTTCATCCCCGCACAGCCACTGTTAGATGGAGACAGAATGTGCAGCAGCCAGCACTGCACATCTCCCACAGCTCTGGATTTCTATCTAAATTATTCTGCATCCCAGAACACTCCAGACATGGCCTGTTTCACAGGGTTTTATCCTCTTTCTCCTGGATGGCCTAGAATCATTACTATTCCCTCCTGCTCAGATGGTGCAATGTCTGGCACTAATTATGCAGAATGAAGTGCTGCTTCCCTTTGGTGTTTTCTGTCCAACAACTAACAAGATAGTAAAACACTGGAACTCAAGCCCTGCTAATACAAAGATTAAAAAAAATCCACCCAAACTGTCAGCCCTATTTCCTCTCATTTCCTGACTGGCCATGGTTAGGAGTCCCCCAGCCACAGCAAATCCTAATAACACAGCATTCTCCTCTGCTTCTCTGAGAGGAGCCAGGGGAGATCAGCACTCGCAGCAGGTGCCAGGCGTGGGAGCAGGGAAGCAGAACAGTTCCTCCATTCCTCCTAGAAAATACCAGACAACTGCCTTCCTGCTAAAATACCTTCCTCGTGAGCACAGGTGGAAACATCTGGCTGAGCAGGACAGATGTGCTGCCAGGATGCTGGCAGAGCAAGGCCAACCCCTTTACAGGTGTGTCTGTTCAGCCAAGCTTCTCTACCCTTGACAGACCAGGAAACCCCGATGGGAAATGAGCAGCCAGGGAGCAGAAGGAAACAAGCCTGGCGTTCATCAACTGCTCAGTATCCTGGTGTTCCATAAATAGTTTTTATTACTGAGGAGATCAGCTCTGTCCAAAGGAGAAGAAATGCCTGATACCTGTGCTGACTAAAATCCTCAACGAGGGAAAACAGAAAGTTTATGGGTTTCTTATTTTGTTTTACTTTGCTTAAACCTGTAAGCATCCTGGGCACCCTTTCTCAGCCCTTTCAAGAGCACCAGGAACAAATCCAGCAACGACAGACCGTGCTGGCCTGTTTAATCAAAGCCTTGGACCAGGCACCTTCCTCTGCAGACGCCTGAGCTCCACAGACAGCGTTTAACAAAGAAATCAAAAGCTAAAGGAACTGACCAGCACTGGCTCCAAGCAGCTGCCCATTCTGCCCCAGGTTACACCGAGACTGCCCAGGGCTGTATGCTGTGTTCCACCTTTCCTGAAGCATTTATATTTGGAGCGGCTCATCCATGGGCCGGTCTTCACCCTCAGTGTAAACCTTCTGTAACACAACAGATCCAAGCCCAGAAACAAACACTTCTGGTGGCTCATACAGCAATTCTGGTGGCTCACACACAGGCAGGCCCCAGGACAAAGCAGATGCACACCTTTGTATTTAGGAGGGCGATACACAAAGCACTGTGGTTTTGTGCACTGACATATTTATATATTCTTTTGGCTTCAGGCTCCTGGAGACCCCACAGTAGCTCAGAGATATTTTAATCTGTTTCATTTGTAGATAAATTAATTCAATTCTCAGGAATCCCTTAACCACTCTGACACCACTTTCCGCAGTGCAGCTCTACATCTATTTCTAGTTGTGCCCTGGTGTGAATGGGAACCTAGGCTGGCCCAGCTGACAGATTAGAAACATGCTAGAAGTGGTGTGACAAGTATCAATGTAGAAAGGTGAGATGGTGTAACCATCTAAAATTTTTTTCTTTTTTATCCACAAACAGTACAAGATGTCTTGTTTGAAACGTACACAATTCTGAAGCTTACATCAGTTGTTTAAACTTGGAAGAGTAACAAATTAGCGTGGCAGATGCAGTCGCTTTCAGGAGAATCACAATAGAACACTTCTCCTAAGAGAGTTGAGGACAGTTTTTCTAGTTCAGAAGGAAACCACAGCCCTGCCTTGCCCACAGAAAGCTCCTGTGCAAATAAATCAATGACTCAAAGCGCTTCAGGAGTGAAAAAAGATCTGATCATTCTTAAAGGTATGGCAGATGACACAAAACGCAAACATCTTTTCGGAATGCATGAATCCTCAGAATTTAGCAAAACAGAAGCAGAATTAACAGCCACAGTGAGTAATACATGTGAAATAAGCCATCCCATCACAGCACACGTCGCTGCAGGATGCAGTGGTCGTGCTCGGCTTGCCAGCATCCCAAGTCATTTGGGTTGAACCAGTGAGCAAGTGACCAGTGAGTGACCTTGGGAAACTGCAGGAACTTCACCAAGCTGCTGCGATCCCTGACACTACTGCCACAGTTACAGCCCCGCTTTGAGAGTATTCAGCAATTAATTTATGGATTTTATTTCTTCTGCGTAGCTAGCTCAGAATTGTATTAAAAGGTACCAAGAAAATAATTGCCAAAGGAGCTTATGCTGTTCATGCTGCAGTGGAGTCAGAGCTTCTACAACGTTACCCGAACAACATTCTCAAGTGACTTTCCACATTGCTACAAAGAGAATTTTTAATCTTTCCAGCTTTTACCTCCACTTGCCTTATGTAGAGCTGGTGAGTTCCCCAGACTGTTTCTGATTTGCCCTAATAATATTGCATAAATTATTAGACTTGCTTTTCATCCGTATTCTCAGCCAACGTATGTTGGCTCGGTGACAGTGCTCACGTGCGCTGACTCTCCTCAAGTGTTTCAGTAACAGAACAAAGCGTGAGATCAAGAGAGGAGGAGGGAGAAAGGTAGAAGAGAAAATCATTTTACTTGAAATATACCCCAAGATAGGAAATTTGATGGAACCCAGCAGCAGGGAGTTCAGGAGGAACAATTATCCACTTTGGAAGGCAATGCAGAGAACACAGGGGGAAGCTGTGCACTTTGCTATGGCAAGAAGAAACCACTGGCGACAGACAGAGCCTCAGAGGTACCAGGAACTTCTTTGGGCTCTGGGGTAATGATGAGCTGGACCAATAAAGACGAGCTTCCAGAGAGTCAGAGTTTTAATAAAAAGAGAGATACCCCAAATCCACTTCCTCAGGGGGATTTGAGGAAAAGAAGGTAAGACATTCACATCAAAACCTCGGTGATATTACATACGCTGCTTAACTGACATGCTCACTGATACTTTCTCATCTGTTTCATTTCATACGCACTGATATTTTCATTCATTCAAATGCATTTAGATCCTCAAGCAATCTTTGCTGCAAGATTTTTTCCTGAAATGTAAGCCTTCTTACTGGTATAGCTTTAGAGCAGATGAGCCACAGCACCAGAGCCCAAGTACACACGCACAATGCAACATGTTTATTTGGGGGCACAGATTAAGTTTATTGTTTCTATTACAATCATCAATACAGTTATTTATTTGTAAGTTTGCAAAGCTGTCTTTTTTTATTTTTATTTTTTAATGTAAAAAAACATAGTTTTTTTTGTTAAAGTTCACAATTTAGAAATAACTATTATATTCTGGAAATCAAAACAAAACGCAAAGCAGAACAAAAATTCCCACCCTGTTCCCACTCTGCCTTAATATTCAGTGCACTTGCCCTGAAGCAAGAGCACACATGCTCTGCACCTTCTCCGAAGCTAGAAAGGCACACACCCAGCCAGGTCCCTGTGTCCATGTCCCAGCTTTCATCTAACAGTCTCACTTAATTCAAAAGTCATGAAAAGGAATCTGAGTGCAAACTTCTCAAGACCAAAGCCTGCACATCACCTGGATTCACATACTTTTGGGGGTTTTCTGAAAACTCTTGAGAGAGGGTTAAGTGTGAAAGATTTCAGCTCCAGAAACGGTTCTGATGTAGACACCGCTGTGATCAGCATGCTGACTGAAACTGCACGTGCTACTTTGCACATGTTTTTAAAGTTAAAGACTCAAGATGGGATGGAGAGAACAACCTGCATGAACAGAAGGTGAAACCAGATCCCTGCTTCCAGAGCAACAGCCACCTCTGTCCTGGTACCCACAACAACGACGGAGCTTTTGCAGTCCCATCGCCCTAACTCCTCATTCCCAAGCTGCACCCTTGCTGGCGTTTGTATCATGATTTTCTTAATTCCATAAACTAGACAGTGAACCAATCTGGATTCAAAAATAATCTTGCACAAAACGAGTAGATGGAGAGAGGAGGGAGAACTCCTGTTGTGCCACACGGATTCTCTCATGTACCCAGTGTACAGCACTGCCCACAGTGACCCCGGCTCGGCAATGGAGCATCACAAGGGGCAGCACGAACTCCTTCAGCTAACAGAGTCACGTCAAAAAGATGACACAGATGCAGAACTAGAGCCTTTTTTTGGTTGTGGTTTTTTTTTCGTTTTTTTTTGTTTGTTTGTGGCTTTTTGTTGGTTTTTTTTTGTTTTTTTTGTTGTTGTTGGTTTTTTTAAAAAAAGTTTCGTTTTCATTGTTGTTTGTTTGTTTGGGGGCTTTTATTTGCTTGTTTCTCACATCTACTCTTACATTATGCCACATGGATCTGAACCCAAGTGCAGCAGCAGCAGCAGCAGCGTCTCCAGGGGCTGCCGAAAGCGGAGAGCTGAGCTGTAGCCACTGCAGTTTCTTTGCAGTACGAGCTCCAGCTGGTTCATCGGTGCTATGAATTTAAGAGCTAACAGAGAAGTTCTGTGTACAGTTTCATCTGCTCAGCTCTGCAATTCCATTCACAAACATTGCTAAAAAAAAAATTAAAAATAAAAAATATCTATCTATCGTGGAAAAATTAGTTATGGGACCACACTTTAAACAGCTTCGGTTACTACCACTTCAGTCCCCGAGATCTCCAACACTCTGAATGTGAGTTATCAAATGTTGCCTCTTAATCCCCTCTTCCTCCTGCCAGCGAGGTAGGTGGAAGGGACTGAAGCAGTCAGGGTGTTGTGAAGGACAATCCAATTGCCCCGGTTATAAATAGCGACAGCAGCTCAGACGACAAGCTGAGTTTGAACATGAAAAGCCAACGTCTCCTAACACACTGTGCTGCACGTTCACTAGCGTACAGCCAGCTGTGACAAAAGATTGTTAGATAACGCACTTTGCACCTCTAGGCAGAAGCGTCAGAGATTTAAGTCTCTCAAATGAGCACATGGCAATAAAATAAACATAGGAATTATACCTGTTACGTACGCTAACCCGATTCTGTCACTCAAAATCTATATTAATATATACTTTCATAAAACATCCTCTTTGTAAGTGCCTTCAAATTGCCTGTAATATCCAACACGCTAACTGCAGAGGTGAAGAAGGGAGAAAATCTTCACTCCAGGACTATTTCATAAAACTTACAAGGCCGGCAAGGTGGAGCCGTGCAAAATGCTGCCTTTGTCAGCAGTGGCAGCGGGTCAGCAGCTGACCTCATGGGAAGATGGATTACTGGAAAAGCCACGGAGCTTTGGGTGGGGAGGTGCTGCCCAGGCACCAGAAGTGATTGGAGGAGAGCTCCAACGTGCGTGTTTTGGCTCGCATGTTTATTTAGCCTGGGTTTGACAAAACACAGAGTAGGAGGTAAGAGGAGGTAAACATGAGCAGCAGCATGCTCCGATGGCCCTGGCATGAGCCAGGCACCAGTTGGGAGCCTGAAGAACTGGGAAACGCCAGCGGCATAACCACCTTAGGGCACCATCAATTCCTCCTTCATTCCTCATTTTCCCTGCTGAGGGGGAGCGGAGGGAAGCTAATAATGTTCAGCACTGCCCAGGAGAAAATACACCAGCATCAACTTAACCCTGCAAATTCAGACCTCAGCAACGCAGCACTAAATATTTCCTTCGTCTTTGTTGTGGGCACGGGCAGAATAAGGTACACGACCTGATGGGAGCACGCTGAAGGTCAGTGCTCCAGCACCCCTGAACACCCTTTTGGGCACTGGCACATACACATTGCCATACAGAGCTGTGGCTACAGCAGTTACTGGCACACCAAATATAGCTTCAAGCTCTGAAACAATCTCCACCATCATTGTACGCTATTCCTGAATACGCAAGCACAGAGCAAGAGGCTTAAAGGAGGGACAGGAGTTTGAGTACTGCCTGTTCCTAGAACAGGAGTAATCTCATTTTGAAGGAAAGCAGAAAGTCTTTCTCACAGCAGCGCCTGGGACACAGGGACTGTGACTTCAGTGCCAGCCTTGAGAAGGGTCCATTCTTTCATGGGACACAACCAGCTTTGAGAGTTCAAATTAACAAAATGAACCACTTCATTTTGTGTATGTCAAAATGAGATGTAGAATATACATACATTTAGAAGACAAAACCCCCCTACTATCAATAATTAATTCAGCATATATATATATATACACACAAATTCATATATCTTGGAAAATTAAGAGACAACCACCCACTGCACCTGTAAAGGCTACAAAATACACGGCAGATGGATCAAGCTGCACTTAGGGAATAGTTTCAAATTCCCATAGCAGTTGTCAATGGCAAACTAGCCAGCCTATTTCTTCAGTGAGCTCTTACAAACCATGTGAATCTGCCATCCTTTGGCTGCTTCTCCTCTCTTTAAACAATTAACCACAAAGGCAGTGGCACTGACAGTCTCTAAGCACTCAGCTCATGCCCCGTCACTTCGGTACAAGCCCACGCTGGGCACGGCAGCGATTTGCAAGGCATCGAGACAGCCAAAGATGAATAAAGTCAGTTCTAAGCAGAGGGTTGAAAACTGCCTTTTAAAAATATTTTGTCATTATATCTAATTCACAAAGCAGCAAAGCGTGGAATGGAAAGATGCTCTTGTGTGATTATAAGAGGGCACAGCTTCCTGGAAGGGGATATGGAAATAAATGGGGAAGTATTTGGGATGAAGGGATCACATTTTAAATTATCCTGACCCCTACTAAAGCTCCTACTAAAGCTTCAGTTCCACCTGAAGCATCTGTCCCACATATGCATGTAAAATGCATATAAGAATGTTTTGGTTTTTTCTACAGTGAAAAAGCTGTATGAAACTATACCTACAAGACAGCGATGGTAAAGAAATTTTTGCCAAGCTCTGGTATCAAAGATTCAGGAGTCTATCCTCTACACTCTAGAGAAAGGTCTTCTGAAGCTGTTCCAGCTATACACAACTGGCCTGTGGATGTGAAGGAGTCTATGACCTACAATATCAAGGAGGAATTAAACATTAGAATAAAACTCCACTGAAGAATGACCTGAGAAAAAGCCACTGAAAATTCTGTGGCTGGCATAAATTCTTATGCTGCATTCTTCGCTGACAGGAAAGCTTAAAAAAATTTGAATTTTATGTACAAAGAAATAATTGAGCATGAAAATATAAACCCAGAAGAGTCTACAGGACAGCTGCTTTTCCTCAGAGTGGAGAGTAGGCTGCAGTATTGAAAAATAAGCACACACAAAAAATAATAATTAAGACTGTGAAGAAAATGCCAATTTCTAATTGATAGAAAATTTAATCAAACAAATAAACAAACAAACTAAACTGATTTTGTTTCTGAACTGACTTGAAGCTTGTGATTCATATCAGACTATTTCTTAGCACCAACTGACTAGAAAGAGATGTTTGTGGTCATATCCTTGGTGCTAAAAATAGTCTTATGTATCCGAGCCACAAATGTTAAATTCGCTATTTTGGTCTCAACATCTATAGACTTGCTGTACATTCACCTTCCTCTTTTCCCTTTATCCTGAAATCCCTTCAGATACTTTCATCTTTCTTTAAATACTTATTTCCCACGTTCTCTTAGCAAACACAGATTCAGCAGGCTGCAGACATTCCCTCTCTATTTACTGCCTCCCCTAATTTCTACTATCAGCTGCCAACTTACAAGAGCTTGCGGTTGGAAAATCGTCAGTAGCTGAACTGTCCTGGGCTGGCATGTTGGCTGCAGACTGTGGGCAGAGGACTGGTTTCTCATTTGGAAAAGAATAGGGCATAGAAAGAACTGAACACAGGCAGCATCGATTCCACGCTCAGGCCAGACACACAGGAGACTTCAGCCTTACCACTGCAAACACAAGCTACTGCCTCCTACAAAAAGCCAAAGCGTCAGCTCCAGACTTGTAGGTGACCTCAGACCTACTAAAAATAGCCTAATTCACTCAACATTGCAGTTTAATTCATGGTAGTTAACAAAGATGTTTGTCATTTTCTTTGTATCGTTCTGAAACCAGTAACCTCACTTCAGGCATGTTGAGTCATTATCTGCTGCCGGGAGATTTGCAAGAGGCAGAATCGTGTTCTCCTGGAAAGTGAAAAATTAGATAACTCCATTTACAGTGAGCAGCAGATGCAGCCCAGCTAGCAAGGTCCTGCCCCGAGACCATGCATCCATTTCTCTTGGTCCCGATTCAGATTACAGCACGTTTTTCTGAAGCTGTGGCAGTCTGCCTTTAAGGCATAACAACCAAAAACCCCAGAACTAAACAGAACCAAACTACAGTCACGGGCACAACAGATTAAACCAAACGCCCGTTTTGCCCAATACTTGATGTCTGTGTCCATTGGCCAATATTTCACTAAAAAGTCTAAGAAACAGGGAATATATAAAGCTACACTATGCCTTCAACATCCATTTAGGTTCCAGTCTGTTGTAACTGAAGAGATTTCTGTGCCCGTTTCAAAATCCTGATGGTCAACAGAATTTTTTAATTTTTTTTTTAAATCTTTTTCCCACTATTGAATTCATTCTTAGAAAACATTAATTGGAAATAGCATGAAAGAACACTTCCCTTCAGGTATTTTAAACCTGACGCACCATATTTACATTGAGTATCTCAGATCTTGTCCTGAGAGAAGCAATCCCCTAAACACATAACACATACTTGTGCATACCCTTTGCTTGCTCTACCTCAAACTGCAAAGCCCAAGTCTATTTGATCTCTCTAATCATGCCAATAGCTCAGGGGCTTTATTTAGCCTATTACCATGATATATATGTATCGAATTCTTCCACATGATTCCAAATCAGTTGAACAGAATTAGATGTGTTATTGAAGACAGACGCACGAGGGATATTTACACATGCCATGTTATTGGGGTTTCTGCATTTATCTCCTAATACGTCCATGGTCTTTTAACCATCACCGGTCAGTAAGTCACAGAACCATCCCCAGTAACTCCAAGGTCTCTTTCCCAATTTGCAAGGCAGAGCAAAGTCCATCATTAGGTATCATATGCTGTCAGATCAGTCTTGCCAAGCAACCAACGCTACCTTCTGTCTGCCAGAACAGGATGTGTCCTGCCCTTTTGCTGCCCCACCACGTGGCACTGTGGGATCCCACTGACATTTCTCTCTGTCAGCTTTTGGTCTTGCTACCTGGAAAAATGTGTCAGTGCTTTATTATTCATCCTCCATTCCAGACATTTTATGAGCACTTGGAAAAGCAGAGATCCCAGCACATGTTCTGCAGAGGACTCCAGGGGTAACATCCGTGTACTGTCCAAACTTTTTTTTTCCCTATACAGTTTCCAATCTTTACCTAGTCACTACCTAACCACTACAGGATTACACCAGCTTCATTTCCCAAAACTCTGAAACACCAAGTGCCAGGTTAGTTGTTTTCTGTTTGGTTTTTTTTACTAAAGAAATCCAGCCATACTGTGTTAGTTAAATCACCTTTACCAAAAGCTCATCCCACTATTCAAACAACCTGATCTCCCTGCTCACTGCAAGGCGGGGGTGTTGAACTAGATGACCTTTAAAGGTCCCTTCCAACCCAAAGCATTCTATGACTCTGATCTGCAGGGCAGGACTTCCTGCTGCAGAAGACAAGCAGACTTCTCCATCATCACCTTCATTGCTGTGACAGAACACCAGTTCTGTGCTTTTTCTAATAGTTTCTACTGAGGTGCCTAACAGAGAAACAAGGCTTGCTCTTAGTTTCTAGCTTTTCAAATGCTCCATGGGCCCCTCTTGCAAAGCCTGACACGTTTACTGCTTTTCATTCTTCCACTGCAAGGCCAATTTAAGCAATGATTATACACAACTGTGGGTAACTCGACAACATCACCACCAAGTTCTTCACAAAGTGAGAACTTTTCCTAGCAATTCATTGTGCCAATTTGCTCCAAAACGTCAACCTTCTGTCAGCTTCCCCCAGCCTGTCCCCCAGAAAGGAAGGCTCCACGTGGGAACTGTTCTGCAGTGAATAGCAATGCAAATAACTCCTCTGCTACAGCATTACCTTCCCTTAGCTCGGATGTAATACTATGATCATACATCAGCCCGTCAGGATCTCTGGCAAGCTTTCTGCCTTTGAGAGTCAAGACAAAAAGCTTTTTTTAGGCCTTTATAATGTTGTTCCTCAACATTTTTTTGGTCCACCTCATTATGGTTTACATTTAACTTGCCAAAGGTAATGCTCTTTCTTATTCTCTTCATTTGGATACAGCTCCTGCTTCAGAAAGATGAATTATTTCTAGAAGCCTTGCTTACTGTTTAAGCCAATCTTTGTTCATTTTTGTGGCTTTCCTTTAATCTCTTATTTCCCCTCCCTTCTTGGATTTTCACCATTAAAACTGGACACAGTATTCTAGAAGTCTTGGGTTGTGGGGTTTTTAGGGGGCTGGGGTTTTAATTTTTAATCACTGATATGCACAAAATGTCTCAATTTATGAGTGTACATATGATCCTAAAATAGCATTTCACTGGTGATATTTTGTTGAAATGACACAAAGCATTCTCGGTGTCTGTTTCTAAGACAGAGTTTTTCTATCTTGAAGGTATAATCTGCATTTGTTCCTTCCAGATGTCTTATTTCTTACTGGATGTATTAACATATATTTTGTTGGACTGCGGCCATTTAAACCAGTCAGTCCAGATTGTTGTCTAAAAGTATCCAATCCTTTATTTAGTACCCTCCTGCACACTTCACCTAGGATTTTTTCCAGCTAGAATTATTGATGAAGCCATCAAGCATTGCTAGAATGAGAACTGGTTGACTGAGGAGCTCATAAAAACCCCCAACATTTAGTCTTTCCTTACCAGCAACCGCATGTTGAGATTTCTCAGGGCATTGCTCTTTAATCCATCTAGCTTCGTAAAGTCTGAGCTCACATTTCTGCCGTTAAAGCAGCACTTACCAAGAAGAGTTACATCCTCTGAAAAATACATATTCTGTCTCAAATATTTCCATCATATTTTGCCTACTTACATTTCAAATTGCACTAAAAAGTCAGGAACCTTTAGAAAGGGCAAACGTTTATTCGTGCTTGAAAACAGCCAAACCAACTTTATCCAAATAATAAAAGACAACAAAACCTCACATTTTATGGTGGAGACAAGTCTAAAAAATGTCAGCTGCAGAGAGGATGTTTTCCTAATGATACAAAAAAACTGAAAACAAAAGTGAGAATAAAAGAAATTCTGCAGCTCAAATTCTTAAATCAACAGGTAAGCTAATTTGGCCTCAAGAGTTCTAAATATAATAAATCAGGATACCTGGCTTGGTAATTCTAACTTTGCATACAAGAGAAGTTTCTGAAGAGAAAGAATCTTAAGTGTAGCATTGAATTCTCTGCAGAACTACTGGTCAGCTATCCTTACACCAATCCCAAGTAAAATAATGACATGTCCACACTGAATTCAATGAATAAAGAATTAAAGGACATTCTGGAAAAAAAAAAAGTCACCCTTGGGAAGGGTTCATGTTAGAGAAGGAACTGAACAAGAATCCCCAGAAAGACGTTTGTTGTCTTTAGAACTATGATTTTTCAATACATGAACAAGACAACAACCACCTTGTCAAGCTAGAAAGGAGTTACTACCTCTTCGCATGGTTTTAGTTCAATGCAGTTAGGTATTGGGAGAAAATGACTGAACAATGATCTATTAAATAGCTACTGAGGGACAGAATAAGTAGCACTTTGGATTCTAGCAGGCAAAAAAACCCTTCTTCCTGAAGCCAAAGTGTTAAATACATATAAATAAGATTTAATTTATTTTTCTTTTTGCAATAATGGGTTTATCCATAAAAAGAATGCAGTACATTATTACCAGATTTTCCATCACTTCTCCATCAAGCTAACTAGCCTGTGATCCATGATGAAGTTACTGGAAGAGGACATCATGTCTTGTGCACTGAAACACATCAGTGTAAGCAACCATTAATGTTATTTTTCTGGCCTTAATAACGCTACTGAACAGTCTTGCTTCTTCAATATATCTAACTTATCTCTGCAGAATCCACATGTAACAACAGGTCTGCCTTGGAAAGGGCAGTTAGGTTTCAGCTGTGTAAAGGAAGGCTTCAGCTTCACACATCTTACCACAGTTACCTTACATTCCTCTTCTATGTTATTTAATGTGTACACAAACATAGATTTAAAAGCACTCAGAAGGCTCTTCAGAGGTTAATAATGTATCTGCAGCCCGTTCTAGTACTCATTTATATTCAAACCAGAGTTGCAAGACTCACACAGAAGGTAATGCTGATAATTGTTTGCTTTACAGCAGCAATGGAGAACACACAGTCTCAACACTTCAGGGTTCTGTTTTGTTTTGAAGGCCTGGCTGTAGTATCTGTCGCTTACAAGGCTCTGACAGATTTTTATTTGTAATTTTTAAAGCCTGCAGATACCATGCTTGCCAATAAAAACAAAGAGAGAAAATATCACCAGTTTCAAGCTTGGCCTGCAAAGAAATAAAAATATTTCTTTTCTAAAAGTACTACTTGTGTTAAAAAGTCCACAGCCTCTTCTGCCAAAGAGATCACTGCACTAGAGCATCTTTTCCACATGCACTAGAAGCTTGAACAAAGGTCAAATAACCATTCGGTCAGATTTTCCGTTTGAGGAAACACACCGAGATCCTCGAGCCTCAGCAGGGTAATTTTTGTGTGCCAGTCTTTCCATGCTTAGAAAGACTGAATAGAGTCAGATTTTACAGTCCGAGGTCGGGTAAGCAAAAGGATCCCCAGGTACATATGACACACTGAGTGGCACGGAGATGACGTTCAGGGGGTTGCTCCTCTCAGCACAAGATTCGTCGATATCAGGTGTAACTGTTGTGCGTCGGGTTTAAAATAACCAAAGGGAAGGGCCATTTCCTGTACTTCCAGCCACCTTTTTCTGAGAACGAGTTCCATAGGTGGGCAAAATCTTCCAGCAATTCTACAAACCCCTTGAAATGCATAAGCCACATGGTCCATTAGAGAAAGCCACGAGCCAAATTTAAAGGCAAGTTTTTATTACACTTCTCGTTTCTGAGAGCTATCAAACAGTACTGCAACTTCCCACCCTTTCAGAGGGGAGAATCTCAAAGAAACTAGTAACACTTCAAGTAACAGTAACTTCTCAACACAGTTAGATGCACACTGGCTAATAAAATGTCTTAAGACTCTTTGGAAAACAGTATTGCAAAGCCTCCAGGCACCTGGGGGACACTTTACTACTCCAAATAACTTAACCTGTCACTTCCTGACCGAAGCTCCCTAAGGACAGCATCATCTAGGACAAGCAGAGAGCTTGACCACACATCTGTATCGTGCACTGACAATATAATTTGGTTTATTATCCAACACAGAGAACTCTACTCTTTGAGCAAGCTCCTAGTCAGACTGAAATCAATTAAGCCATTGCCACTGACCACTCAAATAGCCCAGAATTTCAACACTGGTCTTCCCTTGTACCAATCAAGTGTCAGAGTAATGACACTCCAAGACACTCTCTGTAGATCACCCAGGTACCTTGAAGGCTGAGAAATAATCAGGGGAAGAGGGAAACAACCCAACCCATTAATCACTTACTTTGGGAAGATGACAGCCATGAGTGCTGATGCATAACCAGGCTTGCACACTCCCTCAGAGAAATTCGCATACTTTGATACCAATTCTGGAGGCCTGTGAAAAAATAAGCAGAGAGTCAGGACTCTCCAGGTGATGAACTGGCTTTTGCAATCATCCAAGTTATTTTTTTTCCTTATAGCTTTTCCAAAAAACAACTGTGAGGAATAACAGCAAACAAAAATGGGTATTTACTTGTCGCAGTATAGCATCACAGGGGAACAACAAAGAATAGGGTAAAGATATCTGAAATACCACTAAAGCACTAGTTCTGTTGAAAGATTTTCATACCTAGGAAGGTAAAGCTCAAGGAAGAAAAGTATCAATGTATCATTTATACTTCAACCTTTCAAAAGGAAGAAACCGAACAACACTTGGCTTTGGCTATTTTTCCAAAGTCGGATTAAAGTTAAAATTATAGAAGAGTATTATTTAGAAGATTATTTAGAAGATACCTTTCAAGCATTTGAAACAAACTGCTGAGCAGTTCTGACAAGCCATCATCAAGGGATGCCAGTGTTCAGCATTTGGAAGAGACATCACTGTTCTCTTGAGATGTGCCTGAATTCAGCTTGCCTAGTGATTTCAGGGCCAAAATTAGAGTATTGGGGTGGGGTTTTTTTCTATTTCTTCTTTGCACAGAAATAAGATTAGGATCTCAAGAAAAGATATTTAAGCCCTGTACACACTTTTACCATAGAGTAACCATATTGAGTGACCTGGAAAAAAAAAACATTTAATATTATTTGTGTCCCTAATTCACCACCTGTAACATTTTTACATTCATCCTTTGCACGAAAACATTACAAAGGTTAACTCACTCGTGCTTTCAAAGTAACATTAGTACCTTGATGTCAGTCAGTGTAAGAATTATTAATATTCTTCAAAAAAATAATAAAAAAAATGCACTTACAGTTACATGCTCAACATTCAGTGGAAGCTGCAAGTGTTAACTACCACAAAGAGCCGACCGCTGATACTGTATTTGCTACACCATTTTGTTAGCAGTAGGCAAGTAATGAGAGAGGATTTTCCTACAGGTCAACAGTAGGAGTCAAACGAAGATGACAGTACAGATCTGCAGAGTAAGTCCACAAAAATAATTCTGAAGAGCCCATTATTACCACAACCACGTTTTCTTTTCCAGGCACCACCAACATGTCCATCGCCAACATCCCTTAACTGGCAAACCACTGCTAAAGGTCATCAGCGAGGATTCAGAGTTCCAAGGGCGTGAATCCCTGAGCTGAAGACAAGGTGCTGGAGGGATTGTCAGAAGAGAAGCAAACAGAATCCTGGCTGGCAAAATGATGTAACTGAATGACAGTAACTCCATACTGAACTGGTAGTACCCATCCTTCTTGTACTGGTCATACCTATCCTTCTTGTACTGGTCCCTGAGGTGACCTCCCAAGTGATCACTAGCCAGGCCTAGCAGGTGATCAACAGATAGACAGTTAATTTTACAATTAGCCACATACAGTAAAAAAAATCCTAACTCTATAGATCCTAAAAAATAAAATCTATTTCTATTTAATAAAAATCTAAACCTTCAACAGCCGGAAGAGGAAATAAACTGGAGAAAATAAAAAGTCACTCTATTTAATTTCTTTAAAACTTTACAGATAAAAAGCACCAGGAAAAGCTTAAGAACATGTATGTGATCATAATTCTGCCACATATTTCCTGTATAGTTTGGGTCAAAACATGTTTACTATCACAATTCCTTATCTAGAGGATGGCAGAACAACACATTTGGCTACACTGCCAATTATGTACAGCAAAGTTGAGGTTTCTCTAAATATATCACATAGTCACGGGGAGACAGACAGAGGCATGACACTGTCTAGCACAACCCAAATCCGTTTCCTGTAGGTGGTATTATAATGCATATCTCAAGAGAGATGTGAAAGCACCTAGGATGTGAGCACGTAGAAGTTTGAATTCCAAAGACTTGCACTGGATGATTTATGTTCTGAATCCAGTCAGGATCTATTTAGAAATGGGCACAGGAAGGAAAGGTCTGCTGCTGTCAAAACAGAAGTTTTTAATGGTGCTAAAATATATCCCATTTTGACATAGTCAGGAGGGACAGCAGGGTGTACTGACCACAGCTTGTTGCAGCACATCAGAAGTGTGGGAAACCTGAAGTTTATCAAGCAAACTTAAGTGATGCTGGATTTTTATTGTTTAAGCGCCATACAAAACCCCCTAATACCAAAACCTTCAAAAACAAGTAGAAAGCAACTGGAATTTCTCTGTAGCCACCACGGCAGTGAGTCATTGCTGGCAAACTTGTATAACTATTTCAACAGCAGGCCTTTCTCAAATGACCTCAGTGATCACACAACATATCTTGTGCAACAAACAGGCATTTTCCTCTTTTCTGATTTAATGGCTCTTTCATTATCAAATGAAAACGTCCCTCAGATGCCCATCGTGGCGTTTCTGCACAAGAACAGTAAGCTGAAACCCTCCCGTGCCCAAGTAGCTCAGGATGCCAATCGGAGCCGCGTGCTGATGCTGCAGCCACCAATTACCAACCACAGCCACAGTCAGAGCTGCTGAAGCCCCAGGGGCTGAGCTGTTAACATTTCTTGGATGTGATGAAGTTCACGATGCGGAGTGCCAGAGGCAGAACGATTCTCGTAAGGCAGCCATGGCTGCCACCTCGTATCAGTCAACATTTGCTCATCTCCTTTCTTCCAGCCACGTATTGTGCCAGCAGGCTACAGGAAAGGAGGAGCGGGCACTCTACATTTTAAATCCATCTAGGGATATGTTTTATTTGTTCAATTTCTTCAGATCACACAGTACACGCTGTCATTGCCAGCATACTCATAAGGATATGCCTACGTTAGGTGCAACTCAAAGCAAAACATTTAGAGTAAGGCTGGATACAGCCTGTCTACCAGTCTGCCACCACATGAAGCTATCCAAACTAACATCATTCGAGACACAGAAATTTGCTTCGTGGTTTGTTGGGTTTTTTTTCTGCAATTTACAGATCTTGCAGAGGTTACTCTTCCATAAATCAGACTGCAAAGCATCCTGCATGAAGTATCCCAGACAGAACTGGACCTTCCTCAAATCCAGCTTTGTACAATCACGCTGCTGTTAGTAGGTAAGTGGTTCCGTAACAAAGAAATAGTGCACGGAACTGAAGTGTATGAATAAGCACCTCCTTCATACTTGACAACATACTTATTACACTGCTGCACATCTTGTTACTTCTTTGATTCTATTTCTGATTTCCAAATGGAAGCAGCAGTATTACTGAAAGTACCTTCTGCACGGGCCACCTGGCAAATTACTGAAAGATGGTGCACAGCATGACCAGAGCTTTTCCATCCTTGTTCTAGAATCCCAAATGCTGTTTACAAAAGGTGGGTCAAGAACTATGCACCAAACCAAACAATATTACTTTTCTTAGTGCTTTACTAGGAAACGGCTTCATCACCATCCCTGGAATCCAAGGCTATCCCCACCAAGCCAGACAGGGCTATCCCAACTGCTGAGGCACCAAGGTGCAAATCTCCTCTACATCTTCTAGCTCCAACCACGTTATTCCAGCTCCTGATTCTCACATCCTAGTTACAGTGAAAACATCAGCTGGGTGGAGGTCGTTAAAATGCTACTGGAGACAGCAGAAAGGACATAATTAGATTACACTGTGGATCCTCAAATTTTGCTCATATATCGAGCAGGAAAAAGCCAGTAAGATAATAAATTTATCCAAAATAAATAAGGGAAACCATTTATAGTAACTGTAACCATCTGCACTTTTTAAACAAGTGCCTACATGAGGGTGAAGTTAAAGGGAACTACTTCCCTTATTCCACTGAAAATAATACTTTTTTTCCTGACTCTTCTCCTATAAGACTGGCACACATCCTGAAGTCTTAAGAATTTCTGTGCTTCTCTACACTGTTATGTAGACATCAATCTTAACAAAATTTCACTATTTGGTTAAGTTTGAAATCCAGCTGCTTTCAGAGGATTTAGAAAAATTAACAAGATTTTTCCTTCTGCTTGCATTTGGCAGACGTGTGTCTTCTTTTAACCTCAAATATGAAAACGTCACCGTGATTAATTCCTTCATCATGTCTTGATGAGGGACAGCATGCCACCCTCACGGGACTGGAATCTAAATCCATTTAAAAAAAAAACAAAACCACAAACTCAGTGAGATGTGATGAGAACGTGAAATGAAAGGCATGTAAAAGATGGTGTTTGTTATGACAAAATAAAGAAGTAGTATTAGCAAGCAATTCTGAGGATCAAAACAGGAAAATCACTAAATTGAAGCAGTTAATTCTGAGACATCTTATCTACACCACATGAGATTCAGGGCATTATATTTTAGATGGGACTCCAGTCAGATCCCCTGGGCCATCACATACATACGTGGTTTACTACTGGCCAAAAGGCCAAATTTTGCTTTGGAGACTTACGTCTCCAGATAAATATTGCTGCATTTCATAGACTTCTGGAATAAAGCTTTCAGTTCAGTTTCCTCCAGATAAACCCAAGGCTACATTTCAATCAACATACAGTAAGAAACAATTGCTTCAGAACTGCAGGACTGCTCCAAAGAGGGCACTAATGAAGACAAAACTGGCGTGGCTGGGGTGTAAATCTCTTTGTATTTTAATTAATAGCAAAGGGTCATAGAACCTTGAAAGGTATTTGTTTTATACATCACTTATAGCCTAATAAATAGACAGTTTCCAGTCCCAAAGTGCTTTTTCATAATATTTCATAAGCTTGTAAAGCAACAAATCCCATTTGAGGGGGAAAAAAAACCTGCAACAAAACCATAACCTGGCCCTCTCTTCAACCAGCGAGGACTTCTATTAAAGAGCTGGATGAGAAATCAAGTGCCCCATCAACGCTCCCCTTCATTACAGACTGTCAGTCTTACAGCCTATGCTACCTGTGCACTTAAAGGCAAGGGAAGACACCTTTAGTAGGCCTGGTAATGCCACTCTTTTACTTTCCTCTAGTTCCTTCTAATGAGCCAGAGCAAGAGAAGTCATTAACAACAAGAGAGGACATTAACAACAGAGGATGTTAACAGCAGCAGCCTTCACGCAGTCAACTCCCATACACCAGTAACCACAAGGGACTGATAAAATAAATTTGCTATCTGACTTTGTAAGTAGAGTCGCGATCATCACGTCATTTTGACAGGTGGAATCTCCTTGAGAGCAAAACACCCTGGAAACAAGATGAGCTGATGAACCCTCCTCTTGGTCCGTGGCTGGAGCTCCACGTTTAACGCACACTGAGACAGAAGTTTAAGGAACAGCTCGGTCAGAAGTTTCCAAACTTGGGTTCAAATCATTACACAGCCTGATCATGTGATATATGCTATTTTTCGAGTTCCAGCTGAGGAAAAACTAAACAAACAGAAGAATGGAACGAGGAGATAGAAAAGAAAGGCAAAGCAGAATGCTTACACTGAGCGAGACAGGAAATGCATCCATCTCACTATAGCCAGCTAACCAGATGTAAATATTCTCAAATGTTACTTTGGTATGTAAGCAAATTCCTCAAGGAGGTTTTGTGACCAAACCAGAGGCGAGATGACCCGACTCCCCTTTCTACAAAAGACTTGGTGCACGCTAAATAAAGTGCCCTGTTCTGTTTCTCCACCAAGAACTGGGGCTTCTCATGAACTTCATTTCCTAACAGCGAAGACAATCAACGCAGACTTCTATTTATTTATTTGGACTACTCAAGGACACCAGCTGAAGACAATTAAGTTACATTAAACCGGCCGACGAAAACAAAGTTTTAAAGACATTTCCACAGATCCAGAGCCTGAACAAAGACAGAAGGCAAAGGAAATGCACACTGGGCAGAGGGGCACGGACAGCTGCCAACCACCAACACGGGCACTGCCGTTCAACCCTTGTGAAACCTTCTCTTTGCACAAACTCAGAGAACTCTCCAGCCACAGAAAAAGCACAAGGATCCTACTACCTTACTAGATTCCATTCCTGGTCTTTGACACACGAGGAATTAAATCGCTAGGCAGAAGGAAATTTCAGATTAGGCTCTGCAGTGTGAAACACGTAAACTTCTTCAGAAATGCAGCTATAAGTGATTTCTCTATCAGATAAAGGACTATATCATGTACCTTCACTTATAGTTCACAGACTCCAACAGCCTTGCCTGAAGGTTCTCAACGAATAACCTTTTATCAACTCCTAGAAAAATGTTGAGATCCTTGTGGACAAAAGAATCCAAAGTTTTCAAGACAGAAAGTTTTTGCTTGTTTGTTTTAAACAAGTAAATAAAGAAACCAAATGCTGAGTTTATAAAACCAGATTCAAAGGACATAGATAAAAACTTCACAGAAATTCCATGGTACATTGTGCATGTAACCTCATGCTGCACACTCCTCCAAGAATTGAGTAATATCCTGATCTCCTTCGTGTTTTATAAACTTTCCCCTTCTTTAAAGATTTTCTGTTTCTATTACATCTCACCTTTAAGACCAGTACCACAGAGAAAAAGCAGAACTGTATTCAAATAGACACAGATAAGGAGTAAAGAAAACAATCCATTTGTGGGTTTGTTTGTGTTTTTAAAAAACACAGAAAGGAAAAAACAACTGGCTGAAATTGTTAGACTTAACAAAAAGTATGAAATACAGCAGTTTAATTTTCACAGAAGGCAGCTCTTCACCAATGAAAGAAAAAAAAAAGAAAAAAAGACAATGACTGCTCCCTGAGTTTGTTTATTAATCTTTGGACAAAGAAATTTGTAACTTAATGATGGAGAAACTTGGTGATAATCAACATAATTCCTGAATGTATATTACTTGACTTTTATCTATTCTGGTTTCCATAGATCTGAAATTACTGTTTTCCACCCTCAGCAATATGTATCAACACTCTGGATTTATAGATAAGAGACAAGGGTGACCTAAGGGAGGACAGTCACTTTTTGGGAGATAGGATGTGTTAGGACTCGCTTAGTAGTCAATAAAACCCACTCTCAGCAGTCAACTGGTATTTCTACCTGAACTGCTTTTTGAAAGAACTGTCCAATGAGTGTCTAAATATACTCTACTTCCCCAGAGTCTGAAATTATAGTATTCCGTCCTATTAGAATATGTAATTTTCAAAGCTTGCAGAAATTAAATGCGGTGATTCTCTATTTAAACACCTCTCAAAACTCACTGCTAGTACAATAGCCATAAAAAGTGAACCAATTAGAAGTCTGATGGGAAATAAAATACTCACCTATCACATCCATCCTTGGACAAACAAAGGAGTGCAAAAAGATAAATTGAAATGTCATAATTTTGTTGCTGTAACCCTTAAGTCTTCATCACCAACCCTCATCTGTTATATCTACAAGCGGGAGATGCTTTCTTTGGATTGAGAACAGTGTTTTTCTAGTTTAGTGTAATGAATCCAGCAGTGTAGGTCCAGGAGGGAGAAACAAGTGGTACAGAGATGAGAATAAATAACTAAACCAAATTAAAATCCAGGAATCCTCTGCTCAGACTAGTAGGAACTGGTAAATGAGAAAGCAAAGATACTTCTCCCCAAAGCCCATAGCTATTGGGGGAAAAAAAAAGATCAATGAAGAATTTCTGAAGCATCTTAGACAAAATTGCAGCTTTATGTCTGTGGGTGTTTCTTCCCCATGAGTGGGGTGAGACACTGGAACAGGTTGCCCAGAGAGCTGGTGGAAGCCCCATCCTTGGAAGTTTTGAAGCCCAGGCTGGATGGGGCTCTGAGCACCCTGCTCTAGTGGGAGGTGTCCCTGCTCATGGCAGGGGGGTTGGAACTGGATGAGCTTTAATGTCCCTTCCAACCCTGACAATTCTATGATTCTATGATACTACAGTTCAGTAGATCTGAATGTCAAAATCCAGCGCTAGCAGTTGTAAAAGCCAAATGAGGAAATCAGTTACATTAAGGTTTTCATCACCAAATCTTCCTTCTGAGAAATGTAGTGCCTTTCATTGCAGAACACAGCCAGGCTCTGGAACACTTAACCTCAGTGTTCAGCACAGTGTCAGAATGGGAAACACCAACAGTGATTTGGGATTCGTTACTTCCTACATCATTGGAAACTCCACCAAAAATATCCTAAAGACAGCAGACCACTGATGGAAGCATTTCTTTCATATAATGTATGTAGTTGTAGTTTATGTAGTTTATGGGTAGATTTCTTTGTGTCAGTACGTTATAGAAGCCAGATACATAGATGGGATCAAAAGCTGTGAAGAGGTCTGACAGCACCCCCAACTCAGGAATACCAAAGCTTCCTGTCCTTGGAAGCTGGAGAGCAACACTTTGGCAAGGATCACTTCACACTGGTCTATTTTCCTCCTTCCTTGCACAATTCTAGCGAGGTCTTTGAGACACAACACTGGGGCAGGTGAATCTTTGGTCTGGCCATTTTTCTTCCCACACAAAGGGAGTTCAACTTTTTCTATTGCAGTAGCAGATCCATCACACAGGCAACTGGCAGAGACCAAACCCTAGGGGAATAAATCCTGCTTGGAAAATTCTCTCTGAGGTTCCTGATAGCACATCTTGAACAAGAACAGTTCACAACACCCTCCCCTTTTCTGTTTCTTTGGTAACTTCACAAGGGGAAGGGGGATAAAGGCTACCCTTCAAACTTTCCTTTGGAAGATCTGGACAGCCTATAAAGGAATAGCAACATAATTCCTCTCAACCAAAGACAACTCTGGATCTGGCAAGGGCCTTTTATTTTTTTTTCCCCTCTCTCCTGGGCTGGACTGAAATTGAGAGAAAAGAAACACTGGTCAGTGAATAAACTGCTCCAGATGGTATGTAGAGGTGAGCTCACAATTGGAGAATGGGGTTTAACAGCAGTTTTACAAAATGCTGTATGAGGTTCTGAATTTTTCTCAGCTTTCTGAAGCAGTAGTCCAGAAAAAGCTGTATTCACTGACCTATGTTAGAGACAGATGTCATGAATTCAAACAGATATCAAGTAATCTAGTAAGTACATTGAAGGCTTAAGAGGAAGGCTACACACTGGGAGGAAAACGTTTCCTCCAGAAAACTTGCTGTAAATACAGAACATAACCCTGACCTGGAAGAACCCTTGTGGATACAGTGACTAAACCTGCTCTCAAAACTAACAAAAATCCAAACTGCTTTAGGGTAAATAATTAAGAATAGCCAGGACTCTTAATGGTAAGAGCAGCTGCAGAGCCATTCACATAAAAAAACTCTCATGTAGACTCCATACATTGTTCTAGTTAATGTTCTTCTGCTAAGATAACATCTATCTTTTTTGTTCGCTTCAAAGAGCAGCTGCTTGTTTGCAAAGGCCATCCAACCAACATCCAGAACTGCCATTGTGACCACGATGAGTCAGAGAATGGAGCAAAGTTTGTCTCAAAGAACTATGAACAGCCCAATTAATCAGACCTTCCTTGATCTTACATCACCCCTAACTTCATGGAACAGCAGTCCTACATCAAAAGGAGGGTGGTTATTCATGGCTCTCCAAAAGATAAAGGGAATTGGTTTTTCAACAGGACAAATCCCACCCTCTCCCCCTTGTTAATTCATCAGCGTAGCAACACTGCACAGAATCACCTGAGTTCCATGGCAATAAAACACAGCTTTGAATCCTGTACAGAGTCCCTAACTCCGTCTAATGACACAACCACCTTTGCATATTTCTGCCTTCACTGATGTGAAAAAGGTCACCCTAGGATGATGAAGAGGAGCAGGAGGAAGGCACTCAATGTTTTGCAGCTCTCTATGACATTACTCACATTTTTTTAGGTCTTCAAGTGTAACGCTTTTAAGAAGCCACGGGGAAGACTTTTCTAAGTAAAAATTAAGAGGTCTGTTGTCAAACAGAAGTATCCAAACATATTCAATATGCAAATCAAAACCCTTTTTGGTTGTTGGTTTCAGTTTATCCTTCCTTAACAAGCTGGAACAGATTGCACAGCAGACAAGGAAGAAACAGCACGTACATGTTCTGTCAGTTTTCTGTCCCTCCCTTTGCAGTCCTGATTCCAAGTGCTGAGAGCAGGACCAGGGCTGCAGCTAGTGTCCGGGGCAGCATTTCTGCCTGCTTTCATTTATGCTGTGAGCTGAGAAAGAATCACATGGGCTGCTGTGTAATCTAAGAGTACAAAGTATTTCGTAGATGCTAATGTATTTGTTTGGTTTTCTCAAAAGCAACTAGAGAAAACCTCACCTGAGCCTCACAATTCAATTCAAATGTCCATAACCTCAAACGCATCTTACAGCAACAACGGCTACATGACTCCCTCCTTGACATGGCAAGTCAGACACAGACCTAAGTAACCTTCCTGCTGCAAAGTATCCTTCATCATGTTCTGTTCACCGCACCAGGTGTCACACAACACCAGCTCTCCCAGCAGCCCTTGTCAGATCTGGGGGTCCTTCAGAGTTCTCCAGGGCAGATTTGTCGAGGGTGCTAGCAGTAACATCACCTTCCTCAAAGAAAAAGCATGTTCTAAATTTATCGACCTCATCAAAACTCACCTTGTCCTTCAGTCCTAGAACAACTTTAAACAACAAGATAAAAAAAAGAGATTTTTACTAAACAAGGCTTACTGTCAGATTCCCACTCATAAAACTGGGAATAGAACAAATAAAATACACCTCTGGATTATATTTAACAGAGTCCCTTCAGTCTCTCTGCCCTCGAGTTCCTCTAGCCTATCATCTCTGTAGAAAGCTACAGACCATGGTTTCACAGCATGTCACTACCTGGCAGATCACCATCCTCTCTTCTGCTGGGCAATTCTTCTCAAGCACAGCAACAAGTCTTCATATTTGCTTCCAGCATAAATGTAGTATTTTCTTAACTAATAGATTATAACCTCAGCTGTTAAAAATAGATCTTGCTTTTACTGGCCAGAAGGGAACCTGGGAACTGGCTGGGGAATTAGCACACCAGAAGTCTCTGCGAGTTTGTTCCACCAAACTCTTCCCCTGCCTTGATGGCCTACTACATATTCTTCAAATTTACATATGGTATTCTTAGCACAGACAGACTGCAAATCTTTGACATCTCTGGTCACATCACGGCGATGCAGAAGATCAAATTTAAATGCAGGCTGAGTAAAATAAGCTGTATCTTCCCATACAGCTCATTTAGAAAACCTCCTCACACCGAACTATAGAAGAATATAAATTAGGAGCTGAAAACTAAGATGTGTCTAGATACCATAGCAAGAGTGTTCTTCAGAGTAAGTGAGCCTGCTTCAGAAGCAGGCTTGATAAACAGTATAAGGTTCTCTTGCAGGAATACACTTGATTTCCATTCAACCAGCAGGTGAGGATTCCCTAAAACATTTCCAAGGGGAACCAAAAGGGAAGTAGATTTCTCTTTGGAGGTGGAACAGTACCAGCCTGCACGAAGGGATAGATGTCAAGCCAGGAAGGTGCAGAAGAGTTGATGCTTGGTGATCATATATATGCCTTTGGAATTTTCAACAGAAGCAACTCTGGGCAGGTGGTAACAAATCATCTGTTTCCACAATGTCTGCTGGTACTTTGCTTGCTATCACCAATATCAAGCTGACAAGCAGTGTTATAACACAAACCCGTATCAAAACCCATGGTCCCACAGAACATCCAGTCCTTGCAGGAAACTGGACAGTCAATTAGAGTAAGAATGAGACTAATTCATTTAATGGTCTTAAGGCAGTATTTTTAACATCTTTAACTAAAGTTTTGGGAATGATCAATGCTTACATAGCCCAATTTTCATAGGTTATTCAGAGAGCAAGAAGGTCTTTATACGAGGACATACAGTAACAAGAAACTTAAGAAGCTTATCAGTGCAGAAGCTGGCCAGAACTAAAGGAATTTATCTCCGAGTTTGTAAACAGTTTTCTGAAGGAAGAATGAAGTATGGCTTTTTATATGCTCTTTTTCCAAGAGATAAAGCAACAGGAGGGCCCCAAGTAATTTATGAGCTTATAGATTATCCCTGAATTGGATTTTATGACTAAAATAAATTTAGCCTTTGGTGAACGCAACAAGGGTAAAAAAAAATCCTCAAACATCAGTTAAAAGAAACTGAGTTAACTAGTTGTAACTACATCCACCTCAGGAAAATGAAAAAACCCAAACACACATTTAACTAGGTTAATGCTACTGTGGTGAACAACTACACCAAAGTCAGTGTTCCACCTTACAGATCTGAAGGGCAAAAAAGATCTGAGACCTTTCTTTATATACTTTCCAGTTTTTATACAATTAGTCTGGCTGGTTAAAAGCACAAAACATGCAAACCCAGCCCTAAGAGGAACATATCAAGAAAGAAATCAATCTCACACATAGCAGGCAACTTCACAGACATTGACCTGAAAAACAAGCCCATCTTAACACCGTGTTTCCCATGTAATCTGCACACTAATTGGAACTGTGTGTATTACTTTTTTTTTCTTTTTGGAAACTCATATTGGCCATTATGTTACTTGTACTTAGAATCAAAAATAGGTTGAAAAGCTTATGAGTTGTTTTTGCTTTTAAAATATTTGTACATCAACTTTCTGCCATATGAATATGGCAGAGTATGAAGAATGAAGAATCCCTACTGCTTGAAAATTTATGAATAATCTCTAGCAGTCCAAAAAGTCCTCAGCTACTTCTTTAAAAATCCTTGCAAGAATGCTGTCCAGACATACCAAGTCTAAAGCACAAACTTAGGTATCTGTGCTGCTTCAATTTTTGTTATTGATCTTAAGGAAAGCACTTTTTTTTTTTTCCTCCTCATCCACACAAAACAAAACTCCCTGTATCTATTGCACACTTCTACCTCTTCTATCAAATCTCACTGTTTTCCCTTATACTCTCAGTAAAACTGTTGGTCCTTTTTTTCCAATTCTTTCTTAGGAAACTGACTTGGTGGGGCAAACAGTATAAAACTGCTCTAAACAATGCCCAACCATTCATATTTTTTGCTTTATATCCTTTTCCCACATGGTTTGGTTCATAATTACTTCCAGCTTCAGAAAACTGGCCCTTTTAAAAGCACCAAATGGTAAGTTTTTAACATTGCTTGGGCTTAACGAATCAAGTAACGAAGCAGTTTTAAGTAGCTAGTAATTCCTAATTCTACAGTCTTTATCTCCTTCATTGACTGAGGCTGCATCTAACACAGCAATCCCAAAGTTAGATAACAGAGACTCACCTGAGAAATCCTTATGAGAATTCCAAAGGATCGAAATTGAAAAAAGTGAAATGAGCTAAGAAGAGCAAAACAAAAGCCCCACTGATATGGCAGTTACATCCCACCCAAATGTGCAAGGTTTTGATGGATGAACAACAAACAGCCCGGTAATTGAGTTGCTGTGAGTAACTAGGGTTCATTTCCTTCAAATATTTGAAGTGCTCAAACAACTAGCAGAGCTTGGAAGAGATTAGGTAGAAGTACGTGAGTTAAGTCAAAGAAAAATCTGAAATGAAAGAGAAATAAATAACCAACTGCCAGGAAAATACCAATGTCGTAAAGTATGCTAAACCCTGAAATATTCTTTCAGAAAAAGTAACGGGACGCTCCAGCTCGTGATGGTGGAGTCCCTCCATTCAGCCCACGAGACACACTGGTAATTACCCGTGCCCAGGCAGGACAGGAGATCGCTGGGAATTCTCACTTCTCTCCCCCCGCCCCAGGATCGGAGCGATACAAAAAGACAAATGGGAAGGAAAACAGGTCAGAAAGAAAACCCACAGCGGCAGGCACACGTTAAGCCCAGCATTCCAACACGTTTATTGCTTATTTTTACAGTGCTTAATGGTGAGGTACCACACGTACACACAGTTAAAGCGACCTCCCACCCTAGAAACAAAATGAGGGGAAGAGGCATTATTTCAGTTCTTCAATATTAAAGCTCTGAAGTAAAGAAATTTCAACAAAGAGAAGTAATCCAATCTGTGCGTAGCCCTAGACCAAACTCCCTCCATTTTTATGGTCCTTTCAAAGTCTAGATCAAGTTTTGTTTGAGTTTGCAGGGTGAAGGTTGTTATTTTTGGCTTTTTTTTTTTCCTTCCGCCCCCCAAAAGACTCAATTTCTTTGTCTTTTCTTTTTAAAGTGAGGTTTGAAATTATCATGAATAGTCAGAAAAAAAAAAACCAAAAAACCTCTTTGTTGCACCTCCCAAATATACTCCAAATATATTGGACCAATGTGTAAATACATAGTATCACAAAATGTCTACTAGAAAAAGTATCCCTCCTTTTCATTAAGTACTGCCTACAAATTCCTAAAATACAGAATATAAAATATATACCATATAATATTGTATAAATACACCATATTAACTGTGTTAGGTTTATGTTATTGTGGGCAACCATACTGATCTCAGAGTCATTGGTTTAACTGAGAGGGACAGCAAATCTTTTTTGCCTGTTTCTAGCTTGAAAAAAACCCCACAAAAACACTTCCTCAAGTTAGCACACTATACCCACTATGTGTTTGAGGGGAAAACGATTGCAGTAAGCACAAACACATCTTCTAACTTTTGCAAAGCTTTGAGGGAGTGGATCTTCCCCAGTCAAAGTCGAACTCTGGGACACTTTCTTCAGCATTCATCAGCTGAGATTTGAACATCCAAAGTTTCAAGCTGACAGGTGAAAAGATCCAGTGACACAAGGGGAACTTTTTTCTGGCTGTTGTTTAGAAGCATCAAATTGCCAATCGAACTCATGAAGTACCTTTGAAAACAGCTTTTAAAGGATGAGCTTGAAACAAGGACAAAAGTCGCAGCCACTACCTTCCATCTCACTGAGAAAATGGCATGCCAGCAGAGTAAGGAAAGCTGGTATAGAAGCATGAGGGCAACAATGCAAGGCAAATGCCCCAAATCACACAAATTATTACAGAAGAGTTTTTCACATGTGCCAAGTGAATCCACACTTGTAAGGTGCCAAGGCATACTCAAAGTAATTGTTAAAGCGACTAAACAAAGTACTCACAGAGTAGTAAGTGAAAGAATAAAGAACGATCATGCTGGGCTCACTAAATATGTATTCAGATGGATTCTATAATTAACTACATAATCATATGCTGATTCTCATACAGAGATCTCATGTAGTTCAATGCAAACAGATTCTGCTCAGAGAATGATTCAGAACTTGTAGTGAATGAGACTCTTGTTTCTAGGACCTGGCCAGCCTCAAAGAATTACTACAATATAAATACTTAATAATAATAAAAGCATTCAACCCTTTGCCAAGCACACTGCAAATCTTGGCATTTGGTGGCACCTGGTAATCCATTGGCTGATGGGCCTTAAGTTGTTCAGGAACTATTGGCTCCTCCAAAAATTCAGACCTGTGAATTGTATGATATTTTTTGTATAAGTACTTTTCTCTACACAATCAGTAAATGCTGGATTTTATCCATAAAAGTTTCAAAACAGGACGTGGCTTTGCTCCTTGGTGCAACTGGCTCCTTTCTGTCCTGGTTGCATATTTTGTTTTGATTAATTTTGGTAATGATGTTATGGTTGGTACAAACAACTACAAGATGAACTTCTCTTACAACAGATCTTATTCACTGATCTGGTTCTGAGAAGCCTTATGTCTTGTTTTGACTAAGGAAACAACTAATTCATAAACTATGTTGCCTACAGATGTCCTCAGCTTTCCATTCATCCTATATGTCATTGACAATTCCCACCTGGCTGCCACCCTGGTTTTTAAAAACTAAAAGGCTTTCCAAAGAAGGGTTAGGTCAAGCATGGGCAGAAAGAAAGCATCTTCCTTCTTGATGGTCTCCTTTATGACCAGCTCAGAGCAACGAGACTTCTGGTCAGAACTGGTCATTTCCATGAAGCATCTGGCCATGCCCTTCCAGGTGAGATTGCTGGCCATACCACTCCCACTAATGCATGCATCAGACATATGGTTCCGCACAGAAAACACTGCTCAAGTACTTCAGAGAGATTTTCTTTCAGACGTGAACAAATCTGGTTTCATTACCACTTCTATGAACTGGAAGAGAACCAGTGAAGAGAATCATTACACTGCTGTAACCACAACAGAATGCATTACACCTGAATGATGTGCCCTGGACTCTCCAGGGGGGGGAGGACACCAAAGTAGTCATACATGAAAAAAGTAATGATGTAAAGGAATGGACATATTGCTATTCCTTCATGTTAAACACTTTCCTCTGTATAATGTCATTTAAAATGCAAGTCAGAGCACTCAAGTTTTAATGTAGATCCACCATTGTAGAAAATATTAGTCCTCCAGGTCATTAGTTTAAATGAAATCAACTAGCACAGTCAAGAACAGATTTTGAACAAATGAAAGATTGGGGCGGGGGGGGGGGGGGGAGAGGAGGGAGAGAGAAAACTAATTGTGGCCCCAAGTGCTTTAAGTCACACAAGACTCTCACATGCTGTCAATTAAGTGAATCCTATAAAGTTATGATCTATGGCAAAATTCCACCAGAATGATTATATCACAACAGATGTAATTAAATTATTTCTGCCAATAAAGTCATCAGTGCAGAACATTTTACCCCTTTCAACTCTAAGCAAATTTTTACTTAACCATAAAGTGATTCTGTGATGGGACGATCTTGACTGAGTCACAGAAAACATTTTTAACCACTAAGTTCCACTGAACTCAGTGCATACTTAGAAAACATATTTGGTACCCTGAACACACATGGTAAACAGGGGGAACAGCAGCAAATTTCTCTAGGCTATCACCATTTGTCTTTCAGCTCCCTTGCTATTGAAAAATAATAATAGAATAATTTATGCTGGAAGAGAACTCCACAGGTCATCAGGTGCATTCTCAAAGCAGGCCCAGCTTTACTTCCATAGAAGAAACAAATAAATAAATGACAACAACAAAAAAGGGAAGAAAAAAAACCAACCCAATCAGAAAAACCTAAAACCAACAGAGGACAATTAGTTTAAAAAAAAAAAAAAAAAAAGAAACTGTTATTTCACCTATGTACAGTATCGCCTTTCTTTGCTCCTTAACCCCAAGTATTTATTTTAATGATGCTGATTTTATTACAAGCCTTTCCAAAAGCTAACTTGATGGCTTTGCAAAGCAAGCATGCGCATTTAGGGTGCTGTATAAATATTTTTTTAAGTAGATGACAAAATCACAGAATGGTAGTGGTTGGAAGGGACCTCTGGAGATCATCGAATCGAACCCCCCTGCCCCAGAAGCGTCC
>WUAM01000431.1:91259864-91275956 GCA_024336885.1 Actenoides hombroni | reverse complement strand
GCCAGGGGGGGTTGGAAAGTCTCCAGAGAAGGAGACTCCACAACCTCTCTGGGCAGCCTGGGCCAGGCTCTGGCACTGTCACAGGGAAGAAGTTTCTCCTCATGTTGAGGTGGAACTTCCTGTGCTCCAGATGGTGCCCATTGCCCCTCGTCCTGTCACTGGGCACCATTGACAAGAGCCTGGACCCTTCTACTTGACACCCACCCTGCAGATATTTATAGACATTCATAACATCCCCCCTCAGGCTTCTCTTCTCCAGACTAAACAGCCCCAGGGCTCTCAGCCTTTCCTCATAAGAGAGATTTTCCAGTCCCTTCAGCACCCTCGTAGCCTCCATTGGACTCTCTCCAGTATTTCCCTGTCCCTCTTGAACTGCGGAGCCCAGAACTGGACACAGTACTCCAGATGTGGTCTCACCAGTGCAGAGCAGAGTGGGAAGAGAACCTCCCTCGACCTGCTAGACAAAATCTTCCTTTAATCAAAAATAATGGAGAGTTTTTATCATGGGGAGTTTTTAATAAAAAATGTTAGGGTTTTGGAAGCCCTCCAGCTAAAAACTTCAGTTGGTCTCATACTGAAGTATACAAAGGAGTGGGCCCTGTCTCAGTGCACTGTAACTGAAGTAGGTAAGTCAGCAAAGACAAAACAAAAGGATGTAACCAAGGCTTGAGAAGAAGGAAGGCTCAATGGGACTTGCTGAAAGCAACAAAGAAAAGGACAGGGGGAACAGGAAGAGCAAGACTGAAGCAGTGGTTTGGACACAGCACAGCTGGTATCCAAAGCTGGTATATCAAAAGTGTGTGGATGGTCAAAGGGCGTGTCCAACAAACTGGACATTACAAAATATGCAAAGTTTCCTAAGAAAAAAACAAACCAAAACAAAAATCAGACTACTTAGCATTTTCCCCTTATTAACACCAAGACTTTCATCCAAAGGTTACTTACTCACTTCACAATTTTGGACTAATCTCTTTTCTTTGACTTCTACATGTATGAACTAAAGATCCTGTATGACCTCACCTGGCAGTGCTGTAAGGGTATGTACACTGTTGTCTCTAAATCACAAGATGTCCCAATACAGAAAATTTGATAAATGGGCAACTGTAAAACCAGCATGGGGTTCCAGACAGCATGCAACAAAACCCACCCAAAATGTTATATTAAAGGAGACCAGAAAGAAATCTTGACCATCTATTCCTAGAGTAAATGCCATCCTTCCTGCACAGTGATTCAGGTACAGAGCCTTTAGAGAGGAAAAAAAAATAAAATAAAATTCAGTATTCCTTCTCCCTCATAGGTGTTCTTCCACAGCACCTTTTTGCCAGAGAAGTTACTACAGTTGAGTTTATGTACCCAGATGCTTCTATAGAAGAAGCTCCTGCCTAGAGACTCTCTCATTTTCTGCAAACAGCATTTCCCAACACACTTACGAGGCTTTTATTTCATTATGGAAGCTCCCAACCTGTTTAGCAAGACTAAACTCAAAACTTTAATGTTACACCCTGTAAGTACTTCCTACATATTAAACAAAGGTTTTACATTACCATCATACATCGTACAGGGAATGCATCCTCAAATTCTTCAAAGTCACTAGATTTCTTCACTGCATTTTTATGTACTAAAGGCAGAAGGTTTTTAGCAGCGTGTTGCACCCAATTCCCAAATTCCTGCAAGGCTGGTGACCTCAGAGTCGCTAGTGACCCCTGCTGTTAAGAAGTTCAGTCTCAATTTGTCTGATTCAGGCAAAAAGCACAATGGGCATCGTCCTTCAGCACTTCGGTGCTGTGCTGACATAGCAAATGGTCACGGCCCTCTGCTGAGGTTCTTCCCCCTCCACTTTACAAACAAAAATAGCAGTATCCATTTTTAAAGAAACAAGTGGAAAGGAAACAAACTTCCAACTATTGCAACAAATTGCAGACTGACACTTCTCCTACTTTCAAACGTTTAATACATTTGTTCTCATTTGGATGATTACCAGCAGGATATCTGGAGCAGAGTGACAGTCATGACCATGGATGGACATTTATAGCCTCTTGATCAGCCATCAGGGAATTAATGACAGTGAACCACAATACAAGCTGGCCAGCAAAGCTTAGTGTAAGGAAAGAAGTTGCAACTGCCAGTTTGCTGCAGGACTTGGTTGTCCCAAGTAGAAGTGTATAGTCCAGCAGCCCAACTGCCCAGGTGACATACAAGTTGCTTACAACAAAAATCTGTAACTACAGAAAAAAAAAAAAAAAAAGAAGAGTCCTACTGTTATACTTACAATTTTGAGTCCAGGTTCAGGAGAAAGCCCAGTTTGTCATATTCTGAAAAACAAAAACAAGGGACACAGTATCATAAAAACTGCAGGTGATTCCTCTGCAAAGGGCACCAAAATGAAAAAGTAGCAATTATTTCTAAGTGAAAATATCTGTATCATCATGTCCTGTTCCCAGGACCTGTTATCACAGATTATTGTTACTTTAGTGCATTTCCAAATTAACATTTCTGAATCTCCAGGAAATACTAAAGCAAAATAATATGTGAGTAATCATTAATTTAGAAATCATTAGAATTAACCAAGATATCCACAGTCATAAAACCAAAGCAGTACTGAAACCACAAATGCAGTCATCTACAAAGCCTTCCTGCTTGAAGTAGAAATTATTTTGCCAGTAATTTGTATGCCACACATTCCTCCTGGGTCCTGATGTGGTAGAGCTTTGAATTTTTTCTTGGTTCCTTGTCTATTCCAATGCACAACTTCTTAATCAAGCAGCTCTTCTTTTAAGAGAAAGTCACTCAAGATGGCAAAAAATGGTTTAGGTGATGGAGTTCAATAGGAAACTGCAAAGTCAGTTTATGACACAAACAGGGAACAGATATGGACACAAGTGTTACTGAGAACATCCATAACTCCTGTATAAAGTCAGGTTTTTGTTCACCATCTGTAAATACATTGTGTCCTTGTAAATCAAATACTTGATATAAAAAATAAAACTATTCGAATTCACATGAGATACACTAGAAAAACTAAAAGGTGCAGCATCTTTCTTGCATTGAGTTAAACTCAGGGGTCTCCTCAGACTGAGAACCACTGCGTCTCACTACCATACAATTAAAAAGAAAAACCAACCCACAAACCGAGATGTAAAAGATAATCCCCTCCAGAGCTCAACAATCGGGATGTATTAAAAGAAACAAGAAGAAAAAAAATAAATAAAAGTGTCATAGCCTTTTGCACAGAGCTCAGTGGAAACAGGGAAGTTTGCTTACTTTATGAAACACCACCAGAATTTCTGCTGCTGTAGTTAAATTAAGATCAGAAGCTTTTCATGCTATCGCTTACCGGCAGAACAGCAAAGCCTGAACGTGTACCCGAGACAAAACGATTGCATCAGGCAGGTCACTGCAAACTGTGCCACTGATTTCAGTCTCATTAAGATTTAATTCCCAAGCCACGGGAAGAATTATGTTTGACATAACTTAGGTAACAGAAGTTGCAGAACATGTATTCACTTGATATTGGCACATACTGTCTGCTCTCTGCCAGCACCCCCATGCCACCCACCATCTCCTTGGACTTGATGTTAGAAAGGCACCTATGCATCTCTCCTCCACCTTCCACATACTGACAGTTGTGCTTCCCCCACGTGCTGCTTTCCTCAGAACTTCCTCCCAGTTTATTCCTCCTCCAAGACATTTCTTCCGGTCCAATGTTACCTCCTCCGCGTGTAGGAAGGTATACATTCCAGGAAAAACAGAAGCCTTCAATTTTTATTAACCCTTCCTCCTTTCCAAACGAACAGCCATACTGAGCAAACAGGACCACAGATGGGTTTTTTTTAAGAAACACCCCCAGCATCTACAGTTGACTCATCTTGTCAGTTTTGCAACCAAAGCACCAGAAGATGCGCACCTACTAAACACAAAGTGCCACCTCCATTGCCATGCCTAAGATTTACCTTCTGTTTGTCACATGGCCTTTAAAGGTCACCTAGTCCAACACCCCTGCAGTCAGCAAGGACATCTTTAACTACATCAGGATGTTCAAGGTCCCGTCCAAGCTGACCTTGAACGTTTCTAGAAGAACATTATGAAGAATCTCTGAACAAGGCTTCATGTTCTCAACCCACAAGAGACTGAAAGGCCCATGAGGGATAAAAGCAACAGTATTGAGAGCAAGGCAATCTAAGGACCACACGCACTTGTGCTAGGAAGCTTCAGATCTCAGCTGACAATAGTGTACAGAAGCAGAGAAAGGACTGGATTTGGTAAATGAAGTTTCATCACATCCCATAAGAACAAGGTCTTCTTAGGTTAGAAATAAAATGCATTTCTACATTTCCAGGAATATCAGAATTGAGTAAGAATCTAATAACTGACAACAATGTCATAATAAACCATGTAATTAGGATTACATGAACAGAAGTACAGCCAAGCATAGCAATTTCTATAAATGATGTAAATCCTGTGCCAAATTCAATGCTGGCTCTAGCATGGAAATTTCTCCGACAGTATCCGACAGAAATCCAGCTACCAGGCAGCAAGTGAGAAATGCATCTCAAGCTCCAGAGAGATCACTCAGGAAAGCCCTGAAACACAGTGTACAGGATTTATCTATCAAGTTTTCAAATTGCAATTTGCATCTGTAGTCAGTATAGCTATATACAAGCAAACTGGGCAAAATTTTCCCCTTATGCTACTAATCTAAAATCAACAATCCAGGAACTAACTCATCCCACTGGTTTTATCTCTCAAACTACCTGTAAGTCATTTTGCTGATGACTCAAGTACTATTCCTTTAGCAGTTAGCTACTTAGAAGCACACTACAAATAACTTTGCCCACAGAGGCAGAAAATTAATGTAAACTCTTTTTGAAAAGATGAGCTATATGTGGTTCTAGTTCTCTCTGTGTTTAACTGGCAATTGCAAGGGGAGGAGGGAAGGCAGAAGGTTCAATTTATTCAAAACGTTTGTGCTTGTCAAAGAAATCAGTGTGACACTCCAGAGACAGAAGTCTTGTCAAGAACAGCTCAGACCACCCTGATACATTTCATCCTGTCCAGTGCAGTTTGGTCTCCGTGGAACTGAGGCTCCAACTGAGCTAAGCCTTGGTCCACGTGCATGTTCTCCATCTGCACCAAAGGCCAGGTAAAATGACTTACCCTGCAATGGAAAAGGTCACACACCTCACATTCACCTTGGACTAAGGAAACACATATGGACAGTTATGAAAGTTCAGCTGATGTAAAGCAATTCTACTAGAACTCAACAGACAAGAAAGAATTAAAGAAGAAAAAAAAAAGTGTCATATGCAATGGACCAACTGCAAAGGACAGAAGAAGAGGTTTTCTTCCAGGGTTAAAAAAAATCACACTCAGGATTACTGAGCAACAGTGAAAGTACTGGACAAACAAGGACTTAATATTGCATCCTTTCATTAGGATTTGCACTTTAATCTCTTCAGTGACAGAGCTTACTGATGAAAGTGTTATTATTTAAACAACTTGGGGGGGGAATTGCAAAGCCAGGTTCAGGAGCAGTAGAGCTAAGGCCACTCCTCAGCACTGTCCTGTACACATACCTGTGCTCCACTCTCCTCCTCTCCCCCATCTATTCTTGCAAGTTTGTATGCAAACCTGCACACAAGTTTAGCAGCCTTTCTCTCCAGGTTGTCCAAATGACATCAGGGAGAACACCAAAGATACTGGTTAGGCAAAGGCCAGTCCTTGCTGCCTTTACCTGCTCTGTAAAGATATAGAAAAGCAGGAGAACTGACATCTGCAAAGGTGACTTCTAAGCCCTGGCAGTTCAGTACTCACACATGCCTCACCAATCTACAGCTGGGGAGAGCTAGCTGCCTGTTGGGCATTTCCATGTATGTAAAAAAAAAAAAAAAAAAAAAAAAAAAAAAAAATATTCTTCAACAACTTTCAGTGCAGCCTCACTTAGGATTCTTTTTTAACTGGGCAGCAGAAAATCTTCCTTAGAAATATCACTCCTTCAGCAAGACTTGGAATTTTCCCATCTATTAAAAATGTTCAGAGAGTGCACAAACTGATCTAGACTCCAATCCTGCTGCAACAAGCTCAGTATTTATTTTCCAGATACTGCACCATTTCTTGTGGAAATAGATACACCAAGCACTATCAGCACAACTGAAATACAAACTTGTGAGTTGAATTGGGGAAGGGAGAAATCTGTCTTCAGTCACAAACCCCTGCGTGCCCTAAAATAATGAGGATTCTACTTATTGTTTCAGATTTAGCAACAAAAGGAAGCAGTTTCCAGCTCCATACCTTCAAGATGGTAGTGTTTTTTTTCCTGATTGAGGCCTCCAAGACATCTGGCCCAGCTTTCCAGCCTGGGGAAAGCAACACAGCAGAGGGGTCTCCTTCATTAGACACTGCAACTTACATTGTTCATCCCTTGGGCACAGAAACAACAAATGAGCAATCACTTGCTGATAGTGCTGTATGAGAGTCATCCATGAGGAAAGACTTTTGTCTGCTTGTCTTACCTTCAAAATAAGTATAGCAAAACAAAAAACAAACAAACAAACCACCAAACCAAACCAAACAAACCCAAACAAAAACAACACCCACCAAAAAACCAACCACCAAAACCAAACCAAACCAGTAAAAAAAGGTCACTCTAGCTTCTTAGATTTTAAAAGGCTCTGGTTACCTTAAGATGGACTCTATAACTCCTTACATTTTTTTTCCTAATAAAACTATAGGAACTTCCAGCAGTTGAAAAGCAACTGACTGCTTTAAGCTGAATTTATGAAAGATTCTAATAGGAAGATGAAAAATTACCTCCTATGAACTGCACATGCCCTTTTTCTTTTCCTAGGGAGTCATCTGTTTAAAGCCAGACTGCAAGCTTTGCTAAATAAACAGCTGTTGCATTTACTACCAGGTATCCACTTGGCTAATGCAGTTAATGCTGCCCTGCTGAATCTTCCTTTCTTTCATAAATTGTATCTTATTTCCTAATAAAAGTCAAAACCAATATTAACAAAACAGTAATCTATATTGGCTTCTAGTGACTTACAAAATGCACTGACTGCATGCAAAGAGATGCCACGTGATAGAGAAAAATCCCATTAAAATATTTGTATTTCAAGGTATTCTTTAAGCTGCTTCTTGGCATTTGCACCCCAACTCATTCCCAGCTGTATTTTCAATTGGAGGAATAGAGCATTAATAGGAAGACAGATGATGATACTGAACATGCTGGCAAAATCACATAAGGACTATGCAACCAATACGGGATGGTCATTGGCAAAGATTCAAGCAGCTCCCACAGCCTACAGCTCAAAGAAACAAAGAATGAAGTAGAACTTCATTAATCAAAAATGAAAAGGGAGCGGGATTTTTGCAGAATAAAGCCACTCAAAACAGCAGAATAAAAAGAAAATATAATCTTTTCCATTTATTTTCTACTTTACAGGAAAACAGAAAAATGCAGCATAGTAAGGTCACCAGTCCCTTCCATCACTACGATAAAGCATTAAGAGTCAGAAATGCAATTGGGGGGTGGTGGGACACAACACCACAACACAAAAAAAACCAAGACACTAGAACCACACCAGCTCCAAACAGAAATTAAAACTGTTTTCCTCAACCCAAGAACAACTAGCAGAGCCTCACAAATTCTATTAATTAACATCTAAATTACCACTAACATAGACATCTGGAAAAGATCAGAATTTGTAATTGTAGCCACCTATACAACCAGATTCTCATTGAAAAAGTCAAAGTACAGCAAGTAATCTGCAAGTCACCAATGCTTTTCTCATGCTAAGAATCTGTCATATTCTACCAGTTCGATACCCGAAGATTTTGAGTTGCATTCCTGTTCCTGGCCTCCATCTGTGCCACTCTCCATGCAAAACACAGGAAAGTAGTCACCAAATTCACTCTGGAGTTGCATTTAGGAGGACAGACACAAGTTTCTTCTATTTCACAAATGGGTATCTCAGCACCTTCAGCAGCTGAAGGAAACAGAGAAAGTTTCCTTCATAGTTCTCACAGCTTCCTCCAAAATGGTTAGGGGCTTATTGCATAAGAAAATTACTAACAGCAAACTCCTAAATAAGCACAGATTTAAACTCTCTGGTGATTTCTCCACTATCACTGTGACTCCAGCATCTGGAAGCATGGTCTTGCACGTGGGCTTTTACCAGCACATGAGCCACAGCAGATATTCTGCTCTAAACCAAATTTTAAAGCTCCGTTTTCTTTGCATAAATCAAGCCAAGCTTTTGATAAGGGTTAAGGATTAAAATGAAATCATAAAAAGAAACCACAACAAAAAAGAATATTCAAACAATTTCAGCAAGACCTACGTAACACTTGGTTGCTTGAGATGTTAGAACTATTGCATTTTAATCTTGCAGTGAGAACAACTGCTACACTACTACTGCAATCAAACATCTAACACCAGTGCAAGACTACAGTCACGAGGTGTTGAGAACCTCAGTATACCCAGCAAGATGGGAAAGTTGTACATTCAGTGCACTCCTGCCCGAATGAGGCTTAGAGAAGAAAAATTTAACTTGTTTGCTCTTCAACACAGGAGGCAGAAGAAGTGTTGAACAAAAATAGCAGGGGTATAAATCTGACTTTTCTACGTCCAATATTTGATTTGCTAGCAACGGAGTAAAACAAAGCAACTACAGAGGGGGAAAAAAAAAAAAAAAAAAAAAAGAGTACTAGCTGTCTACGGCAAGCAAATGAAATCAGGTCTTCTCAAACACCACGTATCCTGCTTAATGTTTCCCAAGTTCAGAGCATGAGAGTCTCCCCTTTCTAAAACAGTTTCAGTTGAAACACTGACCTAGACATCACATCAAACATTTATCTTTGCTGCTCAAACTTTATCTTTCAAAGGAAGGGGCAGTCATGTAGAGAATCACAAAAACATCTGGGCTTGTGAAGGCCAGACCACAGCGTGAGAACCTCATACAGTTCACTCTCACTCCAAGCATATTTGAGTCTCATGTTCTCTAGGCTAGTAATCATCTATGAAGCAGCACTTGAAAGGCTCCATAGCCAGATGATCTTCTGAACAGTCAGTTCAGAAAGTTTATCCAGAATAACCTAGAGAATGCACCAAACTGAGGTGCATAAGGAGGGATTTCCAGCCTCCCTGAAAACCAAGATTTGCACGTGGGACAAAGGTGTAAGGGGAAAACCAAGGTAAGGGCAGTCAATTCAAATAAAACACAGAAGCTGCAACAAGACGTTGCCCTTCACACGGTATCATTAATCACAAACAAACAATTCTAAAAAGCTGTTCAATATGCACAATACAAGGCAGTGAGTACTGCTTGTAAGCTGCATCAAATCTTACCAGGGAGACTGTTACTCACAGCTGGTTAGTTCTGACTCAGAAAGAAGAAGGTGTATGTATTTTTATGTTTCAAAGCATGTAACTTTAGTCCCTTCTTACCCCAACCTGAAACATCACCTACTAGGAATAGCTGGGCCTGGAGCTGCCATTGTTTCTGTGGGTTCTTTCTGGGCTCTCTCTTTTCCTGGGTCTGCAGCAAGGTGAGATGGGATGGACAGCGGGAGCACAATAGCCACAGTTTTTCTCTCTCTCCTTCCTGTTCAACAAGGAAAGCTGTCCCTCAGTTGGATGGACATCACACATCTTGACATCTTATTAGGCAAATCAGTTCAGAGCAAGTTACAAGTTTGCAGCACAGTGAATGCAAAGTACTAGACACGAAAACAATAAACATACAGCTCTCTTGTACATTTCTGAGCCTCCCCTCCTCAAACACAGGAGTTTTCTTCATATTTCTTCATTGAAGAAATTCAATCTTGTTGCAGTGGAAAGGTTTACAAAACATCAAATGTTACTGTCTTACTCCTAACCAATCCAAGCTTGAGTTGCAATACACAAGCAGAACAAAGACCAGCGCCTTTAGAACAGGCTTACATTAGCTTGTCTCCCACCCTCCATATTAACAGAGCTCCGGAAGGCATGGAGCAGTTGAACCATTTTTCATAACTTACCACCCTGTTGGTAGTATCATCACACAAGCTTTAACTCCATAGATACCCTGCACTGGAAGCTCTCCACAGGGTTAACTGCAAATCAGTTAGAAGCTAAAATAGTAATAGGGAAAAAAAAAAATAAAAAAAAAATCCGTAGCAGGTAATACTTCAAAGTTCTGCTCCAGGACAAATTCTGGTTTTAGCTGTATCAACATGAATCCAGCGTAACTCCAGTGTAGGAAAACTGATTCAGATGTACTGAGCCATAATCAAAACATTTCCCTGAATTTTCCTCGCAGATTTCACATCTCAGACCTATGCAACTTCCTCCCTACGTTTTGCAGGCTGAAGAAACCATCACCCAGCACAGAGGAGGCAGGCAACAGCACACTCCCGTTATCACTAATATTCATTAGTAAAAGAGACTTAGAGGGTCTCTTCCCCCCATGAACACCACAACATACCCACGCTGCACTCAGCACTCTAGAGCTACTCCCAGATCAGACCACACACCCACAAGAGATCCGTTTCCAGAGAGAAGCTTTACAGAAGGTGCAGGGAGACCAGAAAGCATTGGGAGCGTTGTAAACAAAGCAAGGTACTGCCGCTCGCTCGGGGGTTAGCAAATCGGTGCCCAAGCTGTGCTGTTAGTGGCAGGCAGCAGGCTCTCTCCAAGTGTGCAGGCAGAAGACAGGTGCTATGTTGGAAGGCAGCATGTTCCCCTGTCAGCCTCAGAGGAAAGGCTAGCAAGCAAGATGAAATACAAACCCTTCACTTGCGTTATTTTTCTTTTCTGCAAGACAGTAAGCACCCCCATCTTTGAAGCACTAAGGGGTTTTAAGTTATAAGAGTAATTTGTAGCCTTTTGCTTGCACTTCATTTATCATTCTACATACCCTGTAGACCGAATTTCATCAAGTGTTGTGCTCACTGCAGCTCGTGTATCACATGTAGCCAAATGGATAGTTAGGGGTTTCATGAAGTGCTCCCAACGCAAAAGAATTTTTGATTTCTGGTTCAGCTTCATTGAACATTCTCAGGTTCCAAAGGAAATTAGATTGGGTAGAATTTGCCCCGGGGTTCAATAATGCTGCTCAATCTCCACCCTGGGACAAAAAAAACCAAAAACCAAAAACCAAACAAACAAAAAAACCCCAAAAAACAAAACCAAAAAATTTTCCAGCCCTATTTGTTTAGCTGTGACTTGTCTTCTCCTTCCTGGAAGCATTCCTGATATCTTTCCCCAAATAACTCAACTATTTGTTTAGCTGAGAAACTCTCCTAGTAGCATGGAACAGTTTTGCTTCAGCTGGGGGGTGACATCATCTTAATGCTTTTCGCATGAGAAAAGAAGCACAAGCACATCACTAGGCACGTAAGGTGGCCAGGTCATCTGCCTTGCTGGCTAATGGTAGTCCTCATGTCTCACTAAGACCCTTACTACTTCCACTACACTTAGGAGAGGACCTATTTACCCACTTTGGCTAGAGAGCTGATTCCCACAAAGGTCTGACTTGGTGACCTGCCTCCCAACATGGCTACCATGTCCAATTAAGTAGAAGCCTTGTCATGAGGTGGGAGATAGAGAAGAAGGCAATGTTGTACCTGAGCCTATTGTATGTCCAACGGAGTCAAAGGAAAGAACCACTGAATCTGTAACACAAGAGTACAAGTTCATTTTCCCCTTTTTCTTGGCACCATTTCTTGCTGTAACATTTTCTTGTTCTTTTGCTGAAGTAACTCCTTATGCTCCCCTCTGCCAGGACGCAGAACAACTTCACCGGCCAGATAAAACAACAGGCATCTAGCAAAGGCAGAGTGCTGGACCATGCCACAAATCACAACATCGTTACCCCATGAGGCAGCTACAATTCATTGAAAATAAGTTCATTTTATACCTAATAAGCTTGGTCAACCTTACCAAAACTTAATCATAATATGCTCTTGACTGCTAGACTGCAGAACTTTCTTATCAAATGTATTATCAATATTTTGGCCCCACTTAGGGGACTTGCATGTTACACTCAGCTCATCCTTGACACTGTCTGCTAAGCCAAGTATTTTGTGCTCCTTGCAGTTGTCCCCATGTTTTCCACATCTTTGCTGACACTAATGGTTCCCAACTGAACGCATTTCAATTTATCAATATCCTTCACCTTCCTAATACACGCAGCACACGTGTCAAGTATCAAGAAAATATAACCTCTCTACTTGACACCCTTTTATTGTGCAACCCGAGGACCACAACAGATTTTTATCCATGACTGCAATGACAACTTGCTCACCAGTTAATGCTCAAATACTTTCAGTCCCTGTTTCATAGGATGGGGCACACTTTGCTTCAGTTGTAGTTTACAGTTCCTAGTTTTCCTACGTGCTCCTGCCACTTAGCCACAAAGACACCCTTATTGCCTGCTTGCAGTTAGCTCAGCCCATGATCCAGACCCCTTTGTTAGTCACTTAGTGTCTTCATATTCCACACTCTCAGCCTAGGAACTATTTGCAAAATGTATCAGTAGTAAGTTGATGTTCTATTCCCAGATGAGCTGCAATATGGTACCATGCTCAATGGAAGGATGTTTGCATGTAGCTTTATTCTTACTTGAAACAAAGCATCACTTATTTTGGTAGTAAGCCTACTGGTTTGCCATTCATTTTGATGCCAATCCCAATCAAAGAAGAAAGTCTACCATATTTTACTCCACCAGCAGTGGAGCAGGATTTGGCTCAGAACTTCAAGACAGCTTGAAAATGGGTAAAATGCAGCAAAGAACAAACCACCACAATAAGATGAGTAACATAATGGAATGAGAAGCTTTACAATGAGACAGCAAGTGCAGAACTGCCTTTCATCTTCAGCTAAATTAATAGATTGGATCTCTTAAAGTTTCACTTTGTAACTTGGGCCTCAGATGTGATCAACTGATCACACATTCTTTGCAGCTGCCTCAGTACGAGCCCTTGGCACAAGGCAAACAGCCCAAGCATGATCAGATTTAGTGTGCTGAAAAGAGGTTAAGCTCCCACTGCCTCACCTCACGTTTGGGCAGGCTATGATTGCACACACTGACACTTACCACCTTTCAACTGACAAGGACTTGACATGCGACTGAACCCTTGACTCTTCTGTACTGTACATCATCCTTCTGCTTAGTTTCTAATTCTTACAAATTCAATACGTGCTAGTTTAAAAAATAAATAAATATATATATATGTATAGTAAAACTGTTCATTTAACTGGATTTAAAACAATTCTTAAAAAGTAGGTCTGTCCTGTCCCAGATCCAACACTATGGCATTAACATTAAAAAAAAAATAAATAAAAATTACTAGTCTGAAAATTCATTCCAATAAAAATAAAAAAACCACATCTGGACTTAACAACTGTATTTCCTCTTTGGGGAATAAAATTCAGACATCTTTATATTATTCTAAGTAGCAAGGGGTTTAAGTCATTTTAACTGTGTTAAGTTTGTCTGCTATCAATTAATTCTGAAGTATCTCTGTGGGGTTCCACTGCTAAAAAAGTGTTGAAGGATTTTTATCAACATAAAGTATTGCTCTGTAGTTAATGCCAAATTTAAACGCTGTTCATTTTCCTGCATTCAAACACGGCTCATGAACTGTTAGGGCTTATCAAAGAATGGCCGAGAAGCGTTGTAAGCACCAAATTAATACTTATATTGCAGCCCACAAAAATAGTGTAATGTTTCATTCCCTTAACCGAGAACATTATCTTCCTCTTATAAGCAAAGAAAACGACAAGCAGAGTAGGCATGTGAGCTCCATTTTCCAATCCAGTCCTCCATGTGACTATTAGCTTCACAGTTTCCACATCAAATTAACCGCTAATAACCTGTACTACAGTCAGTTCCCCTTCTGCCCCCACAAGGAATTTCACAAACCACGGATCTTTATTAAAGCACTGTGTTTATTTCTGGCATTAACATTTCAAAAGAGAAGAAGCTATAAACTTGCTAAAGGTTGAGAAGATAATCGGGTGTCCCCTCTCTTCCCCCCAGACGGTTACTCACATTCAGCCACAGCTATTTTTCTCCGAAGCTGATGGGAGATAAGCATTTCTTTGAGGCAAGCCATACACTTGGCAATACACCGTGTCCCGCTTCCACAAACCTAAGAAGAAAACTTCCTTTGCTTCTAGCTTCAAATCTCTTCCAGTCATCACTCAGGTCAAAATCCTCCCAGCTTTCTAGACTATTTTTTCCAGAGACAAAGTGGCTGCTTGGTCTGTGCCCAGTGCCTTCCCCCCAGCCCCTGAGGCTGCTCTGTCTTCCAGAGGCAATCTTCAAAGGCTCCATCTTTCAGAACTTATTAAGACACAATGTAAAACATACCCACTTACATGCGTCCCTGCTGTATGTGCCAAGAAGTGTTTACGTTTGAAGGAGCAGTCCCAAACCTTTTACCTCCCTACTTCCATAAAGCAGCTTAATTTTCTTTCCCCCCTGCCTTCCTGACTGAAGAGCAGGCTTTATGCTCACACCACACTGCCAGCCTTTCACAGCTCTTCTCCTGTTAGCTACAATCCTTTTCTAAGCAGGTACAGCAGTTTTTAAAAGAAAAAAAATACAACAACCAAAACAAGAAAACAAACCCAAGGTACAGCAAATGCAGTCCTGGATCTGGTCCAATCTATCAGAAGAAGCAGAGGGCAGAAACACCCTCTCGTTTAGCAGGCGCTCGCTGCCAGGAATAGCAGCGGAGACCTCAGCAGCCAGGCTGTAAAGTTGCTTTGGATCACTGTGTGTCAACTCTGGGTCAAAGCTGCATTGGGACCTATGCTCTGGGTCACCTTCCCCTCCCACCCGCTGTCCAGCTAAAGCATCAAAACCAACACATGAATCTGACCCATCACCCTCCCAAGCAGTGCTGTGCAGAGCTGCCTGACCCTGCTCCAGCACAGCCCTTCTGGAACGTGGGACGAGCCCCCCTGCCCGCAGAGCTCAGTGCTGTGGAGCACGCACGAGGGTCCCGCTTGGTTCAGCAGCCCCAAGACCAGCTGAGCAGAGAAACTCAGCGCTGCTCTGAGAACAAGCTGAGCAGAGAAACTCAGCGCTGCTCTGAGAACAAGCTCATACTCTGGTCTAACAACGCTCCAAACTCCAGGTAAGTCACCCACGAGGGCTGATTGTATTTCTTCTACACAAGGGATGCACTTCAAATGTTGCTGACCCTTCATCTCTCGCAGGCAAATTCAATTACTCATCTTGCTGCATATATTGTGCACCTTGGGCCTAAGCAGCTCTGTACACCGGGTAACTATTTAATTGCCATTCCTTACAGATTGCCCTATCTTTTCCATTACTCTGGTCTCTGAACAGAAGAATAAATGAAGATTTGGGCTTTCATAAAGGAGTGATGAGCCTGATCACCAAACTGCAGATCTGTAGGAGACAAAGGGAAACAAGACAGCGTTGGAAAACATGGAATCGTGCTACGGCTTGGGCTGGAAGGGACCTTAAAGATCACCTTGTTCTGCCATGGGCAGGGACACCTCCCACTAGTCCAGGTTGTTCAAAGCCCCATCCGACCTGGTCTTGAACACATCCAGTGATGGACATCTTGGGTTTCATACTCTTAAGAAAGAGATAAGGACACCGTAGGATCGATACTCAACATCACGTCCGGGTACTGCACTTGTGGGATGTGCCTAAACAGCTCTCCAAGCTCAGTCCTGTCAAGTTCCTGAAATCATGCAGGAGCAAATACATGGACCAGTTTTCCTTGCTTTGATTTCATCACTGATGAAAATGTAATATACAATCTGAAAACAAGCAGTGGGAACACAGAATGAGAATGGCAAATAAAATCCGCATTTCTACGTATGTTTATAAGTAAACATACAGATTATATACATAAGTGCTCTTTCAGAATTTCAGTTCAGGCTTTTACAATAAGTCCCTCTGAGAAGCCACTAACATTTTGCTTTTTACAGAATCTCCCTGCAAGGACTTGTAGATTTTACTCCCATTCTACTGGAAACCAAAGAAGCTGAACCAGTAACTTCTCTTACCCTTCTTTTTTTTTTTTTTAAAAAAAAACAAACCAAAACCAACCAAACAACAAAAC
>WUAM01000431.1:91241050-91255907 GCA_024336885.1 Actenoides hombroni | reverse complement strand
CATGGGCTGTTATCACTGCTGGGAGCAGACGCTGCCTGGGAAAACAGGCTGCTGACTGCAGACAGGGCAGTTAGAACTGAGCTGAAAAGTAAATCACTGAACAGAATCAGTTCTGCTCTCACTCAAAGCAGGACAGGACCTTAAAGAACATCTAGTTCCAACTGTTTCCTAATAAAATGGAAAAAAAAAAAATTTTGGTCTAAATATTAACTAACATGCACTGCACAAGCTGAAAAGTTTCTGCATTGTTGTTCTAGCCACAATCTCTTTGAATTGTACCTTCATTTATACAGCACTCACTTTTAGAGAGTACAGTACTAAAATTAATCAATGCAGATTCTCTCTCCATTTAAGTGGCTGAGCCAAACCCACACCCTTTTTATTGACAAATGACTTCATGGTCGAGCTTAGAGCTGAATGCAAATTCTCTGACCATCCACTCTGCTGAGACATCAGGTCCCTTTTTGTTTCAGCCCAGAGCCAGCCAGTTTCCACCCCAAGCAAGTCGACCAAGAGCGAGGAGGCTGACGCACGGGCTCTGCCCCGCAGAGCACAGATGGTTCAGAGGTTGTCTCTGCAAACTCGTGGCCAAACTAAAGCAGAGCCAGTATGGGCAAACTCGCTCTAACCCGTGCAACCCTCAACAAGTCCTTTGATGACATTGTTTATGATCTGTAAAAATAAACAATCTGCATCTTTCCAAAGAGCTAGGAATAGATATAGCCAAGTGTTATCACTTGGCTCTGTAAATGTATGTGGCATCAAGATCTACTGGTTACACAGTAACCTGCAACGTAGATCTCAATTTCCTGGCACTTCCCTGAAATTACAACACTTTTAGTGATACAGAACTTGAAAGATGTAGGACGATTACCTTAATGAATTTTTATGCATGTCATGGAATCTAACCAACTTTCAAAGCTGCTGTTGTGCGCATCACTCCTTTTCCACCAGGACATTGGTAATGAAGTAGTAAATTAACTAAGCAAGAAACAATACTCACATTCTGAACAGATGTATTTTTAAAATGTCCTGAGCATGCCAGTTTTCTTTATTCTGCAATGAATGAGCTGAATGAAAAGATGTTGTGTCCTCTGCCATTTAGCAAACGCTTCAGAAGGATATTACATTGCTATTGTCTTCAGCAGTGCCCAAATAACTGTTTGGTAGCAGGAAGGGCTGGTATGATTTGCTCATAAGATCAGTATTTATTTGGATCTACTGCATAACTTTGCAGTGTCGTAACCAGAAAAACTCTGGCTGCAAGGACAACATGGTGCCTCACTCCAAGCATCCAGTATGTGTAGCTCCATGCTGTCTGTCTCAGTTCCCTGTTCCAGGGAAAGGCCAATTACATCAGCCTCTTTGTTCATCTCTTCTGCAAACAGCAGCCTAACGGTCCCCCAAATGCAGAGGAGAAGGGGAGGTCAAGGTGCTGCAGAAGTCCAATGAAAATATACTTGGCTTTGAGGAACACAACTGTAGAGAAGGTACAGATCTTCTGTAAAGTCTCCAAACCAAGCCAAATTGTACCAATAAAGCTGATATCAGAGCAGTTTTTCCTCAACAGAGATAAATCCTTTAATTAATCCCGAGCAGATTGTCAGTCCTGTCCTCCTAATCCAAGCCTTGTATTTTGGTTTCAATTATTATTGCAGCACTAAGTCAGTCAGACACCCAAATTCCACGGTGGAACATGGAATGAACTCCAAACCAGTAAAACTTCTCTCTTTTAAGCTTACAGCCCACGTAGCAAGATGTAAAATGGGTATTGGCAGTTGGGGAATTACACAGGAACAAATGTGAAAACGTGAGGCAGTAAAAGAGCACCAGCTCAGTTCCACAACTTTTTCCTTAAGCATCAGTGGCAGTACCAGGATTCAAGCAAAGCAAAACAAAATAAAAACATATTTTGGTTCTAAATAGAAGATTCACTCTTTTCATCAAGAAAGACTGTATTTGTGCACTCAAATATAAAGCACTTGCTTTAGGTTCAGAACATGAATCTTCTTCTGAATGTGTATCTCTAATATTTCAAAATTATGAATTCTTTAACATTTTTTTTTTAAAGTTACTCCTAGTGTTTCCTAGATAATCTCTGCAACACAACAACACTGCAGCTGTTTTCATAATTCAAATTAACAGCAAACTTGTACATTGGATATATCAGGGGGCACAGGGGAAATTCTGTTTAAACTTACCCATGTATGACTTGAATCTAACTATTAGGATATTTACTGGGTAGAACAATTTAGCCACTGATGACTGAAGACAGAAAACTGCTGAATCAAAGGTAAATCTTGTTATTCTGTGTAGACTGGGTCTAACAACCATCAGTAATAGCCTTTTTTTAGTTCAAACAAAAATACTGAACAGGATGGTTCCAGATCACAACTACATTTAAAAAAAAAAAACCAGTTAAACCACTTATGAACATTCATTTGGACATAAACCCTTGAAAATACTCCAATGTATCATCTGCAAACTACAAACCAGACTCAATAGGTGATGCAAAGCAGATGTAAACAAAAATTAATTGGCCAATGCTCTCTCATTGCTTTCAATCACACTTGAAAAAAAGCGCAAGTTGTTCTTAAAGTACTTTTTAAAGTAATATTGACCCAATAATACTTAATTATTTCAATCATAGAACAAATGTAAATGGTATATTCCCTTCAGCTTTCTTGGTTAGTGCTCATGAATGCAATGTTCATGTAACTTTTGGAGTACCAAGCCGTTTCCACATTAAAACCTTCTCGGAACTTTCAGACTTTATTACTCTTTACTACACACTAGCAGCTTGAAGCTAGGAAGAAACCAAATTACCTTTACAACTGTCCTTAGAAACAGCTCCTTTTCCAACTAAAGACAAATATGCTAAGATTTCTTGATTAGATTGTTGCACAGCCTGACATGAGGAAAATGAATTCTGTATTTTCATGGTACATAGAAGACATACATTGTTACATCAGATAGTATAAAATACAGAGCATTTATAATTAGAAATAAATCGGTTTATTTGTGTAGTATTTTTATTAAGTATGGACATGGGCTTATAACCTTAAAGCACAATCTAGAGAACTGTATTAGCGACAGTGTTTTAAACTTACCCATACTCGTACAACTGTCAGAGCTCTGGAAGGCTGCTGCATCTTCTCTTTGTTTTATATAAAGATACCTACATGCAATTAATGGCAAGTAGGACAATGATTATTTTAATAGCCTGGTCTTGTTTTTATGCCAACCAGAGTCACTCAACCATTTTTGTTCTACCTCACCCTGACATGGAAAAAGCTTTTTCTGTGCGTTGGCTTTTCCAAACCAGCTCTCAGAAACAGCTCCTTTGGCAAAAGCAGAAATACCAAAAAAACTTCCATCAGGAAACTCACATTCTTGAATTGGTTTGGAAATGATCTACTACTTAGGATATTAAGCCAGTGGTCAAAAGCCTCCCAAACCCTTAACACACACACACACACACACACACACACACCCACACACACCCACCCCCTATCTGGCCCAGCTGCCAGAATAACTGCCAGCAAGTGCCTATCAACAGCTTTGGAGTGACACTGCTCACCTCCCCTGTGTCTGCACAGAACACAAACAAATGACATGAAGGAATAAGGTACAAGAAAAGTGGACGAGCATAAAACTTCTCCTGAATACAAGTGTTTTATAGTCTTCTCCAGAAAAAGGCAATGTTCTACTTTCTTTTGCATGACAAGAACCCAGACCATTTATTAACATGAAAGGTGATACTGAACAGAAAGTCTGTTGGATCCATTTTTCACTCATGCCTTTTGCAGTCTGGGGCCAGGAGGAAGTTTGGGAGTCTCTGTTTTTTAACTGCACCACTACTGATTCTGAACTCCGAAGAGGTTTATGGCCCATCAAATAATAAAATTCAGTTTCCAAAACATGGACTAAAATCTGGATTTGAAAGGTCCTACACAGTACATGATTTTATAGGTAGCAGCTAAATACAGAGAGGTAACGAGCAGGTGTTCTTTCAAAGAGCAGCTTGCGTGCTTTTGGCTGCTCTTCACCTTCCAGCCACAATAGCTGGCCTACACAGGACATGGTGTCCATGATTGCATTGTCCTAAACAAAAACCATTGACACGTGATAATCTGAAATAAAGATGTTCCGAAGTTATCTCTGCACCCTAGAAGGATGCCAAAACCAAATGCTATTCTGTTCCCAGAGTATCTGCTTGACTAGGAAAGCTCTTGTACTCAGAGGAGACAAACCCCGAACAACAAAAACCAAAAGCAGCCCCCAAAATAAACAAAAAAACAAAACACAAAAAAGAACAAAACAAACACCCCCAAAGCCACAGTAACTTTGAACAGTGCATATACAGGTTCTTCTTTCCTATTATTTTCTTTTACTGGAGTGTTTGATTTGAAGAAAGAAAAAAAAGAAGCGCTCAACAAAAGATAAGAAAAATAACCCAGAGATGGATTAAATGCTGTCGGCAGCACCTCATTTCCATGTGCAGAAATTGCAGGACAATGCAAAACTTACTGGAATAGCAGCTGCAGAAGCAAAGTTGATCACCACACCACCCGGCCCCTGGACAAATACAGACGGAGACAATCTAAAGAAAAAGTGTTCCTCTTATCACGCCACACACAAAAATACAATGAATTCCTTTAAATTAGCACTTGGCACGCAAAACAAGCCAGTGGGAAAACAAAATTCAAGGCACCCAGAAGGTTAAATTGTAAGAAACATTGGTTTCAGTCTAGGATCAATGGAATTAATCTTCTAAACACTGAGCTAAACTGCTTCAGACAGCAAGCAAGCCTTCTTTGGAAACGGAACTCACAGTGTAGTTTCCAAGTCAGCAGTGGCTTAAAGTACACCTAAGCTGCCACTGCCCCAAGGGAGTCACCTCCACTGTCACCTCCAGCTACAAGAACATTTACTGTCCAAGGATGAATTTTCTTGAGAAGATCCTTGTCTGTCAGAAATGGCTTACCGTAATGCACAGCTCATCTGCAAAACTGAAACAGACAGTAAATTAGTAGAGAACTGCATGCAGGGCAGTGCTGTGACCCGGCTCATCTGCTATACTGTGTCTGAAAATCTTGGGTGACCCTATTTTGGAAAGCTACAAAGTCTCTTGCGTGTTTGCAAGTAGCAAACACAATAGAGATGATCATTTATTATTACTGTCATTACTACCACTGCTACTATTACACATTGGAACAATACTGAAGGAAAGAAACCAAAATTTTACAAGTCCAGTCAAAAGATAATTATTGATGCAAGTCCTTTTGTTTGGTCACACACATTCACCTCAGACCTGCCACAATCAGTCCAACGTGCAAGGATCTAGGTTATGCCTCTGGAACATCCGTATTAGCTTTGCTCTTTTGAGTGGCCACATAGACTTTGAGAGGACTTGCAGTGCCTCGGAAAAAAACACAAAACATTAACAAAGCAAAAATCCCCCCCCAAAACCAGAAAACAAAACCCGGCACAGATCAATGGACTAATTTAATCAAAGTATCAAGACAGGGGAACAACTGGCTTAAGAGCAGTAACCTAGCATCACTGAAACATCAAATGGATTTGATTAAGATCATGTGAAACGGCCAGCTCTATTTCACCAAGAGCTAGAACTTCAGAAACCGAGAGCTGCCAAGAGTGAATCCCATTCTTTGATTCATTTTCCACGACCAAACCCCACTGTAACCTCAGAAAGACAAACCTTCCACAGCACTCAGCAGCAGAGCCTGTTGCTGAGCACCCCCAACCCCCTGCTGCGGGATGCTCACAGCTGGGACCTCACAGCCTCCCTGGGATGCACACGTTTTATAGGTTCACAACTTCTGGATTATTCCATTCACAGAACTCCTTAGAAAAGGCAACACATTTTATTAACCTTATTCTAAAACAGCTGCCTCATCTTACAACATCATCTGACTGGCTAAAAACCTCAACAGCTTGATGTTGGCAGGTCTGGGACTAATTGAGAAGTGGAAAATGGCCTCTGCTTGGTTTGTGACAACCCATCAAAGTGGGCAACTTTTTGGCTGTAAGTCTGACTATGAAGAAGCCTCCACAACTAAACAGATGACAGGGAAATTGAGGAGAGGTTTAAGTGAAGGGAGACAGTGACAAGTAGGGCCCTCTACGAATAAAGAATACTGCAGAAGTCTGAGATACCAGTGCACAAAGCACAAAGGGCAGCTGGTGAGTCAGAGAAAGCAAACAGTGCTTTTCCAAATGGCTAAAGCCATTAGAGTGGTTTAGAGTCAGGGTTTGGTTGGGGGAGAAGGGGTTGCTTTGGGTTTGTGAGGTTTCAGAACTTCAATAAAAGATCCTTCTCAGGCTGGATAACCTTGACACTCCTCCTAAACCATACTACACCAAACGTGCTCTCTAATTGTCCCAAACCAAGTCAAGCAATGACACCATTAACCACGACAGACACTGTTCAACGTGACGGACAAACCCAAGCATCTCGAGGCCAAGGGCTCTGCATGGAGAAACATGAGCCAAAAGCAGGAATTGGGGCCAACTTCAAAATTGCACATACAGAAGAAAACTACAACCACCTTAAGATCCTCCCCGCAGCCAAGCCAGAAGTTATCACCAGCTCCAGGCCCCCAGCCCCTTGCAAGAAGGAAATGAGATTCATCTCTTGGAGCAGGCCACGCTCCCACAGCTGGTTTGAACTGGGCTACTTTTGGGGCAGTGACTAACAGCAAGCAGAGCCTTCTCAGAGCACTTTACAAGGATTCTTGCCAGCCCTTCACCACCTGTGCTGAGCCAGGAATGCTGGACACCGACGCTACCCTGTAACTGTGTCTGAGCTACAGCATGTGAGATTGGTGTATCCAGCCTCCTTAAACATCAGCTGGTACAGCCGCTGCTTTTACAGATAACTGGCTGTGGAGAGAAGATGCAGAACTTGAAGAAAAGTACTGGGCAAACTCCACTGAGAAAACCACTCCTGAAAAGGCAGCTGGATCACTTGCCAGAATCCCATTATACCTTGGAGATACCCACACTACATCAAACTTATTCATGACCATGTGGATACTGAACAGATTTTGGAGCTGTAAGAAAGAGAAGAGCATACAGAATTCTTAGGCCAGTCATGCAGTCAACTCCTCTAGGCCAGTTTTTCTTTCGTGGATACATACAGAACAGGATAGCTTTACCATGAAGAAATGTTTTGGGTTACTCCATGATCTCAGAACAATCCAGTGCATGGCTGGACTATGCAAATTTAAGCCCCTTTTCCAGGGATGCAAACAGATCTAGCAAGGGAGTCATTTTGATGACATCTGATTAGATGGAAGTTTTTTGAAGGAGGGGGAAAAAAAAAAAAAAAGAGAAAAAAAAAATCTGTGGCCAGCAATTGGAATCAGACACTAATGGCATCAATACCAGCACTGGTACCTAAGACTGACACACACAAGGAACGGATGCTTCAGTCAGTATGTCAAGAACATGCTAAAAGGAAGTATGGCCTTCTGCAGGGACATTTAACACTTATCCAGACCTGGTCTGCCTGGTACATGCAAGGTATGAATTTCAGATACAAAAATCTCTAATTCAGATTAAAACATGTGACTTGCCAGCTCACCACAAATGCAGGCCAAGGTATTAACACTACTGATGCTCAAGCCAAGGGAAGTCACAGAATCAAGCCATAAGTCACAAGCAAAGCAAAGGAAATAAGGCAAATCACAGGATCCTAAGTCTAGGTTCAGGAAAGTAAAATTCAGCTTATTCAGAGACCTGCTTCAGAGAAGCCTAGAGGATATGGCCTGGAGAGATGACGGGTGCAGGAGAGCTGGTTGATTTTGAAGGATGACCTCCTTCAAGCTCAAGAATCATCCATCCCAATGTGCAGGAATTTAAGCAGAGGCACCAGGAAACTCACATAGATGAACAAGGAGCTTCTGACAGAACTTAAACATAAAAAGAATGCCTTCAAGAGGTGAGAGCAGGGTCAGGTGAGCTAGTACAAATATAGAGACACTGCCTTAGTGTGCAAAGACAGGCTTAGGAAGGTCAAAGCCTTGCCTGGAGTTGAAGATGGTGAGGGATGTGAAGGGCAACAAGAAGCATTTCTATAGGCAATTTAGCAACAAAAGGAAGACAAGGGAAAACGTGTTCAGCAAAGGGAAATGCACAGTCCTGCTCCTCTAGAGAGGAACACCTCTGTGCCGTACAGCCTGGGTGCCAACCTACTGCAAAACAGCTTTTCAGAGAAGGACCTGGCAGTCCTGGTTGAAGGGAGCTAGAAATGTGCCCATGGGGCAAAGGTGGCCAACAGCACGCTGGGCTGCAGCAGGCAGAGGGCAAGGGAGGGGATCCTTCCCCCGGCTCAGCACTGGTGAGGCACTGCTGGAGGCCTGGGTCCAGTGCTGGGCTCCCCACTGCAAAAGGGCCATGCTGGAGCAAGCCCAGCGAACTAAGGTGATTAAAGGATTGGAGCATCTGCCACATGAGAGGCTGAGAGAGCTGGGATTGTTTAGCCTTAAGCAGAGAAGGCTCAGGAGGATCTTAATAATGTAACCTGATGGGAAGGAATAAAGAAGGCAGAGCTGAGTTCTTCTCAGGGTTGCTCAGTGAAAGCACAAGAGGCAACAGGAACAAACTGAAAAGCAGGAACTTCTATTTAAATATAAGAAAAAAACCCCAATTGTACTATGAAGATGAAGCTCTCCAGATGTGCCTCCAGTCTCAACTATTTTGCGATTCTGTGGAACACTCTTGTTCTAAATCAGCACTGTCCTGAGGGTTTTAGTGAGTACTTCCCCTCATGTTAGACTGATTCAGAATGAATTAAATGCAGAGGAGTCAATTACAAAAAAGACAAACCCTCAAGTCTGCTGGTAACTCTATGCCAGGCAACAAGTCTGAAAACATGTTTCAGAGTAAAAACTGAATTTATGCTGAGTTGAGCACAGGATAAATCTAGTAGATATAAGCTTAGGGTTCACTTCTATTTCATTATCCTGGGAAGGAAACTCTGTATTGTTACAGCTACTATTTTACTCCAGGAGTGAAAATCCAAGAAAGATCCCGTTGAGGTCATGAATGTTACCCATAATAAATTGGTTTTACTACAGACTCTTATAAGAGAGGCAGCAACTTAAATACAAACCGGTGTGTTCTGGCCAGGAATCACCAGAGTTAGTTCACAGGATCCAGGCAGTTTCTCTGCAGTTGTTCAATATCCTCAATGTGTCTGAAGTCTCCTGCACTGACCACCTTCCCCATCGGATTGCACCCATCAGAAGATGGATTACAAATGTCTCACATTGTGGTAGTGAAAATCTGCACAGTGATGCCACAGAAGGCGCTGCTTCAAAATGCATTCCCAAACAGCTCCTGAAGCCATTCCCCCATGTCTCTTCCTGCAGACATCACATGGACTTCCCTGGCTGAAAGGTCAAACTGGCAAAACAGCTTTTCCTCTTGGCCTTCTGCTGGTTCACAGGCACAATCAGCTGAACAGAAAGAGCTGGCTCAAAGTAAGCTGTAGAAACAAGGGTTAGGGTTGAAGCTCAAAGAACACAAGTGATGTTTCAAAACACATTTAGAATCAGTGCTAGCAGCATTTCCTGTAGCCAAAGCCCAAAACCACACAGATACCTTTCTATCCACTTCTCCTCCATCTTAGCTCAACCCCTACCAGACATACCTCTTGTGCTTGCTGCTCTGAACTGACTCCATCGCTAAAAACCACCCTACTATCCCAGAAACATGCAAAATGACGACAGGTTGGGGAAACAGTTACTGGGGGCCTATGAATAAATTTCTTCCAAGCTTGTCTAAATAAGGTCTTCTCCCATTAAAATCATACCAGTACCAGTAAAATTAGCCCCGTGGACAAACCATAACAAAAGCTCAGCAGCTGAAGAACTTCAATGAGTTTGCTACTATATCTTGTACCTACAAGGGCTCTTTTCTGACATTGTCTTAACTCAGTTTGCCAAGTAGAAAGCATTCCTTGCAAGTAGTCCTGTTTGCGAGCATACTATAAAATAACCCCATGCTGGGATGTCCAGCAGTGTGAGTTTGTTACAGTACAGTTAGAATACAGCACTGAGCAAACCAAAGGTGTCTCGCTCCCATCAGGACTATCAATTCCAATCCCAAATTAACACCAACCTCAAGGTGTACTTACACTGTACTTTGGCAGAAAAGCAAAATTAAGACCATTTGCACACCCTGTGCAGCCCAGCCCAGCTCTGCCAAAACACTGCTCAAGGTGAGGGGAAGAGTGTAAATCAGATCACTGAAAAAGTATGGGGGGGGGAACCCCCCACAAAAAACACTCCTTAAAAATGCTGCTACATAGTTACTTACAGCAGAATTGCCACCAAAATCAACATACCACGTAACTATACCCTTAGAAACTTTGATTTGGAAAACTCAGGTCCTTTCCACAGAACTGAAATGATCCCTGGCAAAGGGGTAACATTCCTTAAAAGCAGGTCCTAAATAACTGCACACCTCTCGACGTTCAAATAAAACACAACTCTGTGGTAAACAGTGGCCAGACACTATGTAAGAATGTAATAAAACAGAGGAGGAGAGATTGTTGTAAGGCTGTCCAGCAAAAGAGATTAAATAGTTGTAACTTTGTCCCCAGACTATTACTGTTCTTTTTCATACTTTATTTCCAGAAGAAAAAAAAACAAACTCTGGAAAGCTGTCCAACATAATTAACACCCCGATCCAGAACAAAGAAGCAACAGTCTTTCCACAACACTGGAGAAAAAACGAGCTATAGCAGAAGATACGTCATCAAAGCACTTTTTGTGACAGCAAAAATAATGAGAAAACATTCATACTAGGAGACTGTCCACAAAATTACTTACTAAATCCATAAATGGATGGGATGCAGACGAGTTGGCAACCCAAAGATGACTCTGTAATAACACGTTAACCGTTCCAATGACCAATATATTAGAAGAAAAAAATAAATTAAAAAAATATAAGCTCCATGTGAGAAAACTCATTTTTTTGTCTCATGCCAACAGTACCCTCTACTGTTACAAAGCTGCATAGCAGAAGACAAAACCCAGCCCTGACCATCAGGACCAGCTGATGCATTAAGAAACCTGCCCTAGCTTTATTCAGGAACTACCTGTGAAGATGTTCCAGGTTTGTTGGTTTCTTCCCACTACAGAGTAAGGTTTTGGGTTGGTTACTACGTTAACACATTTCTTGTCCCAAGACCTTTTTCTGTGATTGGAAAATGACAGACAGTTTTAGCCTTAAAAATAATTTTAAAATAAATTACTTAAAAAAAATAATTGAAGAGTATCCTCTAAGAAGATAAGAGCCAGTCAATACCACAGCTGACATTTTCTGGATTATTTCTGTAAACCCAAATATTGTGTTTAGATTTCAAAATCCATGCATGATCCAAGAGCTACACAACATAGAGAAATCCAAATATGCTATCAGAAGTTTCTTCAGAAAGCAACTTGAAGGCAAATGCAAAGGGCCTCAGGGGTAACACCACAGGCTGACTCCTCTACTGCTGATGTCCTCTGACCACCTGCTGCAAGAACCAGAAACGCTGTTGGTTGGAAAGGACCCTAAAAGATCATCTAGTTCCAACGCCCAGGATGGTCCAAGAACAACCATCACACGACAGGTTTGGCACAGCAAGAGCAGAAAGAGGGAGGTCAGGCACACAGCCCCTTAGCTTCTCCTTGGGATGAGGTTCCAGACCCATTCCCAGAGGGTGACTATGAGGGTTGAGCACCATGAACTCCAGGAAGCACTGTCCGCACAGTGTGTCGCCAATGGTCTCATCAGCACAGAAAACTCAGAAACCTGATGTACATGCTGTTCTTCTCACATCACAGGGAAAGCAAGGGGAAGGAGGATAAGCACAGACTATATGAGCACTACAAGGGAAAAAAAAAATGCTCTTAAGCTTGATTTGAAGCACAGGATTCTTCATCACGGAATGCCTGAATGAACAGTCAGCGAGGAGGGAAGGACACAGAAGAGCAAGGAATGCTCTAGCTAGATTAGGTGGTTAAGATTACTGTCCCAAAAGTGAACTGTGAACAAATCCAAGGCAGTGTAATTCAGAACTACACACCGCCTGTCTTCAGAAAAGAAATAAAATAGAAAATATAAAAATCCTTCAGTACAAAGAGAAGGGAAGAAACAAAGTTGTACAAATAGCATTGGAAAAGAACCCTGCACTGCTTGACCTAGAAATTGTAACAAGGCAGGGACAGACACCACAGAAAATGTCTACAGAGCTTGAAAGAGAAAGAAACCCATACTTGTTGTCCATAATGATATTGCCAGCCAGACACTTCCACTTCGTGCAGTGTCTTTTCCTAAAGAGGTGGGAGATGGCAGTCAATTGCCTTTGATCAAAGAACACAACTTTTAAAGTTTAAAGATGATTTCGTGTCTTTCCATCAGAGCAGACTTGGAACCACATTTTCATACATTCCACAGCCAACAAGACGTGCAAGTACAGGGCAAATACACAAATATCTGAGTCTTGGCAAGGGAACACAGTCCTTCCAAGAGGATGTACTGGTGTTACAATGAGTTATAGCGAATGGCAAGCTGATTTGAATCAGCACCACGATACTGAAAGCCCAGTGTCCTTGCACTGAAGCATGAGCATAACTGCCAGCCAGAGTTTTCCACTCCACTCATACAGAGAGAGCCCCAAAAGAAATCCATTCTGGAGTACCACACTCCAAGAAACATGCAGAAGTTGTAGAATCTTTAGAATGATTAGATTCTCTCCACAGGGACGAATAATTGAGCACTGGGATGCATTTTCCAAGTTTCCATTATAAGATTTTATAGAATACTTCTGACATATGTTGGCATGAAGTGATGTTAAAAATATTGTTTCTAAATGCTCAGAGAAAGATCTTCTGCGGTTCTTTCCAAGGCTATTTTTTACAGCTTCCTATGAAGGCAAACATTTTGAGTGGCCACTGTTAAAAAAATGCAGCTTCTAAAATCAGTAGCAATATTTAAGATGAGATAATTATGAAAATAAACAGTATTTAGAAATTAAGTATATTAATCTACACCAAAAAAACCCACCAAAAATAAAATATAAGAATCAGCTTACTAATTAAGTATTTACTCAGTTATCTTAGAAAGTAACTAAACAGTTATACAACAGAAAGGAAACTCTCTTGCAGTTCCAGCTCTTTCCCCGGTGGTTTTTAAAGCCAGTGAGGCAACTGGGCTAAAAGACATGAGTGCCAGGAGTACAAACACACAAGATAATGGCACTGAGATACACAAAATAAAAATGAAAACCAGTGAAATTTTAGCATTTGAAAATAAATACTAATAATATTTTTTTCCAACTTAAATACAGATTTTGGAACTTAACCATCCCTTCCTTACCTACAGATTGACTGCTCAGGACTGTAGGACTGTTATGCTCACATCTTTCTGCTGTCAGTACTTTTAAAAAAAAAAAAAAAAGAATAAAAAATTAAATTTCACCCATTTTTAACATCAAGACAGCAATAAGGAGGGTTCTGCCTTACAGCAGAAGACACATTATTTTTCACTACAGCCCAAGTCCCAATATAGTTACAATCACAGCAACATTACTTCTTTCTTAGTACAATTGCCCAGCATTCATCTAGAAATCAGAGACACTTTCAAGCCTGTCCTTTAAGAGAAGCCAAAATAGAGAAGCCTTGATGGAGAAACAACACAGGAGAAAAGAGAAATTAAAAATTATTAACTTGGGTTTGCTCCTATCTTCAAGATGAAACTTCTAATATACAAGTGCCTCCACATGTTTATAATCCTCTCTGAGAGCACAGCATCCAACACACAACTGCCATGGAATGATACCTCCTGTGACAGCTTATAGCTGCATTTCCCCATTTTATGGGACCAGACATTCCAGAGCTGAGGCTTCACACTGCACAGGATGGAGGAAGGGAACCACCCAGCAATCAATGCAAAATTAAGCCTTCTGGAAACATTCATCCCAATAGCTCCCACTGGATGTGGACAAAGGAAATACCACAAATAATGGTTTTTAATCAAAATGCTTTATAAAGTTTTATATACACTAGCATGTGCGAGGAGGAAGTGAGAAAAGTTACTTTAAGAGAAAATAGCTTAGAAGAGGAATACACTCACTTTTCAACTCTTACTGAAAAAGAATAGATTATGGTATTTGTCATGGATTATCACTTTGCATGTTTTGGAAATCTCACCTTTGAGGGACAAGAGGAGCTGCTATGAAAAGACAACCACTGCTGTTGGTACTGTTCACTGCAGACAGACAGACACCTGCGTGCGATGGCTGAATGGACTCGGAAGGTAGATGAATCCACAACAATCTAGACTATGAGCACCACCAGCACACATCTAATTGAACAGCTAAGGGAATACCTCAAGAACAGACAACCTGTTCCATGATGCTGTAGTAATATTTTTCCTAATGTCCAGCCTGAACCTCCTAGCCTGTGACTGGTGGCTGTTGTCACTTCGGGCTCCTGCAGAGCTCCCTGGGCTGGCTGGACAGTAAGTGTGTTTCCATATGCCTGCTGCCTTTTTTCTTTTTTCTTTTTTTTATTTTTCTGTAAATGTAATTGTAGGTAGAAGGGCAGGCAGTGTGAGAAGTGGGATATTCCAAGATAATCAGAGAGCCCTCATGAAATTCCAGAGCCAGTTAGGAAAGGCAGTGGCTGTGCAATACTGCTAATTAAGGCTCTTAGTACTTTACATGAGGCTAAGGAATAGTAAGCTCAGGATAACAAAGAACTGTTTGGAAGAGGGTGGCTGTTACAGACCGCTGCATAATCGGACATCGAGGACCAGTGTGAAGATGATGGTTGCAGGG
>WUAM01000431.1:91226543-91240950 GCA_024336885.1 Actenoides hombroni | reverse complement strand
ATGGCCTGGTGCACTTAATAAAGCGACTGCTGATTACACCCATATTGGCTGTGCTGTCGGAGTCCGGCCCTGCACGCTACAAGTAACAAAGGAGAGGGACCAGCATCAACCACAGACTAATTCTGAGTATTTCCCAAGCCGAATTCCAAATTTGGCCCTACTTTGCTAAAATAAACATACTTCCATCTTCAAGCTGATCAGAACACTGGAACGGGCTGCCCAGGGAGGTTGTGGAGTCTTCTTCTCTGGAGACATTCCAAACCTACCTGGATCTGTTCCTGTGTGACCTGATCTAGGTGATCCTGCTCTGACAGGGGCTTTGGACTCGATCTTTTGAGGTCTCTTCCAACCCCAAACATTCAGTGATCTTGTATCAATAGTTACCAGATAGGAACCTAACAAGCACAAAGATTAGCTGCTTTGAAAAAAAATAATATAATAGGTGCACTTAATCTTTTAGGTGCTTACAATAGAGAAAACATTTGGGAAAGCACAGCAATTTGGAATAGGTTTCCTAAAAGGGTAGATTTGAAATCTAAAATCATCAGATGTCAATACATGGGAATTCCTCTGCTGAGAGCATCCACTACAAGATTAGAGCAAAAATTCACAGGAAAGGAATATGACTCAATTCAATCACATCGGAGGCATCCTTAAAATAAACCTTTCAACTGGACTATTTTTTTTCCTATTAAGATCACATAAAGAAGCTCAATACTTTGAAGTAAGATTCATTCTCCTTCCAAATCTGGCTTTCTAAAATCTTGAACAGTAAGACAGTCTTAGTTTTTTCAACCTCCAGACATTAAATTCCTTTCTGAACCCAGATAAATCCTTAGACTCTTACTGTAATTTCTACCCAGAGATAAAAATTCACTATGTTAAAAGAAGTGATTAAGCAAAACATAACACTCCATTTAGGGCAATTTTACCAAATGTTCCTAGAAAAAAACTAAATTGTTTTCCCATCTTCTTAAATCATTTACATTTTAACTAGGTTTTAGGGGTGCTTTTTCACACAACACCATTAGTCTGGGAAGCTCAGCACCGTGGAAAGATTCTACCAGAAGCTAATATATAGGTTTGAAAAGCAGTCAGATATATTCTTATGTCAGAAGATCTTAGCAGACACTATTTCATGAAAAGACAACACATCTGTCTTAGGAAATCAAAAGTCACACATTGCAGGAGGATAGGAAAATGGGATGGCAGAAACAACAGTGCCTGCTAACCCCACTGGCAGCTTTTCAGGACCCTGCTTGGGCCTCTGCTCAGCCAACTGTTCTTAGGCAAGACTGGTACCAGTGACAGTGGGGCAGAACTTACCCGCGCAGATTTTGCCATCAAACATGAAAGAAATAGACAACAGATATGCTTCTTAACACAAACTTAGCAACCCAAAATTTTACTCTGCTTCTCTCCTTAAAGTATGTGAAACGAACAGCAGCAGTTGTTTTAAAAAATTATAAACATGTCCTCACAACTTGGCAGAGGACTTCAGCATTTTTTGGTCTTTAGTTCCCATATAATTTGCATATAAATTTCACCAGGTAGAATTTATCAGATGTGTACTTCACTCTGCTTCATTGATTCAACATCTGCAAGAAGGATCTCAGTATTAGAAGCATTCAGATTTTCACCACAGCACCAAGCCATGAGCTAAGATTACACGGTTAGAACTTTCCTTCTTTCTTTTCAACTATCAAAAACCTTTTAAAGAAAATGACCCATTCTGTAAATAACTGATGTAAGAAAGCCTTGTTTCCTAAGAATTTCAGATTTCTCTAGATTTTCTTTTCTCTACAGTAACACAAGCACAGTACTCAAAATCTTGCATCCCTGTGCAATACCTCCCCTCTCCCCAAGTTCTTTGGGCATATGCATAATTTCCACTAAACTTAAAAAAAATTAAAACAAAATATAAAAATAAAAAAAAAGCAGCTAATTAGGATAAAGCACTAAGACCTTCTGAATAGGAGTCTCAGGATGCAAAACCATCAACTTGTCACAAGATGGGACTCGATCAGATTAGGAAAATAGCTCCTGGAAACAGCAGGTGGATGGGACACGAATAGCAAAGTTCCTCCAAATTAACTTACTCTAAATGACACTACAGGAAGTTTTTTAACGGAGCGCTTACAAAAGTTCACCCAGGGAATGGCAGCCACTCCCCTGTAACTGCTTTCTGAGGGGCTTTGTTCACGGGTAGCTGTTCTGGGTTTTGAAGCCCAACCTGTGGCAGCCGCGGGTGCCTTCCCAGGGTACCAGCACCCCCCGAGACTATTGCAGAGACAACACTGCTGTCAGCCAGCCTGGTGTGGATGAAAAATAACACTTCCGAAAGATCTGGAGAGAGAGGGAAGAGAAGGCCCCTGTGTTTTCATCCTGTATCACTTCCCTGGTCCAATCCACTGCACTAACAAGCGTTCCAGCGCACCCGAATGCAAAGCCAGAGGAGCAGAAGCTGCTTGGCCATGGGCTCAGCAGAAACTTTTCCAGTACACTAAGTCCAGAATTCATTTCACATTACCTACCTATCAGAGAACCCAGCAAAAAACATAATTCTTCAGAAGAAAAAAAATAAATCACAGTATCCTATGCAATTTTCACTTCTTCGAGCATGGAACACAAAGCATCCTTTTTAAAATCATTGCTTACAGAAACAGACAGGCATAAAACAAGGAAAAAAAAAAGCTTCCTGCCAGAAGAGAAGTCTGCAGAAAAAAAAAATTGAAAAAATAAATCTTATCTTAGTTCTTTTTTTTAATGCAACAATTACAAAGTTTGCTAGAAATGAGTGAACTTTCTAATACCAAATTTTTGGTTCTTTCCCTAATGATTCCTGTCACTGCTCCATTGCCATGTTCTGACGCCATACTTACCATTAATCACAAAAAGGACTTCTGCATCTGCATCAAGGCTGTATCATAAAAGCAGCATATCACTAGACAACAGCAGAGTTCTTTAGCCCTTCATCCCTCCATCCTTTGAAGCAGGAGGTGCAATTTGCATAGGAGAGTACATCACAAACGAGGGCTAAGTGCTCTTTATGAGTTATTTTTAATTCTTAAAAAAAAGTTTTCTTTATGCAGTTACTAAAAGCATCCAAAGGTCAGGAAACACCAGCCTAAAGATGGTCCTTTCATATAACTGCATGGGCTCTATTCATAGAAGCACAAACTATTTCTCAAACAGTAGTATACACTGCAATTTTAAAACTAACTTTGTAGAAAACAAAATATATTACTTCTGCCTGCTGCATGTTATTATACAGCACTGAAGCTTTTAATTTTTTTGTAATACAAATAAGGCCTGTTTTTCAACATGCACTTATCTTTCAGAAGTTTAGAAATATTCAAACTTCAAGTAAACATGAAGAAAATTTAGAAAACTCAATCAGAATTAGCACATTTTTTCCCCACTAGAACTCAATTTGTAGCGTCTACATGGTATTAACTCAGGCTTCTGCTTCTAATGAAGTGCTGAACCCAAACACAAAAGCTCCAAAGGCAGATATACAGAAATTACTGTTATAACAAAGCATGCTTAAAAATAATAAAAGCCTTTCCAACATTCAAATAAGGCACTTCTAAGCAGAGATTATGGGCAACAGTGCTATCCAAAAAAAGCAGCGTTACTAATTTCCTAGCAGCACAATGGAGAACTGCCCATGCTCCATTTGGAACTTGATAAAATTGTGTGGGGCAAGTCTCAAAAGGCAGAAAAGTCTTAGCAACTAAATTCACAGTAATTAGATTTCTAATTATACCTGAAGCATTAGCGATTGCTACGGTTAAAACTGCCTGAACTGTTCCATCATTCCCCTCTTCAAAAGCTCAGTTTTACATCCTTTGAGTAGAAATTCTAGAAGCTTAGTCTGTGCCTGAACATAATTTATTTTAAAGAAAAGAAAATAAGAGTTCTGAGTTTGAGTACGAGGAGCAGTATTAAACTTTTCCATTATTAAAAAAACCAAAAACAAACGAACTTTAAAGAGAAAAAGGCATCTGCAGTATTAATGCAGCTAGAAACCATGCTGTACAGCAGTCTTTGATATGGTGAATCTGAAGGCTGAAAACACCCAAACAAGCACACAACTATTCAGGTTGCATACTTAGTTATTAAAGCACTTCCACAGATCTATCTTAGGCAACTTCTAACAGCAACGTAGAGCAGCCACATCATACCCTAATTACAGTACCTACATCGAGCCACCAGCACTTCCCGGGCAGACCATCACCAGTTGTGTTGTTATTAATACAGTACTTTGAAGTACTGCTGTGTTTTCACAAGAATCAGCAGATGATCTCTGCCCCAAGCAAGCAACTTCAGCATCTTACAGCTCTCCTGAACTACAGCGACACAGAATGCCTAATTACAGGAGAGGGAGCCTCATTTGGCCAAATGGACACTAGCTCAAGGACCCCGAGACCTTTATTCTATTCATAGCTCTGCCCTTGAGCTGTTGTGTGACATAGAATAATTTCATTTTCCTGTGCCCCAGCTTCCTCTGCCTCCCTAAGTCAAGTCTAAGCTATCACCCTTTGTCCTCAGAAATGTCTGTCAGCACAATTTTTTATCCAGATCTCTAGAAACACGTACAAAGTATTAAAGCTATTCTGAGACTGATTTCTGGCAAAGATAAAAAGATGCAATTGCACCTATAAATTATTAACTTTGTCTACATTTATTTAGAGTAAACCTTCACACACAGGAAGCCACCAGCTACTTACCTGTCGGGAAAACTCAACTTTTACTGATTTTTGTGCCATAGCATGTTCTTTTGAAGCATACATGCATCTGTGCACAGTGTTTTGAACAGGGATACTCCTCAGAACATGCCCACTCAGGCTATCTAGAAGATACGGGTTAAAACTTTTCTGTAGTTACACTGTGTTAACTCTTCTTGCACCAGGAGCTATTAAGAGATGTATATACAGCACTGTGACAGCTCAGATGAACCTCACGTTTAATTGGTGTCCCTAATACTGAAATCCACAGGAAAACAGCTGCAAAAAACTGCATATCTGAAAGAAAACTGAAGACAAGCAACATATATGTTTATAAGCTTTAAAAAAAAGAAAAACCAAAACAAAAAGGAAATAGCTGATTTTAACACATTCTGATATTTCTTTTTTGGAACAGAGCAAGAAATGCTAAATCCCAACTCTCAGAGATAGATACATCTTGGATTGTCAAGGCATTTGGTTATTCAGAATACCAAGAACTGATTAAGAAACATCCTGCAGTTTCTGTACCTGACTAGGATTTGGGCACTATCCTCACATGCTATTACTCCATCAAGAGAACAACGCTATAAAAGCAATATCATCATGTGGTGCCATGAAGGAGTAATCACGTGAGATCGGCTACCTCGGGTTCAAAAATTCCGGATACGTGCACACAGAACAAATTACTTTTTCCTTGATGCCTGGATGCACAATTACATTCCTTCTGAAGTGTAAGAGAGATACATAACTCATATGGAGCTATACCTCGTGACCCAAGTGTACTTGGCCTTGCGAGTCATACCCAGGATTGGCTGTTCTATTGCCTGACACTGATGTAAACCCGGATAGCGCTGAGAAAAAATGAGACATTATAGTGACAAGAGCACCAAAAAAGTTGGCAGAAGATGATAATCTAGGAAAAATCTGCTCTGCAAAGCATTCCTAAGTGTGACAGACAGGGTCTGAATCAGTACTAAGGCCACAGTCAGAAGATCACAGCAGCAACAGCTGTCCAGCTCAAGACAAATCACTTATTACCTCCTTTGTGGCAGAAGTTTTCGCCCCAACAACGTCAGCAGAAGTGATGCGACCAGAATTGAAATGGGCACAGAGGGTGCCCAAAGTCAGCCTGCCTGTATCAAAGCTGGTGGAGACAGCCCGTGTGACCTACACTAGCACACACACGATGGGCTGGAGCTTCCACTAGGGCCCAGCAGCTGCTGCCGCACCAGCTCCGGGTTGCAGATGCACACTTTGCACACCGAAGGGATGTGCAGGGGTGGGATGGAGGAAAGGCAGAGAACCATTTCGCAGCGTGGCCGGATGAGACAGGCCTCACAAGGGGGTATTGTTTCCAGCTGAACTCACTGCCAGGGGCTCGGGCAGCTGCAATGAGCAAGTCCTTTTACCTCTGACAGCACTCAGCTGCAGAGCGACTGCTAAGAGAGGTAAAGTGCTTTCACTGCATTGTACCTTCCAGAACACGGGAAGATGCTGACTTTGACCTCTGAAAAAACAGTGGATTAGATGACACAGCTTTGGCTGCATGTAAGACAGAGAGCTGCCCCTTATGAACACTACCCCAATCCACCGACCCAAAGTCACAGTTACACAGCATCCCTAAGCTTGGGGGTTGGGACAAGGAGAAAATGGATGAGAATTGAGCAAGTGAAACATTTAAGTCAGGTTAAGGTCAAGTAAGTGAAACAAGTACGAACACACTCTGTTTGAAACTGGGCAAGTTGCCCAGTTGCAACCATCAGCCACACAAACAGAGAGGGGAGGAAATATAAAGGCTTGAACAGGGACTCAAACAGCAACAAGACTGTTGTCAAGAGAAGGAAGAGCACGGTACTACTTTAGGACACAAAACTAAGGTCCAGGTGCGTATAGAGGGATGGAGAAGTATCCTTGCACCTTTTCTATCTTGCTAAAAAGCCAACATTGGCTCAGAATTAAAACAAACCCAGGGCTGAAAAAGCTAAAATGAAGCTAGAATAACGATGAGTACAAGTACAGCATCACAGCCTCTCCCTGAGCCAGAAAGTGCTGAGGGTGCCACACTCTTAATGCCCTTCACTAAACCTGCCCCTATAGGCTCCTAAAGCTCCAAGAGTGTTCGGGGAGTTTTCCTTCTCTGGAGAAATCCCCAGGACAAGGCAACATGACTCTTGCTCCTTCAGCGGCCCCATCATACATCACCTCTAGTTGCCCCAGAGAGTTTTGTCTTGCACTGTTCTATACTAGAACAGCACCAGAAATTCCTGGAGAGACAGCAGGGTCCCTAGAACAGGGAGGCTGTGCACCAGCATTGGGTATTTCACTAAATACACACCAACAGGTCTGAAAAAGATGAAGCACTTTCATTCCCCTATTTCTCTGGCCTACCTTGTGAAACACAGCCTTCTTAAAAAAAAAAAAAAAAAAGGCACTTCGGCACTTCATGATTTTGGTTTGGTTTGGTTTTAACTCTTTCATAGACCTTAAAAGTTCTGATTCATATTTGCCAAGTAGACAGTCTCTGCCGTCCTGGTGGAAACAACAGGCAGGTCTGTGCAGTTGCATCAAACAGCCAGAGCAAGAGGAATGGGGAACACACAAATCTGTCCCCAGCCAAGAGAAGAGTAGCTGGCACAATCACAGCCGTGGAAGATACTGCCACAGCTCAGAGTCCTGAGTTGCTGGAGTTTAAGTTTAGCCATGCTCCTTATTCTGGCAGGTTAAGAAGGAGCACAAACTTGATCAGCTGGAAAAATTTCTGGGCACTAAATCCAATTTTCTGTGTTCTGCACAGATAAGAGAATCACACCCCATAGTTAGTACATTAAAGCTTTCCTTTCCAAGCTGAAAACATGTGGAACATTTCAGCCCAATAGGAGAATTCTTAGAAAATTTAGAAAAGTTAAGCTGTTTTACCAGACAGCTGTGGTTTCAATGTCTATTTTTACATCTTTGTTTCTAATATTCACTGCTGCTTCAGTAACATTACCTCCTATTTTTAACATTTCAAAAAGCATCACTGTGATCCTCAAATCCCTAAAGTGTCTGAAAAGTAGCAAAGAGATTCCTTAATCTGTAGCTGCATCCGCGTCCTGAGAAATTTCTAAACATTTGTTCTCAGTTTTGGTGCAGTAAGCACAGCACTAACACAGACTGATGAAGGCTGAGTACATGAAACAAACCTTGAAGTTACTAATAACTCAAACAATAATCCATATCAATGCTGTTCCCAGTCTCTTCCTGCAAAGCAAAAAAGCAACTGTTTCAGGAAATTTACACTTTTATATAATACTGTCCAAAACTTTTTTTTTTCCCCCAAAAAAGCTAATGCCTACAAGGTTAAAATCTCTCGGGCTTTTCAGCCTGGGGAACAGCAGCAAAAGCAATCAAGTCTACCTTACTGAACACCCCCAACACTCTCAAGGACTAGGCCATAGATAAATACAGAGCAACCGAGATGGTTACCGTCACCAGTAGCTTGTCACTCCCCACAACAAGTGCATGAGTGCCTTGTAATTCTACAGTAAAAAAATTAATAATAATGCTCCCCCATCCACCTCAGAGTAAATTCAGCCAGCTTAGCTCACACTACTTTCATCAGAGATTTATGCTCTCAATGCCAAGTTGAGCTGGCCCGGAGATGGCATTGTTTATAGAAGCACTCTTGCATTTCCTTCTTCTGGCAAAAGCAAGTAGGACAGTAGCTCCCAGAGATGAAGATATGAACACAAACCTCATACATGCCTCCCTTCACAAAGGGGACAAATTTGTCTGTGGCCTAGTTACACAACGACTGAGCATCTTTTCATTTGCTTTTCATTAAACAACAGAATGGAAAGACATCAGCTGTCAGTGTACACAAGATCCAGTCCCTTAACACAGAACAAATGACACCCCTAGTAACTCAAGTTACTACAGTTGTATCCACACCACATACCACCACACATACCGTGAGGCTTTAGCCACATGAGAGAGCACGGACATTCCAAATCCTTGTAAAAAGATCCATTTCTTCAGTACATTTTTAGTCCCCAATACAAGAATTGACAAAAATTACCATTTCACTTTGAAAGACAGAAATCAGTATTTATATTAAAGATGAAGGTTTGATTGCTTTTGATTTATTTAGCCTTTTTTTGCTGCAAGACTGGTTTCCATAGAAATGCAAGCAGACTAAAAACCTGTAACCAGAAGCGAGTTGGTTTTGCCTGTTTATGTCGCCTCAGTTCCCATGGAAACAGACATTTCAAAAAAAAAATTAAAATTCAAAAGGATAAGGGTCCTGAAATACCTTCAGAAAATCTCTTCCCAGAGCTTTATTTCTTTGGCTGTCATTCCAGAATTAAGAGTTTAAAATAACACACAGCAACAGATAACAGAGTAGTGACTTGATTTCTTTTTGGAGACACCCAACAGAACACACACGGCGACGTTTCAAACAACATATGCAAACCGACAAGCTCAAAATCTATAACTACAAATTGTATCAACTTAGCTTTTGGAAAAAGTATCCAAGTGTATATTTCTGTAAATTAATTCCGTGCTTATGTAGGTAGAAATACAACAGAGAATAAGAAAATAGCATCTGTCCTTGTCCCAAGGGGGGGGGCAGGGACGATAACAAACAGAGTTGCCCTGGGGCAATGAGTCAAATATTGCCATAGCCAGGACGTTTTTTTTAAATGGAATTATTCCTTCCTTACAGCACCTTAATTTTTAAGTTGCAAAATCATCCATACACATAGCAGGTTAAGTACCAAACATCAGTTACTAAATTTTAACATGACTATACTCTGCTCTTCGGTTATGGGTGAAAATGCATTCCTCCAAGTTGGTAAAGCAAATCTAAGCAGCACTGTCAGCAAGACTCCATCTCCCATCTACTTTTCAAAGATAATGGACCACCTTCCCATGTACTGTCTTTTTCACACTCATACCATCTCCCTCCTCCTCAGAGCCAAATGCATCAGGAAAGATGGAAGGGATATGGCAGGCAGTTGTAAGGAAAAGAGTCCACAGTACAAGTCTCAGACCTTCAAACCCTGCTCCTATCACTATTATTGCTAGGTAGGAATTTCCTGACAACTCAGTGTCCAGACATACAGTGAACAGTTATGATTATCTGCTTCTGCATAGTCCTTCTAGAATGTACAGGACAACTAAACATAATCCCAAACTTCTTACTTCCTTGTTTGTCTCCCACATCACATTATCAGTTCCATGTGCTTGGCACACCTCCACGAAACTCAATGCTCTCAATCAGGGTGCTGCAGCATCTGTCATTGTTGCCAGTTTGGGAACAACGTGCAAGGATGGTTGCACTTCCCTTACCACTGCTGTCGAAGACTGAAGCTGCATTGTAGAAATTAGGAAAAAAAAAAACAGCAAAAAACTTACCTCTGTCCTAACACTGCTCACATACTCCCTACGATCACCAGAACTCAAAGGTCCTCCTGCTTTCACATGTCACATTTTTGCACTTTGCTGCTGCTCTGAGAACTAACAATATATTGCCACCAAGATGAAACAAGACTTGAGGAGTAGCCAACCAAGACACTTGTGAAAAAGATGAGAGATGGGCAGCACTCACTGGAGGTTTGGCTTGAATGGAAGAAGCAGTTAAACCTAATTCAACCTTAATTAGTTCACATTAGCTGAATTTAATCTATTCTTGTCACAGGAAAGTTATGCCCTAGAGACTGAATTCTTTCCTATTCTCCTTTTTATTTTGGCAAGGTGCAGTCACACAGTAAGGAGAACAATCTCTCAGAACTCTCTAAGGCATCACTCAAGAAGGAGATATTTGAAGTTAAGTGGAGATGTAAAGAGAAACATTCATGTGTATCTTTCAGTCTACTCAGTTTAGCCTCCTTTCTTGGAGATGTCAGCAGTGCAAATAAACAAATTATTCATTTACTTCAGATAGATATAGATATATACAAAACCATCGAAGTCTCACTGTGACTAGATTCCTTAGAGTTACCATTCAAATTCATCCTCAACAACACACAAAGGCATTAAGTGAACAACCCACACCAGCAGCAAGTAAATGGGTCATGTTTTTTTCACCGCACTCTATGGTAAGCGTGTTTGTGTCTGGTGTTAAAGACAGGTGTGACGTTTACTAGAGCCAGTCTCTGAAGAGATTGCAAGGGTGCTGGATGTCAGGATCAGGTTAGTTTCATGCCTCCTCTAGCACAAAGAACAGAGCAGAGACAAGGTGAATGTGACTGCTGAAGCTCAGGAGGCACTATTACACAGAATAAATACACTGATCACAAGAAAATACAAAATAATAACTAGAAAACTTACACAACATCAATAATCTTAGATTATTAAGCACCCCAAAATTAACACACCTAACTTAGTTTTGCCTTTGGGGACATCAGTGCGACTGTACCGATCTTTGGGAAGTTTACAAGGTCACCCACTGAACTGTATTGAGGAAATAAAGCCACAAGGAGCTCTCAAGCACTACCTGTCTGTGTGCTGAACTGAGCAAGGCCCCCCTTCAGAGCACAGGAAGTGTGATTACACCATTCTACACTGGCTCGTATTACACATGCTCAAGGAATCATGGTTAAATAAGCAACTTCAATTCTGTCATTTTTTAACTTTCTAACATTTATTTATAGAAGCTTAACATTAACTCTTCATGTCAAGTTTCCCCATATGGGCTTTTAAAATTGTATTTGAAAACCTGCATTAAGTTCCTCATGTGTACATTTACATGATAAATAAAACTTTTTCATGCATACTTTTTACATACAAAACAGAAAACTGGTACCACCTGAACTATTTTCAAAAGTAATCACGTAAAATTTTGCCCTCTTACCCTAGAGTGGTGTTTACATTAATAATTCAAGGAGCTTCGTCTGAATACTGTGTCTTAAATATGTAAAAGTGTCTAGTAGAAAAGGAACAATGGTGAAGCCTATATCAATTGTGACAACTGATAAAGATGAATAAGCTAAATCTTCAAATGAACACCGCTGCTTTGTACATATTGAAGAAGCTTAATGCAAGCACTGCCACTTCCAAGAATAAATTTTACACAAGAGTAATAAAAAAAAGAGACACATCTAATAAAAAGTCTGTGACATCACCTCACAGTGCTCCTGTCAGCAATCCTGGGTCCCCAAAAGCAGCCAGTACACTCAACAGAAATTACTCTAAGTAGACTGCAACTTAAAGTCGTCCTTCCAGGTAAATGTGTTCCATTGATAGAAATCCACAGTGTTTGCATATAGATTTGCAACATTGCAACACAATGCACAGTTACCACAAAACTCCCCAGGGACTGACACGACATAAGATAACAAATGGCACAACAAATGGTACACAAAGCTAAAGGCACAAAACACAAAGAGGCAAAACCTGAAGAAGTTTAGAACCTTGGTGTAAGGCACATCACAAAAAGCTGCTCCTCCACCTTTAACAACAGTTGGCATACTAGTCGTGGCCTAAAGCATTTTTTTGCAGACCTTGGGCAGTCCCAATACAATTTCTAGTGGTATGAAGGAAGTAAAGGATGGCAGATGGTATAATTTCATAACAAATCATCATGTGGTAGCAGATAGGACAAAACTGTTCTTTTGACTACAGTCTGTCCTTATTTTCATGCAGGAAGGATTTTCTGTATCTCATCAAAAGTGCTAGTTTTCAGAAGGTCACAATCAAGATTTCTGGCTCTTTCTTTGAAGCACAAACCTGAAGAAACAATCCCTGCTCAGAAAGACACTACACATGTACAAATTCAGTCTTACGATACCTGTTCTAGTACAAGACACCTTAGCGGTTCTCCTGTCAGTCGCTGCAGCAGTGCAAATGTAATATCCAAGTCATCATCTGTCGTCAAGCAAAACTTCTTAGAACATGGAAGCACTGCAGCAGAAACCTACAGCAGCACGCACAGAAACACCATACAGCAAAGATGGAATTTGACCAACAGCTTTTTGCTGGACAGAGAAACAATCCTTCCGGGTCAGTGTTTCTCAGCCGCTGACCCAGGGGACAACGGTTGGCTGTAGGACATCTAAAAAAACCCTTGGACCAGCCGCAAAGAAGGCTGGCTTAGGTTCTGGGCAGGTGGGGAAGGGGAGGGAATTGCTTTCTTGTTTTGATATTTTCAATAAACAATTCTCACATGCAAGCAAGAAAGCAATCAACACCAGCAAAAATCAGACCAGTAACTGAGTAATCAAACCTCAGCCTTATCAATGCCTCATTGCAGCTGAAACCTCCTATGGCTTTACCGCACAGTACCATCCTCAGATTGCATTCAGTGAGCTCAGATGTCTCTTTGACCTTAAAAAGGTTGACACATGCTTTTAGGTGAAGACAGTTGGCAGATAATAACATGGAAGATAAATGGAAGATGAGGATTTCCGAAGGACAAAGTTACAATGAGATAACCAGTATATTCGATTACAGAAAGAAATCAACGCCCACCAAAGAAAAAACCCTTGTCTTAGATGATTTAAAATGTACAGAAAGTTTCAGAGAACAAAAGCTTCAGCACACAGACTAGGTGACAATTAGGAATGGTCAACTAAGACAGAATATTCTAAGAACTGAAGTCTCTAATACTAGATTTATAGAGCATGAATCTGCTTTTGTACCCAGTAATAAAAGTAAAGTCATAAAGAGCATTAGGTAATCACAAATTCAACCCCTTAAGCTTTTGCTCCAGCATTTGGTTGGGCTTAATCACATCCCTCTAACACTACTAAATCAGAACTATTTGACAGACATTGTAGGAACCCAGAAACAGTTTCACGGTGCTCATACATACTTGAATCCTCCCATCTGAGAAGGTGCAACTTCCAAGCAGAATAGTACAGAAATCCCAGTACCAGAAAGAGGCAGAGGGCTAGCAGCAGGTTACGCGTGAACACCAACAGTCCCATCTTCACATTAAATCTGCTCTTCTACATGACCTGAGGGAGAAAAACGGGTTGAGGTTGGAGCCACCTCCTTTGACAGTCGGCAAAACACGCAACCCCATCCCCACGATAACGCACAGATCCAAAGCACACGGTAAAACACACAGTCACCCAAAACGCTTCAGTGGAGTAAGAACCACCACCTGAAGTGGCTGCCCTTCTCTTTAGCGCAGGGTCAGCGGCGCTCCGGGGGCAGGGCTCTGCCCCGCTGTGACCGGCACCAGCAGCGCTGCCCGTCTGCACTCACACCACTGCCCACGCCAGACAACCAGCCCCAGAGCCGCCCCGGCCGGCAAGGCCTGGCGAGCACCGCAGTCCTGCGGAGCGCGGGCGAGCCCGGACGCGCCCAAAGCAAACCCCCAGCGCTCAAGGACTCCCGGGGGGGGTCCCACGGTCAGCGGGGACGCGCTGCCCTGACGGGCGGGACGGCGCCAGGGGATCGGAGCCCGCCCGGCCCGAGCGGGACGGCAGCTCGCCGCCGGCTCACAGCTGCCAACGGCCGGCCGGAATCCCGACCCCAAGGGCCAGGGCCGCGGCCGGGCCGGCGGCAGCCCACAGGCCACGCACCTCGCGGGCCGGGCACCCCGACGCCCGCCCCTGCCTAGCCGGGCCACGCTCCGCTCCGCTCCCCTCTCCCGCCCGGCGCCCCGCCGGGCCCCGTTCGTCGGAACGGCGGCGGCCACCGGGGCCGGGCCGGCGCCGCTCGACCCCTCCCCACCCCTTCTCACCCGG
>WUAM01000431.1:91205435-91216015 GCA_024336885.1 Actenoides hombroni | reverse complement strand
TTTTTGGCCTTGCAGGCCTTAGCATGACTACTTCTAGCTAACAACTATTTCTGTCCTACTCTGATCAATCCCTACAGAGATCCTGTGCTGTGCCTCAGTAATCACCATAGTGGAGGGGTGCCAGGGACAGAGAGTGACACAGAGCATCCCAGTCAGGGGCAGCATCACTGCTGGGACTGTCCCAGACAGAAGAGACAGGCAGCTCCACAGGCATCATCCCTCCTGTGTGCACAGGACTGAACAGGGCAGGGAAGAGGGGAATAGGGGGTTTCACAGCCCACTGCCACTATACCCTAACAGTAATGAAACGAGGTGCTGCCCAGACACCTCATGACAACTTGAAAGTGCATCCAGATAGCCAAGCTGACAGCACTGTGCGTGCAAGCACAGCAGGACAGGGAGCTGGAGGGAAAGTTGGCAGAGCAGCCACAGCAGGAGAGCAGGCTCAGCCCATGTGAAAAGCCAGAGAAGCAGAAGAGCGTGGCTGAGTTTGGAGCCTGTAAGGGAAGAGGGCTGGCCTTGTGCCCAGCAACATGCTGGCAAAGGGCAAAACCATCAGCTCCTCCCTCCCCATCTCTGCATGCTGCAAATTCACAGGGCCAGACAACGAGCACGGCTGCTGATGCTGAGCATCAGGCAATCATCCACCCAGTAAATCTGAGTGGGAAAAGGAGCAGAGATGCTGCTGGAGGAGCCAAGAGGGACGTGCCAACTCTTGTAGAAGTGGCTTACAAGGATAAGAGCACAAATCCAGCCCCAAGCAGAGACTCTGACTTTGACACAGCCTCATGACTGGCAGGCAGAGCCTGTGCCTTGCCCGGGGGATGCTAACGGGTCAGGGAAGGAGGGAGAGCTGCTTTGGTGAGGCAAACACAGTCCTGTCAGAGCTGCTTGACACAGAGGCAGGCTCATCAACCATTCCCCAGGCTATTCACCCCCACCTCAATGTTTCCAGCAGAGCTGGGCCCAGGAGGAGCCCATGCAGGGTAAACCTCACCCCCGCAGCACTGCCTTTGCAACAGGCAAGAGTCTTCTTCAGCGTCCAGCCCCACGTGGGGACTAAGAGCCCAGGATCACACAGGGGCTGACAAGCTCCCATCTGGCTGTTCTGCCAGCTGCCATATGAACAGTCCTTGCTCCCACCTAAACTCTGGTGTGCAGCCTTCTGAATCCATCACTGTGGGAAGACCTGTCCTAAAGGATCAGGCACAGCATCAAACAGGACAGGAAATAAGCAAGAAGATTTGGGAAGTGATGCACTTATAAGTCAAGAGGGACCTGGAGAAGAAGGAGCTTCCGGACAGGTAAACGTGTTTTAAACTTTGCTATTACCAACATCATCTTTTGTGGATGCTTCTTGGATGCTCTGTGCATGTTTAAAATACACCCGTTTTGCACAGCCTTATTTCTGTCCCTGGTCAAACTTCTACCTTCAACAGAATGGACAGAAAAAACTGACTGACAGAAGCTCTGGTGAGTAAGACAAGACTAGGAAAGAGATTGTGTATTACAATGGTTTTGCCTTTAACTGACTCTTGGTGAGAAACTGAGACCAGCATAAAGAGAGCTCTGGCTCTTGTACAGCTCTTTTGATACCCATGACTGTACTCCAGGAGCTGGGAGGAATTTGCACAGGACCATCAGAGGCAATGTAGCACCTCTGTACTGATGTTTCCATGGAAGATGAGTGCAGAGGGCCTTTGGGGCAGGAAGTGTCATTTTGCAACATCATCTGTACTAACCTGAACCATCTTGTGATCTTGTGATGATTAGAGTGGAAATTCCTACACATCTGCCTGATTAGATTGCAAGCTCTTGTATCAGTTCACTGTTGAAGGCAAAAGTACTTGTGGGACTATTAATCTGGATTTAGACATCTGTGTTGCCCAAAGAAGAGCTTTGGAAAGTCTTGTATCCAACATAAGAAAGAGGAGAGTGAGAACTAACAGTCAGGAAGCTGTTGGCTACCTGTAAGGAGGTTGGAACCAGGTGGGGTCAGTCTCTTCTCCCAAGGAACAAGTGACAGAACAAGAGGAAATGGCTTCAAGTTCACCAGGAAAAGTTTAGGACATGAGGAAGAATTTATTCCCACAAGGGTTGTCAAGGCCTGGCCCAGGCTGCCCAGAGCAGTTGTGGAGTCCCCATCCCTGGAGGGTTTTCAAAGCCGTGGAGATGTGGTACTGAGGGACACAGTTTAGTGGTAACCTGGCAGTGCTGGGTTAAGGGTTGGACTCCATGACCTTAAAGGTCTCTTCCAACCTAAATGATTCTATGATTCTGATTCTCACCATCCTCACTCTTTTGATCCACAAATTTATGTCCCTTAATGGTCCAAGACTGAAGAGAAGTCATTGCCAGTGCTGCTGCTTCCCTCGTTTGTAGATCTGGAAGAAGGATTCCTGACAGAAAAGGAATTCCCTAAATGTTTTGCTCTGTTAGCTTGGGCAACCCCTTCCCTCTGGCCCTGCCTGGTTCCTCATTGTCTGCCTCAGAGTCTCACTGTGGTTCCATCACACCTGGTTCTTATTTGCATCTGAAAGAGACTGGAGAAGCAATGGAGGCCAGAAGAGCAAGAATGAGAAGAAAGAAGGTGGAAAGAGAGTCCTCAAAACAGAGTAGGTCCTTTGGCGAGTCAAAGTAATTTGGCAGAAAATACCCCACCTTGTGTTTCATCTTGTTCTCCAGTATCAGAGGGGTGGGGGTGGCTGGGATTAGATTCTGAGCAATATCCCACGTGACTCTTTGTTCCACGGTGTTGAATTCGTTGAGCTATCATGATTCGGATGCACCAGTAGCGCTGCACCCTCTCTCCAGTCCTGCTCCACGGGTTCACGTGGTCAGACATAGATGGCTAGACGTGTTGAGCCGGTGACACCCAGTGACAGATGTTTGTGGCTGGCTACTTGAACAGTGCAGTTGATGGAAGCGATGGCAGTACAGGTGCTTATGGATTGCTGGTGATAAAGACACTGTCTGCAAAGCACATGCAAGTGTCAAGAATAATACAGTGTGTGAAATCAGAAATTGACTCTGTAGAGATTTCTAAGTTTCCCTGAGGAAGCTCTCGGGATACTTCAGATCTTAGCCAAAAACATCCCTATGGGGAGAAGAGGGGGTCAGCCCATTGACTGATCCCAGGAGTCAGAGGTAGTCTGCAACAAAATCTTCCCTGACTTGTCTGTGGTACCTTCCCTGACATTCCCCCTTTCTTAAGCCATTTCTTACTGTTTTTTACCTTACAGGTGGAGCTTGAGTGACTCTGGTCATACAGAGTTTTATTATGATGGGTGTAAAATCTCTCACTTCATTTTTAAAGGTATATAGATTAAGAAAAATTCAGGCACAAGCTCAGTGAGGGGTGGTTGCACTTTGGAGATGGGCAGCCTTTGGGATGGAGGTGTGTTTTGATATTATAACGGGATTATAATGAGGAAAGTTCACACAAAGGACAGCACTTTGTCTGTTGGCCCAGGGTGGCAACTATGCAGCTTATCAGTTCCATAGTACCATAAAGTTCCCATTTCTGCAGTGATACCACAGAGCCTGGCCATGGAGTCTTCATCCTCTCCACCCTCTGTGCTATTTTGCAGGCAATGCTGTTCAGGGAACTGCTGTGGGATGGAGTCCTTGCACAGCAGCTGCACTCCACCCTGGGAGTATGTTCAGTATGGAACAGTATTTCCTTCAGGTGTGAACAATGTCAGGCCTTTACCATAAGTTTGATTTCTAAGTCACCTCCAGTCATTATCCCACACAGGTGTCAGTGCCCACCCTGGGGGTACCCAGCACAAAGGCTGTGGCTGTGGGTGGCCCCTCAGTACCAGCAGCTGCAGTTACAGAGGTGGACATCAGTGAGCTGGACCTTGGCCTCTTGCAGCACACCAGCTGTCCCCCAGCTGTGAGCACAAGCAGGAATGAACCCCCAGCAGTGCATTACCAGTTCCCATCCCCCATTGGGGTGATCCCTTCCTGAGGACGGGGCTTTGCATCTGGAGAGCATCGTACCCGTCTGTCCTGCCTGGCTTTGGGGAATGGGTTGGGCCAAGCTCTCTGTAGGTGTCTGTACATCCCCACAGCCTGGCTCTGGCTTTCGGCTCTGCCTGCAGGAAGCCCAACTTATCTTCCCAGGGTGCCCAGCTTGCCCTTGGGACACAAGTACATGTTGGGAACTCACATCTTGCAGTCATGGACACCCAGCTGCCTATAGGGCAGTTGCTCAGCTCCAACATGTGCAGGGAAGCATCAGGCACGCAGGCCAGTTGGACAGAGTAGCTGCACTGGGCAGGCGGGTCCAGCTCCAGCAGCGTGATGTCATTCCTGTCCCTGATGTTACCATATTCTTCCTAAACCAGCGGCAGCCTGATATTGCACACTTGGGTGAGAAGTCAAATGGGAGGCTGCAGACACCATGCACCACATTGTGTCGTGCCTGGAAGGAGAAGATGGAGAGGGGTCAGAGGGAGCAGAGTCATGTGCTGCAGCAGCCTGGCAGTTCCTGGCCTCAGATGACCACAAAGTCAAACTTCAGCTCACCTCTGTCCAATCCTTCCCTGTGACAAAAGGCAGCATCAGCAACTTATGCATCAGCAACTTAAACCCCGCCATCCATGCACTGGTAACACCAATCTTTATCAAGAGTAAAATATTTTTAGAAAGGCTCCAAAAGCTCTTGCAGACAACACCTTAAAACCTTTAAACACATGCCTAAATTCTGTTAACCCTGAGAACGCCACTAAATCCAGGCTCTGTTCACTTCCCCCAGGAAACAGATGCAAAACACAATCACTGAAGGCAACGTTACACAAGATATTGGGTTGCAAAGTGCAGCCATAGCAATTTTACATGTTATCCCTAAAAACAGCACACGCACGTAAATAGCTTCATCCTGTATAGAAATAATAAATCTTGCCTGTAACACCATCCTGGGGTGAAAATAAATAAATAAATAAACAATCTTTTCAACTGCTACAACTTGTCATGGGAAAAAAACCACATTTTCCTTTCTGAGTGATAGTAAGAGCACAAAGGATCCCACCCATGGAAACTCTCTGCCTGTTCTATACCCTGCACACTTTCCCCCGAGACAGACAGATGATTTTCCCACTCAAGCCTGGGTTTAGCCCAGGAATAACACTAAACCCAAAATCACACAGGCACCCAGAGAGGACTCTGTGTCTTGCTTCAAACACTCCAGACGCACAGACAGCCACTCACTGTTAGAAAGCCAAATGGTATCTCCCTCGGGTTCACCACCACCTGCACTAAACAGCACTGGGGGAGGGCCTGAGGCTCTGACAAATGCGGTGATTGATTCAAGTCAGATGTATGAAGCTTCTACCCCACCTGAAGCCATCAGCAACACTGCAGTTTCCACTCCCAGGTATTCCATGAAACCACACAGTCCTTGGTATTTGTTCTGCACCCTAATTTCCTGGGGAACGTGGGCCCTCACTGGGGCTCTTTTTCTCTCAGCTCTCTCACACAAAACCCAATCATATTTTTGCAGCCTCTTGTTCAGCAGCGAATGTGGCCACACAAAACCATGAGAACCTTACCACAGCAGATCTCCCCGGAATAAGGTTAAAATAGCAGTTCCTGTAGGTTTCCATCCTGCACACAGTTCCTATTGCCTGCCCTTTCATGGCTGTTGGGTGACAATATTTCATACTTCTCTTGAAACAGGCTTCAATTTTTCTAGCATGAGCCAACTGCCACAGGGACTCCTTGCTGATAACTCTCCTCCAAACCTCACACCCTGGCAACCTTGCCAAACTGCTCCAAAAAGCAGTTGGATGTGCTGCCCATTTCAGTTCAGCTGGACCTGAGGTTACCATCTGGAACTTCAATTAAATTCTAGATTCTTGAACAAGATGCAGTATGGGAGGAGAAAGATGTTAAGAGAAATTACTCTGTTCTCTATCCTTACAGGAAAGCCTTTGGGCTGCTGGAAGATCAAAATAATGGGCACAAAGTCCTAGAGCAGCAGATGTGAGACCCCTCCCAGCACAGCTCCACAATCCAGCTGCATGTTCCAAACCTGTCACACAGTTCCTGTACAGCTACTTCAATAGGAAACACCTCCCTCTCCTGGCACATTGATTCCTCTGCTCTAGTTCTGCACATGAAGAACTTGCTGAAGAAAATGAGGTTCAGTTGTTGGTGCAAAGTAGCCCTCACTCTGTCTGCCTTTAAGTTCAAACAAGGTGCTGTTATTATAAAGGAATCTCACTCTGCTGGCCTTGTTCTGCACAATACTGCACCATCAGACTGCAGTAAATTACAATTAAAGGGGCCTGGATGGTTTCTCTCAACAACAGTCAATTCCCCCATAGGTGTGAGCAGAATTGCTTTTGATAGAACAGTCATCTTCAGGGCTTTATTTCCCAGTAACACGTGGTAATTCTCAGTGTTAGCCTGGGGTTTATGACTACGCAGGAGCCACTTGAGGCCTCCAACTGACTTATCTGAAAAAGAAGCCCAAGACTTTGAACTCTCTGGTTTTTGCACGAGGAACTTGTGAAGTGCTGGCTAATTTCTCTCTAGACAGAGCAAAATTTAAGAAGATACAACTCGAAAATGTCCAGAAAATAAACAAACTAACAAACCAAAAAAACCCCAAGACTGAACTTAGCAAAATCATCCCCTGAAAAAACAATCTGAGAATTATGGAGGGTTTTAAATCGGTCTTCTCTTGGAGTCATTTGTGGGGACACAGAGGTCTCCGATTCCACATCATGCCTGTGGAAAAAGCCAGGATGGAAACCACAAAGGAGTGCAGGTGCACAGGGCAACTGCACATGTGGGCAAAGCTGCTGCTTCAGATCCACAGTGTGACCCTGGCAAAGCTTCCTGATGTCCATGGCCTCATTCCACCTCTAGTTCGGCTGGACAAGGCAGCAGGGACTTTCCAAGTTCCTCCCTCTATCTCAGTAACTGCAAAGTCCTACCTCCTCGAAAACCTGGAAATCCTACAGAATCCTGTGGTCTATCCAGCCCCAGATCATCCTCATTGTAGCCTTGCTCCACTGGCTTCCAGTCCATCCCAGATGGACTTGTTCCAGCACAATTCATTATCCCTCACCAGTCTGTGCTGCACCCATTCTAAATGTCAGTTTTCCTCCTCCTTGGTCACACAACTGCATATCAACAGAACACCCTCCACCACACCACACCCCAACTTCCCCAGCCTTTCTGCTGAAGAGGTGAGAAGTTAACATTACTCCTACAGACCACAACAGAAAAAGGACTGGTGTATGACCCATCTGTCACATTGCCCAGTGGAGCCATAATCATCAGGTATTCAACCATTTCAAAGAACTCTACAGTGTTTGGAAAACCAGTCTGTCCATGTAATGCCACCGACAGGGAGATGCTTCTATCTTTCTGCCAAAATATTCTGTCCACAGCAGGCTTTGATTTCAGCTACAAACAGAACAGCCTTTCTACAGCAATCTGATGCACCACAGACAGCACTACATAATTTAGGGGATGGGAGGAAGCAGGAGGGTCTAAGGAGGTGTTGACAGAAACTAAAGAGTTTAAGTCCAACTAGAAAGCTTGCAATGAAGCAAAGACACTGAAAGAGGAGGCCTGTAGACAGCAGGCACTGCTCTGGATCTCTGCCATCCAATCTGCTCAGCCAGATTTGTCTGCTGGCTCTGGATGTTTCATACAAGTGAAATCCATGCCATGCTACCTCAGAGTTTCTGAAGAGAAACGATGATGTTTTGGAAGTAAAGCAACTGCTGCTCTCCAACATCCCTTGCACAATAGGATCGTTTCCTCTTAATCCCTGGGCGTTTCTAGAAGTGCAACACAGTACTGTACAAAAACCAGAGAAACAAAATAAATTCCCTGGGGTATCTCAGCTTAGAACTCTGAGTGGTCTTTCCAGTGCCAGCCCATCTGGAACATCCCTACAAACCCCCTTGAAGGCTGTAGTACCTCAGACTCTTCAAGGAACTCTGGAGAGGTCTTCCCTCCTGCCTTAGCTAATTCTGCTGGAGGAACACCACAGAATTTCTCCCGAAACCCCAAAGGCACGCTCATGTAGCACCAGCTCATATAAAGCGCACAGACACACAGAGGCCACAAATGCAGGATGTGCTCACAACCAGACACCTTCATCATGGTTCTCTGAAGCACGGTACCTGTAACGGTTGTGCTGTGCACAGATGTGATTGAGTATTTCATGCTAAAAGCTCTAAAAAGAAAAAACAACCCCCCCAAGCCCAGAAACCCCATCTGCCGAAGGCAACTGCTCAACTCCACAGATAGTGCTGTACCCAGCAGCCCCGAGGAGACTGGCACAACAGCTACAAGTCACTCCACACCTTGTCATGCAGATGAAGGCAAAGAGCAGAGCAGCACAGACTGAGGTCACAATGTGCCCATTTCCACGTTGCTTGGTTGCACTGTTCTAAAATGGACATTTACTTTGATACTTAAGTTTGTCTCTCTTTTTTATTTCAGAACACAGCAAGCTGAGAATGAGGAACTGATCCTCTGGAGAAACCAGTCACCCCAGAGGTAGACGCGTCTCTGAGAGGTAATGCAGTGGAATCATCCGGAGACTCTTCTTCCTCATGATCAGAGTGAAGTCATATACAGGCTCTGAGCAGTTCCATAGGAGACCAGCTCTGCCAACACTCTTGTGCAGAAGTTCCCATCCTCAGGGTTTAGATCCAACAGGCAGGTTAAGTGCTACCCTGATGGACCCACGGGATGAAAATCCTGAGCGCTGAGCACAAGATCATCACATTCAAATACAACAATCTGGGCCTGCAGAGATACTGGAGACTGACAGGCAAAAGCGTGCAATCATTTCCATGAAGAAATAATCATCATGTGATCCATCACTTCCATTTCCCATAGATATCAAATAGTCTAACACTTCAAGAGCAGAAAACATGTTTAAACCCCAAACAGTAACTGGGTTGGTGAGTTCAGAGGAGAGATGTCGTCTGCAATTGCCTGGGGCAGAAAGTGCTGAAGGAGCAGAAATCTGCCTTTCAAGTAGGAACACATGAACCAGCTTCAAACAACTCCTTTAGAACATGGACACAATCCAACAGCTGCCAGTGCATCAACACTTCTGGAAGACTTTTTGTCACATGTCACCCACAGAAAATCTCAGCTATTCATAAATAGCCATTCATAGAGAATCACAGAGAATCATAGAATGGTAGGGGTTGGAAGGAACCTCCGGAGGTCTTTGAGTCCAACCCCTCTACCCACACAGGAACACCCAGGACAGGCCACACAGGAACAAATCCAGGTGGGTCTTGAAAGTCTTCAGAGAAGGAGACTCCACCACCACTCTGGACAGCCTGGGCCAGGCTCCAGCACCCTCACAGTGAAGAAGTTTTTCCTCATGTTGAGGTGGAACTTCCTGTGTTTCAGCTTGCGACAGTTACCTTTTGTCCTATCAGAGGGCACCATTAACAAGAGCCTGGCCCCTTCTCCTTGACACCCACCCTGAAGATATCTGTAAACATTCATAAGATCCCCTTTCAGGCTTCTCTTCTCCAGGCTAAACAGCCCCAGGACTCTAAGCCTTTCCTCATAAGAGATGTTCCAGTCTCTTCATCATCCTTGTAGTCTCCATTGGACTCTCTCCAGTATTTCCTTGTCCCTCTTGAACTGGGGAGCCCAGAACTGGATACAAAACTCCAGATGTGGTCTCACTAGTGCAGAGCAGAGTGGGAAGAGAAACTCCCTCGACCTGCTGGCCACACTCTTCTTTATGCACCCCAGGAGGCCATTGGCCTTCTTGGTCACAAGGGCCCATTGCTGTTCCATGGATACAACTTATTGTCCACCAGGACTCCAAGGTCCCTCTCCATGGACCTGCTTTCCAGCCCATCCACCCCTGCCCTGTCCCACCTCCCCAGGTGTAGGACTCTACACTTATCCTTGTTGAACGTCATTAGGTTACCTTTGCCCAGCTCTCCAGCCTGTCCAGGTCTCGCTGGATGGCAGCTCAGCCTGCCAGTGTATCAGCTACTCCTCCCAGTTTGGTATCATCAGCAAACTTGCTGAAGGTCCACTCTGTGCCTTCATCCAGGTCATTGATGAAGATGTTAACATTCTGTGTGATTCTATGTGGAATAAGACTGGACCCAGAACTGACCCCTGGGGAACACCACTACTTACAGGTCACCAGCTGGACACTGCACCACTGATCACAACCCTCTGAGCTCTGCTGTTCAGCTAGTTCTCAACCCATCTCACTGTCCGCTCTTCTAACCCACACTTCCTGAGCTTACCCACGAGGATATTATGGGAGACAGTATCAAAAGCCTTGCTGAAGTCAAGGTAGACAACACCCACAGCTCTCCCTGCATCTACACATTCAGTCACACCATCATAGAAGGCTGCCAGATTAATCAGACATGACCTCCCTTTAGTAAATCCATGATGTCTACTGTTGATAATCTTTTCTTCCATGTGCTGAGATATGATCTTCAGAATGAGATGCTCCATCACCTTTCCAGGGATGGCGGTGAGGCTGACTGGTCTGTAATTACCAGGGTCTTCCTTCTTGCCCTTTTTGAAGACTGCAGTGACATTGGCTTTCC
>WUAM01000431.1:91172175-91188914 GCA_024336885.1 Actenoides hombroni | reverse complement strand
GTTCTTTTGGGGACACTGAATGAGAGATTGGTGCATCTGGCTTTGAGAATGCTGTCACTATGTTGCAGAGGATAAATGAAGCTTCTTGAGTTAGACATGATTAGAAGTAAACTTAAGGAAGAAGCAAAAATGTTGTGAGGTTTTTTGGTTTTTTTTTTAGGAAGCAAAAAGAGTGTGAGAGATCTATCAAGCCAGCTCAATGTTTCAGAGGGGATGAAGTGAATTTTTTCCTGTTACTAGGGCTTTGCTTATTTTGGTGAACACTATTTCTGTGGACTATAGGGACAGAACTGGAGATTGCAGAGCTAAAACTGAAGGGAAGGAGCTCCAGAGAGTGAATGTAGTCTGTGGCGAGTGTAAGCCTAGGGAGAAAAGAGAGGTTTATGCAGTTGTGCTGAGAAAAAAAGAATACTTGAGGGTGATGGCTGGTGTAGTAAAGGTTTTGGTGGAAAACTGGAGACAGTGTATAGAATGAGCAGAGTATGTTCCCTGACATTTTGAATAGAGTAATAATTTGGGTAAAGGAAGTGAATCTGTGGCTGGACTCTTCCAGATTGGATTGTTGGATAATTCAGGTTGGAATGGGCCTTAAGATGTCTCCTGTCCAATCTCTTGCTGAAAACCAGGTCAGCTGGGAGGTCAGACAGGGTTGCTCAGTTTTTTTGTCCATTTGGGTCTTGCAAACCTCCAGTGCTGGAAACAGCTCAGTCCCCTGCTCTGTTGTCTGACTGTCATCATGGGGAGGACAGTCTGAATCCAGTTTGAACCTTTCTTCTTTCAGATTCAGAGGGCATATTGTCTCTCATCCTCCTGTGCTGCACCACAGAATGCGTGCATGTCCTCATCTCTTCAATTACTGTGTAGTTACTGGGATGCTGCTGCTAAGGTCCCCCCTAAGCTCTCTTCCAGGCTGAGCTGGTCTTCACATGGTCTGAATCTCCACCCATCACAGAACTTGCTCTCATTTGTCAACACATACCTTGTATTGAGGGATGCAAAACACATTGCAGAATGTAAGCATGGTCTTATGAGTGCCAGAGGGGCATAATCCCTTACCTTTATCTTCTGGTTGTGGTGTTCTTGTAGCACAGGGTGCTGCTGGCCGCTGTTGCCAGGCACACTGCTGGCTCATGCTCAGCTTGCTCTCTGCCAAGTCCAGCAAGGCCTTTCCAGGAGAGCAATCCCCATACTGTGTCATTGCAGGGACTTTGCCTTCCCAGGCTGCAGGACTGTGCATCTGACCTTGTTAATGACAAGGCTCCTGTTCATCTAGCCTTTCAGGGACCCTCTGGGTAGCAGCCCTGCCCTCAGGCTTGTGAACAGGTCATCCATCCCCAGGGCATTTTGTCACTTCCTTCAGGTTGCTGATAAAGTCAGTAAAAAGGATTGGTTCGGGTGTAGAGGTGGTACCCCACTTGTTACTGGTCTCTGGGAAGAGTATGGCTAATTAACCACCATACTCTGAGCATGACCAACCGATTGGATTTTTACCTATCAGGTTCTGAACCCATCTAGACCATAGTATGTTAAATTTGATGCAGAAAGGGTGATGTGAGAAAGGGTGTTGAAAGCATTTCACCCCATTGAGCAAAGGGGCTGCTTTTACTACCAACATAGCATTAGAACACCCTGTGCCCTTGACACACTTCACAGGCCTCAGCTATCAGTGAACTTCAGTTTTCCTGACACTACCCACCTGAGTGGTATTTCTAAATCCTCCTGTGTGACCTGTCCTTGCTCCTGCTCCCTCTGTGACACCTTTGTACATGGGACCTGAGTCATGAGTTCCCTGGGTAGCCAGGCCAGTCTCCTAGTACAACTGCTTGTCTTCCTGAATGGATCATTCTTGCTCAGGGAGGGATTTAAAGCCTGACCAGCTTTCCTCAGCTTCCTTCTCCTTTAGAACTGCCTCTCCCTGTACTCTATTTACATCTTCCCTGACTGAGGTGGAGTCTGCTGACCTCGTATCAGTTAGGTGAAGGCAGAAGCCAAATTCTGCCCTTTTTTTTTTTTTTTTTGTCTGAGTTTTACAGTCTGACTATTGTAGAGAAGAACTTTCCTCACTGTGCATGTGACTTGACTCTTGGCAGCACTTTTTTTGTGATTTGCTGTGCCGTTTTGAGGTTTTTTTGCCTGTGCCTCTCTAGGATCCAATCTTGCAGAGAAAGGCTGTTTAAAATGGCACCTGCAGGACTTCATGGATTTCCTGGGACCCTGCAGATACCTGACCATGCCACTGTAGGGGAAGATCCTTCCCTCTCCATGTCCCGTCCCAGTTTTCTGCCTTCTGAAAGCAAACGCTTCTCTAGTGAGTGTTTTAGAGAGGAATGCTCTCCATCAGAGGGGAAGAAACAGACTTGGAGAAGCAGTAGTAAGTCAAGCTTGTCCCAGATTGAAAGGAAAACCAGTGCAAGCATGGAGGCTGCAGTATAGCATCTGTAATGTGAGTGAAATGTGAAGTTGCTACAGCTCATAGATATATGAATTCTCCAACTGGTGTTGAAAACTTTAATCCCTTGGTTTTTTCCCATGGAGTTAAGGATAGCAACACAAGCCTTATGCAGAACACTGAAATGCACATTCCTTCATATGGGAGACCTGTGGTCAGAGGGGCTTTATTGTCAACCATGCTTTAAACTGGAGTTGATCTTTCCCTTTTCAAAAGTTCAGTGATGTTGTTCATATAAGCCAGACATTTTCTTACACTCCAAAACTTGCTACTTTCTCCAGAGGCTTTGACTGGACCCATTTTTTGGGAGGACCATTGGATTAAATGTAGTTACTGGAAAACTGTTGAGTTCAGTGTAAATCCTTTAAGAAAAGCAGTTGCCATTTCTGAAAATCAAGTTTTTGGCACTTGTGAGCGGCAGCTTGCGTTAGCGTCATGGTTCTGGACTTGTGCGTTATAGCACATGGAGGCAGCAGGTTTTTTGTGTTCAGAGGGCTGTGAGGAGTAAACTGCAGGGAGCTGCACAGGTGTATTGTCTCACAGAAACTGCTGTTTCATTTTTTACAGCTTACGCCGCTGTTGGAGAACATATCAGCCCTGTTGTAAACTGTGTTGGATCATTTCACAAAAAGGAAAAGATGTAATTTGGTGACTTATGTAATTTTCTTGCTTTATAGTGCTTGCAAACATGGGGAGTGGTCTTACGTTTGGTGGTACTATGCCTTGCTGTACCTGTAGCCGTTTCTGTATGTAGGGGCTGCTTTCGTAGTAGAGCGATGAAGGCTGGCTGGAAGACTGTGCTAATTACTTTTGCCCTTAAGGAGTGTTAGAAGTAAATTATTTACAGGTTTTGCTTTGTTCTGTACCCTCTGCTTCCCCCTTCGCTTTTAGGAAACTAGCAGGATGTACCCTCTTCATCACAGGGGCAAGCCGGGGCATTGGCAAGGCCATCGCTTTGAAAGCTGCCAAGGATGGTGCCAACATTGTGGTAGCTGCCAAGACAGCTGAGCCCCATCCTACTCTCCCAGGGACTATCTACACTGCTGCAGCAGAGAGTAAGTTGTAATAAATGAGGGTGGGCTTCAGTTGCTGGGCTGGGTGTATGCCCCAAGCTCAATTGTCATATCTGAGTTGAGAACTGCATAGGCTTTCTTAGCTTCAAGTCATTTTTAATGAAATAAGCTTTGTGCTTCTCTTGACTTTCAGGAATGCTGGGAGGTATCAAAATATTGTAATGAAGATATATGTGTGTAGATGTGAAAATGTTATGTTAATTGAGATGCATGTGGTTTTGGCTTTCCTGTTCGTTACGCAACATGTGAAAAGTTTGCAATTTGAGAGTGCGATGTTCAGTGCCTTCTTGAAGGCTGTCTTTGACAGATTCTTGGTAGGTTCATGCTATTTGTTCCATCCGAAAGCAAATTTTTAAATGTTTAATCTTTTTAATTGCACAGTTGAAGCAGCTGGAGGAAAGGCTTTGCCATGTGTCGTTAATGTGAGGGAAGAACAGCAAATCATTAACGCTGTGGAGAAAGCTGTGAAGACTTTTGGAGGTATGCTAAGGTGTGGGGGAGATTGTTCAAGTGAAAAGATAAAAGAACAGCTTGCTTTACTTGTGCTTTTTGTCTTCAAATGCTAATGTGAAATGGCTTATTTTAAAACCAGGTATTGATATTTTGGTGAACAATGCAAGCGCCATCTCTTTGACTGGCACTTTGGAAACAGAAACAAAGAAGGTCAATCTCATGATGGATGTCAACGTACGAGGAACCTACCTTACGTAAGTGCTGAAAGAAGGGAGCAAAGTAATCGAAACAAAATGTGTCATGTTACCAGTTTTTTCTGAGAAATGGTGTAGCTGTCTTGCTTCTGAAGAGTTGGAGTGCAAGTATTACACATGTGCTCACAGGAAATTCCTTGGTTATTGGCCAACTGATTTGAAAATAGTATTTGCAATAATCAATTGGAAGTTGGAGTAAACAGGAACCTTATTACTGTAGACATTAGATGTTTACGGGCCCCTCCGTGCAGGTAGGAAGCAGAAACTAGTTTATTTCAAACGGAGCTCCAGTGTGGCTTTGCGAAATGCTGTCTGCTCTTTCATGCCGAGCAAAGTGGTACTTTGCATACAGCAAGTACAGGATCCGGTTTGTCAGCTATTTGCTAATGAGCTTCTTTCTCATCTTTAGAGACGTTATATTACCATAGTTAAGAGAGTAACATTAAAGATGTAACTTAACTATCTGAAGTGTTCTCTGGCTACTTTCAGTGTATCGATTCTATCATTTATTCAAATTAATGTACTGAGATTTGATTTCACAGTTCCTGTGAAATTATTTTGCTCGTTTTTTGAAATGTATTCAGTAGGTGGGATCTTAGATTTACAGGATGTAATTTCAAGTTGCTCTGTTTTAAAATGAAAACTTTGATTTTGATGGAGCTTTGGTTTTGTTTTTGCTTTTTTTTTAAAAAAGCCCCTAGGATGATGCGGATTCTCTAAATTCAGTTGTTGCTTGATATGATCAAGAACTTTCTTACAAAAGTTTTATCTAAAATAGCATCTGTCATTCTCCTTTGTGCTGATCTGGTTATCAAATATTATGGTTATATTCTTTAATGTTCTTTCGTTAAGAATCTGTGAAGGGATTTTCAATTTGGACAGTGTAAAACCACACATAAACTGCAGCTTTCTGAATTAATGTGCACAGCATGTTGATAGCATAGAGAGAGAAGGAGGGTAGAAGAAAGACTCTGCTTGCAGAATGGGATTTCTGTGCTTCCGACCTGTGGTGCCTACTTTTGAAAGGCTGTTAAGTGTAAGTGGTTCTGCACTCAAAAAGGGAGGTTGTTTTTGGAGCTTGGCATTCCAGAAAATGCTCTGTGGATATCTCTTGCTAAATCTCTGAATTGGTTTCATGGTATTGCCAGTGGCAAGCTCCGTTTCCCCCTCAGCACCCCACAGCAGCAATCCCTTTCTTGGTGGTTCATCTAGCCATTCCAAATTCTTGGAGAATTTGTAGTCATCTTTGCTTGCTACTCTGCCTTAAAAGATTAAAAAACAGGCTCTGTCTTGCTGCAAATGGAAGAGTGTATAGAAGATTAATGCTTCTCAAGGGAAGTTACAAACGGTCTTTGTCATTGCTTTTATAACTGTCAAATGGGAAGACCTAGTCAAGCAATTCAGCCTTTTCTTCTCTTTGCTTTCTATGTTGCTTCTGTTCATGATTCGAGAGATCTGTTTTCAGTTTAATGTTCAGAGAGTTAAAATAGATTTAAAAAAGTGAGTGTGGTTTTTTTGTCTTGTGTTGAGGTAGGGAGGATGTCCCATCTTAGGGAGTATTCCCGTTGAGATAGTCTTGAGACAGCTGTTGGTGAACCTCACACACTGCCACTGAAAAGAGTTGAGACCCCAGGATTGTTAAGCAGGTGGTAAATTTACTACTTCAGTGGTTTTTGCAGTTGAAGGTGTCCCTTCTGTGGCTGACAGTATGTGTGAATCCCACCGAACTGTGAGTAGTAGGTCATTAGTGTAGTACACTGTGCTGCCGTTCTCCTCGAAAAGCTTGATTAGAAGTTCTCCAATGGAGGTGAAATGCAGCCATGTACCCTAGTGCTGGGAGTGCAGGCAAATGACTGTTTCTAGAAAGTAGAAGTTAAGATTTACAGATATGTGTAAGTTCTAAGATGAATGAAATAGTGACTCTTCCTGTCGGCAGAGAATAGGTTTTCAGTTTTGCTTGGAATATTTATAATGGCTGTTCACTGTACAGTATTATTTTTTAACATGATTTTAAAGAACAAATAGCTGTGGAATCATGAGAGAGTGTGACTAAATGATGCTCTGCACTGTTAATTTCACTTGTTGCCTCCTAGTGGGGTTTTTGCCCCTATCAGAACTATTACAAGAAATTTATGGCTTCTGATTATCTGGAAAATCAGCTTTAGTAGATGCTGCTAGACTATTGGAGAATGTCGTCCAGTGAGCAGGAATGAATATTACACCTGAGATAAGTGAGCTTGTTGTTACTGTTCTTTATAAACAGTTGTTTCAAGGGCAGCGTCTCGGCTTAGTGTTAAGACTTTCATGAAAAATTAAAATACTGGTAATAATTACTGTAATTATAAAAATTATAAAATAAAATAAGAGGCAACTAATTTGTCTGCATCTGTCTCACAGGTCTAAAACATGCCTTCCCCACTTGAGGAAGAGTAGGAACCCCCATATCCTGAACCTGAGCCCACCTATGAATCTGAATCCCATGTGGTTCAAAAATCATTGTGGTGAGTAGCATTGAGACCCTTTGTTTTTATTTTTTGAGAACCATGAAAATACTTGGTGAAATGTGCAGGAGTGCTAGCCCAGAATGCCAGATCTTGCATCATAAGCACTATATACAGACTGGCACTAATGTCCCTGGAGTGTTTTGTACCTAACCTAAAAGAAAGTGTTATGTGTGAAAACATAGTGTAGGTTTCATGAACTAATAACGTCTTTTAAGTTTTCAAGAATGTTTTCAAGGTAAGAGTCTGTGCTTTTTATGGGAATTCTTAAGACTACAGAATATTTTCTGTTCCAGATAGAGATTGAAACCCAAAATCCATATTCTTACTGATTCAGCTTCACATTTGATTTAATAGATGTAAAGCTTTCAAACTGGAAATCACTTTTAAGATGGGTAAGGGACTCCATTTGGTATTGAGGTAATGTTGCTTATTTTAAAAGTGTAAAAAAAAAAAAACAAACAAACCCTTTAATTTTGGATGCTTGTCATGTAAAACTCCTCCAGCAAGTCCCAGACCCAGTTCTGTCCCAAAATAGTTTCCCTTCTCAAAATGGACAGATGACGAGGATTTAGAGATTTAGAACTTCTCCCTCCTCCCCCCCCTGCTTTTCCTTTTCTATAGAATACTAGTTTGGTTGTTAGCAGCTAGTGTGCCGTAGGTTTCTTGAAAAAACTGAGCGCTCTTGACAGCCTGCTGTGTATAAAAAGCACAACAAAACCAGAATACAGCTAGGTTTCAGTCACTCTTTTTGTCAAAACATGCATAGCTCTCATTTCATTTGTAGCAAAAAGATGGCAGATTACAGTTTGTATCTGCTGGGGGTGGTGGGGAGAAGGGAGAGATTTTGACTGTAGGAAGATGCTATTTCATTTCCAAAACATTAATTTACCTTATGAACAAATCATTTGGTTTTTCTTTTTTCATAGTTCTGTTGATAGAGTGTAAATTCTTGCTTTTTTTTATACTTCTTGTCTTAGCTTACACGATTTCTAAATACGGGATGTCCATGTGTGTCTTGGGAATGGCAGAAGAATTTAGAGGAGAAGTTGCTGTAAATGCTTTATGGCCTAAAACAGGTGATGTATATGTGTGTGTGTATTTTTATTTTTTTTTGATGGTGCTAAAATAATGACTTTCTGTATTTTTAATCTTCTACAGCTTGTTTTATTTGACTTCAGATTTCTTCTGGAATTGCTCCAGGAAACCGAGAAGTTGTTTTGTGTATTCTTTGTTCATCCTGCATGGGTGCTAGTTTTGGTTCCTCATTTTCACTACTTAGACCATTGCCACTTTGATCCAAAGTCATCTTTGGCTAGTTTGCAACACACTCAACCTCTTCAGTTGACTAAAGCATCTATGTAGTATTTGGCTTGTCGGTGCTTTCTCATGCACCCAGAGTTTTGGTTTGGACAGAGTTAGCAGCTTTCTTTAGTAGATAACAAACATTGGTACTATTTAGAATTCCTTGCTAGTTAAATTGCCAGAGCGTAGATGAAACTGAAAAGATAGATACCTCTGTAAATGCAGGAAAAAAATATTAAAAACCAAGTTCCTGGAAGTTTTGGTGCAGTGGGCCAGCAAACAGTTGTTCACAGAACCATCTGCTTGCAATCACAGGAAATTAAACGAGTTCTGTGGAAGAAAACCAGATCAATGCTCCCACCTTGTATTAACTTCAGTTTGTTGTCTCTGGGTTAGTGAGGATCAGGGCTGCTGTGCAAGGTGAGCAGCTCACGAAAGAGGCCAGTCTCTTCAGACCAGATACATCTATGTGCAGATGTTGAGGTCATAAAGACAGAGAGTAATCCTGCCCTTCAATGATGTGAGCCCTGTCATTGTGTTATGAAACGTGACAACAGCAGACTTTATTCCCTTAACCAGTGGAGGGAGAGAAGAAGGAAGGGGAAGTAAAAAAATAGGAAACAAAATCCTCTTGTGGGCATAGTGTTTCAATTTCAGGAGTGTTTCTACACAGACACTTCACAGTGTTTTCCTCTTAGGAACTGCAGGCCTTTTTTTAACTTCTAGCGTGAACTATAATTCTCTGATTTCCTTCCTGTAAAGTGAGGAATATTAGCAAAACTTCATTATTTCAGACAGAATCAGCTGAATTTCTTTGCTTAAGCACTCTGGGTGATACTCTGTTGAACACTTAGGCTAGTATGTCTGACAGACCTGGTCCTTTTTGATTGGTCTGCATCCTAAATTCTCCCAGGAAATGGATGCCTCATAATTCTGCTCGCACACTGAGTTTTACCCATAGACCTATTTCAGTAAAGGACTGATTTTTTTGAATTATAATTATTCATTATAATTCTGTCATTACAAAACCTGTACTGTCTGTTTTGAGGAGGATAAGCTCTCCATTTTTGATGTGCTGAAGACAACTGCACATGGCACTTCAGGGTCAGGATTGCCTTCCTGGAAGTGGAGTGAAAGCTCACCTTTCAGGTTTTGGGTCTCTGTTGTATTTTTTTTTCATTTCTGAAGGATTTAGAAGAAACATACACTTGTTTCAACATACATGCTTCTTGAGTGCCCCAGGGAAACCTCAGAAAAGTTGCAGTGGAGGTTTCCCAGGATATGTCTTTGTCATCTGGAATAGAGCCATGAAACCTGGTTCTTAAAGCCTGTAGCTCCCTGGATCTCATGTCCATCCCATCTGGCTTGTCCCTAAAATGCCGCTGCTAAATGGGTTTTATATCTTTTCAGAATCCTATACATTGGAGTAATTTAGTTTCCCATCAGCAGAAGTGATCTTTTACCTACAATTCTGGGTGGTTTTGGTCATCTGACTAGGCACTGTAAATTCTATATGACAGTTAGGACAGTAAAGGAATTAATCTGTTCAGACAGAGAGATGTGGTATCAAGCTGCAGACAGTATTACTAATTTGACTTATGTTCTCATGCAAAAGGTGTCAGATTACCTGCATCTTGTAAATTCACTTTTTTACATGCTGCATAGGCATGTTATGTGCACTTTCCACAGCTTTCTGATTCTTCAACACCTTCCCTCTATGATTCTGGGTATGCTGGAGAAAACGTTGACTGCTATTTCGGAAATGAGTTCGTGGTTCTCTGTGGCTTCCAATGTACTGTTGAGAGTTAAAGAATTCTTCCCACAGAGACTAGCTGGTTATACTAGGTCTTTATTTTGCAATCTAGGTGTTTTTCCCTGCCCATCTGAGTAATTCAGCCTCCTGTTTTACATGGTAAGGGAAAACGGAACCTGTGAGAATTTTAACACCCACTCACAATGAGAAATTTTTCAGAGGGATGGCTAACTTTATAGCGAGAAACATTAAATCAGACGTTGCGTAGTTGAATACATTATTTCTTGCCAGTGTTTTCATACACTGTAGCACTCCAAATGTCAGTAATAGTGCCAGCATCCTGCAGTGTGGTCTAGTATTAAAGGATATCTATGAAGGTATTAATTAAACTTCTACAAAATCTGCCATTCTTACTGGGTGAGGAGGGGAGGGGGGGGGGGAATGACACCAAACCAAAGAAAGTAGTATCTGCCTTTTGTGCATTAGAGTGCCACTGGGGTCTTGGTAATATATTTCTACCTGTGAAAGTAAGTAAAGAGGGTAACACTGCAGAGACTCGCAATAGTTACAGAGTGCTGCTGGTACCTCTTCCCCTCAGGAACCTGCAGAGCATGAGGCTTGGAGGCGCAGGAAGACTGAGTTTACAAATCAAACAGTATATTCTAATAAATGCTGATTCTGGTAAAGATTTCTCTCTTTGAGTTGCTGCAAAGTAATTTTAAAAAGTAGTTAAGGTTTCCATAAAGTCAAAGGTATGCAGACAGAGCCTTGTGTTTGTTGAATCAATTCTTGTTCGTTCAGTTTAAGCCTGTTAGAAACATTAGATGGGCTCACAAAGTTTGTATAAATCAGCGATGCCTCCATGAAAACTGATGTGCCCTCAAGTATAAAAGAGGATAATATTGTGCAAATTCTCCAGTACAAAAAGTGTTCTTTTGAAAGGTTTATCTTCCAAAAGTGAGAAAGTTAACTACTTTCGTGTGGTCACCAGTGAGATAGATCTACAGACTTCCACAGTATCTAAAATAGAGTTGCAAAGTTCTTAATTAAAAAATCTACTATAATCTCATACAAGTGATTAGCCTAAGTGCTAGTATCTGTTCATTAATCTGACCTTTTAAACATGTGAAAGTATGTTGGTAATAAGATGCCAGGAACTCTTCATTTATCTGAAAGGGAAAGGGGCAATCCCACTACTAAGAATGCATGTGAATAATGGAGCTATCCTGAGCCAGGCTGGAATACTCTTTGTGTGCATTAGAGGAAAACCAGGAGCACTTTATATAGAGAGGCAGAACAATATACAGCCCGACTATGAGGCAGTACCTATTTAAAATCCTTTTGCTTTAGTCTGTGCACATAGGCTTACAGTGCTTAGAAGAAGAATAGTTGACACTGATAGAAAATGAGAAGCATGGGCTAGGAAAGTGAACAGGTCACTGAATCCTCAGAATATATTCAGGTCAATGGAACCTGGTAAATTTAATCAGAGTATTTGATAGAAATATTCTCTGAACTGTTGGTAGTCATTTAAAAAAAACCAAACAACCAACATTCAAAATCTTGCAGGACAGGTCTTATTTCAGAGAAACAAAGAAAGACAAATTTATTTCCTACCCTTGAAAATGAGAAAAAGACCTAGGAAATCTAGGTGTATGTGCAGTTTTTTATTTGCTAGCTTTTATTTAGGTGCGTATTTATAGCAGTTCAGTTGATTTGAAAAAAAATTGCTGAGGTTGGTCAAAGGTAAATGAAACCTAGGGGCTAATCCTCACCACAGAAGAGTAAGATAAGTGAGTCACCAAGGACACCTATGCACTCTTGCACTTTCCTGGAAAACTTTGAGAGGATCCCCCCAGCCAGCACTGAAGACTGCAACCATTTTTCCCTGTTCCTGCTTTGGGTGGTGAATGATCCAGCTTGGATAGGCGTGTCCTGCACTGTGGCTGTTCTTTGACTTATTAAGGGAAGTTGGGATCATTTCTGCATCAAAGCTGCTGTTAGTTTGTGTGGAATGGTAACACTGAAAGGAGGACAAAAATTATTTAAAATCAGGTTTGTCCTTCTGCCTCGAGGATCTGCCAGCCATGGGTGTAGGAGAGGATTTATGAATCTGTCCCAAAACTTTGGGACAGAGTGTTGAGTCTTAAACAGCAGATGGGGGAAAAAATTATGAAGCGGAATGGTATGAGGGAAAACAGTAAGATGGCATATGGCAAAAACAACAGCCAAACAGCCTTTCTGTGGAACAGGATGAAGAAAAATGAAATTAATCCCTCAGCCTGGAAGAGCAAGTTACAGACTTAAGACTGGAACATGCCACATCATTAGTAGCTCCCTTGAGGGGGAGCATAAAGAAAACTAATGGAATGGTGCAGAAGTTAGTAGAATTGGTTAATAAAACAACTGGAAGTTGAGGATATCTAGATTTTATTCTTGGGTCTAACACAACTGTAAACATTGGAGTTTTTGCTGTTTGATTTCTCACTAACATGTATCTCATGCAAGTTATTACAAGGCATTACAAGCATCAAGATTTTCAGTGTGATAATCACCAAAGGAAATTTAATGACTGTATCATATATTCACTTGGAGAAAAACAGTTGTCCTGTTAGTTTACTGTCTCCTAAATAACCTGGAGGAAGTCCATGGAGGGGCATTGATGAAGGGATAGAGAGATGTGAATGTCTTAAGTCCTGCCCATTATTCCACTCTTTGGTTCCTTTAATAGTTTTCTTATTTTACTGGTGCTTCTAGAGAATTACTTGTTGAATTACTAGTAATATTTCATAGCTTTGTTTTCCTACAGTTTTCTTTTGCGTGAAAGGAAAATGAAGTGATTGTACTTGCCAGAGAAGGGGAATTTCATGTCATCAGTGTTAAAGCTTTGTTCTCTTACCCTTCTACCTTTCTAGCCATACATACAGCTGCTATGGATATGCTGGGAGGAGCTGGGATAGAAAAACAATGCAGGAAGACAGACATCCTTGCAGATGCTGCATATTGCATTTTAACGAAACCAAGGAGTTTCACTGGAAACTTCATTATTGATGAAGATCTGCTGAGAGAAGAAGGAGTTAAGGATTTTGATAGCTATGCAATTGCACCAGGTAAAAAAGATCTTTCAGACGGGAAATAAGCTCAGGAAGGAGGAAAGGCTGTATGTAGGTTATTAATATAGTTCTGTTTCTAGTGGTTGTAAAAGTAGTCTGAAAAGTTATATTGCCTCAGCTTTCAGAACATGCCTTCTTGGAAAGAACATAAAAGTCTAGTGATACTCTAATAATGAAGTGCCTATTAAATTAACAAAAAATACTTGAATGAAAATAAAATTTACCTGCACTGTAGATGCATATATTACTATTTATCATCTAGTGAGATAGATTTTTTCTTGTTTTTCGTGGGGTTTTTTTGTTTTGTTTTGTGTTTTTTTAATTTTTATTTAAAATATTCTTCAGATGCTTTTCATTGCAACTTTTAAATGGCTTCTTGGTCAGATTTTCAACTAACCAAACTCTAAACATGTTATCCTGCTCTGACAGGGGGTTGGACTAGATGATCTTTCGAAGTCCCTTCCAATACTTACCATTCTGTGATTCTGTAATGTGTTTACTTCAAAATCTAGCTAATTTACTTAGAAACTTGGCTGTAGTTCATACAAAATAGATTCCTGTTTGTGCTTGAAACTTTATATGGACTTACTACTACATTTTTCCACTGTTTTAGGTCACCCTCTGATGCCTGACTTCTTCTTGGATTTAGAAACTGACATGACAGCCATGAAACAAGAAAGATATGGTAGGGAGAGTAATGTGTGTAAAAGTCAATCATTTATGACAGTAATGAGTGCCTTCTCTATTTCAAGTTGGTGTTTTCTTTTTTTATTTTCTCCGACAACCTTAAACTCCATTCAAGCTAATTGAGAAAAAACTCTTTTCTCATTTGGAGGGTATCATTTATGCAAGTGACTCTGTATGTAAAGCTAAGGAAAGAATCTTACCTCTTGCAGGATTTCATGGTATAAAATCAGTACCTTATTCTGAAGAACTTTTTCAGTAATTTGAATTATGGTAGTACGAAGGACACAGGTAAATTTTGCTGGAAAGACAAATTAAATAGCAAACAGGATATTTTGCAGGAGTGTCTCATTTGCCTAGCAAAATTTATACAAGGAACACAATGTAGAGCCTGTGTTGCTCCTTAGATGAAACCTGCACAGTTTGTACCATCTAAATATCTCTTAGATGAAATGGAGATATTTTGATTTCTATCAAAGCATTAGTATTGCTTTTCCAGAATTGTAGTGTGTGAAGCCAGAGGGCAGCTAAGAACACCAAACAGGTTTCACGGGAGTGCCAGAACAGGGGTAGGAGACGGGCAGAGGAGGCACAGTCTGAACCATCCCTTTCCCTTGCAAATACTCTTGGAGCAACCGCGCCCGGACTGTTCTGCCGGGGACGGATGGTGTAGCTCCCTGGGCCTCACGGCGATGGGTATTTAGCAGGGGCTCACACAACAGTCCTAACTGTTTTTTCTGACTCTTATTTTTGGATTCTGGAGGCACCTCAGAGACCTCCTACAACGTTTTTAGAGTCTGTTCTCCTCGATCAGCCTTGTAAACTGCCAGTTCCGTCAAAAGGGGATGAAAGCTGTGGACTGCTTTGCAGCTTGGCAGCCTTTGCAGAAGAATTAAAGCAGCTACCCGTGTCCTTAGCGTGACAGGTGAGGCAGAAGCCTGTTGGGGTGAAAGTGGTGTTCGTGCAAGAGCCGGGCGTGTTTTCTGTGAAGGCTGCTGAAGGAGTGTACGGGTTGCACTAGAAAGCAAAGGGCTGTGCCAGGCTTTGTGAGGAACCGTGAGCAGTCCGAAACAGGATTCTGCTGCGGTTTTATTTCCGCTTTTCTTTTGACGTACCGGGAAGTGAAGCGTATCTAGCGCAGGATTCCCTTTACGCTGTTCAGATTCCCAGGTGCAGACCCCATCCTTCCCCAGTGCAAACACTGAAACGGGGAAAGGCTCTTCTTCCCTGCTGTGCGGGCTCTGTCTTTTCCAGCGGAGATCTCTCGGCGTGTTTCTACCTGCAGCTGGGAAGTGTTTTGCAGTTGGAAGCGGAAAATCATCTCTGTCTCGTAGGTGCCTCCCGAGCACTCCAAGAGGGGATGTTAAGCGGATCCCAGCGCGAAGGGCCGGATGGAGCCGAGGTTAAGACGGGATCTGCTCCAGCCAAGCCGTTGAGTCCCGTGGCGGAAACGTTCAGAGTTATTCAGGGGGCAATGAGCGAAGAGTACGTCAGAAGCACTCAGGGAGTCTTTCAGTTTGATTTATCTGGTAAGACGTCACTTGCAAAACGTTCACGTGCTCCCGCTCCTAGCAGAAGACGGCGGGTGTTTTCAGAGAGCAGCCTCAGCTTTTGGGGCCGATCCCAGACAGACCACCCCGCGCTGCGTTCTGCGCGATGCTCCTTCTCGGGACCGGCTCCGGCACGCGCGGGAGGCTGCTGCCAGCCACTCCCGGCTTGGTCACAGTGCTGGCCCTGCGCACAGGCTCGGCGTGACGATAGACAGGGCCTCTCCAGGGCCCCGTGCAGAGCACCGGCTGCCACCACCTCTGCCCGCAAAGTGCTGCCTTTGGGCCCTTCTGCCCGCCTCCCCGACGCGTGGTGCTGCGGGGCGTCTGCCAGGGACCGGCTTTGCCTGCGGGCAGAGCGTGGGGCGAGGGGCAGCTTCTCGCAGAGCAGCGCCGGCGTACGTAGTGCCACGGAGCCGCTGCCAACGGAGACGGCCGTGGCCGTCCGACAGGGAGGAGCAGGGAGGGCGCGGCGCTCCGTGCTGCCCCGTCACCTCTTGTCTCTGTCTGTCCAGGTGATGACGGAGGCACTTGGTACATCGACCTGAAAACCAAGGGTGGGAGCGCTGGTGCGGGAAAGCCTCCTGTGGCGGCGGACGTGGTTATGAGCATGGCGAGCGCCGACTTTGTCAAAATGTTCACGGGTGAGTGACAGAGGCAGCTGCCAGGGCGGGCGCGGGTCCTTGGACTGCTTTTATTAAGCAGGTATTGAAAAGCCAGCAGCGAGTGTAGCTTTGGAAAGAATCCAGGCACTCTGTATGATTTTGTTCTGCGCGTCTCCGATGTGTCTTTGCTAAGTGTGCCCGGCTTTTACAGCAGAACTTGGTAGCAATATAGTGGCTATGTTTCACTGTAGTGACACTATGTTTTCCTGTGCACAGTCTGTCTCCTTTTTATTTTCTGATTATTCTGTTTTTTGTTTTTAGGTAAACTAAAGCCAACCATGGCCTTCATGTCAGGAAAGCTAAGGATTAAAGGCAACATGTCATTAGCAATAAAGCTCGAGAAGATGCTGACACAGCTTAACTCTAAACTGTGAGGAGAAACCTTTACTCATGTAACAGTGGCCTTCCATATATAACTGCTGTGCTGGTTTTTAGAATGGTAATCCTCGTTTTTCTCTGATGCAATTTCATATATGGGGATAAAACTTGAGATTATTAGAGAAGATGTGACTCACTGTAATTAACAGAAGAAGGTGTTTGTCTGTGATTAAACAAATTCCTTCTCAAGAATACACATGCTAGCTTGCTGGTGTTTTCTTCTGCTTCTCTGGATCAGTGAAGGACACATGAAGAGAGCTTTTTCCCACAAACACTTGCTGTGAAAAAGATTGGGAGAGCACGTCACCCTGCAGATCCTTTTCTGTGCTAGAAGTGCCATGCAGAGACTCCTAAACTGCCTTAGAAGCACCTTCATGTAGCATTATGAGATAAACCTACATCACTGCAGCCAGGCCCTTGCTCCATTTAGCTGGCACAGCTTGAATCACACTAGTGAACTCACACATGCTTCTAGTCTGCATGTGGCAAAGTGCACACATAGTCTGCATGACAGCATTCTCAAAACCAGATGCACCAACCTCTCATTCAGTGTCCCCAAAAGAA
>WUAM01000431.1:91051915-91065679 GCA_024336885.1 Actenoides hombroni | reverse complement strand
CCGTGGCCTTTACCCTTGGAAACCTCAGCACATCACTCTGCCTGCTCCTCTGCCTCGGGGCAATGCACGACCATAGTGCAGTCTAGCAATGGCCCTGGATATGCTTGCATTTCTTGTTCTTCTGCACTTTCCTGCTGCTGCTACAGATATGTTAGACTGTTCTGCTAGTGTAGAGTTAAAAAATAATCCCAATCCTTTAACAGAGGCAAGGTTCTAACAGCACCTGAACAGACTGCAGGATCTTGCTTTCTTGTCACAGCCCACCTTGTGCAAGTCCTCATTTCACCATAGCATTCCCCCTTTCCTCCACCTGTTCTAAATGGTGCTAAGTCAGAATTTTCCGTGTGGATTTTTAAATCTGGAAATTACGATGATCTTATAGTTGAATTTTATTTCTTTTACCTAAATGTTACATTTCTGGAAAGGTGCTTCTGTTATCAAAAGGTCTTAGTGACCAAGTACTGCATATGGAACAGCTCCTTCTAAGTTTTCTCTGTGGTCACTGAAGCAAAAAGAAAATCTATTCCTTTCATTCTTTTTATTATTACTTTGTATTGTTGCAAGTTCTTCACTTTTCTTATTAAAATAGGCAGATTGTCTTTGGTTTGCTTGATGTTTGTGGTAATTAGCATTTCTTACCACCAACTAAAAAAGGCAATAGATTCCAAGCTTTACAACCACTGTGTATTTTTTTAGATTTTGCTCTCTTTTTCTCACTTTCTAGGGCTGTCAGTGCTGAATGGCTGTTTATTTTCCTATTTTACAGTTCTGGTGTTAATTTATGGAAAATAAAAAAATGTAGTTATTAGGAACTTAGTTGCAGTCTTTTTGTCCCCTGCTGCACTGCTTAGGTGGGAAAAATTTGCACAGCTGTTGCACGCAGTGCATATTCTGGCTGTCATTAAAAAAGAAATTCCCCATTTTTTCTTGGAAATTGGAATATTCTCAAGAGACATTAATAGTAATGTCTCCTGATGATATTGATTGACAAAGAAAAGGAAGATAGGAGAAATGTACCAGATGAATCTACCCTGACAGATATATTTTCTCGTCAGTTCATAAACTGGCGATGTCTGCACTGAGGAACCATTGATTTTAGGGAAGCGTTTATGGGGTTTGCAAGGCGCAAAGGACATAAAGGTTTGCTGTCAAATACTATTTGCTCATTTATTTTGTTCAGATAGATATACTGTCTGTCATTTTACAGTTGCAGACATATGGAAAAGGCCCTCTAAACTAAAGACCATTTCCTTTTCTTGTAGGCAGCCATGCGATACATTTCATTAACTAAGAAGACTACCTGAAAGCATTTTCTGTCCTATCTCTGCTGGAGGGAAGCCACTGTAGGATGTTAAGGCTTTGATAGATATAAATTTATTCTCATTTCAATTCTTAATATTCGTATCTGGTGTCTTCACTGATAGTTTACCCATGGCCTGGTTTTGAATAGGAACTGGTAAAAAGAACTACCAGAGCAACTCATTTGGCTAGGTAAACTTTCAGGAGGTTCTCTTGAGGATGATATTTGCTAAGTACAGGGTAGGTTTTTTCTTGCTAGGGGTCACCTTTTGTCTTTATTTTGGGTATATCCATATATAAGTTTGCTGAAGTTTCTCCTTTACCATGTTTCATCTGTGTAAAGTAGAGATTATGTAGGCTTCCAAATTTATTTTTCATAGGCTACGAAGAAAAGGTTTTTTTGTTCCCTCGTATAAGACAACTTCCTTTATTTGGTTCTTTCTTGTCGTCATCCTGCGCACTGTTTTCACTTAGTTTTGCTGGTCTCACAATTGGAACTTCAGACACTATGAAATGATCACACCTGGGCCTTCTCTACCTCTGGTGCTACTATTCTAGTGTTTCTTAGGCTTTTTAGAGCAGCTTTTTTTTTCTTTTAATTTTTTTTTCTTCCTGTTATTTTGGTGACTAACACTCGTCCTGAGCTGTACTAATACACTCTTCCTATGACCTAAAGGAACTTAGACTATATAGCAAAAAAATGTTAGTATCCCAGAGTGACCTTGTACTTTATACTGGTGAGTTTCATCCCATTTCCACAAAACAGCATCTGTAAAAGTGATTCAGTTCTTGTTGTGTAACGTCTCTGTAGTGTTTGTTTTACACTGTCTAACATCTTTCAGCAGCAGAATTCATCGCACATGGATTTTGCACTATGACTGTTAAAATATGCAAGACTTAGCTCTATTTTGTTTAGTCTTGGAGGAACTGCTCTAGTAACCTTCCCTCACCCCAGTGTATGCTATATTTTACTAGCTCCCTGTTTACCAGTTCTTTACCCCCCTTTAGAGTTCCTCCTCCCAAGCCGTATCTTCTGGTGCTGAAATAACAATTTTCTGTTTCAGCATAGATATGCAGCTATCCATGTTCCAACTGTTCAAAAAAATCCATACATCTCAGCAAGGTTTTGCCTGATGCGACTCAACTTCAGTAAATCTGCTTTGGTTTTCTTTTGTTTGTCTCCAGAACACTGAATATTCTTTTTAACGGTGCTGTGAAGTCTTGGTTTTGTGTAGATAAGCACGGCATTTGTTATTCTTTAGTAGGGTATCACATCAGCAGCTTCACAGACCAGTTTTCAAGCAGCCATACCTGTAATTATCTGTACTAGTTCTTTTGGACTTCTGGGGTGCATAATATCTGTTCTTCACACTCTGCCCTCTTGGTTGTGTACACTGAAGCCCTTTCCTCTTCAAGGCTGATAGTGGTACTTTCCATTCTCATAGTCTCTGTGTGCAGCTGTCATCATTGTCATTGAAATTAGAGGCAGAAGTTCAGTTTTGGCCTTGATGCAAATTCCCACTACACCATATTGAACCATCTGTACCCATATTGAAATCAAATCTAAGAGGCTGGCTTTTGCTAGCTGACTGTGAGCAGTCACTAAGGAAGTGGCCTTCATGAAAGTGCTTTTGACCCTAACAGGTTCTTTTTTATTCATCCATTTTATTTATTGTAGTGGGCTGTGTGTCTCCAGTTTCATCTTTTTCTTCTTGACCATTTCAGTTAGTCAAATAATACCACTTCTCCTAACAGATCTTCCCTGTTTCAATTCTCTGTATTCTACTGTCACTTTGGGACATCTGTTTTTCCCAGCTATCCAGGTGTAGTTCTGTTCAGGGGGTTGAGTTGGGGCTGCCATGTCGTCGTGGTCATATTTGCTCTGCTTTTCTTGACCAGACTGCTTGTGTTGCCTGCAGACTTTAGCTGTCAGGGGTTTGAGGCTCAGTCAATAGAAGACGTTTTTGGGGAAAAAGTGGCTAGAAATCCTCATGCCTGAAATAGTTCTGAGACCTCTCTGAAGCACTGGTATTTGTTTACTTTTTAGATCCCCCTTTCCCAGATGTAGAATTTGTTGCAGTAAAAGGTTCTACACCGTTGCTCAGACTCCGGAAAGCAGAAGATCGAAATGGACCAATCAGGTTTGTCTCTGTGCACTTTTCACCCTTTCAAAAAACACTCTATAGATTTATGTTACTTATATATTGGAACTTTCTGCAGGGATAGATTATTTTTGTTAGCAACGGGAGAAAACCTTAAGCTGTAACTCCCAGTTTCTTCTGCCTTAGCAGAGTAATATTTGGCTTCACACTTTTCCCTGCTTTCTGAAACAGAGTGCTGGTCTTGATAATTCTGAGTTTGATTGGTTCATTGTTGGTTTTGTGGTTTCTCTATCTTCAGTGATTTTTTTTTATTTTTATTCCCCCTCCCCCCAACAACATCATGGAGCTAATACATTCATTTTTTTAGGAGCTAGAGGAAATGGTGATCAATGTCTGTATTTATGCATATTCTGAAGTAGTGTTTTCATATTAGGTTCATATTGCTATCAAAATCATTACTATCAAAATATATTTTTTAGAGTGAAATTTACACCTTACTAAGTGCTGTTTATGGAGAAGGAAAAGGTAATTGTAACTTAACGTTACACTAAAGCAGAAAATACTTGAAAACTAATACCATTTCAGGAACTTACTAGTGTAACAGCCCTAATAATTAGTGTTTTATGATTGGATACCATAGACTAAATATTGTTTTGAGAGGTCTGAAGACAGATGTGAGTAATTTTTTACAAATAGTATCTGTCCTCACCTACTTTACACAGAAAAGGTCTTGTTTATGAGAAATTATGAATAATTATTGGGGGCTAATGATATGTTGTTTCATAGGTGAATAATGTGTTAGATGAGAGGAGCAAGAGATAGCTTGCAGTAACTGACGCTCACTGAGCGTGAGTAAACATGTAAAATTGTGCGATGAGGAGAACCATCTCTAAGCTGTGCATGCAGTGCTTTTGGTTCAAAATGCTTTGGAACACACACAGAGAGATATTTTAGTATAAGAAGCATTTGTGTTGGGTGTAAAAAGCAGTTAAGAGGCTACAAATAGAAAGTGTGAATTAATTAATGTCTCGTGCTTAGAACATTGAAGTGAGGGCTAACATTTTTTTTTTGTTTCATTCTAGTCTTTATCAAGTGATCGTGCTCCCTCTGGGTTTGCAAAGCACATTTATTTGTGACTCCTTTGCTGCTGCAACTTTCTTTAGTAACGCCACTGACATTAAAGGATATGTGGCAGCTGAATTTCAGGCGAAGGATGTTGCTGATAACGTGTCAATTGCTCTTGGAGACAGACATTACTATGGGAAGTTTTATAATGCTCCTTTAAAGCTGGGAGAAGAGTATTGTGTTTTTGTGAGAATAATAAGTGAGTGGAATAAGGTAATGGATGTTTTCAAACATTTTCTTTACACCTGTTCAATGAAATGTTGGTGGGGAAGAAACATGTAAATGTTAGCTTTCTCTTAGTTTTTTTATGATGTTGCAAGGATCGACAGAATTAGATTAAATATGAAGCTTTTTAAATAACTCTTGCAATTCCTTACAGATACTTACATCATTGTAATGTTGTAGCAACTTTGGATGCCAAAAGGTAAACAATGGAAAAAAATAAAAATGAAAGGCCATTGCTGCCCTCAGTAATTGAGGGTGTCTTTATTAGGCCAGAATTTAGTAAAAGAGATTAGTATGAGACTCTGAAAATTACTCCTTCACTATGAAAAATTCACCCAGTTTAATTTTTAATTGAATGTTTTATAGCAAAATATTCCAATTCTCCAAATGATAAGTAAAAAAACATTTTATCATGTGTTAACCTCCGTGTAGCAAAGAGGTTAACTGCAGCTCCCTTGGGAAAGTCTTATGGAAAAAAAAGTATATTACTAGCATTATTTTTTGTTACTTTAAAGTAAATATGTATTTTAATTAGAAACAAGAAGTTTCTATCTCAAATATTTTGTGCTCCATAGTCTTGCCTCCCATGGTGTCATTGTGCCACTAGTCATTATCTCTCTCAGGGGTCAATAGCTTGTAATTTTTTCATAATGTAAGTCTCCGCAGCAGGAAGTTTTTCTCATATAGGCTAGGTGATAGACTTTTCATGTGCATTCAGTTCCTGAATGTCAAATGTAAAAACAGAACCTAGCAACCCCTACTAAAGAAAAAAACCCCACCTAAACAGTGTCTTCACCCTGCTGCCTGAAACCATTAAAATAGAGTTTTAGGAGGCATGCAGAAACTAACCTGTGAATCACTTATAAATCTCTACAATTTTGGAATCTTACACCCAAATCTCAGTAAGTTAAAACAGCTTTGATTAGGAGATGTATATCTGCCTCAGTCCAAAGCGAGTGAAATGCAACAAGTACACGTACCTAATTACTGGTGTCTACTAATCTGTGCAGCATAAGTTTTGTGTGGCATCTACTTTAAGAAGTTTTTGTAGCACAGATAAAGTGGTTTCTGATTTTGATACAAGTCTGTTGTTTATCATAAATTTTTAATTAATTATATGAGGAAAATGACATTTGAAAGCATTCAGTTCATAAATAATGTTAAGCTAGCGCAGAGCATCCTGGAACTTGGACAATGACTGTACTTTTTTAGAAAAATTGACTCTGTGGAGCGGGATGTTAATGAGTCAAATGTATTCAAGTTTAGCCTCTTCAAGCACTCCTAAATAGATCCTTGAACTCAGTTGGAATATTCTTGGGTTTTATGCATTGGTTTCCCTAACTCCCTTCAATATTTTCTGACAGTGGGGACATTTCTTTTCATTACCTGTCTTGAGGCTTTTCTCACACAGAGCAGTGTAGGCTGCTTCTGCATCTCTGCCAGCTGTTTGTTAAACTGCTTTTTAAATTACATTATTCTTTCTTTCATATAGATTATTTCCTGATGTTTTTTCTCTAGCACTGCCGGATGTATTTGTTAGGCCACTGACTTAATGGAACATTACTCCTGTTACTTACAGAAGTCACTCTTCACTTCCATGTAGAATATATCAGCTCCTAAGTAGACAGTTTTGTTGTACAGCTTTTTTTACTTGATGAAGTACACAAGCATACAGACAACATTTATAAATCATTAGGATTGTAGGTAACAAACAGCTTTGGTTCCCAGCTCTGCTTCTTTGAAATGGAACTTAGACCTGTGGCTCAAAAATACTGGTTTGTCTTCAATTCTCACGCCCTTGTATTTTATGCAAAGTTAAAGTAATTCAGATTTACAAACTGAGGGTTGTTGGGTTTTGAGAATGTCCAAAAATCTGATTACTTAAGTAACTGACTTTGGATTCAAGATAATATTTAAAAGTCTGCTTTCTAAAAAAATCTGTTTAATTGGGCCTCAAGTAAATCCATGTGAAATCATTTCTGTAGTGTACCTGTGAACACTTCTGCATTTGAATGCAGACACATTAGAAATAGGTATCACAGACTCCTAACTAATGTTCTCAATATTGTATTTTTATGTTGTAGCATCCTTCAGAGTCCCTTCTGCTGTCAGAACCCTTCGTACTGAGAATGGTGCAATTTGTAACATACGTGTCCTGGTTGTGACTTTTAGTGCCATTATACATGATGTACTTTCTGGTGGTGAGGAAATCAGTTGAGTCTGATGGACACAATCAAATCTTGTGGACACAAGCAAGACAAACTGGTACATTTTATTGAGTCCACATTCACTTATTCCTTGCTCATATTTGGACGTCCTCAGAAAGGGATCTTCTGTATGGTTTTACTTTCTGTTTATTTTTAAAGGTAGAAGATTTAAACCACATTCTTCATTTGTGCAGGACATTCAGATGTGTTAAAAGGCTGGTCAGATGGTCTGAGTAGATTGTTGGGGATGTACAAGGAAAGAAGGAAGGCAGCTAGGAAGTCAGAGATAATGGAAGTTACATTTTTCATATTGATTAATTTGGCACTTGAAATGTAGGGATCATGGGGGGATTTGGGGAGAAACGAGAATTTATTTTAATTGTCTTGAAAACCTTACTTAAGTGGAACAAATTGTCCACCCTTGGAAGTGTCCTTCTTTGTGAGGGATACAGCTAATTGAGTAACTCAAACCCATCTGGTATCTATTTCAATCTCCGGTGATTACTTCATGGATTCCATGCTGTGCAGAAAGCCAAGGCTCACAGTGAAGGGCAAGAATTAAAAAAGGTGTTTGGAGTTTAAACTTACTTGAGATTAATTTCTTTAGCACAGCTTTTGTCCAGTGTCACCACCAGCTTTTTTGGATCAGTTTCTGCATGTAACAGAAGTAAGAGTAGGAAAGGTGAAGATGAAGTGCAGTCTTTTCAGGAAAAAAGCTATGACATTTTTGGAAAATTGGAATCAAAGTCACCCTTACTGGAAGAAAAGTCTGTTAAAATCAACCTAATGAAAAAAATCATCCGAGAGAGGTGTATGTGCTTGGCAAAATGTTTTCTCTTTTCTCCAGAACTCAATTTTAAGTGTGCAGTTGTGGAAGGAGTTTCTATCTCCAGTTTAGCTACCTGTGAATATCCCGGTTGAAATATAGACTTTGAGATCCATGGATACTCAAGTATTTGGAGGAATAATTTAATTGATAAGTTTCTGGAAAGGTGCTGATTCATCAAAGGAAGAGATTTATAATTTGATTCACTATAAAGTACAGATCAGTGAATTTTGGTGCAGAGATTCCTGGGACCTGTAGCTTCTTTGATAGGCAGGAGATGACTTACTTCCTGCAAATTAGAGTATGTCAGAGGTAGTCGTTTCAAGATGATGACACTCACACTAGTGCCTCCAGAATCTGGCATTTGTTTGAATTTTTACATCCTCCCCTAGTTCTTTATTCTCCCTCTCCTAAGAGGATGTTCTTTGTCAGTGTTTTGTCTTTTTAAATAATCAGGAAATTCCTTAAGAAAGTGAGGTTAAATAACACTGAGATTCCACAGTTCAGCATGCGGACACACAAAAGTAAGATTAAGCATGCAGAAGTGCCTTGGTCCTTTTGTGGAAATGCTTCAAAATATAGCCTTCAATTTCATAGAAACGTACTGTTATCTAGAGCTATGTAATACATGTTTTGCCAAAACATGAAAAATATTTCCCCTTCTGGAGGAAAGTACCTCCGAGAGATGTGCACAGGTTGGTGATCAGTTGTGTCAGGTGGCCGAGTTGCAGGAAACAGTTCAAAGGCTGTGCAATATTAGAGGGGCTGAGGCAGTGATTTCAGAATCATGCTTCTGTGATAGACACCACAGGGAATGAAGCAGCTTGGACCCTGGTGACCGAATAAAAGCAGGAGTCCACTTCAGTCTCCACCCTCCAGCATTACAACCAACAGCAAATATGAAGCTTTAGCAACTGTAGACGCCCTTGAGCAAGGTCTGCAAGGAGAAACTGCACCAGCAGCACACAGTGGATACCGCAGAAGGAAGTAATGAGTGCTCATAGTGAGCAGCTCTACATTAAAGAGCACTGAGACACCCATCTGCCTGCCTGACAGGGAGTCGTGAGAGACTTTCTGCCTTGTGGGAGTCAAGATCCAGGACTGTCGAGAGGGTTCCACAACTTGCCAAGAGCACAGACTACTATCCATTGCTACTCTTCCATGAGAACATGAATGACACTGCAAGCCAGAACCTGGGCAGCATCAAGGAAGACTACAATGTTCTGAGGGTGCAAGTAAAAAGTGAAAAACATAAGCTCATGTTCTCTTTTCTTCCAATTTACCAGTCAGAGGAAGGGGTGCAGCCAGAAATAGACCTATAATGCAAACCAGCTTCTGGTTGGGTGGCTGGTGCTTTTCTGAGGGTTTTGGCTTCTATTGACAACAGGGCATCATTCAGTAACTATAACCCATTAGAAAGGGATGGAATCCACCTGTCCAGAAGAGGCAAGGGAATCTTTGGCAGGAGGCTGGCAAACTTGGTGAGGTGGGCTTTAAACTGAAGGACTCAGGGGGCAGGGTCCAAAGTGGCAATGCTCATGCCATCACATCCAGCTGGGGAATAAGCCAGGCCAATCAGAACAGAATGTTTCTTAGCTGCTTTCCAAGATGAGAACCAGAAGACCAAACACCTCAAATATGTGTAGACCAATGCACGCAATCTAGGGAACAAACAGGAGGGACTGGAGCTCTGTGCCCAGTCATAAAGTTATGATATTATGGAAGTAACTGAAATGTGGGACAACTCAAATGACTGGAGGATCACTGTGGATGGCTATGGGCTGTTTTGTAAAGACAGGCAGGGAAGAAGTGGTGGAGGAATTGCATTCTATGTTAAGGAGAGCCTTGAATGTATAGAAGTCGGCTACAGCAATTTTGGAAACCCTATGAATGCCTCTGGGTCAAGATCAGAGGGTTCATCTCCAGGGGGCTATCTTACAACTGCATCTGCTACCAATCTCCAAACCAAGACAATAAGGTCAAGCAAAATTTGGGTCACTTAAGCAAGCTTTATGTCATTAGAATCTGGTTCTTACAGGTGACTTCAACTACCCAGATGTTTGTTGGGAGAAAATGCAGCAGCTCACATGTCATCCATCAAGTTCCTGAAATGTGTAGAGTGCTGCTCTCTCATACAAATGTGCCAAGGAGGAATGGGGTGCTGCTGGACTTGCTATGCACAAACCAAGAAGACCTGATTTTTACTACCTTGGTTAGTGATAGGCTTGACTGCAGTGATCACAATATTGTGGAGTTTGGGATCCTCCAGGGCACATGGAAGGTTAATACTGGGACAGAGGTTTTGGATTTTAGAAGAGCAAACTTCAGGTTACTCAGAGCTCATTTGGGAGGGATTCCATGGGTAGCTTCCGTGAAGGTCAAAGGAGCAAGCGAGTGTTGGGAGATATTCAAGAGCACTCTCCTGGAACTACAAAATCAGTTTATCCCCTTTAAAGGTAAGGGAAGTAGGTGGAGCATGAGGCCCTCTTGGCTTAACTGTGAGCTTCTGAGTCTGCTCAAAACGAAGAGAGAAGGGTACGAGAGATGGAAGAGCAGACAAATACCTATTGAGAGTTACAGGGGCATTGCTAGGGCATGCAGAGATGTAGTTAAAAAAAGCAAAAGCTCATCTCAGATTGAAATCAGACAGAGATGTCAAAAACTACAAACAACAAGCAGAAACAGAAGGAAAATATTTGCCCTCTCTTAAACAGGGGAGGTGAATTAGTGACCAACAATGCTGAAAAGACAGAGTTTTCAACAGTTTCTTCACCTCTGTTTTTACCAGCAGTGTTGGGCCACAGGCCTTGGGGACAGAAAGCAAGGTTGGTGCAAACATAGACCCACTGTCACTGAAGGAAGAGATGGTATGTGAACTGTTACAGAAGCTTCAACCCTACAGATCAACAGGTCCAGATGTTACCCACACACAGATGTTAAGAGAGCTGGATGACATCATTGTGATGCTGCTTTCTGTAATCTTTGAGAAATTGTGGTTAGGGGGTTGTCCCAGAAGACGGGAAGAATGCTCATGTTGCTCCCATCTACAAGAAGGGCTTAAAGGACATTCCAGGAAATTATAGACCCAGCAGTCTTACTTCAGTCCCTGGAAAGGCTACAAAATGAGCCTTCCTGGGGGGCAGTCACAACTCACATGAAGCATGTATTTGGCACTGAATCACTGAAGGTAAATTGTGCTTGATGAACCTGACCTTCTTGGTTGATGCAGGGTGAGTGGTGGACATAACTGGTTTTCCCCAAGGATTTCATTATGGTTCCCCACAGCCTCCTCCTAGAGAAACTGAGGTATTATGGTCTAGACAAGTGGTCTGTGCAGTGGGTGGGGAGCTGGCTGACAAGCTGCACCCACAGAGTGGTGGTATGTAGCTCCTGTTCAAACTGGCAACTAGTCACAAGTGGGGTCCCGCAGGGATTGATAGTGTGCCCAGTGCTGTTACAACTATCTTCATAAGTGATCTGGATGAGAGGATCAGGTGTTCCCTGATTAAATTTACTGATGATACTCACCTTAGTGGGGAAGTGCACACTTCAGAAGGGAGAGCCACCCTACAGGAAGACCTGGATAGGCTGGAAGAGTAGGCTAACAAGAACCTTACGAAGTTTAGCAAGGACAAGTGTAAGGTTTTGCACCATGGAAAACATAATCCAGGAGTGCAACACAGGCTGGCATCTGCCTGTCTGGGGAGCAGCTCTGTGGAAAGGGACCTGCAGGTCTTGGTGGACGGCAAGCTCTATATAGTGAACAGTGTGCTGCAGTGGCAAAGAAAGCCAACAGCATGCTGGGCTGCATCAACAAGGACATCACCAGCAGAGATAAAAGAAGTCATTATCCCACTCTACACAGCACTTGTTCGGTCACACTTGGAATACTGTGTTCACTTTTGGTTTGTGCTGTACAAAAAAGATGTGGGCAGGCTGGAGAGGGCCCAGAGAAAGGCCATGAAGTTGACCGAAGGACTGGGAAGCTGCCATATAAGGAAAGGGTGAGAGAATTGTGCTTTTTCGCCCTTGAAGAAAGAAGGCTTAGGGGAGACCTATTCACCATGTTACACTATTTAAAGGGTGGCTGCAAAGAAGATGGAGACTTCCCTTTTACAAGGAGTCACATGGAAAAAATGAGGGGTAATGGGTACAAGTTACTCCTGGGGAGATTCTGAAAGAATGCAAAAGAGGAAAATTTTTCACAAGGACAATCGTCCATTGGAATAATCTCACCAGGGAAGTGGTGGATTCTTCAACACTGGATACTTTTAAGACACAGCTAGACAGGGTGATGGGCTATCTTATCTAGATCATGCTTTTACCAAGAAAGATTGGGCTAGTTGATCATTCAGGTCTCTTCCAACCTGGTATTCTGCAATTCTAAACATGTATGTATTCTGTGAAAGTCTGGGAAGATCGTTTAGTGAGAAGATACAAACAGAAGCACTAGAAGAATAGACTTCACAGTAATTGTGCAATGGACAATAGAACTTGGAATAGAACTTGTATATGTATGAGCGTGAAGTGCCAGTGGAAAAAAGCTCTACAGGGTCCAAAGCTTACTGTAAAAAAACCCAAACTTGTGTAACAGATCTGCAAATCTGGCAAACATTTATTTGACTAATGTGAACATTAATTTCATAATACGTAATAGAATAGAATAGTATAATATCTAAGTATTCTATTAAAATTGTTAAAAATTACCAGGCAAGTTGTCATAACTGGAAAAAACCCTACATCTAGTATTAGAATACCTGCCATTAAGTACCATATTTTAACATACATACTCCACACAGAGATAGAGTTAATGGAGTATATTCAACCTTATCTTAGCATTTCATAAATTCTGAATTCTTATCCAGGCAGCTTCAAATATCCTTCCATGTTACTTGCATGTCTAGGCTGTAAAAAGAAAGGAAGACTGATGATCTTAAAGACAGCTTTTCATCAAAGCTTTCTCTCTAATCTTATCTTTACATTATTTTATCTTTTCACACAAGCTAGAGACTGCTACCAGGGGAGTAACAAACTCTATTCCCAATAGTAATAAATACAGTATGTTGTGGATGGCTGCTCTTGCAGAGGCTGTTAGTGATAATAAATTTCTCCCATGACAAACAGTGATTTTTATGCTTTTATTTCAGGTGAGAACACAATCCTGTGCTGTTTGGGCACAAATTAAAAGTAAGTCAATTTTTCCTTCAGTGAGAAAACGGAAGTTATCATGGCTTTGCATAGCCGCATAAACTAGTAATTGTTGTGTCTGTTTCTTCTTTTGCCATTAATAGTTGGTTCACTATGAGGACTGGAGAGGTTAGATGCAGAAAATTTGCCTCCCGCTTCAATATTCCATTCCAAAGGATTCAGTAATCCATTCTAAAATAGATTCTCTGTTTTCTCCCTGGTTTTCAGTACTACTCTTTCTGTGCATCACATCCAAATCTTTACAACAATTTTTGTGCACAAAGGATTTGAAGCAGAGAAGATGTGAAATTTTAGAATAGCATGATTTAAGATAGTTTTATGTTGGCTTAAAGATTTAAAAATAATAATTCTAGCTTTTAAAAACCGCGCTATTTATTTTGGTATGTTCAGGTGGTCCTTGAAGAATTAAGTACTTTTATGAACTTAGGAAAATAAGAGATGCCATGCAAAAATGGAAAATATGGCTAATTTTTGTACTTGTAAGTAGTTCTGTAAAAGTATAATGTTGTAACTTTGAAAGCCAGCAAATTTTTCAGACTGGTTTTATCTTTGTTCTACATTTTGACTATAAAATGTTTCCAGTGAATGTTTACATCAGAGGAGTTAGGAATCCACTAGAGGCAAGTTTTTCCTCCTTTCCACCATGGTAGAAAGTACTCTTTTCACCCATTTCATCATGTTTCAGCAAAAAGTAAACATTCGCCTCTCATGACAAAGAAAGTGGCACCACTGGGGTCCCCTACAAACTCTAAACTCTGCTTTTGAGCTGCAG
>WUAM01000431.1:91038650-91051898 GCA_024336885.1 Actenoides hombroni | reverse complement strand
ACTGGATTGAGAAGGCCCAGAGTTGTTGTACCATCTGGTTTTCTTCTTTCAAACTCACACTGAAATAAAGTTAGACTCTCCTGAACTGTTAAAAAAATCCACGTCTGACTTGCTGTTACTGATCTGGTCACAACTGTGTGTTTATTTCTAGATTACCTTTTGTTATTAGCTCTCATGACCTAGTTCATTTGCCATCACACTTCGATTATAATTTGAGGAGTTTGCAGTTGTGGAGACTGAGCTAAGGATTTGCTAGGTTTGAGGGCTCTATTGCTAGAGCCGTATAGGCAGATGTAAAAGGGCTGTAAAGTAACTGGAAAGAGAGAAAACTGTATTCTTCTGAATATGTCATTTATCAGCTTACAGAACATCATCAGAGGCTGTGTTACGTGTAGGTGGATTTTGGTTTTGAGGTGAAAAGAATGGACATTGGAAGACAGTAGTAGGACAGGTCAGACCTTTGGCTTTCTGTTGTACATCTGTTTGCCTTTATATTGAATGGATTTCAAGCTAAATGGTGTCTGAGCTTGGCCTAACGTATTTCTGCAGCTGGAGAGGCTGAGAGTATTTTTGGCTCACTGAATCCTTGTAGGAGTATTTCATAATTTAGCTTGTGTGGAAGGCAGATCTGTAAAATAAATCTAAACCAAACAGGCCTGTTCCAAATGCTGCCAAGACAAAGCTACGCATTGTATGATAAATCATTTTCATAAAAAGCAATAGAAAGCTGTTAAAATCATGCTTCTTTCTGTCACAACTAAGTAAAATAAGCCTTGAGGGATTTTCACCAAATATACTCTACAATGTATAGGGAATACAGTTCTGTCATTTTAATGGTGAGCTGACATCTGCTCTAGAGATGCATAACTTGCTTATGGTGTTACAGTGATAGAAAGTCAGGTGTAACTTCTGCCAAAACTAAACATTCTTGTAGGCTGAACAGATTTTCCTTGTAGGATCCTTGTCTGAAATTCTTTATTTTGCCATATTGGCAGTAAGTTCACAGGTGAGAGGTGCTGCACAGATAAAAGCCTTGCTTCACTGAGCACTGTTGGGCAAAGATAGTAAACTGGTCAGGTTCTCCTTATGGCTCTCTATGATTTTTTTTGTGCTTCAGATCAGCTGTTGAGGGTGTTTCAGTTGAATGCCCAGACAGTTTGTGCCTGTAGATTCAGATGAGCTGAAAAAGAGTTCAATTTAAGTAACCAAAGTTGCTTTTCAGATGTTCAGGCACTTGGATTCTCATTGTGGACATATACGCTAATTGCACTGAGTAAGTGCTGTTTTTGCAAGAACTGAAAAGTTTTGCTAAAATGTTAAATACTTGTAAGATTTAAAAAAACCTAAAGTTGTAGAATCTTGCAGGAATAAGATCCGTTATCCCAGATGTCTGTGGAAAATCCAGTAAAAAATAGGTAACCTTTGACTAATGCTGAAAATGGGATAGAGGTGGATAGAAGGGGTTAAGCTTCTATTTTCTCAGGTTACCTTCACCAGTAGTTCTTAGTAATTCTGGTTTTGATGGCAAATCACTGTAAGCCTTCTGCTCTGTCCCTGGGTGGCTTCTGGTATTTATGGGCTTGGGTAAGGCTGTCATTGGCAGGTTTATTTCTGTTCTGTCACTTGGGGGGGTGGGGGAAGAAAAAAGAAATTGAGAAAAGAAACCATGCTCAAGTCATAAAAAATTCTGAAGGGGTTGCATTGAGCCATCTAATAAAGCACTGGGATTTTCTTACACCAGAGACCACCTTGGCATATGGTTTAGACTGAAATTGCCAGTGTTGAGAGGGGAAAATGTGATACTGAGTGTCTAAATTTAAAGAAGAAAAAAATTAGAAACAAATTAAAGGCTGGAAACTGAGCCATGGAGAAGTATAATTACATTTGAGAAATGCACCATTTAATCTTAATTCCTCAACTCAACGGTAATTCCTAGACAGTCAGTTCCATTACTACTTGACTGAACATTAAGTCCAGCATCTGAGTTTTGCTACAGTACTTCAGCTTTGAGCAGATTCAGTTGGTTAGTCACCTCACCTGGCTGAAGCTATACTTTGATATTTGTTTGTTTGAATTATTTGATACTTTCTTTCAGATTTATCACCCACTCCACAGTACATGACTGCTGTTGGATTAGTGTCAGTTGCTGCTGTCTGCCTTATACTGTTCCTGTCGTTCTCGGTGGCACGGTATGTATTGCTACCAGTTTTGTAATCCTCCTGCACAAGGCTTACATGTTTTTCTTTTCACATATTTTTTCTTGCCAGCCTGCTTGGTTTAAACCTCTCGTGTGGTTAGAAACTATTATCAAGAGTTCTTCAGTGGTCACTAAAGCAGTCCGTTGCTTGAACTGATGCCTTCTATATATTTGCAATCACTGGCAAAACATCTGAAAAGTACAGGGCTCATCTTAATAAAGAGAGGATTCAGACAGTGAGTAACAAAGGAATTTAGTTCAGAGGTGTTTTGATTTAATGGTAACTAAATAAGTTACGTTTATATGCTGCGCTACTGTAAAAGTGAAGTCATACCAACAGAAATGTTGATGTACTTTCCTTGAGTAAGGAGCCAATTTCTGGTCTTCCCAACTTTATTCAAAAGGCTGAAAATGATTGTTTTTCAGTAATGGTTGATCTTTAGCTAAAGGTGACAATAAAAACATGTTAGAAACTTTTAAGAAATTGATTTATTTCTATTTCATGATCCTTCATGCAGGGGCAGTAACTTTATAACTCTCTTCCTCTCAGAAGTAAAACAATTGTGTGCCTTTAAGTAATTGTGAATTTCTATGTATGTGTAAAATCTCCTGAGTAAAAAATACATCTTTGTTGTTCATTTTAATATGTTTGAGAATAATCTTCTGACTTACGTCTCCTGAAAGGTCTGGAGCCTCCAGGTTGGGGTCTGTGAAGTATAGAGCATTGATTGGTTCAACTGCTTATGTGGCATTGAGAAATACAAGGAGCTACTTCTATACAGGGCTGGAGAGAGTAGGATTATTTGGATTATTTAGTGGTCTAAATTTCAAATCAGTTCTTACAGTCTGATTTCCAAAATAAAGGTTCCACAGTGTCTTTTTTTTTTTTTTTTCTTCAAGAAATTAAAGAAAGGGATCCAAGGATTCCCTTGGCAATAGGATGCAGAGTAAACTTGATCTTGCAGTCTTGATTGGTTTGGGGTTTTTGAAAAACAGTGTCAGAGTAAATTGACATTTGAGGCAGAAGGAGCTGGAACTGTCTTGGTGTCTAAACTAGCAGAGGGCTTACTGCAGGAGGAAGGGCCCATGGTGTGAAAGGCTCCTCAGTTATTTCAGTTTCTCTGTTGAAAACGTGACAGAGGGTTATAAATATTTCTAAAACCCATGTCAAATCAATTAGCTTCACAGAGATTGTTTAGGACAATAGGCAGTACTGAAAGAATCAGGTATGAGTATGAACCAGTTTTGCATGAGTGTAGAGAAGATTAGGTCCTAAATGAACTTGCATTTCAGTCTTCTTTAAAGGGAGTGAGAGCAAAAGGAACCTCAGGTTCAACCTTAGTGAGCTGAGTACGTTGACTACATTTGACAGTGGTCATGTTGTAATGTAGTGTAATGTTGGGGACAGGACTTGAAAATTAAACAAGTATCTTTTTGGCCCTAGATTCCACAGAGAAATTACTGAATCCGTTCTCCTGGTTTAGAGAGTATGCGTCAGAATTCTTGTCAGAAAGTAAAGCTGCCCCATCCCAGTAGGTGGCAGAGAAGAAAAAGCGCAGATGTCATTTATGATAAGACCCTGCGCAATACTCATGAGAAGCAGCTGTAATGTTCATACATAACAAATACTCTTTTAGTTTTAAATAAGCATTGGTTTAATGCATTTCTGAGTAAGAATGTAATTTGAAAAAACATGAAGACAGCCTTCTGCCCTGTCCAGTTATAAAGCCATGCTGCTGTTTTAGACACTGTACTCCCAGAAATATGAGACTGCCAAGAAGCATGATATATGTACAAATACACCAAAAGGTATTATAGAAGGACCAGCTTTCTCCTGTCTGCAGTGCCTATGGTACATGCACCATCCATGGGCAGTATACCCATGTACTTGTGAACAGTGTGAGAGGGAGGCATAGGAGCAGATTGCTGCAAATACTGTGAAACTGTGTCTTCTGGGTGGTCTGCAAGAGCAGGTTAAACAAATATTTGTCAGGAATGACACAGCTACAGCTGATTTCACCATGGTGTCAGGTGAACCGCCTTGGTTTATTTCATGGAGTTCCTGTAAGCTTTCCTGTTCTACAGCTTCTGTCACAAAATGCCACTGTATTCAAGGGCTCACCAGCTTGCCACATGTCTGCTGCCTCAGATTACATTACCACAGTGGGACAGACTGTGAGTTCCCACTAGCATGGTTGCTGACAGCAGGTTTAACTGTTCCTCAGTGAATGAAACTCTTTGAGACTGGATTTGCTAAGTGCACAGCCTGACTGCTGATATCTTTAGATACTATTAAACTTCATCATTCTAAAAATGCATTACCCATAGCTGTTTTTATTAAGGTGCCTTGTCACACATTCACCTTGCTTCATTCCTCCTAATCCTTTGCTTCCTTTTGTATATGTTGCCCATTCAGATGTGTAAGGACAATGCTAAAACTTCAGCTTTCTGAAGGTTTGCACTGGGCATGAGTGTTGTCGATGCTAAGGTTAACATAGGTCAGGTAGTTGATCAGATCATACAGGAGTGCTTTCTACATTTCTTGCTCTAGCTGTAATGTTCAGTATTTATATCAGCACCTTAGGTCTTCAGAAAACTTTAGAAACTCTGTCATTTATTCCATCAGTATGAGTGATGCAAGTTCTGTCAGGTTCATGCTTGAGTCTTGAATGGGTTTTAAGTACTTAATTTTTTAACTATATATTTTTCTCTTTCTCCAGCTCTTATCTGCACAGCACAGTGCACTCCACACCTTTAGCCTGCGAGGCTGTACATTTATCTGCCACAGTGGGCATGGCAGAAGCAGGGATTACATCATCGTTCCTAGAGCACGAGAATGTCTCTCTTCTCTGATGTGTTATTCCCTGAAGTCAGCATAGAGAAAATGCACTCTTCTTACCAAAGCTAGCATCTGTCGGGTATGGACATATCTGCACGGCACATACGTACTATAGCGTGGGCAGCTGAGATGGCTTTGCTGCTGGAAGTGAGGTGGTTATTGTCTCCCCTTGTTTCTAGACAGTGTGGCTTGTAAAGGAGAACCTTCTCTCACAAACAGGTTTGTGTCAGGGACATTAGCATGTGTCCTGGGAGTTGGCCACAGGCTTTCAGCTATTCCAGCCACGTGTATGCCTCATAATGAGTGTCTGGGTTGTACTTTATTACATGAATAATCCTGTGATCTAGTTGAGACTGAGGATCAGCTGCTGCTTTATATACCTTAGAACATATAAACTGGCCTGTTATAAGTGAAAATACAGATCAACCCTTATATCAGATAAAGTGCCCGTGGTATTTCCAGGTATAGAAGTAGAAGACTTTCCTCAGTTACTTAGGGGCAATGGTACTTTAGCAAGTACAGAGTTGCTAGCTGTGAAATTGTCACATTTAAATAGCGTCAGCAACAGATGTGTTCCAGAGATACTGTAGTCATTGCTCATAGCAATTAATAATAATTGCGGATAATACACCAATCTATAAAACTGCAGTTTGCCAAAATGCTCAGTAGCTTTAATGGCATGTGAAACTAATTTAAATAAGGAGCTACCTGTGTTAAGTGCAGATTTGTTAATCCCTCTTCTGTAATTACAGCTAAGTAAAGCCATTAAAACATTGTATGGTTAATGAGCTCATGTGTAACATCTGGTTAGAGTCACTTAGTAAAGTATAATTAATGAATTTCTGATGTAATACTCCGAGTTAATATTTTTTCCTTCTGTAAGAAAGATCAAGTGCCTTTGATAAGTTCCACTCCTGTTCAGAAGTTGCTTTGAAATGTAGTAGCAAAATCATTCTGTTAACTGGTGTAATAAAGAAGCAAGAGTTTTGGTACTCAATTTTGTCAAGTTTTTTTCCAAGTTACATTTTGTGTTTTATCACTTTGAATAAATGTTGCCCATTTTTGGAATTCTGAATGTTTCTGATTCTTGCTGGCTTTTTAATTTTACATGTTTTGTCTCTCTAGGTTGTGTAATTCCTTTTTTGGTGTTTTTAAAAAGAGTGTTTTAAAGTGTAACAGCAGACTTCATAGTTGGTAACAGACAGGAATTGCAGTCAGTTACATGAGAGAGCATTTAACTGCTGCATCTAACTGGAGGTGCTTTTTTTCAGATTTGGTTAGATACCATTTCTGCTGTCCAGCATTTCCACTGCTTACTAAATCTGCCCTTCAAGTTAGTAAGTTTTCAGTAGTTAGCAGCTGAGTAAGAGCACCTTTGCCTATGTTAGTGATTAAGAGTTGGTAACATTTGTTACCAACTTGAGAAAGAACAGCTGAACTGTTCATGCTGGGCTGTTACTTAAATTTTCAGTTTCTTCTACGGAATTCATTCTCGTACATTCTGCTTATAATTCCCTTTCTCAGTGGAAGAGGCTGCCAAGGTTTGGCATAGTTGTACAAATTGCGCCACTTCATTCATTCTCCTACTGCTGTGGTTGATCCTGTGCGAGAGTTCATGAGCAGTTGTTCCTGAATAAGGGAGAGCTAGAGAGGCGGGGAATGATTTGAAGAGACAGATGCGTCATCCTCTGTGAAAGAAAATTTCTTTTGCCTTTTACTAAGACCAGTAGTGTTCCAGTACATTAAGCAGGAGCAGAAACATGAAGTCCATCTTGTCAGTGGCTACATTTGAAAGTCGGAGGTCTTCACGTAACCTTCAACACGTGATTTCTGCATGCCTGTTCTTTACCTGTCCTATCCTTTCATAATGTTAAGATTTTCAGAGCAAGTTTTCTTCTTACCAAACATCCACACTTCTGCTGGGACCTGCATAATGTATTAAACGACTCATTTGCACATCTCTGAGCAACAGAATGGTGCAGTGTGTTAATACCCAGAAATGGGCCAATAAGGGAGAAGCGATGAGGCAGGACTCCCTGCCATCCTAAATTCTTCAAAACAGCTACAGTCCTGCAAGTTTTCCTCTTTCTTTCTTTCTGCCTCCTTTGTCATTTTTGGCAGACCTACGTCTGGCTGTGAGCCTGTCCTCATCTGTCACGTACTTATCTTTCTTCCATCTACATCTGTTTCAGTTTAATGTGGGAAGCATAAAAAAACAATTTATCCTTGCCCTTGTCAGATAATTGTGCAGATGGTAAGAGTTCATTGGTTAGAGGCTCTCTCTTTCAGAAACACTGCCATATTTCTCCCAAGCTTTCTGATTTTATTTTAAATTTTTTTAGGGAAAGTAAAAGTGTTTTAAGCAGTAGGAAGTTAAGAAGTAGCTAGAATAGAAGAAGATTCTTAAAAGTTCTACTCAGAACAACTATTACAGGATGGTATAAAAAGAACAACATGAAATTACAGTGTCTGTGCTTAGGTCTGTTAGAGAAACAAGCTTGTGCAGTGAAAATAATCTGGTTTAGGTGCACTTATAATAAGGGCCAGTTCTTCGACATTTCATTAGAAGGAAATACACCATTATGCTACAAAGGGTTTCACTGCAAATATGAATTTTAAACTTCGGATCAGATAGGTGATTTACAAAAATACGTTTTAGAAGTCTTAGCAGACTAGCAGGTGCCACTTGGAATGAGGCTTTGGAGTTAGAAGCGTATGACTGTAGGGGTTCTTTTGCTGCTCAGATTTACAATTCTTGTACTCAAGTTTATGGAATGGTCTAGTGGCTCTGTTTTCTATATGTAGCACCCTGCTGAACTAATTGTAACACTGACATAATCACACCTTCATGGTTTGAGAAATTCTAGAGATGTTCTAATGATGCTTCACTGTTGTTCCTTCAGTTAACACTGGAATTCCCATTTTTCTTCAAATGTTCTTTGCTCTGCTTCTTTGGAGATGTGTTCCACACCCAGGCTGAGTAAGGTGAAGCCAACTGCAGCTGCTCTGCTTTTATAGCTGATCTGTACCCATTCACGGCGCTAGGCTGAGATGTGCTGTATTGAGAAGTTGTTTGGTTTAGATACATACCAATGTCTGTGTTATCTCCAAAGTGGTTTTGTCTGTAAAGGAAACGGGAACTTGTTAGACCTGGATAAACAATTCTGTGTAAGTTTAAACTATTTTTATCTTTTATTCTGTAATAATGAGATAACAGGCAGGTTACTGTAATAATCCATCATTTATGTACATAACTGTGATGGCGTGTCAAATGAAAAATCTTCTATTACAGTATACACTTTCTACTACATATCACTGATGGGTCCTTCAAACCTTTTGGTGATATTTTCTATGTTCTGGGTGTTGTAGACACAGCCAGAAGCCATCCAGGCTTGTTTGTTTGTTTCAGTATTTATAACCTCAATCAATTGCAGCTACAGGGCCAGATTTGTGGGCCAGTATGCTCCTGGTTTCTACATGTGGTCTCTGCTTTAGCTGTTCCCAGTCACCATTCCCGTTTCCCAGGTCCTGTACTGTTTTGCAGAGCCATTTCATATTCAGCAGAATTCAGCTGGAGCATAGTGTGAGCTGGCAGGTCTACGATCTCTAGCTCAGATGGAAGTATTTCTGTTCCTAGTGACAGCATTGCTAGAAAGCCATGGAAGTCTCTGAAAAATCTGTTGTACTGCTCTCGAGGACAGAGCTGGTGCCTTCGGATGGTATTCTGAGGAGATGCTGTGAAATTAGTTGGTGATCTCAATGCTGAGCTCTAGTGGAAAGGAACAAGTGTCAGTGTTGCAAAAGCACTTCCACAACAATAAAAAGGAGGACTTGCTCTGAAGTTCTGTTTTTCCTCCTCCCTCCACCTTCCCCAAATGTTCTTCTGTATTTTTTCCAGAAATACTGCTTTTGTTCCTACAGTCTTACAGCTGAATAAGGAAGAGAGATCTTTTATTGATGTTTTCCCACCTTAAGGCAGCACGATTGATGGATTTCAGTTGCAGTTCATGTTTTATGTTCCTGGTGTCCCTGTTGGGTCACCACATTGTGAAAAAATGTATGCCAAAAAAAGAAAATATACACAAATATCAAGACGTGCATACACATAATATATATGTGTATGTACGTATATGTGTTTTGTTCTGTTTCTTCCATTTCAGTTAAGAAGTAACTGAAGATCAGTCAGAATTTCACATCAAGGATGAGGAGGTTCAGTTTCTGCCACCAGGAGTATAAAAAATTATTAATAGACTGGGGAGCACCAGGGAATGGATTATAGAAATAAAGTTAGTTCTTAACAGAAGGTGACTTCCAAAGGCCCAGATTTTCCTGATCAGCTTTTAGCCTTGAATGTTTTAGCTAGACTTTGATGACTGTTCATTTAAGTCTCATCTGCAGCCATCCTGGGAGAAGTGGAGAGAGAGCAAAATAGATCTGAATATGGTGAAAATGTTCCAAGCTAATGGGCACGAATCAGCTGTGCCAATACACAGGGTAAAGCCTAACATAACAAGAATGTAGGGGTGGTATAAACCAGTTCTCAGCTTTCCTGTGTACTCAGGCCTGCTCAGTTTGGCTCTTAGCTAATGAGGATGTTAGGAAGTTCCATTTTGGTTTGCATTCCTGTGAATTCTGACCCATTCTAGGTATTTTATTTCCATGTGTATGATTTGCCAGGCCTTTCCTATAACCTGGAATATTCATTCAGGCACACAGCCAGGTGGATGTAGAATGCCAGATGAGTAGCAATTGTAAATATCTACTGAGAGGCAGGGAAATTAGGACTTCAACAACAGTTCTGCATTTTTGCAGTATACAAGTCTCTTACTGACGAATATTATGTGATTATGCAGCATGTTTCAGAATGTTGATTTCGGTGTTTTTTGGCAAAATGAAATCTGGCTCCTTCCAGTTCTGTTAAATACTACCTGACTCCCATTATTCTTCATGGCTTTGTTCTACCAGATGTTCATTTTTGTTACAATAAATCAGACTCAAAATTGGGAATACATCCAGATATTCTGAGAAGTTAAACTTTCTGCCCCAGATTTTAATGAAATTCCCTTGAAATGATGGAATTATGCAGCTTCTCACCCCAGACCACTTAACATTCTAAATGTAGTGCTATTAAATATGTGTACATTAGTGCAGAACCTGCTATTAGATTTTAACTCAAGACAGAAAGAGGCAAATACATTGTGCATTTTTGTGAGGAGACTAAAAGCAGTAGCTGTAAGAATGTTTCCTAGTATGGCTACAGCAGCATCCAAAGACTTCAGCAGTTTGCTGTTTGTCTACACAGTGTGCATTAAGACAGATGGGTATTTCCAGCTGCACGTTGCTTTTGTGGTGCCCTTTCTTGTTCAAAGATGCAATTTCATCCTATTTTTGTTTTTCCTTCTTAAAAGATTTTCCTGTTGTTCAGTCCAACAGCATTTGAGATTAAATAGGGTTGTCTGAGTTAGTTTAAGATTGTGTTATCTGTTCTGCTTTCTGCTAGGGCTCCTGGGAGCGTGTTTTTTCATCTCACATCCTGATAATTACCACAGTAAGACTGATTCTTATTTTTCAAACAGACCAGATGATTGGAGCACATTTTGGTATACTGTCTTTGGACATTTTGCAATGAAACACCATTGTATTTTTGACAAGGTATAACAAGTATTTCTGATATCAAGACTTAATGCAAGCACTAGTTTTGGCTTTGCCCAGGTTCATGCTCCAAAACAAAAGGCTTGTTTTGGTGATTTGTGCTTTGAAAAGGGATTGCCTTTGGAGTGCCAGAGTAAGATTTAAATGTCAGTGATTTTGTAATCATGAGTAATAAACCCAGAATACTTGGTAGAGTATCAGCAAGCAAGAATACTAGATACAAGAAGTGATCCTGTTTAATCCCATTTAGGTGCCACTCCATTTTGCTTTTATCCATAAACATGTCCCAGCATGTGACAGTAAATCAGTATGATGGTGAAATACTTTTGCCTGCAAGCTTTTTATCTAGTACCTGGAATTTCCCTTCCCAGATATTTTCCTTGTAGGTCTGCCTTGGTTATTGAGTAATTGTTTCCTGTGTTTAGTCATATCCTAAAATGCTCTTTCTGCACAGCCAAAGTCTCTGCAGTCAGGATATGGTTCTCCATGAAACAATTGCCTGGTAAAAATTGAAGTGCTTTGGTACAGTGTGTGGAAGCTGCAATACCTGAAAGAGACGTTATTTCACAGCAGTGGCCCTCCATACTCTAGCTATAAGGTGCTTTTTTTTTTTTTTTTTTTCCTCAGATTTCCAGTCCCTTTTTAAAATCTTAGCTCTGCAGTCTTTAAGATCATGAAGCAAGTTACCCTGAACTTAATTTCTATATCCCTTTACATTGTGAAGGTCTGCTTTACAGTGAGTGGCATGGGAGATTTACAATCACAGAATAAGAGTATCTCAAGGTGGAAAGGACCCATAAGGATCATCATTTCCAACTTCCTACTCCTTGCAGGTCTGCCTAAAAATCTAAACCACATGGTTAAGAGTGTCATCCATATGCTCCTTGAACTCTGACAGGCTTGGTGCCATGACTACTTCTCTGAAAAGCCTGTTCCAGTGAGACCAGCCATGCTCTCACTGAAGAACCTTTTCCTAATGTGCAATCTGAAGTTCCCCTGCTACAGCTTCATTCCATTTCCTCGTGTCCTCTTGCTGGTCACCAGCGAGAGGAGATCAATACCTCCCCTCCACTGCCCCCCTTGAGGAAGTTGAAGACTGTGATGAGGTCACCCTTTGGCCTTTTCTTCTTCAAGCTGAACAAGCTAAGTGACCTCAGCTGCTCCTTTTAAGCCTTGCCCTTGGAGGCCCTTCACCATCTTGGTCACCCTTCTCTGAACACGCTAATAGTTTGATGTCCTTATATTGAGGTGCCCAAAATTGTACACAAGGCTTGGAGTAGGGCTGCAGCAGTGCAGCCTAGAGTGGTACCAGCTCTACCAGAAGCATGACAAACTTGGTAAGTGGCAAGGGACCTGGCACTGTGGGCAAGCAGCAGCAGGAGTGGATGGGGCTGGAGCAAAATGCCCCTTTAGCCTTCTCCCAGCTGGTGGGGTCATAATCCAGCAGAGTGGGAGACAGATTGGGCTGCCCATGGACCACCTCAGTCCTCCTTGCAAATCCCAGCATTGCACAGGGAAAAGGCAGCCAGCTGGGGGAGGCACTGCCAGGCTTGGGCAGTCCACACTGACGGGTTGGTCACACTACGTTCCCCCTTGCAGGAGACCTCTGCAAGGCATCAGGAGTGGGTATGAGGCACACAACCACCAAAAAGTGTTGCAGGTGACCAGGCTAAAGCAACATGGAAATGTAGAAAATGAAAACAATAAAAGATACATTATTTTTTTCTCCTGATGCCGAGGGCCTGCAGTGGGGGAAGGCTGCTAAGACATCACTGAGCAGTGAGCTGTGACCTCACCTCCCCTGCTGCTAAGCTTCAGGTGACAGCAGAGCCTGGGCCAGCCTGTCTGGTGCCCGGACTCCTGCTGTGCACACCTGCGAGGTGTGGGGCGTTGAGCCAGGCTACTTGAGGTGCTGGGTGGTGCTTTGGGGGCTGCCATTGGCAGCTCTCAGCGCCCTTCCTGGAACAATCCTCTATGTGTTTGTTTCCCCAGCCCTGCCTGGTGCAGGCAGCTGGGCACTGCAGGATGTGCCTGCAACAGCAGAGGTGAGTTGTGAGGGGAAGGGTCCCCCTGGGGTGGCTGTGGGGTGGGTGATGGGGCTCAGCGAGCCGGAAGGGTCCTCTCGTCTGTGGGCCAGCAGGTGACCGTGACCTCTCTCCACTTTGCAGCATGTGACACCCTTTGGTGTGCTGGTGCCAGTGAGGAGAGGCACCTCCTCATCCTCAGCTCTCCCCAACCTGTTGTGAAGCACAAACATGGCCACAGAGATAAAGGAGTGGAGCTGTCCCCTATGCAACGGTGCCCAGAAGAGCGTTGTCTTTGTGCAGCCATGCCAGCACCAACTCTGCCTGGGCTGCATCCTGCAGTGGGCACAGAGGACATCAAGTTGCCCACTCTGTAGAACACTGATGGAGAAAGTCGAGTTTTCTGTGCGGGGAGAAGACGACTACCTAGAGCACTTCATCAGTTGCCCCGTGCAGCCATCCATCCCCAGCAGCCAGGCAGGCAGGCAGAGCTCCCATCCGCCTGGCCAGCAGCAGTCCCTGTCTCCGCGTGGCAT
>WUAM01000431.1:90991318-91001500 GCA_024336885.1 Actenoides hombroni | reverse complement strand
GCCAAGAAGGCCAATGGCATCCTGGCCTGGATCAGGAATAGTGTGGTCAGCAGGAGCAGGGAGGTGATCATCCCTCTGTACTTGGCTTTGGTGAGGCCGCAACTCGAATACTGTGTCCAGTTTTGGGCCCTTCTCTACAAGAAGGATATTGAGGTGCTGGAGAGGGTCCAGAGGTGAGCTACAAAGCTAGTAAAGGGTTTGGAGCATGTGTCTGATGAGGAAAGGCTGAAGGATCTGTGGTTGTTTAGCCTTGAGTAAAGAAGGCTGAGGGGAGACCTTATTGCCCTCTACAACTACCTGAAGGGAAGTTGTAGTGAGGTGGGAGCTGGTCTGTTCTCCCTGGTGACAAGTGACAGAAGAAGAGGAAAGGGCCTGAAGTTGAAGCAGGGGAGGTTCAGGCTGGATATTAGGAAGCATTTCTTTCCAGGAAGGGTTGTCAGGCATTGGAATGGCCTGTCCAGGGAGGTGGTGGAGTCACCATCCCTGGAAGTGTTTAAGAGGCAGTTGGATGTTGTGCTCAGGGACATGGTTTAGTGGTTGTTGCTAGGGCTAGGAGTAAGGTTGGACTTGGTGATCTTGAAGGTCTCTTCCAGCCAAAACTAAACTATTCTAAACTATTCTCTTGCTGTACCATGGAGCCACTATCAACCCTCTGGGGCACTTGTGTGGGATTATCTGCACAGTTTGCATTGCTTTACTTGCAGAGGGGAAGTGGGAGTGTCTCTCTGGTATGTTTTATCTACAGTGTATCTGTAGCATTAACTACATGTGACTCATTGGGAATCCTCTCCCAAGCCGGTACCAGGTAGGAAGGGAAATGCTGGTCAGGACAAGGGTTTTCTTCCCTCTGTGGCCAGGTCACATTTGTGTAGAGCAGGTTCAGCAGCATATGCTCCATGTACTTCTGCAAATGCCATGACTTCAGGGAGGGTGGGTGTTGAGCAATACCTTCTCTTTCTTGCTTTTCTGAGCAAAGTAATGACAGGATCTTCTCAAATGAGTCACTGAAACAAAGGTGCCAGGATGATGCAAAAGACTGTTCTGCAATGACCAGTACATTGAATAACCCTTTTTTGCAGGTTTCTCTCTAGGAGGAGATGTGGGCTGTCTAGAGTTTTGTTGGCTATCAGGCTTTCTTAGAAAAATTCTGTGTGTAGTGGCAGAGACCCTGTGATGCATGCCACTCTTTCTCCTTTTCAAGGGTTTTCCTGGGTTTTGAAATAGCCACGAACCAAAGGGTAGACAGTAATAAGCTCTAGGGCTCAAGAGCCTGCTGCAAAAACAGGCAAAGATGCTCCTTCAGAACAAAGTAAACAGGCTTAAATTATGGAGAAACAATGATCCTGAGGCTATGATCTGAAAGCTGTTGCTCTGTAGACCCTCCTGCCCCTGGCTCCTTCAACATATCAGACGGGTTTCTAATGCAGGAAGGGCTGAAAGACAATTTGTACCTGAAGCCCCTCTGTGCCAGGGCCCTTTCTGAACCCCATTATTACTGAGGGCTCTGTGCCAGCTCCCTGATTTATAGAGCTTCTCTAGCTCCCACTGGCAAACCACAAAACTGTTGCCAGCATTGGAGTGTAATGTGGGGAAAGGATGGTCCAGTTACTCCTTCCATGATACTGATCTCCTTTGCCTGTCAATTACCCACACAGGAGTTTCCTCCACTTTCCTCTCTGCTTCACTGGTAATTACTTAACATGAAAAGTGCACCTCCAAACAAACCGTTTGCTCCTTGCCATGGTAAACAGGTTTTGGCTGCTGAGTCAATTTTTTTTTCCCAGCAGTTGCAGAAGTAAAAAGACAAACTAATTTGGAGTGTCAATGCAAGTCTATAAATAGCTGAGTTCAGGGAATGGAGGATCCGTTCTCTGGAAGCTGTTTCTTCTCCATGGAAGGACCATGTCCTAGGCATGGCAGAGAGCTAAGTACCCTCTCATGGAGCTTCTCAGGAGGCCGCTGAACTCAGTCTGTTTGCAGATGGATTTCTTCAACATCTTCTTTGGGACATACCTCTGAGGGCGATGGGAATGTTCTGTAGCTAGCAGCAGCCAGGCTCTCTTGTCCTGTGAGCTCTGCTCCCCCAGTGCTGTAGGGGAACACTGAACTAATGGTAGCTGTTTCTGGTTTTTTCCAGCCTTCTCCCAGTTCTGCTTGTCCCCCGTCAATATGGGAACTGGTGGGCTCTCTTGGGCAGGGACTGACTGTTGCTTTGCACAGCTTTATTCCTTGTGTAGAGGCCCTAGGTATCAACACAGCATGGTTCAACAAGGTTGTAGAGCCAGTGCATTTAGTGGCTGTCCATGTTCAAGCTCTGCAAGTTATTCCCTAACCTCTAAACTCATGAGGAGAAACAAGGAGAAAGGAGAATGCTGTTTCCTTTGATAAGGAAACCTTACTAATCTTGTCTCTGTCAGCTTCAGATACTAACCTAAACTAATTATTGTACTTATCAGCACTTGTTTTGCAAGCTTGCATGCATTCTTTAGGGAACAGAATGTAAGGGTCTTTGACCAAAACAAAGAAGGTGATGTCGACACAGGAGGAGACCTGTTAAAACTGGTTCTGCACGTTTGTCAGCAGAGATGAGGAAGACCACCCTAAGACCCTAATAAAGTAATTGCCCATGCAGGACTAGGCGGAGATTGGGTGGACACATATGTTAATAATTTCTCAGAAAACCAATGAATATGTAACCGAATTTTTGGAAATCTAATGCATAGTCATGTATACATTGCAGAAGTATTTCCTGGTTACCTACAACTGGTATATGCATTTGGAGGAGTGATCCCCTGTGCTTCCAGCACCACAAATAAAGAATGCCTGCTTAATAACACTATGTTGTTATTGAGTTTATCTCAGAATCCTTGCCCAGCCACACCTACCCTCCCACTTTAGTGAGGAGTGATAGAAAGCAAGGGGGCTTGGAAACTCCAGTCTCTGAATCACCTTCACACTACTTTAGCCCCACTGAAGATTCCAGCCATTAATCTAAGAGGGCTGAGGAGAAAAAAAAAAATTAAAAAAAAAAATTAAAAAATGAAGGGCTTTCAGGGACTTGGAAAGGACACAGGCTGTGAATGGCCAATACAGTCAGTCAATATCTTACTGACCAACTTGTCTCCATCTCAGCAGACAAACTGTCTGCACTGACAGTTATGCTTGGGCCACAGCCATAGTCAGCAGGATCAAATGTAAGAGAATCAAAAATGCACAACATGTGGGAGAGAAATCAAACATACCTATGGGAAATAAGCAGAGAGTATTTGGATAGCAGCATAGGAGCAGTGGGCAGAAGGAAAGCAACAGACACCAAAGATATTGGCAGGGTGATGCTGCTGCAAAAAAAGCAGAGTATGTTGGATGGCTGATAAAAGGCATGTCCGAGTCAAGGAAAGTCATTTTCACTTTAGCACTGGGTAGGTCTCAGCTGCAGTGGCATGTACATGTGAGACATGAGCACTTGGAGAAAAAGCTAGCTGGAAGCAAAAACACTATACAGAAGCCTTAGAAGCATACGGGTAACTGGGAAAAGGCTGAAAGAAGTCCTTATTTACCAAGGAGAGAGAAGATGAACATCATCTTCACTTAGTTTTCAGTTATATAAGAGGACAGAAATCTGTTCTACTCAGGGCCTATTAGAAGTCACACAAGTAATTAGCTTCCTTTGCTGCAAGTGTGACCTGTGATGGCAAGTGGAGAAATGCTTTCTGCAAGGGCAAGGCAGAAAATTGTTGCCTAGAGCTGCCTAAGTGTCCTTCCTTGATAGTTTTTAGCTGTGTTTAGACCAGCTGCTGTCCAATGCAGTCTAGGGATGTTGTATTTCTGTGACATCAATCCTGATAGATTTTTTTAATATAAATACTTTCCAGCTATATATTCCTTCAACAGCCCTAAAACTGGACCTATCTGAACATAGAGAAAGGAGGGCATTGTTATGATCTCTAATCACATGCATTTTGCTTGGACAAAATAAATCACAGAGTGGACTTGTCCAGCATGAAGGAGCATTTGAGGAGTTTTGCTGCCTGCAGGTGTTTTCCTTCCCTGTGCAGTACAACCAGGCTCTGTCTTCAGTGCCTGTGAGGAATGATCCCCGTCCCTGAGCACATGTGCACAGCTGAGCAGCCTCCTACATGGCAGAGCCTTCCCCTTGCAAGGGGAGGATGTTCTCAGCCCTCATAAACCCTGGATGCCTGCCCTGAGAGGGTACACCTGAATTTGTCTTTTGAGGGGAAGTCTCAACATCTGTGTTCTGCAAATGACAAGGGGCTGCTGATCTCCACCTTGAAATAAATCAAAGCAATAACAAGATGGAGGTGTGCATGGCAGTAGGTATAAGCACGGCCTCTGGAGCCCAGCTTTGACCTACTGTGTTAAGGTGGCAAGAATGTTGCCAGGAAAGAGAGCAGTAAAGGTATTTCCCAAGTCTTTGATTCCACAGAGGACCACCTCCCCCCAGAAAACCCAGAAACTATACAAATCCCTGCTTTATAAGGCCAGATGCCTTGTGAAGCTCTAATCAACACTACAGAAATCTGCTTCTCTCTTTGACAACAGGCTGAACGCGATCCCTTAAGTGTCACCCTGCATAAGGACTTGCTTTTCCTGAAGGGATGGTGCAAACAAATAGCAGGCATCTTGCAGCACACAGCAAAAAATATCTGCAGCTCTGGGAAAAAAGTACATCCTGGAACAGAGGACCAAGAAGAGTGAAAGTTTCTCAAGCCCTTTTCAGTTACCAGTTTGGAGGCAGTCCTCATCCAAGCTAACATCAAGTCATGCTGCACCTTAATCAACACAGCTAATATACCTCAAGACCAATCCCATCAAAGCCAGGAGAACTGCTCTGGAGGTCAAAGCAGTACAGATGACACATTGACATCATGCACTGCATGCTCTTAAATTAAGACGCTATGCTGTCTTTAATTTATCCCTATGCTAGATTACGTAGCGTCTTGCCTGGGGCACTCCTTCTTTGAAGACAGTAAGTAAATCCATTTCTGGCATGCATTTCACAGAATGTCTTGGAGTGAGCCATAACCAAACCAGGGCAGGATACCAGAGATGGAAGACACAACTACCCCTGTGTGGTTGGGCAGAAACTGCCTCTGCTGAGGAGTGGGTGAGTGAGCATCTCAGAGGTAGTTGTGGGACTGCTTCTTCTAGCTGTGCTCCACAAAACCTCTGCTTGTCCTGATCTTAGTGCCTAGCACCTATCTGTGCCCACACATCTCGTATTTGTGCACACTTCGTTATATTTAGGTTGCCAGCTTCTGGTGAAATCCCTCTTATCATTCGTGTGCTGCTGTAAATGCAGGCACTGGGGACAGCAGCACTAAATGCACACTGGACTTGAGAAAAACAGGCTCTGCATAAAGTGAAAACAAGCCAAACTAAAAATTACCTTAGGACAGAAAGCTAATGCAGCAAAAAAGAATTGCATGTATTCAGACTGGTGTCCTTTATATTCAAAAATGATATGTATAGGTTGAGATCCATTTACCTTTTAACAAAATCCTGTTTTGCTTCACCTTTGACTGTAATTAAACATTATATATGATGATGTTTCTCACTGGGCTTGACTTTTTCCTAATCTGCATAGGGAAATTGGTAAATACTTGCTGAGCTATCTAACCTGAGGACCCATACTTCAGATTTTCAGTGGAAACACATACAGAATTTTGTCTGGAGATAAAGATCTTCAAGATTTTCTGGCTTTCAGAGAAGTAAGGATAAAATTAGTGCACAAATCAATCCTGACTTTACTCTGCTGTAGATACAGCCTAATAGATCTAAATTGGTCAGGTTTCATTCTGATTGTTAATCACTTCCGTGCACCTCTGCAGTGCTGTTTGAAACTTTCTGTTTGTTAAATTGTTGTTCCAGCTGTGAAGGTCTTTCTAATGGACATTGAGTGGAAAGCAGCTACACCAGAAACTGAAAGGAGTTAATTCCTTACATTGTCAAAGTGATTGTTTAATGCAATTTAGAAAATAGTTTCCTTTTGGAAAAGCCTGGTACAATAAACAACCAAAGGGTGCTGAATTGCAAATGTTCTCAAGAACCACAAGATATTCAAAAAAAGAAACTTAATGTGCTTAAATAGGCACATAAATATTCATCTTTGTACATGCATTTGTACATTTCTTTTGCATAAAACCACTAATACAATATGTTCACACTGTCACAAATTCAGGTTCCATCAAGCTTTTTTCTTTTGCAAAAAACTGTTGTGTTTTGTAGTGTAGTAACTAGGGAACTGCTTGGGGTTTACTGTTTCTGCACAAAGTAATTTGAAGAGGCTGCTAACTGTAGCAGGTTAGGGAAGGTTAACTGGCTAAAACTGGGCAAATTACGTCTATTCTACCATTTTTTTCCAGAGAAGTAGTTCTTTGTTTTTTCATTTGCTTCCTTTCTCTCAACCCAAATCAAAAATCATTCAAGCGGAGAGTCTTGCTATGATTTCTGGGCAACAGAATTTGCATAGCCCTTCTGTGGCTTTGTGCTCCTTCCATGTGTTTCTGTATTTTCAATTGCTGTCCTCTGACTTCGGGCCATGCACTCCTGAGCTCTTGTTGCCTTGGCACAGTGGTGGCCCTGCGGTGAGGGTAATGGGGGCTCTGAAGTAAGCTGTTAACCTGCCCCCTATTCTGGCCAGATCAGATTGAATCCGGCATCTGTAGATGGTAACGTGAACACTGAAAAATGAACATTGTGACTGCAGCATGGCTGCTGTCACAATCCTTCCTTCAACAGAAAAACACAGTCGTGATAGCTCTGAAGTATGTGGCTTGGATATCATCCTGACCATTTCTGCATCTTACAAATATTTTGTTGGTTTATTTATCTGTTTTATATCTAATGGATAATGTGGAGATAAGTCACAGAGCTCAAAAAGAATCCTCATGCAGTTAGCTGGGGCACAGAAAAACAGTCCCTGTCCAGTTGAATTCTGTGGCTCTTCCTGCTCTTGGGGATGGGCACTTCTCTCACGGATAGGCTGGTGGAGCCAGAAGAAACTGTCCAGGTAGGGAATGCCTGCACAGCCTGGCTGTGTTTCCCTCTAAGATACATACAGGTCTTCAGGTATTCTCTGGCTGCTGTCTGCAGAGCCACTGTGGATGTGGTGTAAAGCCAAACTGATAGTCCCTGCTGGTGGATGGAGCCGCAGAAAACTTGGAGCTTTTTCAGGCTGTTTCAATGCGTCTGGCACAAGCAGAGCCAGGCGAGCCCTATGCATGTGCTTTGGCTTTCCCTTCCCAAAAGCAGGGCAAGATGGCCTCTTATCTTGATCCAAGTGGGTGTGTGATCATGGTTTTGAGAGATGTATGGGCCATGGTGAGAGAGTAATTCAATCAAACCTTGGGGTGCAAGAAGCATTTTCAATCTGTTGATGTCACAACACATTCCAGTTAAAGTCCTGTGACTCTTGTGACCTGTGCAGGTGGAGAGCCCAGATGGTCTGAAAGCAGCAACCTTGAGATGTCAGTCTGTATTTAGAGCATGACATTATAAAGTCTGCAAGCTTCTGAGTATGGGTAAAAAAGGTCCCTGTGAAGCTGTGAAGCCCTCTTCATCCACATGTCACAGAAAACCTCCACTTTTCATGTCAAGGTAGACCAACCAGTCCCAATCACTGATAAACTGGCACAAGAGTGCCAGGGAGGGCTGATGATAGCCATCAAAATTAGAATTCTAGTTAAAAATAACAGGTTTGGTTGAGTTTCCAGTTAAAGGACTGGAAGTCACACTTGGTAGCAGCAGAGACTCTGAAGTTAAATATGGAAAATACAACAGGTTTCATGCCACCACAGGAAAATTAAACCATACTAGGGTTTGCTAGTCACATCTCTGATGAAGGTGATAGGGTCAGCTGGAGTCCTGACAATGGTCATTGTCATTGTCCCATGCTGCCTAATGCCAGCTATCAGATTCGGTCAAACCATGACCTGGTACAAGTTTGTGTTTCTCCATCACTTCAGTGGAGATAAAAGGCCTTGATCAGCAGATGGCCAGTGTACAGTCCAGCCCCGTGGGAATGATAGGCATATACTCTTGAAGCACTATGCTTTTCCTTCCTCCATTGTTATTCGTCAGCAACCAACCAGCTGCAGATATTCTGAGGGGGAAAAAAAAAGAAAGGCTTTTTAATCCCATCACATCTGCATTTATTTCTAAGGTTTTTAGTGCCAGCTCACAATCAAGAGCATCACCAAATTAGTACACTAGTGCAGCTCTCATAAACTCTCTTGTCCTTTGTAGGTTTCAAAACCTGAAACCATGAAGTATCATAAAAAAAAATAAAATTAGCTACAACCATAGCGTTTGAGGGTGGGAGTGTCCTCTGCTTTTTCACGTTCTGGCTTGCCAGTTAGTAAGACTATTTGACCCCATTGGTTGCACTCGTGATACTTTCACAAACACTGCATTTGGCAGACCCGTGTCATTATCCTTCATCCCAAGTTTCAAAATGAGAAGCTTTCCTTAAGCTGCTAAAAGCAGCAGCTTTTCGGGGGAACTGGAAAGCAAAACTTGCAGGTGAACCCCTGGGTGCTGAGCCCCTTGTCTCTGCTGGAGACAGGAGCCTGCTCTACTGCAAGCCTCTGGTGAGCTGTGCCCACATCCCTGGGTGTTATCGGCCGGGGGGAAGGCGGGCAGGGCACCTTGCCATTGTGCTCACTGTGCAGAAAGTCTTTGGAGAAACAGGAAAGTAGTAAGAAAGCAATTAAAAGAAGCAGCCAAGCGAGAAAGTCATTAGGGAGGAAATGAGAGAAGCAAATCAGTGATAGGAAAGCAGCAGTGAGCACATGCTGGTGTTTACAGTGTCCCAGGCTGTGTCTGTTGCAAATGTTGGCTTTCAGCCCCCCCAAAAGTAATGTTACTGGCAGATCTATCAAAGTCATGGAGTGAAAGTCCCAAGAAAATTAAAACTTTGTTTACAGGCAGGTTTAAATAAAAGACAACTGATAGAAATGGCAGCTAGCTTCGCAGAGCAATTTATGGATTTAATGTTGAGCACGTGGTTAGATGTTTTGCTGAGCTGAGACCAGTGCTAACATCTCTCTCTGCTCAGAGATGGCTGTTTCTCCTAATACAGCCTCAGCTACAGCAAAGTAGGCAGTTTGGAGGTGACTGTTTTGTCCCTTCCTCTGATATATTGGTTTTGTGGCTGAAGTGGAGACTTCCTTCGGCAGGACCAGCAGCTGCAACAAGCAGTAATACACAGATGTTATGCACATTAGCTGCCGTAAGAGTGAAAGAGCACTCAAAATAAATCAACATGACTGTCTGTAAGAACTACAAATACTCCCAGTCCCTGATCTGCTTTGCTTAGTTCAACATAATTTATCATAAAGCATTTCAAAACCCATGTAAGGTAACCTGCTTAGATAGGCAAGTTAAGAAAAGGCAGGATCTGGAGTTCCCCTGGATTTGCATGTGGCACACAAAAGCAGAAGTGAGTTCTGCTGAATTCCTGTTGATTAAAACGATTCAGCCAGGGGGGAAAGATTAACCTTTTTTTTGTTGTTCAGCACTGATGGTGGAAATTGATCTCTGCTGTTTGCAGGGAGAGGGTTTATTTAGCTGTTGCTAAAGCTGTTCAGAAAGTGATACCCTTTACGTACAAAATGCCCTACAATCCCAGATAAAAGGTGGGCTGTGTGGAAGCCCATGGGGCATTTTTCACAAAGGAGGTGACACACCTGAAATCAACAGTGGGTCTAACCAATTGTAAAGTTGACAGACCTTGATCACAGACTGATCCCTGCACCAACAGAGCATGCCCCATTGGTTTGCTGGGGATGGGGAAAGGGTGTGCTCAGTGAGAAAGATGGGTTCAGAGAAGGCAGAGGAGGTCTGCTGCTTTGCTGCAAGTGGGCATGAGCACCGAAGGTGTGTGTCAGGCAGGAGAAACAGCTGTTTGGCAGAGCCAGCATGTCCCGGGACTGCACTGCATGGGTGCATGGGCCCCTACCATGTGCATCCGTGCTTGCCAGGCACCTCCTCAAGGGTACATCCGGGAAAGAGGGTTTCCAGCTGTACCTGTGCTCTTGGCTCCCTATGGGGCTTTGCTTAGAGTCAAAATAGAACAATGAGGATTTGTACCACATCGCTGCCTGAGAGAGAATGCAGCTGTGCTGTACAAATGCCTGAGCAGGAACAGGCACTGGAGAGCCA
>WUAM01000431.1:90958479-90972047 GCA_024336885.1 Actenoides hombroni | reverse complement strand
AATCCTGCCCCAAGGGAACGGTGGGGCTGGCAGCACCTCTTGCACAGGCAGCACCAGCCCTACAGGTGGACCGTGCAAACTCTGTCACTTACTTCTGCTTCTTTGTACTTTCTCCTCCAGTGTGAGAGCCCAGCTGTAAGATCCATACCATGGGCCACAGCAGTCTCCACCTGTACAACATGACAAGGGAAAATAGGCTAAGCTGACTACTTGCTTTCAGTTGCATCATTAATGGAATGCAACCGTGCAGAGAGCCACTCATCTCCATTTCCCATGCAGCAACGGCTCGGGCAGTGTTGAGTGAGGACTCATCAGGATATCCTTCCAAATTACTTCCTCCCAACCCCAGGAAGGGGAAGAGGCACACACGATTTTGGGGGTGAGAAAACAGTCCTCCCAGATCCATCCACTCTCATTGCCCTTCTCTGAACTTGCTGTAAAGCTTGTTCCCCTAGGTTTTGCCTGCAGATACTACCTGTTGCAGTAGGAAATTTGCAGCTTGCTGTGCATATGACATGTCATCCATCCTGGCTCTCTCAGAAGAGCCAAAGAGTTGCACCACTTCTAAGCTGTGGAGTTATTTTCACAGCAGGGGCCTGATCCCAGCACCCAGATGAGTCTGTCTGTTGTCAGTGGTGGGAGACGCACTCATGGACAGCAGTCTCCTTTGCTCTGAAATCAGACAGGATGAATACATTAAAACAGCAGAAGACATACTCAGACCTACCCCTGGCTAGTCCAACTGGAACTGTTGACAGGTTTGCACAACCTGTCTCTGAGATTTTTCACTTTCCAGGTTACACAAGGCTTACACTATAGTTCAACACTGAAGTGGCACACCTCAAGGAATGTCTGTTTGCCTTGGGCTGCTGAAGCCATGCACCCCACTACCTGGTTAGCAGTGCCCATGTTCCCCAGCACTGCAATGGCCATGGCCACCACACATGCTACAGGCTTTGTTCCCCTGGGTTAGCTTTTGTCCACCCAAACTCAGCTCTCAGCCAGACTGCAGACCCAACAACAGGGCTGTGCTCTTGGCCGAATGGGAAAATGGCTGGTAGTGAGAAAAACAATGGTACACTGTGTTGCTAGAGTGGACTTTCAGAAAACCTTCCTGTATTAAATAGCTATTCAGCTATGAAAGAAATAATGCAAGAAACATGCAAAGAAACAGTGCTATCTGCACAACTCATAAAATTCCAAAAGCTAATTCAAAATAATTTTATGGGAATTACCGGTAAACACCCAGAATAAAGATAATACTAAAGACAGCCTAGAACAAAAACAACAGGGTATGTGGCACTGGTTAAAAACACTCAGTTTCAGTCTGCCTCTGCTCGGGTCACAGCTCTGAGGTTGTTAGGAGCAACCACGTGGGTCACAGTGATGTGCAGTGGAGACTGTGAGTCTTCATGGCATTTACTTATGCACTGATGAAGCCTGAAGCATGGTCCCCGCTCTCACATGGTGCAGCCGCCTCTGTGGGCACACAGCAAATACCACAGCGCAGTTTACTCACTGTCCCTTGTCCCAGGCATGAGTGCAGTACCACAGGAAGTACCTAGGCATTTGACACATGTTTCCAAAGCAAAAAAATGTTCCTCGTCCCCTGTGGCAACGTCCAGGGGCTTCATCCAACTTCATCAGCATATGTCACTTTCTGTGCAATGTTTTGGAGGGGGGGCAGCCACAAAAATTTGGTCTCCTTTGTGAGCAAGCAGCATGGCCTGAAAGGGCAAGTTCAAGGTACACACACAATGACTTAAATCTGGAGAAGGCATCTGCAAACACAGAGACCTGAGAAATGCTAGTGTCAGCAAAGGTGTTTATTAGGAAAGAACAATTATACCTAAGACAGACAAATTTCAAATAACACTGCTGGCAAATACCAGTATAACCATTAAAACAAGACACTGGAAGGACACATGTACTGTCTTATGAATCATGACATCAGTCACATCAGAATAAAGAAGGTGGAAGATACCAGATCTCAAACTGACAGCATTTTATATTTTTCCCCTCTCTTTTGCACTGGAACAAATGAAGATGGGGATCAAACCAGCACTGTGGCTGGTACGTTAATAATAAAGCTTCTCAGGAATAGGATGTACCATCTTGTGGAAAAATTCAAGGCTGAGATCTATGTTTGCTTGTATTTCTGTAATATGTGGTACCCTGCTGAAAGAGTACTTTTGTTTGAACAAAAGGTCTTTCTAGCAAGTAGGAATGCAAACACCTCCAGACAGCAGACAGGAAAGCATGCACATCAAAAATGTTTTTCATTTACTAAAATAGAAGTGTTATATATTTAACAGAAAATAAAGGGGAGGAGGCCTATTAAGAGCACATTGTTGTTCGTTTTTTTTCTGTTTACATGCACAAACAAGAATGCCTTATGTTTATTTAAAATTACATAAAATATATCCTCCTAAAGAAAAAGAGTTGATAAGAAAGCCAATATATTTAGTTTGAAAGTTAATATGCTGCGTATAAATACAATATGCACATAGTTAATGTTGCTCAGCTAGCTTAAAGCTAACCCAAATCCAATATACAACTCAAATTCCCACAGCTTAATACATTTTCTGACTAAGCTACATGCTTTAATGGCCATTCATAAAACCCAAATCACTTAGCCCAACATCCAAAAACCAGCATGTGCACTGAAATCCAGGCTAAGTCACTAAAGACATAGTGTCTGAGGGTGTGAACCTGCTGCAGCTTGTACGGCTGCTGCTGCTGGCTGCTGTGCCTCCCCCCTCCTGCCTGCCAACAGACCCTTCACTGAACTCTTCTGCCCCTAAAGCAACAAAGTCCCCTCTTCCCACCATGTCTCCCCAAACTCAACCTTGAATAATACTTCTGCTTTGTGACTGGATTTAGTTTGCTGAGATACCTTTGCAGAGGGCTTAGCAATCACTGCAGCCAGCACAACAGAGGGGCATTCAGAAACTGTTCATCCTCTATGGCCTCTGCCCATATGCACCCGTGCCTTGAAGCTGAAAAGTGCTCAAATTTCTGCTACTAAGGGTCTGTTACAAGGCACACCTACAACTTACACAGTCTTTTCAAGCTCAGGAACCCACACCCTGCACCTCAGCCCACTGGAGGACCAACAGGAATGTTTGGCCAAAACAAGAGAGTTACACTTCTCAAGGACATGTGATAGGTGCTGCACACAGAGCAACTCTTTGCACCAGCTTTCTGAATGCCAGGATATCCAGATAAAAGCACAAGGCAGAAGACACCCAGACAGCAGCTGAACCCTCTGGTTTATTCCTCAACTTGCCTTCCTCACTGCACTGAAGCATCTCCAGATAGTCCAGCACACCATTCCAGCAGCCCCTGGCTCCTTTTACCGGGTTTCAAATAGTGAGCTCTGGCACAGGGGCTGGTCATGATCTGAATCCAGCAGGAAGCTATGTTACACCTAGATGTGCTGCCAATTCCCACTACTCACCACCTCGCCAGACATGATGGTGGCCACCAAGCTACCATAGCTGGCTCTGCATTTGTGTTCCAGCAAGCAACAGGCTCTTCTCACATGCAGGTCCTCTGGGAGGGTGCATATTCCCGTATTTATTCTCTATTTATGAGGACATCATCAACTTCCATAGAGTGAGAAGCTCAAAACCATTCACAGGCTAGAGAGGAGAAAATAACTCTGTGATGTTGCGAGTAGTAAATTGACTAATTCCACAGTGTTTTTTTAGAGGGGAAAGCTGCTGGGTTTGGAGGTGGATGAAAGGTGTTAGTAAAAAGGGTCTCCTCTAGTCTGTAAGATACTTTAGGATGTGGTCTGCATTTAGACTTAACTAACAGCAGGAAATGCTACTTACACAGTGCAAAAATGGCACAACTTTGTGGCTAGCAAGCGGGCCCGTGTGGTCCTGCAAAACAGCTATCACACCATTTGAAGGGCAACTTACCCTCACATACCTGTAGCACTTTTTACCCACTGGCTCTGTGTGTACACAGCCTCTGTGCATAACTCTGCCACTGGCTTTATGCTATTCCACTGAGACTCTGTGAAAACAAGCCTTGAGACAGACCCTAAGTGCAAGTGCAGTCTTTCCTGCTTTACAGACTTGGTTTTATTACTTCATATGTCGACAAAAATGGGCCCACTGTTCAACAGCAACAGACTGCCTGAGGCAGAAATGCACCAGATTCCCTGATAATCATAGATGAGAGGACTGGAAATGTCACATTTCACTTCTGGTGCTCATTTCAGCTTAATGAAATCATCTCTTTAACCATCACCTGCTGCATACAAAACAAATCCGTTTGACAGGCAAAGCACAAAAATATTACGTGATTGTGTTCTGGCTGCACAAAGACTGTCCTTATGAAGGTACCACTGTATGTCAAATATGACTGTTTACTATCAGAGTTAGCATATTGCTGATGCATTATGATGAGATCATTGTTTGTGTCAGTTGCCATACAGGCAAAATATACTTTATGTTCACATGCAGTCATCATTGACCATGTGCTACACAACTCAGCTTAATTATCATTATCATTGTAAGAGGATGTCTGAAACACATCAACATTTTAAGCCTGTGCTGTTTCAATATCTTAAAGTAAGAGGGTTCTCACTCCATACCACCAGGGTTAGACATGTTGTACTGACAGGACAACACTCCTTCCAGCATCTGGCAGCCCCTTCTCCCTCCCCAGTATGGTGTCTGCAGGTCTCAGTGCATCAGCAGGTCACACGGCATCGCCAGGGATATTCACAGTAGGGAAATTCACCAGAAGCAGTTTCAAGAGTAAACATCACCTCAAATAAAGCATGTGGCTGCAGACACCCCAAACTTGGGGAAGATCCAGAGCTATCTGCTCCAGCTGTAGATCCCTCCCCACACAGCCAACAGGCGGAGAGTGAGAATGCCATCCTTATCCTACAAGTCATCTGCAGGACTTTCACGCAGCAGAATACTCCAAGACATGGGGAGCCAAAATGCGAAGGTCTCGGAGCGGTCTGTAACCAAGGGACAACAGCTGCAAGTTTTCATGTCTTGCTACTCAGCTGCAGGGTGGGCAGCAACCCCTGCTGGCTTCCTTTCCTCCTTTGTCAATCACATGACCAAGCCCTAAAACAGGTCTTGCCAAAATCCTCATATAATTCAAGGGAAACAGACCAATTCTAGAGAGTTAACCTTGAGGAACACTTCAGGGGTCTCAGCCTCTTTCAAAGCAAGAACCTTCCAAAACTTTACTACAGTTTCACCTCTGTGTTACACTTCCTTATTACCCACCATGTTGCAAAAGCACCCAAAAGCCAGTGAAACTGAGCAGAAAGGAAGCAAGTGACAGAACTATGTGCCTTGCTCAGATTTTGCAAGGCTGCCAGCTTAAGGAAGAAGAATCTCTAAATTCTCCCTCAGTGAGTAGTTAGTGAGATCACCCAAAAGGCTAGGTGATTCACAGAATTATTAAGTTTGGAAAAGACCTCCAAGATCATCAAGTGCAACAGTCTAATAAAATACTGTTAGAGCTTTTAAGTCCAGGGAAAAAAAAACCTGCTTTTTTATTGTTGTTGTTGAGCTTTCCTCTTCTTACTGAGAGATGAAATGAAGCTGGATACTAGCCCCAGTGGCTCATGATTTATTTATTTTGAGCTGCTGGCTTTTTATATTTGAGAAACAATATTTTACCTATTTGATCCACCTACAGAAGAGGCTTGTCAAATTCAAGGCTTCTTGCAAGATTTTGCTATTAGTACACAATTATATGCGAGTTAATATATAAAAATGTATGCCTATATAAATTTATATAATGGTATGTATGGTCAAGAAGAAAAATAATTATGCATCCTGATAGAATCCCTCAAGGGCTTCATAGTTCCTTCACATTTTCTCCTTTCCATAGGATTAAGGGGTCACTTTTGAACGAGTTACTGCATTTTACATAGATACTGTATGGGTCTTCTGTTGCCAGAGAAAGGAAGGAGCCATTGCCACCAAAATTAAGTTACTGTTGAATATGTAAAAATAACACTCTTTTAGGCAACAGGCAAACCTTGAAAGACGAAAAGCTTTTCATCATATCAGTAAGGGACAATTTGCAGGGCTTTATATTCACTTGAGCTCACTGCAACCCTGTGAGCAGATCTAAGTGTAACATGGGCCCAGAGGATGCAAAGCCCAAGTCAAGAACAATAACTCACTTCACGTCAAAGCCCAGCGAAGAGATTTCTTTTGACAGCTCCTTTTTCATGCTCCCAGTGAGCTTACTGGCTTCCTGCACAGGCACATGAGCCTGACCTCTCCCATTCACCCCCAAAATGGCCACATATAAAATGGCCATTAATTCCAGCTGGCACATGGGTCTGGCTGAAGCCCTTCCTTCCTGTCAGCAACACAGAAAAAGAGCTGGGGGGATGTGTGGCAGGATGAGACAGAAACAAGCAGCAATCCACAAACTTGCATTGCAAGTTGTCTGCTTTACACCTCTTAATTGATCATCTACCATCACACCAACATTTAGATAAAACACTTAGAGCTGATTAAGATCAAGAAAAGGAAGCATATTCTCTCCTTAGATGTAAAAACCACACTTAAGTGGCAGCCCACTCTTTACCTGACAAGAATTTAAGAAATAAAGTATTCCAAAAGCTGTGTTGGGAGAGTACTGGAAATACTACTATTTTTTTTTTTTAACTGTCTCTTAGTTTACAGGAATAAGCTAATTGTTATTTTAACCTACACTAAGTGTGAAGACAAGCATCACAAACATCTTCCACTGAAAAGCCTAGTTAAACACTCTTCTTTCCATATAAAGACTGCAGGGTTTCAGAGTAGTCAGAAGAACATTTAGAAGACACTAACCTAAAACTGCTTTTAAAAAAGAAACACTTTGGACACAACCTTGCAAGATTACATAGCTCAACACTGACAAAGCCTTAGGATCCATGAGACTGGCAGCTTTGCTTGTAGTTGAACAAGATGGATTGGAAGGCAAAACAAGACACTAGTCTACATGTAGGCTTTTGACTGAAAACAGTCAGCTGTCAACAGAAGCTGCTACAAAAAGGAAACATTTACAGCAAAGATCTGCAATATAGTCAATGGCAACTGTTCACATGAAACAGGCACCCAGAATCTAACACAGACTGGCCTGAAGTGCTTCATTAAGCTTTGCTTCCTTACTGAAAGGTTCCAACTCTAAAGACCTGATAATAAGCAGTGAATGCAGAATAAGAATTACCACTTTTTCCTCAACTGATAGTTGGCACTAGAAATATGTTTGTGCAGTGCGTAAGAAGCAACAACCTTTAAAATAGTCCAACTTTAAATGTTCAGTAGCTACAGGATACACAAAGCCAGTGAGGTTTGGTTCTGTGGGGTTTTGGGGGTTGTGTATCATTGTGGGTTTGTTATTTTGGGGTTTTGTTTGCTTGTTCTTTGATTAAGAGCACATCCCAGAACACGGATTTGAGTTACAGTGCAGTTCTACAACACTAAGACAGGAATCGTACATGCCTTCTCCAAAGCCAACATGAAAGTGGAGATAACTCCTGGTGGAAGTTCTCATCTGCCCCGATAGGCAGCACTTCCTGTTATAGGGCAGTTCTGTCACAGAATTTAGTTTAAGAGCTAAGAAAACACTTTTATCTAAACCTGCACATTTACACTAAATATAAAAGTAGTAAACCCATACAATGTAATCTGACAGAAACTTTGGTTTATGCATTCCAGACCCAAAAACTGGATTAAATTTGAAATTATTGCTATTCTATACGTAGCCATTCTCTCTTCCAAGTGTTATTATTTAGACAAGGCTGAAGAGTATTTAAGCTGAAGTCCCTTTGCATAACTAAAGTTTATCTATTGCCATACAAGACTTTACACTTCCTTAGCCTGCATATCCAGAACTAGTGTCACAGCTGTTGGGGGACAAGTTCAACCCAAGAATCAATGGAGCTCAAATCCACCTTGGAATTAGATGACCAGAAATTACATATGAGGATTAAAACAATCCTTTAAGGTGAATGAAACAGCTTTCAGAAGTGATATATGAAAGCAGATGGTTAGAAGGAGACAAACTTCTCCTGTTGACAAAACAGACTGAAGGAAGTACAGGTAGTCAGTAGTCAGTGTCAGGAGACAGAAGAGTGGCAATGAAAGAAATTCAAGTGAAGAAGATTTCATTTGAAAGCACAGAATAAAATAAAAAATTACTTAAGAGCAGGGAGGAAAATAATAACGGGAAAGGGGATTTAGGTATTGTGCTGTATGGCTGCAAATCTATCAGGCATAAAATACACTCACGAATACTTAAGTTTCTATAACTAGTTTTCAAGTGATTCCAGTGTTGTTTCTGCAATGCCTCCCAGATTCCAACAACTCTTATTACACACACAGTCTCATATTAAATTTTGCATGGATCTCATTAGGTGTTTGGGAAGAGATGAGTAAAAGACAAGTCAGTTGACAGTGGAAGCACAGAGTCCCTTCTTGGTAGAGTACCTTGAAGCGAAGTATCAATGTTATTCCTCAATTTCAACATGTTTTGTGGCAAAGATACCTATCTCTAAAATCTGAATTTAGGTTGACTAGCTACAATAGATATGGAAATATCTGCTCAGTTGTGAGCTCTTTTATAGGCTAAAGTTATTCTAAAAAAACTAAAAAACAGCTCAGAATCAGAATTAGGCACCTGTGAGTTAATTTCAACAAAATATAGAATCCAAACCAGATGGTCCAGGTAAAAAAAAATAAATTCAAAAGAAAGGCACATCCATTTAATGCTGTGAAGATTAATTAGACATAAAATCTATCAAAACTGTCACAAATACTTAAAGCCATCATGTTACAGTATCATTGAACAAAGGGAAAAAAACCACCTGTATTCCAAACATTGTATTCAAAATTTATTTTAAATAACAGAAAAAACCAAACAAGACAATGATTTTAAATAAACATGGTATATTCTACACATCTGTAGATCACCACAACTTTACATTAGCCATTTCAAAATTTTAGTTCTGTTGCAGCATCTTCAACATTTAACAGCGTTGTCTTCCATTTCATAATCAACCAAACAATAGCCCAGTGAAACTATTTGCTTGAGTGAAGCTTTATTTTTCATGACCAAAAATGGCTCTACTAATACAAAAGCATTTGTTTAACAAGTATCCCCACCTAATATTTTTAAAAATGAAGTCTGTTCAGCCTTTTTTTGGTTCTGTTCCATTGCCTGCATAGAAATCAGCATAAAGCTAAGTTGCAAGCTAAGCTTCACTTTAGCAGTGCAATGAATGTCATCAAGCTTCATGAAACAAAGATATAAACATTGTCAGCAAAATTCAACTATATAAAAACAATATTTAAACTAGAATGTTTTTGTGGGTCACAACTAGACTAGCTTTCAAAGCACAACCTTCCTCAGGAAAAATGCTTCTTCCTGATTCACATGAAAGAATGAAGCATGCAACAAAAGCCTTTGTTCATACAGAAATGCCAATTAAAAGAGTTCCATGGTATCTTAAGGCAAAAGAAATATTAAGGTGAATGAAGCATTTTGGCCCAGAGTGTGTTTTAGGACACATACATACACATTACACTTGTGTAGCATATGACAGGTAAGGGAAGTGCTCAGTAAGGTAAAAATGTCCATTTTTATAAATACATGTAATTATTGCTAATATGCTACACATTACCATTCAACTTTCAAAGCTGCTTTGTTGGCATTAGCCTTGTAATTAGCAGCTTGCATTCATGGTGACAAGGCTATTCCACATGAAGAAAAGTAAAGCAGCATAAATACAACTACGAAAACAAAAGGCTTATGCAACTTCCCTCTCTAGCTTTGTTGTGTTTAATTAAAAACTGTTCAAAAGAAAACAAGTCCAGTTCACCACAAATTAGGAAGTCTCACAATGAGGCTGGAAACCAACCTAGAGGGAGCAGAATGGGGAAAACCACGGCATGCATTATAATCTAGTCCTTTTAGTCATACCACTGGAATACAAAAGTCCAATTTGAAGGCTAGACTAACAGTAGAAGGCAAAAAGCCAAGAGTAGACTTAATCTGATATATAAATTAAGATTACAATTTTAATCAGTAACAGCAAACTTACCTGGCCCTTTAATATATTCACAATACCTACTGCAATTGTATACTTAATTATGACTAGTATAGGTATGTATGTTCATTAGTAAAAGATATTAAACACCTGCATCATAAAGTTACATTCTTAAGACATTGTGTAAGAAAATAGCTCATGTGTGAAATGTTTCTGAAATGTATTTCTGCTCCCTTCTATCCCCTACTATGTCCCACACACACAGACACCCACCCATGAAAGCATTCACTCACGGGGTAAAACAAACACCCCTTAAAAAAAAAGGATGGAAATATTGAAGGGGACCAGCTTGGCTAGTTACAGCACAGTGCTTAACAAGGTTCAAGACAGAACCAGATCAGAGTTGGCCAAAAGATGCCCACAACACATACCAGAACAGCAATTCCTTCCAACTCACTATCAAACTCAGTCCACTTTTGGTTCATTGCAATGACTGAAGTATTTCATATGTATATATAAACACAAGACTCCAGCTTTACTTTAGTTTGTTTTCGCAAAGCATTTTTATCTTTCCTTTTTTTTTTTTTTCTGCAGCAACTACAAGAGGTAGGCATAAAGCATTTAAAAGCTTCTTTCCCAAGGTCCTGTTACTAGCTCAGTTTGGTGGAGCAGAAGCAATCATCTGTCCTGTGATTTTACTAGATACAGCCTTGTACAATCCAGCTGGAAAATACCTATAGGAACTCTGGATTTGCTAAGTAGCAGACCATGGAGTAAGAAGCTGTTCATATCCAGGAGGATACTTTTGTTTTTCTAAAGAGTTTACTGCAGAGCATTTGATACAAAGTAAATGTCAAGACCAATTCCCTCCATTTCTGTTTGTACACAGGAGCAAGGTATCATTTGGCCAAGACTACAGGTGTATTTTCACAGATGCAAGTGCCATGCAAAAATAAATTAAAGAACAGATACCAAAACATACTAGTAATAAAACTACTGAAGGTAGATTTTCTTAAAAGTATTTATATAAACAATTTATAATACTTTTCTTCCCCCCCTTCTCTTTATGACATTCACAGTTAAAAGTTGTGGCTATACATCGAGAATTTCTTCCGCAGTGCCTCCACAACGTAATCTGTAGCGTCCTGTCCTCCAGCTAATAGTGGGGTCCCACAAAGCAGATAGGAAAATATATATTGTCATGGATTCTCTGATGAACCAAGCTACTGCATAATCAAGTTTTGAAAAACACAGAGCACCACCCTAGGAATATAAAAAAAACAAGTATTTAAACACGGTGACAATTCATAAGAAACTTTAAAGTAATTTAAAATATTTGTTTCACAGATAAATCTATCCTAAAACTTATTATACAGATTTATATATCAACAGCCTATTTTTTTTTCAGAAGCCAAGAACATTTTCCTGCTCAGGATATGATTACCCATATTAGACATGAAGAACTGGCAGAAGGACCCAGGTGGTTTGTATGGACTTGTACATAGAGCAGGAGGCAAAAGCGTGACAATTTTACTTCTTCCTTTTTGAAGCTTTCTAAAACTGTGTTCAAGCAGACACTGGGCTGTGGACACAGACCCCAGAAGAGCAGCAGCTAGACAGAACGCTCCTGCGCATCACCAAAGGAGAGAAGCTCAAATAAACAAGCCTTTGGCCTACTGAGTAAGAAAAGTGGGAGAAAGGAAAGTGGTTATAGCCTCTCTATTTTCTGCTTCTTTGAGAATTCCAGCTATATACAGAGCTGGAAATCAAAGAGGCTTCAGAAGACTAAGAGTGGGCACAAAGCTCTTTTACATGCTCACATGGTGAGGAAAGTGATCAGAAAGGTGACTGTTAACTGACCTTCTGGAATGCCACAGAATCAACACAAGTTCTAACCTTTTTTAATTTATTTTTTTAATTTTCAGTATGTGTTTAGACTACCAAAAGAGTCTTTTTCAGTCCGATGAGACCTGTATCATAAGTTTGAATTCACAAGTAATTAATTATTGATCAGATTTGAGTGGAATATGGCCACAGCAGAAAACAGTATAAATAGTTCCTACAGCAACACAACAAACGTTGTTTTGATCTGTGAAATATTCCTGTACTAAGTTTTTTTGAGGCCTGTTTCTAGTGATGGGAGTATTTTATTTTTAGAAGTAGGCTTCAGTTGCCCTGTATTTCTTCCTTGTATCTAGACTAAATCTACCTTTTTACTGTAAAACCATTGCACCGTGTCCTATCACAACAGGCCCTAATAAAAAAATAAAATAAGTAAAATCTATCCCCATCTTTCTTATAGGTACCCTTTAAGTACTGAAAGGGCACAAAGTCTCTCCAGAACCTTCTCTTCTCCAGGCTGAACCACCCTAACTCACTCAGCCTGTCTTCACAGGAGAGGTGTTCCAGCCCTTATATTATTTTAGTGGCCCTCTCCTGACCCTTATGAGATTCACATGAGCCTACTTCTCAGGCTTGTCCAGGTCCCCCTGTCTCTCAAGCATGTCAACTTCACCACTCAGCTTGGTGTCATCTGCAGACATGCTGAGGGTGCATTTAAGCCCACTGTCAATGTTACTGATGAAGATATTAAAAGGCACTGGTCCCAGTATGGACCCCTAAGGGACAGCAATCATCACCAGTCTCCATCTGGACATCAAGCTGTTGACCACTACCCTCTGGATGCAACCATTTCCTCATACACTGAGCAGTTCACCCATCAAATCCATATATCTCCAACGCAGACAGAAGGATGTTGCTGGGGACCAAGTCAAAGGCCTTGCAGAAGTCCAGACAAACAACATTCATTGCTTTTCCCTTGCCCACTAATGTAGTCACTCCATCATAGGAGGCCACTAGGTTGTTCAGGCCTTGGTGAACCAACACTGACTGTGTCAAGCCACCTCCTTGTCTTCCATGTACCTCAGCACAGCTTCCAGGGAGGATCTGTTCTGTGATCTTGCCAGGCACAGAGGTGAGGCTGACAGGCTGTAGTTCCCAGGGTCCTCCTTTCTACCCTTTTTAAAAATGGGTGCAATGTTTCCCTTCTTCCAGTCATCATGGACTTCACCTGACTGCCAGGACTTTTCAAATGTCATGGAGAATGGACTTGGCAACTACATCAGCAAATTCCCTTGGGACTCTGGGATGCATCTCATCAGGTCCCACAGACTTTGGTATGTTCAGGTACCTCAGGTGGTCATGAACCTCATCTCCTCTTACAGTGGGAGGGACTTTGCACCTGTGGTCCCCATCTTGTGGTCCATCCACTCAGGATGTGTGATGAGAGAGACTGCCTGTGAAGACTAAGGCAAAAAGCCGAGTACCTCAGACTTCTCTTCATCTGTTATAACCACCTCGCCAGTCTTGCTCATCAAGAAGGTGGGTTTCTTTGACCTTCCTTCTTTGGCTGACATACCTGTAGAAGCCCTTCTTACTATTCTTTGCATCCCTTGCCAAGTTCAGCTCCCACCACACCTTGGCCTTCCTGACCCCATCCCTACACAACCAGGCAGTGCCCCTTTACTCCTCC